>CAWUFW010001024.1:1191094-2391094 GCA_963921515.1 Calotriton arnoldi | reverse complement strand
CCACCTCCCATTGGATTACATGGCTAAGTCAGGGTGAGACCAGGCGTTAACAAACCAGCGCTAAACGTGTTTAGCGCTGGTTCGTTAATCACCTCCCCAGCCTCGCTAATAGGCGATAGCGACCTTAGCGACTGTTTCCAGTCGCTTTTAGGTTGGGAACGCCTACTTTGCATGCCATTAGCGATAAATATCGCTGGCATGCAAAGCGGCACCCAACCCGGTCGCTATCGCCTAGAAGCTGTCGCTAACAGCAGTTAGCGACAGCTTGCTAATAGGGAGTCTGTATTATCGCCGCTTTAGCGGGAAAAAGTCCTGCTAAAGCGGCGATCGAGCCCTTGATAATATGACCCTAAATGCGCAAAAACCTCTTCTTCACATAACGCCTCCCCAATCACTTGGCTATGCTGCTTACAAAAGCTGTTTACAACAAAGCAGCAAAAGTAATAAGATAATGCATTACTATTCCTACTAAAAATAACATGAAACCTATATAACTCGTTATCTAGCAGAATCTATATTTGAATTTTATCAGTGTGAAAGCTAACATACCTTGGCTAGTTTAAAATATTAATGTCTGATCACTGCCACTCATGCTAGATCCTCCGAAACAGACAATAACGTAGCTGAAGTGTAAACGTACACTCACTCACTCACATTCAGTCACTCTCACGCCTGCTCATGTCGGAGTACCTGTTTACAAAGGTATAAATTATTAATGCACTTTGATGTTTGAAATCATGATAATGCAGCTATAGAAATACATAGTCTTGCAGGTATAGATTCCATGGTGTGTTTTCCAATTTTTCGGGTCTTATGGAAGTTTTCTTTGTCCAATATTGGAGAGAATTTTGAGGAAGATGCAGCGTATGACGTAGGATTGTCGATGCAGCTCAGGCAATTTAGTTTGTTTTGTTTAAACTCCTCAAATAGACTGTGGGGCATATTAGCAAGACCGGCGATAAAATTATCGCCGTTTTAGCGGCAGGAAACTGCCGCTAAAACGGCGATAATGGGCTTGCTAATATGCGTTATAGAATTCAATAGAAGCCCAGGTTAGATGTGCAGGACATCTAACCTGGGCTTCTATTGGAATTCTATAACGCATATTAGCAAGCCCATTATCGCCGTTTTAGCGGCAGTTTCCTGCCACTAAAACGGCGATAATTTTATCGCCGGTCTTGCTAATATGCCCCTGTATTTTATGATTAAATAACCTGCCCTAGAGGGTAGGGGGGAAACCCATGCTCTAGCAGTACAAAGTCTAGCAGGGACAATTATTATGGACAGCATCCGTCTCAAACTCCAAATTCCATTTTGTAGCCCAACATGATCTCCTTAGAGGAACGTTGTACATTATATACAAGACAGAGAATTAAACGTTTGGTCACCCCTGCCCAAAATTCTTGCAAATTCGGACAGGTGGTGAACATATGTAAAATATCTGCTGCGTAGCATCCACATTTGGGACACTTAGTATTCTCACCCCCATGGTTCCCACCCCACTTAGTAATTCTGCTCGGCGTATAATGCAACATGCAGCATGTCTTAAATTGTTGCAGCTTTAGATTGTAGAATGGACTGAGCCGTCGAGGATCTCTGAAGCAATTAGGATCACTGAGGCAAGAATTTAATCAGAAAGCACCTTGCTCCATTCAGCTGCAAGGACGAGACTATCATCAACCCAGTGTTGGCACAGCCCCATATAAATTGTACGAATTAACGATTTCCTAGGTGCTTAATACAAACAAGAAAGTAGGTCAGAGCTGACCAGTTCAGATGTAAGTCTACATTCAGACATAAAAAAATTCCCTTATCTCTAGGTATTTTAAAAAGTGATGGTGTAGGAGATCAAAAGAGACCTGGAGCCCAGCAAATGTACGAAATGCATTAAGGTCATACAGTTGGCCCATAGTCTCCACCCCATAGCGCCGCAAAGCTTTTCCCACTGCATTGTGGAATATGGCCGGGAACGCTGTATTATCCCACACAGGCATATCTGACTGAATCAGTGGGAGACAGTATTTAGAAGAAATTTCACGCCATATACTGATAAAGTCCAAAATAAACTTAAACTTAAACCTAACACATTTAAAATAATTGGGATCTGCACATCTGTATAAAAATAGCCTGTAGTCTGGCCCTAACGCTAGTCGATAGCCGAAAACTGTACGGTCTTGGTCTCCTCGTATTAACTGATTACGCAGACGACATGCAAATGCCGCCCAGAAGTGAAGTTTAAAGTTGGAAAGCTGCAACCCACACTGCCCATAAGAGAATTTTAAATATCTGATAGCACGTCTAGTCCGCCTATATTCCCAGATGAAGTTGCCTATAGCACACTCTAGGCATTTAAAAAAATGGTTGGGGACCCGGAGGTGGATTGCCCGAAAAAGGTATAAAAATGTTGGCAAAGCATTCATTTTAATGTTATTGCATCGACCTATGGTGCTTAACGGAGCTTATTCCAAAGCTGCAATTTGCTAGAAACTGAAAGTAATAGGGATTCATAGTTCAATTTGACAGCTTTCCTGACATGTGAGCTTAATTGAACCCCAAGATATGTTGCTGGTGAATCGGGGATTCTGGTTTAAAATTAAGGAGGACTAGAGTCTTAGATACATTACATTTGTAGCCTGAGAATATTCCAAATCTTTTATCCTCCTTGATAGTGCTTTCCAGCTCCATTGATGGATTAGATGAAAAGATGGCAACATCATCGGCGTATGCTGTAATTTTGAGTTCAAGATCCTCCAAAGTTATAGGCTGAATTTGTTCATTCCTAAACAGAGATTGCAGAAATGGCTCCATATATAGAACGAATAAAAGAGGCGATAGAGGACATCCCATGCTGAGTAACACGATGGATCTGAAAAGGTATTGAAGATATCCCGGCATAAACTAACTCAGTGCTAGGGTTCCTATATAATGACTTTACCCACTTGCAGAAGCGATCCGCTATACCAAAAGCTGTCATCGTAGCCCAGAGTGCATCCCATACAACACAGTCAAATGTCTTTCTGTGTTTAAAAGCTTCATCCCTAGTCTTTGACCCATTTTTTCCACAGCATCAAATGTAGCAATAGCCATATTAACATGGCATGTAGTGTCTCTGCCAGGGATAAAACCGTGCTGTTGTTGCGAAACTAAATCTGACAAAGAGGAGACAGTCAGACGGCAAGAATCTTTGCAAACACTTTTGCATCGGCGTTAATGAGAGATATGGGACCATATGAGCCCATTCATCTGGTGGCTTGCCTTTTTTTAAGAAAACTGTAATATTAGTCATATTCCACGTCCCGGGCACTTCACCACCAGCATCAATATACCAAATAACTCCAAAAAACTCATATAATAATATCTTTAAAAGTTTTGTAAAATTCAACTGGCATGGTGTCTTTTCCTGCCGCCTTGCCTGATGGTAAATCTAAAAGAAACACCTTGATGTCACTGATAGTAATATCTTGCTGAAATGTGCTCACCTGGGGCTCCCTCAAAATGGGCCGCCACTGCCCTGGACATATTGCACGAATCCTAGAGAGTTAAACCCTTGGAGCTGACTGTTAAGTTTGTGATAGAAGCCCAAAAATTGTTCAGCAATAGCCTTAGGGTGAGTATACACCGCACCATTACTACTTTTGATATAATGAATTACACCCATGGATTTTCTGTCTGTAATTTGGTGAGCGAGTACTTGTCCCACCTTTTCCCCATATTCATATTGAAGGGCCCAATTCTTAGCATTTCTCGACCCAATCTTCCGTCTTAGGGTCCGCCCTAGTAGAGACATTTTTCGATCAAATTAAGATATAAAGACTGCTCCCCCAATTACTATTGCATGAGCACGCATGATCTCCAGCTGTGTAATTAGCTGGCAAAGCAACCAAGTACTAGCTTGACTGTCTCTGTTTTTCACGAGAGTAAACTGCAACGTGGTCCCCCTAATAAATGCCTTCATTGCATCCCATACCACTGAGGGGGAAGCCGTACCCATATTTGCTTTCAAAAATTCAATCAATGAGCTAGACATAAGCATGCAGTAGTCTGCATTTGATAGAAGATAGCAAGGGATCGAAAACTGGCACTGTGCTGGCCTAGCTGCCTGAATATTAAAAAACAATAAAAAAGGATTGTGATAGGAAGTAATGCTGGGGCAGACTTCCATCTCGGCCTCCTGAATCAGACTTCTACTACTGAAAACCATATCTATCCTAGAATAATCTGTGAGGAGAGGAGTAATACATGTAGCTTGGCTTAGTTGGGTGAAGTACCCTCCAGATGTCACTCAGCCTGTATAGTCGAGCTAATTTAAGAATAGATGCTCTTGTTTTCACCATGCGCAGAGAGCGGAGAGATTCCTGGAATCAATACTAGTGTCCATAACACAATTTAAATCACCCATTTTGAGCAACTCCCCAGACCAATCTAATAGTTCAAGATAGAGCATATTCAGAATTTCAAGATCATCTAGATTTGGCCCATAGACTGTAGCCAGATAATCGTTTAAAAATAGTTGTAAATTACCAAAATATTCAGAGTCATATTTACACTGCCCTCACCATGCACAATGCACCTTCCCCAAGTTACCACCGACCATTAATATTAGGTTATTTAGACAGCTATGCTGATGGTTTCTGTACAGCTATCTGTGTACTGGTTAACAACTAGCTATGCTGTTTGATTACCTTTGCTTTGATTTTGACTTGTTTCTACAATTATGATTTTATCTTTTATTTAAATCACTGTGTTGACTCACTTCTATGGAGAGAATTTTCCTGAAGCCTAAAGTTCCTTTCTGGCAGAAGTTAACATATGTATCTAGACTTGAAATCCCATACATCTTTGGCCTGAGTCTCCTAGGATACCATTTAACATTCTGAACAATGTATATTTAGCTTCAATGTGTTAATCTGTACCTGAATACAAAGCATAAAAACTACATCATTCTTCACTCTCTTGAGGTAGCAGAAACAATTTTTCTGCAAAATTGAAATACTCTACTTAGGCCCTTATTAAGAGTGGTGAGATGTAACTTTAGGTTGTATCCCACCACCCATAATTCTGGATGTCTCTGGACCTGGAATTATTAGGTCTGCAAGCTTTGGACCAAAGAATTCTGGAGCCAGAGACACCAACCCTTTTCCATACAGCACGAGCAGATGTTGAAGGCTCACGCACAGCCCGACCCCAGGCAGACCCCTGCAGCAGCAGGTGTGGAGCAGACACCGCTCTTCCCAGATAGGCTGAAGCCTACATTGACTCTCCAACCCTCCTCCCATCACATATCTCACCCCACACCGGCCCTCCAGCTGATGCCTTTCATCTGCTCAGAGCAAGTGGAAAATGTCAGCGTTTTCTCCCCAGTATTGGGAAAAACTACACGGAAAAGGAAAGGGTATCTCTGGGTCCATGTGGTTGTTCCCCATCCTGGGAAGATAAGTCTTAATCAACAGTTTTTGTTTAGGGGATACCGACTGGAATACAAGATTGTAGCCCTCCAGTATCCCCACACAAAAAACCAGAACTCTTCTAACTAAGGTCTGGAGAAATGTCTTTCCTTAGACTATCTGTATGGACAAAATGGCCTAGCATTGAGAATGAAATGTGATAATTTGCTTAATGGACAATTGCAATACCATAACTCTCAGCTAATTTATCTTTCTTTTCTGTTTACAAGATGTCTTTCATATTTGGCGGTACATAGGTGATAATGCTTGGATGCCTGTGGCATGTATTATGGTTTGAGGTCAATTTTAGGTTCTCAGTTGTCTCATAAAGTTAACCACTCACCCAGTGGTAGTTTCTTCAATAATGTTGGAGGTGGTAGGAAGTCAGACACACATTTGTCTAACAAGTCATTGAGCCTGTATCTCTCAACATCACAAGGGGTCATGCAGCGTTTCTCTGCAACAATGTTAATTGTCGTCCATGTTCATAATGTCAAATACAACGTCTCGTAAGACAAAAACATAATACTAATCTTATTGTTAACACTTAATCAGTCTCGTAAAAAAAAAAAAACTATGTGCCATTTTCAAAAATGTCCATCAAGCAAGGTTATTTAAAATGAAGAAAAATAGAAACGTTGTCTGATTTAAGTCTTGAGTCTTGGAAAACCATGCGACCTAAAGCCTTGGCTGCCTTTGAGGTGTCACTACATGCCTGGTCTGCTGTTCCTGGACCATCAATAGCACACTCAGTAGCTGAGATCCCTGCACCTTCTTCCACGAGAAGGAACAAGAAAGGATCTGAAGGCCAAGTTGTCCGTGGAACTGATATTAAGGCCAACACATGGGAGTTCCCCAAGGCTCCTGAGCTTCGCAACACTACCCCAATACTTGCTTTCGCTTAGATAAACTTGTGCTGTTAGTTTTCACACTTTTATTTCAGAATTATGTTATCCACCTTTGTGATTTCTTCAGGTTCCATAGCGGTGTGATGGTACTTTAGGTGAAGTCATCCAGCTAAAAAGGTCATGTGAAAGGGTGTGTGATGTCACTTGTGGTATCCTTATGATTTTAAAGAAATTATGTCAGTCCAGGGAAATTTTGATCATCCCTACTGTTTTATGGAGAAAACAATGGATCTTGAAGCTATGTTTCGTTAAACGCCAATGAGGAAAATAGTGAAGAAAAGCTCACAGAGGCACCTATGTTCAAAAAATAACTATGCTCGCCAGCCTATAATGATTTGATGTATTTGAGGTTGATTCATATACTTTTAAATGGCCATGGGAGAAATGTTATGGTAAAATGCAAAGTGACGAGTCCTTTTTTTATTTTGTTAAGCCATCCTGAATCCCCCATGGTGAAAGCATGGAGGGTGGACTTGCTAGAATGGGCACTGATGGATGAACAACATATTAAGCTTACCCGAAGTGATGACAGGGTAGCAGAAGATCTAGTAACATGGGGTGAAATGCTTATAAAGATCATGAATCTGCCAAATGGTAGACCACCATGACCGAGAGCTACAAGCCTGTCCACCAGTGGTTGTCATGGACCTGCGGTTACTTATGGGGGATGAAGGACACTCTACTGAGCCAATAATGGCTGCATGTACCTTAAATGTCAATGTTAGCGATGGGCCACGAGCTTGCAATTGATTTGTATGTACCTATTTGAAAACCTAATAAAGACAACTTCCCAAAAATAAGTCGGCCTGATGGCATGTTACAGACAAAAAAAAGTCAGAATTCGCTTTGTGAGCAAAGGAGAGAAAAAAAAGTGGTTTCCACTTACTTTAAATTTCACAGAATATTCTGCAGTTCGCTGGTGGGCGGGCAAGTAATTCCACAGTGGTTCATCGTGGGATACTGTCCACCTTCAGCCATATTTTTTTCATGTCTGGGAGGTGCAACCGGTCCATCGGAATGTGAAGATTCACACTGATATTACCATCTATAGCTACTTAGAGGAAATAAAACCCATTTTACGTGCAGCTCGGTGCCTTACTACACACTTATATTTACGTGAGACCATGAAACCTATAGCAATGTATAAAAGACGACAGGGGGAGTTAATGGGATCCGAGAAGGATACAAGCTACAAGAGTCTTTGAAGCTGTTTTTCAAGTCGTAACAGCAGGCGGGGGCACTGTGGAACTGAAGACAATTAAAACATAGTATTTATTGAATGAGTCATCAGCACGTAGCTTCAGTAGATTAAATATTAATTTTAAAAAAATCCTTCCTGATTATGAAGATACTTATTAGCATGAACTTTCACTCATAGATATATCAGGCGTGGTTAATCGCATTCCAAGAATTTGCATTCACATATAGGTAATACTATAAATATTCAGTGCAACAAACTCACTTTTTGATATCATATGCCAGTAATGCAACAGACAATCACTTAATGTTACCACATCTTAATAAGTAAAGTTATTCGTGCCAAGACGTGTTCAGAACGATGGGATAATTAACAGTGGAAACAGATGTTTGTTAGAAAAGAAAATTGTCCTTGTCTCTGTGCCACCACAATGTGGAGTAGCAAAATAGCTTCGGGCACTTAGGGTCTGATTAGAATTTCATAGACGGTGCTACGTCCATCAGGGTAGTGGAGGACATTACCTCCACCAACCTGACAGAATACATACGTCAAATTTAGAGTTGACTGCCAGCCCAGCGATCATGACTGTACATTGAAAAGAATTGCCATCATGGTGGTTCCTTTCAATGTACAAACCTTTTGGTGGACAGCTGCTAGTGGTTTTGATAGCCGTCCACCAAACTTTCAAAAAATTTTGTTTTGCAAAAACAAATTCCAAAGAATGGCATTTCTGCCCAAAAAAACAAAAGAAACGAATGAACCTGGGCAGGGTACTCCATTGCATTTCTGGTAGAGTACCCTGTCCACCAAACTCTAAATCAGGCCCTTAATTACTGAGTCACAAATCATAGTGCCAGTTAGAAAGACAAATATAAAGCATAGCATTGACAACAAATAATTTGAAGAAAAAGCAAATGTAATCATATCTCTGCATGACTAAGGAATATGCGTTTGCATTAACAGCAAAGAATGATGTACAGAGATTCTCAACACAGTGGCCACATAGGCAGTGTAACAAGATGTGTACCATTCAGTGGCGAGGAGAGGACACTCAAACCACCAGGTGAGAGGACCCTGCCTGCGGCTTGCGCATGCTTAAGGCAGGTAGGGACAACCCATCTGGGATTTTAAGTATGCATTGAAGCTTAGGGCTGTTTGTAAATTGAATCAGCAGTGCTGGAACAATTTTCAGAGTGGGGTGCTGTAGTTGCATCAGTTCACTAAAATTAAGGCGAGTTTATGAACTCCTGATGTCACAAAGTAAGTTATTCAACAAATGATCAAGGTACTTTAAGCATCAGTGCATGTTTGTGTTGGGAGTCGAGATCAGGTTAGAAGGCGATGGGTGAGGTTGTTGAAATAATATTTTGATGGGAATAGTTATTGAATCGAATAACTACTGAGTAGCTGTCCAAAGTGTTACTTGGGAAGGAGCCTAGACCTGATTGTTTTTTCACAGCTTAGCTCTGCTTTAACCACTTAACCGCGGCGCTAATTCCGCCGCGGTGCGGCGGTTTGCAAGAGTGGGCGGGGCCGCGTCGTCCAACGGACGTGCGCAGCACTAGCCAGGTAGTGCTTGCGACGGCCGTTGCCCGACTGAAGCACGGAAGGGGTTAAAGACAAATCTGACAGGATAAATATAAGTTAATCTAATATATACAGTATACAACGTATTATTCCAGCATTGAAATCGTTTTTATATAAAATCAGCAATATTTAGTTCACCATAGGAGTCCTAACATATTGCTGAAAACTGTTGCTGTGACAACCACAATATTTTCAATTTAAAACACCTTGGCACATCAAAACTAACTACACGAACCCATATTAGATGCCGAGAGAAATAATGGCCATGAGCCATGCTGTGTTTTAGTTAACAGGGTTTTAAACACCTAAGAATTACTGTAGCAGGAATAACATTGCGATCAAAAATAATCTGGCCCATTAAAAATGATGTCCCATAGCTGTACTGTGCACTGCTGCAGTGCCTCTCAGGACATTTGGCACACACAATTTACAAAGACATCTGGAACACAAAAAGTGACCTTAAAGTGTTTTTCAGACAAAATATAGTCTTTGTTCCAGTATTCTGCTGAAACAACGGTTTTATGACAACCACTGAATTATAAATACTAACAGATCCCCTGCTAACCAAATCATTCAGAACATCATATCAGATTGCCATATTCTCTTAGGATGTAGAAGAAAGAGTTTTTGAGAATTTCCTGTTCACAGTTGACTCAGACAAAACTCTGTGGAAAAAGGCCTCTGTTATCAGACTGTATAATTCTTTTACTCCTGGCTCTACTAAAGATCTGCTGTTAACAATACCCAGAATCACTCAAAGCTTTGCTGTTGATAATACTTGACCACATTTCACCTAGCGCTCTGGTACTGATACCCAGGCCTCCTCAAAAATCTCTTTTTTAAAGTAACACTCTCACGCAGAGCTCCACTTTTGCTATTGTCTTCACTCATTCTCATCTGTGCTCTTGAAGTTGCCCAGAAGTATTCAGAGAAGTTCCCTTAATGGTAGACAGACTCTCCGAAAGTTCTGCTCCTGGAAATACCCAGGCTTCCTCGAAGCTCTTTGTTATTTCTACCCACATTCGCTCACTCCCGTGCTTCAGAAAATACCAGGACTCACCATAGCATCTTGTAATACCAACAATTCCCCAAGCTATTGACGCGATAAACCCCAGTCACACAGACAGCTCTCGCCTTTGCATCATTCTGCCCTGCACATGCAGAATTCTGTGCTTGATGATATAACCTGACCTGGTGGTTTACATTTAAAATCGCCTATAGTAGTACAGAGATCTTTGCTTGTCACCCACAGCTTTGCTCATGATAATATATACTCACTCATACATCTTGACATGTTAATACACAAACTCAAATATGATTGTGATCCTGATAGCACCCAGGCTCACCAACAGCAAGACTCCTTGATATATCCAGACTCTATCAGAACTCTGCTCTCTTAATATTAAGGCTCACTCTGAGCTTGGCTTCTGGTATTACAAATATGATGTCAACAGGTTTGCTTCTCATGAGAATGAAAATTACTGAGAGCTCTTGTAATGACTGAAGTAGACGTATTTAGGTGGGAAGATTTATTAAGCTTAACAGGAAAACAGGTGAGCGCCAGGCAGCACAACTTCCACTCCAGGACCCAGTACAACTGACGACCTGAATTGGAACTCGTGACGAACACAAGGAGTGTTCCATGCCGCGCTCCACTTGCACACAGTAAGGAACAGAATACAATAAAAGAGAACGTAAGGCATAATAGAAAGATGCATATACAACACATCCCCCTCCTTTGGAAGTAGAAGAAAAAAACAATGCAACAGAACAAAAAGGAACCATAGTCATCAGTGGACGGAACTACCTAACATATTCACTGAGCCATCCCGGCAAAACCCTTTTCCTCTTACCAATGACACACAAGTCGCTCTCCCCAACGTGCTCAGTGTTACAACTAGAAGTACTCGGAAACCCCTCCTCCCTCCTCACAAAAGGAGTGGTATCCTGAGGAAGAGTTTCTTCCCCAACCTTTGTGGAGTCTTGATTTGCCTCTGACGATTCATCCCTCTCCACAGTTTTTGTTGGTACACAGCCGTCAAGTCTCAAATCAGTTTGTACAGTACTGTGATCAAAATAGTCCTCCACCCACTCAAAGTTGGAAGGGTGTTCAAAAACAGGTGTAGTATCAATGTCATGTTGTTGTTTTAAATCTAAAGCAACATTCTTTAGATTCCAAACTCTACCATCCTTAAGTCTTATTGCATTACGAAGAACCTCTGCCACTTGTTGTGGTTCCTCAAACATGCTTTTACCTTTTGGAACTTTAATGGGTCTCTTAATGCGAACCCAATCACCAACCATTACAGGAACGTTTTTAGTGCCATGACATTTGTCATAATGCTCTTTACTTTTCATATGTGCCAATTCAACATTTCCCTTTACTTCAATAGGTGACCATTGTTCTACTTTACCTTCCATAATCCAATTGGGGCTGAACTTGCATCTAGGTGTCCTACCCCTCATCATAACAAAAGGTGATAAACCAGTTGCAGCATGTGTTGTGGTTCTATAAGCCCAAACAGCTTTTTGTATTTCCAATTTCCACTCCAACCCTTTGCTCATTACACCCTGAATCACACCTTTTAACACACGGTTAAAGCGTTCTACAGTGCCATTCCCACTAGGGTTGTACAGTGAGGTGGTCTTGTGCTTGATCCCACATTTCTGAAAATAATCCTTCGCAATTCTAGATGTGAACTGTACCCCATTATCACTCAACACACATACCGGTAATCCCTCCAAAACAAATAATTTGTCCATAAACTTTAAAACGGTGTGTGTGTCCACTTTTTCCACAATCTTGACCATAGGCCACTTCGTAAACAAATCAATTATAACTAAACCATATTCCTTTAATTCTCCCACAGGCCCACAAATGTCAATTGCTATCAACTCCCAAGGAAGATTTGGAATCAACCCTTCACTCATCGGAGGTCTCAAGGTCTTTAGTGATTTATCTGCCGAAGAACAAACAGAACACTCTCTCACAAACTTCTCTACTTCCTTGTCAACGCCCGGCCACCAAAAGATGCCTTTGACCACTAGTTTGGTCCTAACTACCCCAAAATGTCCTTCGTGACATAACTGTAACACTCTCCTCCGTAAAACTTTAGGTGGAATTACCCTCTCACCTCTCAGCAATAAATCCCTATCAAATGACAGTTCCATTCGCACATCCCAATATGATTTCAACTAGCAATTGATAAATTGCTTTTTCGGCCAACCTTTACAAATATGATTACAAACAGCTTGTATCACTTCATCTTTAGACTGTTCTTCCACCCACTCAGCTTTAGTAATGACCGGTGTACCTGAATCTTGAATCAGAGCAATACTGAAATTGCCCCACGGATCATCCACACATTCTTCCAAAGGTGCAGGTAGCCTAGACAAACAGTCAGCCACCACATTGTCTTTGCCGGGTACATAAACAATCCTATACATGTATTCCTTCATTCTCATGGATATCCTAGCCAACCTGGCAGAAGCTCCTACCCTACCTTCACTAGTTAAAATCCTTACCAAAGGTCGATGATCCGTGCGGATGGTAACAGATTTTCCCCAAACAAAGGCTCTAAAATGTTCCAAAGCCCATGCACAGGCCAGAGCTTCCCTTTCAATAATTGGGTATTTACTCTCTGCAGGGGAAAGTGCTCTGGACGCGAACAAAATGATCTTCTCAGTACCATTACCAATCTTCTGCGAAAGAACTGCACCCAGTCCTTTGTCACTTGCATCAGTGGTTAACAAACATTCCAAGTTTGGATCAAAGCTGCTCAAAGCATTTACATTCCCCAAATCAACTTTGATCTTAGAAAATTCTCTTCCACATTCATCCGACCACTCAAATTTTACATTCTTTCTAAGGAGTGAGTGTATATTGAATATTTTGCTAGCAAAGTTGGGTATGTATTTAGCGCAATATTCAGTCATGCCCAAAAAGGATCTGACTTCATCCTTAGTAGTAGGAGCAGGTGAACCCACAATGGCATTTACAAGTGAAGGTTTAGGTTTTACACCATCCTCACTTATAATATGTCCAAGGTACGATACATTCCTCTGTGCGAATCTACACTTGCTAAGTTCTACACTTAACCCTGCTTTTTGCAATATTCCCAACACCTCATTGAGAATATGGTCGTGTTCCTCCTTACTGGCGGCAGCAACCAGGATGTCGTCCTGAAAGAAACTCACGCCCTTCGCCTTTCCAAACAGTCTGTGCATCAGCCGCTGAAAAACAGCAGCGGCTGAGGCCAAACCGAATGGCATACGTCTGAACTGGTAACACCCAAAAGGCGTAATGAATGCCGTGAGCTTTCTTGATTCAGGTGACAATATGACTTGGTGATATGCCGCTGATAAATCTATGGTAGAAAACCAGCTCGCTCCTTTTAGAGAAGAAACCATTTCATTGATTTTTGGTAAGGGAAATCTTTCAATAACTATGTTATTGTTTAAATGGCGTAAATCAATGCATAAACGGATTTTTCCATTGCTTTTGCGTGCGATCACGACCGGAGAAATCCATTCGGAACTCTCCACTTCTTCGATCACACCTTTGATTAATAACCCTTGTAGCTCTTTATTGACTTCATCTCTTATCAGTATAGGTATTGGTCTCACCTTATGTACCTTGGGTTCCGCCCGTTCCTTTAGTACAATTTTGTGTTCGAACCCCTTGAGTGCTCCCAGATTTTTCCCAAAGACTCCTGGAAATTTCTTTACCAGAACCTCTCCCAATTTACTTGTCTCATCCATTATGAGTACTTTTTCTTCACTATTCGGGTCCAAAATGATGTGTACATTCTTTTGGTCTAACCAACCAAGTACAGATGGACCGTTTTTTGCTACATATAATTTACCTCTCGCTGACCTCCCTTTGAATAAAAAGGTAAGCCACCTGAACCCAAGCATATTGATCCTTTCCCCAGTGAAACTTATTGGGTTCACATATGTAGGAGATAACTGTTGCCCAATTTTGTGGATAGATTACACTGAATACTATCTTAGTGTATGTTTCTCATTGTTGTCATTGTAGCCCTGAGGAAGTCGATGGGTGATATTCCCAAGACGAAACACGTGTTGGCTGCATTCTGACTATACCAGCTATTTTTATCTGCAAAGAAAATAAAGAAGAATTTTATTGCACAAGATTTGGACTGATATCTGTGTGTACGGACTCTCTGATGATTTGAGTCTGCTTTTTGCTCGGGAATGGGATTCTGTTTTTAGAATTATTGTTACTGTGCATAACCAATTGGTCACGAATGAGATCGTCATGTAAGCCTCCAAATTTGCAGTCTATTGCCAATTTTTTAAGATCATCAAGCCAGTCATCCACAAGTTCCTCTTTATTTTGCTTTCTCTGGAAAAATTTGTGTCTTACTACGCCAATACACACTTTTGGCGCAAAATACTTATCAAGGTCTTTTAACGCAGCTTCGAACACATTCTCCTCTCCGCCTGTAATCTTTGGCATGCGAGAATATGTTTTTAAGCCTACCGGACCTAAGGAGTGAAGTAAAATTCTTTTCTTCTGATCAGGTTTCATTTTGCCTGCCTCATCAATAGCCTCAATGTAATTCACAAAGTACTCTCTCCATTCCACCCACTTAATACTGGGTTGGGATCCAGCAGTCCAAAATGCATGTGGGTTACTGATGGTGAAGTTTTGTTGTGCCATGGCCTGCTCTACTCCTTGGTCCCCTTGTTCCATAAGCAATTTCCAAAAGTACTTAGATAGAATCCCTATAGCACAGTCCCAAAAATAAAATGCCACAGAAATGCTTTCCAAAATGTAAATAATAAATATGAATAATTGGGAGTCGTCCCCCGACTCTCTCACCTGTTTCCTAATATGTCACACCATCTCCAAATTCTATTTTTAGCAATATCTCCACCGTTGCAGGAGTAAGTTTGTTCTGCTCTGACAAACTCTTCCGATGCTCGAACACTCCTGATCAATTTCCCCCAAAATGGCCGCTACGCAAGGTCACGCTGCGTGACCTTGCGCGATGACGTGTATCTCAGTGCTGTTCACATATGCGCGTGCAGGCACACAGTCGCGCGATCCACGCTCGGTCTCAGAACACTGCTGCCGCTCAAAAGATGCGGCCGATGGCAGTTGCCCCCAACGATCCACACTGACACCGTAAGTAGAATGGGAAAAGTTGTAAATCTTACCCCATATACTTTGAACTCTTGTCAAAATGAAGATGGTGAAACGATTCCTTTTAAAGTTGAAAGACACTGGCAATCGTAAAATGTGTCTCGTTGCTGAAATCACTTGAATTCTTCAAATTTTAAAAAAATGTATATCCAAGGATGGACTTCCGTGTGGTTCTTTCCAGCGATCGTCGCCAATTGTAATGACTGAAGTAGACGTATTTAGGTGGGAAGATTTATTAAGCTTAACAGGAAAACAGGTGAGCGCCAGGCAGCACAACTTCCACTCCAGGACCCAGTACAACTGACGACCTGAATTGGAACTCGTGACGAACACAAGGAGTGTTCCATGCCGCGCTCCACTTGCACACAGTAAGGAACAGAATACAATAAAAGAGAACGTAAGGCATAATAGAAAGATGTATATAAAACAGCTCTGGTACTGATAAAGTTTCTTCCCATCACATACCAGCATTAAGACGCCTAATGGGCCTATTTTATGTATTTATACAGTTTTGAAAAGAAGCAAGACCGTTTTTAGGTCGAGCCTAGAGCCAGCGGGCATGCGCTGCTCTGCGAGGCATTTAGTAATTCCTCCGTGCAATGAAACAGGCCTACCACTTTTTGTTTGGTTGCTTGGCGTGCTGTTATAAATCCCATTGTTTTGGTTGGTGCACAGGGTACATTTGTCCCGCCTTGTGGGCATTTTGTCCAAGCCCAGGCGATCGCCCCTGCTACATGGATCCTTTCAGTGTGGATCATGTATTGGGTTTCGCTGCACTACTTTTTGTTTATTTTTGGCGTTTCATGGGTTAACACAGCCTCACACATAAAGACAAAACATACAATACAGAGCACAAGTTAATTAGACAACCGACCTTGTTGTCAGTTGGTTTTAATGAATGTAGCACCATGCAACATGTACAATAGATTTAAATAACCATCCTAGTACAAAAAACAAGAACAAATATAATCTTGGTTGTGTTGACGCAGAGTATGAAGCGTGGATGCAGACAGCCAACACGTGTTTCGTCGTGTAGACGACTTTTTCAAGGCTGTTAACAGAAATAATCAATCCAACACTGAACATTACATGGTAGATGTCAAGTATGTAATGTTGATATTACCATTAATTTAACAATAAAAAACTAGTGTTTTGATAACCAGCTATGAAAAAACATAGAGAATAAACACCATCCAAAGAACCAAGATCTATTCCAAAGGTGCAACTAAGAATAGCACCAATTCCAAGTATAAGAAGATTATTATAAAACACCCGTGCATGAGTTAAAGAGAATAAGAAAAAAGAGCCCTTGATAATCTTCACTTTGAGGGAAAGAAAAGGAAGAAACAAAGGGAGCGTGCTCCAAAGTTGAACTTGTGCAAACATAAGCTGCACTTCATCTTTAACAATGCTTGTGTACGAGCACGACGCCCGTTTAGCGAGCATTGTTAAAGATGAAGTGTGGCGTACGTGTGATGCTGCCTCTGCCACGAACAGCCGCTGTGCGAAAGTAAACATTTAAAAAAATTTACATGAAGCGCGGCACCCGGCCGTGAAGCTGCATTTTCCAACTAATAGCCTGCATTGCTTTTAATGTTGTACATTCGCACAATAAAGTTAATTACGTTCAAGTGTCCAAGGGTTGCTGTACCATTGTCACACCGAACTATAAACCAAGCATTTGCAATGCAACAGGTCTCGCATTTACACGAGTTTCAGCTATTGGCATTGTAAATGACAATGCGTTTTATTTAGGTTTTTGAAACATAAATAAAACGCATTGTCATTTACTATGCCAATAGCTTAAACTCGCGTAAATGTGAGACCTATTGCATTGCAAATGCTTGTTTACATTGGGGCCTGCTAGGACAACTTTCACATACCTCTCTCGTTCACCTTTTCTAGGATCCGCTTTTAAATGACTTTGCAGCCAGATGAAAGAAATACGCACCTATAAGTTATTATGTGGAAGTTCTCGGACTTGCTTGATTACGATTGAACTTTGACTGTATTTCTACACATAGCTGACCTCGTTGAAAAAGAAAGTGGAAAAATCCTTTAGTTCCATTATCGTTTTTAAACTTCCCCCAGGTCAATGGTTGCTGCGCACCTTCAGCACCCATAGTTCCAGTGCCACTAACCTTAATCGATTGCACCACTCTCTGCAACATGTGTCGCGAACCATGTATTTTGTATCTGATTTCATTTAGTTGTTTACCTCGATATAAGCCAATGGGCTCTTTTGCTGGGACATGTGACCTCAACATCACAGTTTCTTGCCCCACATCCACCTCTCCTCTTTATTCTATCTCCAAGTGAACAACAATTCAGAGGCAAAAGCACACTTGCTCCCCAATTCAGACGGCCTTATGTATAACATATACATAACTGTAACCTGGCCACCTGTTCCGTCTGCCCATATCTGCTGACACTCACATCCTCTTTTTCCTGGCATGACTGAACCTATATGCGACCCCTCACCCCATGACATCACTCAATCCCTCTGACTCTTATCTTTCTCAAAGCACCTTTCAACCTCACCCCTGAGAACCTCTATGCCCCACACCTCTCACCTCCCATAAACTCACCTAGTACCACCACCCCATCCCCTACCAACTGTCCTCTCTTTCCTCTCCACTTCCTCACCTACACTCAAACCTTCACCTGTCAAGTTTCACTCCCGCCTCACTTACTTCTCAGCTGCCAAACTGAGGAGTCAGAGGCTGGCACCCTATCCTGTCACATCCCCTTCACATTCACAATCCTAAACTCTCCCCTCTGTTTGAGAGAGTCTTCACTGAGCTCTCCCATTCCTGCTTCTCTGTCACCTTCTCCATAGATGCAACTCATACATAGTCTTCTCCTTTGCATCCCAACCATCTTGCAGACTCTATACTTGCACCTCAGACACTACCACATGTCTTTCCTCGCCGCATTGAGACTCTCCTGTCTACCCGAGAAGACTTCAGCACTTCCAAACACTGCCACCCACACTCTTTATGTGCCAATTACCCTGGAAATGCAATCCCAGATCCAGTACAGGTTCTTCACAGGATTTCTATGGCAAGACAGATCTCTTTAAAGACTCTCTGCTTCATGCAGAGGCACTCCTCCCTCTATGCCAGATCAAACTTCAGTCTTACCAGCCAGGGAGCAATCAGAAGATGGCATATCTAATTATGTCCAATCAGCATATTCATCACTGATGCTTTCACAAGGGTAGTGCAGCTTTTCTTGTACAGACTGTAAGGCTCTGGAACACCATCAATGCAGACGAGCAATAAGACATAGCTGTACCCGTAACTGGATAAACCACTGTCTGCCATGTTCCACCAACCAGGCAGCTGCCCATTACATAAAAAGGGCTCAAGAATAAAGAGAGCTCTTGTGATGCACTAGTCCAGTATAGACTAAGGGTATTGTTGATAATGTTCTAAAGTACCTCAAGAATGGTACTGATGGGGATATGGCATTTTATAGTGCAACTCTATCAACCTTCCTCTTCTCTGTGGCATGCACAGGCCTGCTCCCAGCTGCAAGTTTAGGGCATCTCCCGGATTCTCATGCCCAGCACAAAACACTTCCCACAAAGGTCACAAGGCATCCACACTGTTTACGACCCTGCATGGAGCGCCTGCTTGCACCAAAATGACAATTACAGGTCACAGCGATGGGATGACCTTGTGGCAGCAACGGTCTGTACTATATCAACTATAACGCTAAAATGTGATGTTCATTGTGAGCCAGTGCACCTGGATTGTTCAGAGGACACATTTACAGTCTCATTTTACGTACAGTAATTATCAATAAGCCAAAAATGTTTGTATAACAACAAAGATAACAAAAAGAACCATATGAATTTGGCAAACTAATTACTATAACTGAAAGCTCTGGTAGATGAAACAAAGTCACTGATAAATGATTGTTCATTAAAAGGGCAGAAGATGGTTTTTGCACACTACTATATAGGAAAGGTGACTCTACATAAACGCTATTTACTTATTTACAAGCCCCTTGCGCAGCCAGTATGTCAGTTTTTCCCATGTTAAAAGTGACGCACCCGCGGCGCAAGGGGCTTGTAAATAAGCCCCTTTGTGTTTCCTTCTCTTGCTGCAAACATTCAAACCATATTTTGCCACACAGAATTGAGCAGTTGAATAAGGATAGATGTACAGTGCAAAGGTCAAATGAATGGCTGCATATATTAGATCATTTAAGCTTAGGCCTAATCCATCTTTCTTGTTTATTACTATTGAAAGGGCACAACAACAAATAATAAGGAGGATATTATTTCAGGCACCCGTATATCACAAAATAATTGTTCCCTGGGCCCTGCCTTTTCGTGTACTATCCTAATGGAAGAGCTCCCAGTCTCAATTTCGAATACTAATAGGCTCAAGGATGTAGGGTTATGAAGGGTCCTGGTGGAGTTCCCTCATTGAAATTACCTTATGATCAACGTTGTTCATAACTATCCTGCTGTTACTAATGAAATGATAATGTGATTTTTCTAAACACCATCAATATCATATATTTACGTCATGAAAATGGCCTTTCTTTAAAATTGCATGGGGGTCCCAAACGTCTTTAAGTCTTAATGTTGCAAAGGAAGCTGTTGGTACACAGTTTTTGACGGAGGAAGTGCTAGACACCAATAAAAGCATATATGCCTCTTTCTCTAAATTAGACCATCGCTTTCAGAGCTGATGGTTCAAGAAGGAAAGGCAGCAGCCTTAAGGCTCATCTTAGTTGCAGCACTTCCAAATAACAGCAAATAGGTAAACAAATTGAATCTTAGGTCTGGTTTTTGACAGTGCAGGTGTCCTTCTGACATATTGCTAACAATATACATAAAAGGGGCATTGGGTTCAACTATTAGCTTCCTTTGACCCGCCTCTTTCAGCCATTGGCTTGAGACTTTGTCTATCATGTCTTGGCTCATCCCAGTGGAGAATCATTCATCTCTAAGTTAATGCAGTTGGTTTTGTTTGGGTAAATCCTTCCGCTTCCACTCAAGTGCTTGCATTGAACTGCATGAGGGACTATTTAATGACCATAGCCCTTTCTGTCCACTCCTGCTGGTTACCTCCCAGCTGACTTGATCTAAGTTGTGAACCCTGCATGTATTTGTTAATCTCAGCTCTATCAGCTTTGCTAATGTTTGTTTCTCTGTGAACACAAAGTGCTCAAAAAGTAAACCAGAATCATCAAGCAACAGATGATGTCCAATAGCCACGTGAAACCAGAGGCATGTGCACACATGAGCAACAATGGACCTCGTGGAACAATAAGATCAAGGAAAAATTATCCAGTCATCTTTTAAGACAAACAAATCATGCGTAATTAGAAAGAACAGGAACACTGATAGACGTAATCCAAAATTATACTTTTATAAAACTTCAGAGAAAGGGAAAGTGATCAGTGCTTAGGTGATCACACAGAGAGGGGCAGAGAAACAGTGCAATAGTGTGTATAATATATTTGGCAATAGAACAATGTGAAATTCAAACTTTTGTACTAAAGTCGAGTCCTTATGAATCAGGAACCCAAACAGTTCATTGATATATTTAGTTTCCATTGTCCTTATCGTCGATGGCGTTTCGATCCATGGTGATTATTGGGCCATCATCAGGATAAATAATATTCATATGATGCAAGAGCAAAAGAACTTCTGCTACCGGAAAAAGTCCCTAAGTATTAGCAATTCAATCACTCTAAAAAAAGTAATTGTGTTACAAATGATCTAAACAATCGATCCCTGCAACCGAAGGGAGACAGGTGCCCAAGTGAGCCATCACCTACTGTGGATATTTAAAAGGAAGTTCCATCCCGATATAGGCATAAAAGACATCTGTTTTGAAAAGGCAAATAAATTGGGCTGAATCGAAGGACTTGAGAGACTAATTAGGACACCGACTTTAATTTACTGGTACTTACTGATTGCCTAAAATTAGACATGGCAGCCAAGATTTCCTGGTTAGCATTTATAAAAAATGTATACCAGTTTGAATTGTATAGTAAGCCTGAAGCTATCGCCATCTGTAGAAAGGTAATTGCAAAAGCCATTTTTCCAGGTATGTAACAGTGGCAGAGAACACACTGAATTTTCCTAACACACGGTATGTCACGTCACCAGTCATGGAAACCTGGTTCTAACCTACAGCACCGATACCCTCTTACATACTGTAGGTGAAATATACCCTACATTTTATGGTTGCCTTCTGTGAGCCTGGATTTTACTCCAACAAGATCCCCCTAGGTTTTTGTGATTCTTGTTCACCCCATTCTACTATGCAGTTTAGGCTCTCTTGCACATTTTACAGCCTTTCTAGAAAGCCTTGAGACTTGCCAATTTTAAACAGTGCAGCCCACCATGTTCTACCTTCAATTACCAGCTTCTGTTTCTCTTTGCCTGGCGGTAGCACTCAAACTAAGAAGTACTCTATGAAGGAGGCGTAGGTTGGTCTTTGTACTTGCATATTTCCTGCCAGTTTCTTTGTATATACTTTGTACACTGATTATTCTGTGACGTGCTCTCCAGATTTGCTTTTGTATACTCTTCTGGGAAAGATTTGTTATTTTTATGCAGGTTTCTTATGCTAAGCGATATTTTTCATGATGAACAATATCTATGAATTGCAGATTGTGCTGTGAAGGTCAAACCGTCAAGCCTTGGTGTTTTTAATGATGGTCTATAGCTATGAATTGTACATCTCGCTATGGATTTTTAAGCACTTTATGTCACCTTTACGGTTGTTTCTAACCGAATAAAGAGTATATGATGAGTAGCTGAGTTGAATAGAGACTATTTTATAAAGACAGGGCCGGCTTTTGTGTTGGTGACGCCCGGTACGGCAATCATTTTTGGTGCCCGTCTGCCACATGGTGGTGCTCTTGTGTAATTCCGAGATGCACACGCAACAGTTATTATTTCAAAATGTATTTAAAAAAGACCAATACCTGCCGCACAAGCAATTCTTATATCTTTGCGCTCTGGAATAGTCAGAATTGTTACACTAGTTGGAGCCTGATGGTTAGTAGTTTTGTTGGTACTGTCATTGGCAGTGTTGACATGGGCAATGGGTGATGCAATCTGCAGTGGCCTTCTGATGAGGGCCCTGGAACTTATTTTTTTACAGGTCTACACATCTGAGAATCAGTTTAGCAAATAGTTTCCCGTTGACAGTTAGACCCTCCTTACAAGTGGTTCAGAAAAATGAGAAAGCTTTTCCTCTTTCTTGAAGTTGCTGATTTCAGTTACCAGTAACTCTGAGGGTCAGGAAAATTCAGCCGTTTATGAGCCCTACCCCAAGTGCCCACTAAGAAATGAGCAATTAGCAGGAGATCAGTATTCTGGGACGAATTCCCCCAGTAATTCCTCATATTTCCCTGGACTTTCACACAGAGAGTTTGACTGTTTTCAGCAACTGCTTTCTCCATGTGAAGCTATATAACTTATAATTAGGGCTCCCGGTATTATGGCATTTTTTTTTTTACATTTTCGTCTGTATTCATCCATATTTATTTTTTGGGCCAACTCATTGGCATTTATCCATATTTATTTTGTGTTTTGAAAAGAAATGGAGCTGTAAAATGGTATATTTCCACGTTTATTTAACTCTTGGACGTGCACGCATACCTGAATGCCTGTCATGTTTTAGCAAATTAAGCAGCCACGTATAACAAAAGACTACACTCACAGGTACATATTACGGTATACTACAAATGTGTGTCAGCATATGCCTGTATTTAAGAAAATCTCATCCTGTTTTTTAACTCTCTATGCTGTCCATCTGCTCAGCTGTTGTCTGGAATTCATGAAAGACAGCATGGAGATTCTCTCAAAAGAAGCACCAGTTTCAGTATTTTTCCGCTTTTAAAAATAAATACAGACAGGAAACACATTGTTTTCTTCCTGCATTTATCTGTAAAAATCAGTAAAAGCGCGAAAACCGGAAGCCTTACTTATAATTCAGATGCGACCGATAACTTGTGTTAGCCGCCCCATTGGAATTAAGAGGCCAGTCGTAATGAGGGAATGAGACGAGAGGCTGAAAAATTGATAGCAAAGGCATGCCCATCCTTGCAAATCTAGAACAATGCATATCAAATGCAGGACCACATTTAGACCTGCACATAGTATTTTTCTCTTCACAATCAGGGCCATATTAATGATCTTTTGGGCCCAGTGCAGGGGATATTTGGGGGGTTTTCAGCTAGTACAATCTTTCATAGTCCAAATAATATTGAATTCGGGGCACACAAAACAGTCAAAAGGTTAAGCTGGCTAATGTCCATTAGCCAGATAGTAGCAAAAACACCAAAACAATTCTTGAACAAGCATTGGCCATGGCAATTTCTTTTTCTGCTTTTATCTAGATTTTATTTGTGTTGCACCATTTGTTGTGGAATTCAATGACTAACCAGCCTGCTTCTCCTATTTTAAGAAAGATGGTCTCTTGGAGGATGTTTACTGGACTAGTGCATAATATTAAACCACGATGTGCACATTGCACTTGAAATTGTTGCTTTAATTACTGAAGATTAGCAATCACAAATAATTTCCCGTCTACACCTGACATTCTCACGGCAACACATAAAATCAGAGCAGTGTTAAAGAATTTTCTTCAATACATTAGGTGAAATCTGACTATTTCCCCCATAATTCTCTTCCCCTGCTTTGTACCTTCCCTCATCCTTTTATGTGTACACTTCTCTAACAAGATAGTCACTTCTGTCGCTGCATGAGGGACAAGGAAGGAGACAGGCATAGAGAGAGGTGAAGTATAGAGAGAAGGAGAGAGAGCTAGAGATCTGAGATAAACAGAGATGAAGTTAAGAGAGGTGAGTTAGATGGAGGAGGGATACAAGGAGGTGAAATGAAACAACAGTGAAGGGCAGAGAGTTTGGTGAGGTGCAGAAAAATGAGGCAGAGAGGGGTGAATAGAGAAGTACATAAAGTAGTAGAAAATCAGTTTAAAACATGAGAGAGAGGTAGCAAGAAGAGGAGTAGAGAGAGATGTATTGAAAGAGAGGTGAGGTGCATGGAGGGAAGATACAGAGAGAGTAGAGATGGGGTAGATGGATAGAGATGTGGAGAGTAGGCAAAGGAGGTAAGGAGGGATGGGTGAGGAAGAAGCCGTGAGATGAAGTAAGGAGAGAGATATGAGACAGAAGGATATGTGAGGCAGAGAGGGGTGGTGAGTAGCAGAAAAATATAACATAGTTGTAATCACAGATAAAGGTAAATAGGGAAGTGCAATAGAAGGAAGGTGAGGAAGCAGTAATTGAAGATGAAAGAGAGTTGAGATACAACTAGATAGAGAGGTAGAGAGAAGTGAATTAAAGAAAGGTAAGCCAGAGTGGGGAGAAGCAGTGAGAGGAGCATTGTACACAGTGGTAGGTAAGAGTAAATTAAAGGAAGAAGACAGAAGTAGAGAGAGCTATAAAAGTGCTAAGCATGGTAGAGAGAGATAATAGAACAAGAAATAGTGGATGTATAAAAAGAGAGGTAGATAGAAAAGCAGGGCGATGAGGTTAAGATTGGTATACAGAGGTAGAGTTGGAGGTAGGTTAGGGACAGGGAGAGAGGTTGAGAAAGAGAGAGAGTCTGCTTACTGTCCCAATCACTTTATCACGGGGGCTGGTTGGAAGTGTGGACCCTGGTGATTATACACTTTGCCCTTGCCTTGAAGGATCCTTGTCTTCCAAGAGCTTCCTGGCTATTTTGGATAGATAGAGCTAAATAAGTGAAATGGGATGATAGAGTAGATAAATAATTTGCAGTTGGCTCGAGCAATGAGGAACAGTTAGGTTCCCTGCCTTTTCTTGAAATTAACCAGGCCAGGTTAGAGGAACAATTGCACAATCATCAAACTACCAATCTTCAAAACGTTGCAGCACTCAGTTAGGAAAGACATGCTTCCAACCTAAAAGAAAACTACAACAGACATTTATTGAACAAAACAGGGTTCCATCCACATTTGAAATGATTATATATATATATATATATATATATAGGTGTGTGTATGTGTGTGTGTATATATATATATATATATATATATATATATATATATATATATATATATGCTTTCGAACTTGGTTCACTTTCCCCAGGTTCCTGGCGCTCCAGAAGGTGCGTGACCCATGCGGTTGAACCAAACCGCTCAAAATATCCAGCAAATCCTTCGTTTTGAAGAAAAAAGGGTCGCACTCCAGCAGTGATAGTTCAGGTGATTAATTTATTCTTGAATCATTTCCAGCAAGCACAGACCAACCAACGCGTTTCGGTATTTCAAATACCTTGCTCACGGCTGATTTTTAACCCCATCTACCTTCCTTTTAAAATTCCTTCAAGGAAACGCTGTTACCTCATTTCCTGTTAGTGACAGGGTTACTACTCAGAATTGTGGGAGATGTAGTCCCCTATTATTACTTATACTTTAATGTGTACAAACGTGCAAAATGGTGATTTTGAAACATTATTTCTAAGTGAATTTAGTGTATTAAAATCTTATGGGCATTCTACCACTCCAAATAAGCGTCATCATTACATTATTTAATTATTATTATCCTGCCACATCACAGGAGTACCAGACATTGTCCACCTGATTTTTCACAGTTTCTATGGCACCATCTTATCCCTTTGGAGAAAGAGTTATTTTCATCCCATTTCTGTTATTGACTCCTTCTTCCCATCTTTTGAAGGGCATCAGTCCTTTAGGCCACCTTCCGACCTCACAAACATAGATGTATGTGCCTTATTTAAGCATTTGCATTAATTTGATCAAACTCCCTTTTTGCATTTTTTCCTCTTTTTTATCTCAGTAAATAATGCCCTCCAGTGGGTCTACTGATGCTTGTACTCATCCGTGCTCTATCAATGCTTGACGATGACTTGAGTATGTGGCTTTCACCCTGTTGCACCTAGAGGGATACTCTATCTCTTAAATATGTATATACAGTTCTTCCGACTGATTTAAGCCATACGGTGTCATACTTCGGAGGTTCAAAATATGGCGTGACTCTTTTTGGCGAAGTCTTTTTTCCCTGTTTCCTCCTTGTACATTCGCTGGTATGGTTTCAATCCCATAGAATTTTAGACTTTTCCAATTTCCATTGTGGTGTTGCTCCATATGTTTAGCTACTGCATTATTCCTGTCTTTGTTTTTCGTTGCGCGTACATGCTCCAATACTCTTTTCTTTAATTCACAGATGGTGCTACCCACATACCTTAACATGCAGGGGCACTCAATCACGTACACAATGTATTGACTTTTGCAGGTTATAAGTTCTCTTATCTGCCAAACTTTGTTGTTAGCCATCATCACTTCTGTAGTTGGTTTTGCTATCTGGCATACTTTACATCCCTGACATTTGATAAAGCCCTTTGTTTTGAGCCATGTATCCTTTTGTTGTTTTTCCTTGAAGTGGCTGTGTATCAACCGATGTTTTAAGTTTTTGGCCCTACGATATGTAATCGTTGGATGAGATCCCATTTTTTCACCTATTGTTCCATCTAGCTGTAGAATTTTCCAGTTCTTTTTTATTATACCTGCAATTTCCTTGGATTCCTGGGAAAAATCCATGATTAATCTTATGGGTTCCACATCTGATTGTTTCTCACACATTTTGGGTACAAGACATTCTTCTCTCGACCGCTCATTTGCTCTATTCCAACATCCATTTACAACACCTTTACTGTATTTTCTGGTTTTGAATCTTTCCATGCTTCTCGCACTGTGCTTCTTCCATTCATCCTCTTCACTGCAAATTCTTCGCATCCGAAGGAATTCACCATATGGTATACTGGATATTAGGGACGGTTGATGAAAACTTGTTGCTTCCAGGGTGGCATTCGTTGCTGTATTCTTGCGATGAAGTGTTGTTTCCAAAAGATTGTTTTTTACATAGATTTCCGCATCCAGGAAAGTTACC
This sequence comes from Calotriton arnoldi, assembly GCA_963921515.1. NCBI lineage: Eukaryota > Metazoa > Chordata > Amphibia > Caudata > Salamandridae > Calotriton > Calotriton arnoldi. Next base: position 2,363,848 of record CAWUFW010001024.1, on the reverse strand, counting down.
CTTTCATTACTGATTTCATGGGTAAACTTCAGATTAGGTATACTGGTGTTCAGAATTTCAAAAAGTCCTGGAAATCATCCTCATTCCCATTCCAGATGATTAGAAGATCATCTATGAATCGCATCCAGCTTATGATCTTTTTGTGTATCTTTCATGCTTGATATTCCACACAACCTCCTTCTCCCACCAACCCATTACCAAACAGGCATAACTGGGGCTAAAGGAAAAACCCATGGCCGCTCCGTTACGCTGCCAGTATAGCTCATCACCAAATAAGAAGACATTATTTGTCAGACATAGGGAGATCATATCCATCAACATCTCATTATGTTCCTTGTAATGAATATTCCTTTCTTGTAGGAAGTACTCACAGGCTTTCAGACCTAAGGTGTTGTCGATGTTAGTGTATAGGGCAATCACGTCCATTGTGATCAAATGATAGGTACTTTGCCAGGTTATCTTATGTAGGGTTTTGAGAAGATCCGTTGTATCCTTGATATATGAGCTCAAACCTGCCACATATGGGATAAGAAAATGGTCAATGTAGTTTGCCATAGGTTCTAAAAGGGAGCCCTTCGCTGATAGGATGGGCCTCCCTGGTCTAGGACTGACTAGGTGTGTGAGTACCTCTATGGATGAGTGGCGGTGTGTGAGTGTTTATATAGGTGTATGAGTGACTATAATAGTCCTGTACTGAGTCACTATAAGTATGAGTGACTGTGCGGGTGAGTGAGTAGATGTGTGTGTGTAGACCTAAGAATCAGTGAGTGTGTATATAGTAATTGGTGTTGGAGTGTCTATGGTTTTGACAATGGCAGTCTGTAATTTACAGTGGGTGTATCAAAAGTTATATTAGGGTGTGAGAAGATGCATCAAATTATCACATGGATGATGTCATCAGTGATGTCATCCGTGATGTCATTTGAGATGTCATCAGTGATGTCATCAGTGATGTCACTGACCATGTCATGAGTGATGTAATATGTGACGTCATCAGCAGTGCATTGCCGGGGCGCGAGTTATAGTTACCTGAACTAACTATAACGGGGGAATTTCACGGGTTTTGTAAGAGTGCAATGTCCAACTAACTATAACTGTCCCTAAAACCTATGGTTTTTTCAGTGAATATATATATATATCGACTTCTAGTCACTCCAGCACCACCCTTCCAGATGATTCCCAGAATTCTCATGTGCCCAGTCCTGCATGGCTTTTGGAATGAATGAATGGGAGGTGAAGAAGAGAAGGGGTCAATTGGGAGATGTGGTTGTGAGCTTAAGGCCGAAGTGTGACGTCGGTTCCATCTGGATTTTATCACATTTGAAGTCTTGCAATGAGGTCTCAGTGATGAAACTCCTCACATTACTTGAGGGTCAGTCTTTCTCAGCCAGCAAGCCGTGTAACTCCCTCTCTAGACAAATAAAGTAATACAAAATCATCTTGCTTTCCAGAAGGCCATAAAATATGCCACATCAACCTTCAGACCTTAGGGAAGTCCTCACAACACTAGCAACCATCACAACAAAGCTATCCTGATATTTGATTTAACAAGAAGGCGAAACAACCATTGTGAAATGTGTCCTCAAACTAGTATGCTAAAATAAAAATCAATACTGCATGAAGCATACTGTGTTCCTTTACATCTAGTCTATGAACAGTAGCATGTCTGTCTGTCTCCTTTACAAATACTAGATAAAATACTATAAACCACATTTTAAGAATTTTCATCTGCCCACAGCATTCCATCCTGCCTTTAATCTACTGAAGAAGCTGGTAACCCACCTACTTTCCACTAAAGAGAAGAATTGTGGCTCTGAACAAGATGTTTTCACACCCACTGTCTCCAGTGCATCTATGCCTTTTTGATAAGTTCACTTTCATGCTACTTTTTAGGAGCAACACAAATTTAGACATTCACAAGGTATAATAGCTCAGTTTATCTGGAAACACAAATTGGAACCTTCTTCTTTCTTGCACGTATGGAACATTGTTTCAACTTTTCCACTGACAGCATGGCCTACCTCTTCTGCCACTATTGCATCCGGAAGTGGACATGTAAAATAAGTGTTGCCAACTCCGCATCAAAAACATAGACGGAAGTATAAACTCAAACAAGGTTTCATAAAGAAAGAAGTCATGGGGTAAAATAAAACAAATATGCAAGTACGCCGCCTAGGTTTTGAAATAGTTATATTTTGAATATCATAATTCACAGAAAGAATTAGCATATATTATATCACCCCTCCTACTCCAACTTTGAATAAAATATGTCATCTTCGAATTGATAGCAGTGTATTGTCATGAAAATAAACATCAAGTATAATACATTAAGCATATGCGTGTGTTTTGGTAACACAAATGAACAATGCTAAGAATGTTCCTATCTGAAAACTTTCAGAAATATTTCAGAATTTTCCAACTTTGTTTATAGTTGTTTTCACTTTGTTTTCATTTCATGAACTACGCATAACTTCTAAATTATCCCAAAGTATCCATCAATTCATTTTCCCATCAGTTCAAAAAATGAGGTTTAACTTAGCCCTGAATGGTTGATATTTGACTGAAGATTATTTGGTTACATTGCGGCATTGTATAGAAATAAGCTATGGGCATCATTTGTAGTGTGGCATGCTGCCCGCTCGGTAGGTGCACAGTCAAAGATCATCCCTCGGTGATGGACCACCCACCACATTTAGAAATCCCACCTAGCAGACAGGCATCTGTATGCCTTCAGTGCATCTCCTAGTGCACCAGATGCACTAAAAGGCACAGATGAATGCTGCGTAAACGCCATGTTTGTTTCTTAATGAGCCTGATGCACACAGAGATGTCTCCCTGTTTGTCAGAGCCACTTTTAGGTTTCCCAGCTTGAGTCTGCTATGACTTGAAAGCCAAGGCCGGGTTGAGAAAAACAGTGCACATAGCCACACCCTATAAGGAGCGGGGCTAGCACTACTGTGACCTAGTGGCCCTGTGGTGGACCATCAGGCTAAGAGATTCCAACTGCAGAATCACCACATTACCAAGGAGTGCATCAGGACGGGGTGATGAAGGTTGAACTCTACAATCTATGCAACAGGATATCATGACTGCTTCGTACGTTTCGAGTTAACTTATTGACTCATTAAGTTCCAGCTTCCCAGCGCCCCCCTCCCCCCCCCCAAGGTGTAGTCAATTAAAAACAAACGTTCTTTGGCAAGTAGGTGTGGTTAGACAATAAGTCAAACTTTTACCACTATTGCAAACCCACAAACCATTTTTGATGCCTAGAAAGGATAGCTACCCTGAAGCCTTAATACATCTTCTGGCACAAGAGCTCCAAAGACTAGGAGAGACCAAGCTTCAACTTCTTCCTCCATTAATGCAGGGATGTCCTCATAGGGTTCGAACTGAAAGTTAAACTCCCATGATGCAATCAACTGCTATATAAAACACACATGCTTTTATTACTGGTTGACCTGTAATTCCTACTGGGCCGACAACAAGACTTACCAGCATCATCGGGATTCCAAGATATGCAGTAACTCCACAGATCCTGCATGTTTTATGCAGACATTTTTGCTTCAGCGAGCAACCTAAATATTTGGATGGCACTCAATAGACAAATGAGGAATTACTGGAAGAACTGGTGTGCTATTCCTGACTACCCTTGATAGTCTTAATTTCAGAAGGAACACTAAGGGTATGTCTTGTAAGATCAGATACATAACCCACCCCATGGAAATGAATGATGCCCCCAGCATCAGTAGCTCCACAGGGTACCAGAAACAATACCACGGTACGTATAATAAGGCTCACCGTGACTAGTTTTTAACTTTCATATTCTTCGGTATCCTGCTACGCGTATTTATCTTAAGGGCGACATACAATGGTATCTATACTCCGTGCCTATTACCTTAACTACACCTAGGGTTAGATTTGCACCCCAGTCTTGCAAAAAATAAAACATTTCGTTCCTGGTTACCAGCTAAGATTCGAAGTCCGTTCCCAGTATAAATAAATAGGAGCTTGCAGAGGGATAGGAATGCTGAGCTGTGTAATAACTGACACACACTCACTTTTTTCTCCTGACATATCTTGTCAGGTCAAACACACCGGGAAAAAAGCCCAGAAAAAAACATGAGAAATTGAGTTCTTTAAGCATTGATTCCACGTTATGCCTCATTTGCAGGTGAAAAACCTGAAACATGAAATAGGAGGAATTTTCCACACCAGTAACCGCATCCGAAGGTAACTCTATTTGCCAGTTATGATAAATACATAAATACCTCAAACTCATAATTAGGGCCTCAGAGATTTTTTCTCCGTCTCTAAATAGGTGCCAAATTCTCACAGAAATCTTTGCTTATGAAACTGACACTTTCTGCAAGAAATATGTTGTTTGTGTATCGTGCTGGTTTCTTTTAGAGAGAAGTGGGTGGTAAAACATGTAATCAGATAAATTAATGATCTTGCTGCAACACTTTAATTCAGGAACATTAATAACTGGAGGCAGGGTAAAAATCTACAAAATGAAAATTGTAGGCTGCATGGTTGTTGATGTACTTTTCCATCTGCTACCTTGTTAATGCTCCTGGTGCACACACATACACACACGCAAACACACAGACACGCGCACATCCAGCAATATCTATTTCGGTGCAAATGCTAATTAAGTTGGTCTTCTAAATGAAGGCCTGTCACAAAATATGTTATTTAGCCAAGTACAAAATAAGCGACAGTACAAACACTGCACAACATTTAATTTAGCAAAAAATGATGTGTATTGTGTAACAGATTGCACGCATTTATGGAAGACTTATGGGTAAAGGATAATAAGAATAATTTGTTTTCTGTAGAGTATTAAAGTCTAATTTATGGTGCTCAAGTCATCAATCTGTGAAAGAGGAGGCTATGTGGACTCTGCTGGTAATCCAACTCAAGTACTTCAGGTCACACCAGGGGCACTATTATACAAAGGGCCACATACCACCTTCAATTTGCCAGTCGCAAAACCTGATGTACAACAGTGTCTCAAACACTATTTGCGATTCCGATTCCCAAATGGGTCGCGAGGGACCTGCCTCATTAATATTCATGAGGCTGGTCGCAATTTGCAATCCATTGGGAATGGCCGGCACTCACAGGGATAGTGGCCTGCTGGGGTCAGCAAACCACCATGTCTGTGACTGCTTTTTAAATAAAGCAGTTTTTTGTTTTTGGAATGCATTCCGTTTTAATGAAAGGAAAACTGGATGCATTTCAAAAATAAAAATGAAAAGTTTTCATTTTTTTACAGTGGCCAGTGGTTTGAGGGAAAAAAAGTTGTCGCCCCTATTCACAAACGGGATGGAGCCCCTTGGCGACTCCTTCCCATTTGCGAATGACTTGCTACCAATTTGAAATTGGTGGTATTCTGCAATGATTAGTTACTGCTTTCCCTGTCGCAAAACATTCATAAATACCTGTGTGACTCGCTATTAGGAAGAGAGGCCCTTTACACGCCCCTTCCTAATAGAGACTCACAAACCCTATTTTGCGAGTCGGTAATAGGTTACTGACTCGCAAAACAGGATTGATACATACGAAAATAAAACAAGACCAAAACAATAACTATCCAACATTCACAAGTCAAGATATGGATTTTTAAAGAGTAACTCAAATGCAGAGCTTAGAAGTCAATAGCACCAACTGTGGCTATCTGATCGCGCTTGAACGATACAAATCCAATAGTTCAATCTGAAGGTGATAAATTGTGGACTGGATACAGGAGTCATGCAGACTCCCTTACAGTACCTTGGATGCATCAGAAATCAGAAACAATGCATGGCGCAGAGGAGGTGAGGCAACGCAAATGCAATTGAGGCTTCGGTTCCTTAAGGCGGTGCAAGGTCTTTGAAGCTTTAATGCCCAGGAACGATGCATTGCGCAGAGGAGGTGATGCGTCAGTTGCTGATGTAAGGTCTCGGTACCTAAGGCCGACGCGGCATCGAGGATGCATCGATGTCACAATGCGATGTGTCAATTCTACGGCGTCAAAGTTGAACTGATTAGCTGAAGGCGATGCGTCGGTTGAAAGCCATGCAGGGCTGGGGTTGTGTCGGAATCGGAGCAGTGCGTCACAGACTTCGGTGAGGCGGTGCTCGGAACTCACTCAGAGGTGGTTCTTCAGAGGCGCTGCTATAAAATCGGGGCTGCATTGAAAGTCGAGGTTGTTGCATTGTGCACTTGGAGAGCTGTGTCCACAGCTATGGTTAAGGCAGCGGTGATGAGTTGGTTTCACAGGGATGCACTGGTTCTGAACTGATGCTTTGGAGTCAATTTGTCTCTTTCTTTGTTACAGTACCACATTCTCCTCCAAATGCCCAGGACTTGATTTGGCATCACTTGGCAGGGCAGGACTCACATCAGAGGAGGCCATGTGCTGGTAGCAAGATGCAGGTGAAGTCTTTGATGTCCCTGAGTCTTCAGCAACAGGAGGCAACCTCAGTCAAGCTCTTGGAGAACCTTAAAAAGCCAGATGCAGAGAGTAAAGTCAAGTCCGCTCACTCCCAGGCAAGAAACAGCAGTCAGCAGGCTAACATAGAAAAGCAAGCAGCAAAGCAGCAGTCCCTCCTGGCAGCACAACACCTCTTCTTCTGGGCAGAATGTCCTCAGTTTAGAAGTGTTTTGAGCATATGGTGTCAGAGGTCCAATACTTATACCCATTTTACCCTTTGAAATAGGGAGACGTCAAAGAAAGGTCTTTGTAGAGCACAAGACCCTGCCCTGCCCTTCCTGGCCCTGGCCCTGGCTCCAGACACACTACAGAGGGGTATGCAGCTCTTCGTGTGCCCTATTCAGGTGCAAGTGTCAACTTCTCCCACCACTGTAGCTCAGTAAGACTCATAAGCCCGGTGATGGGCCATCAGGATAAACAGGGCACACTTCAACTCCCTTTATGTGTGACTATCTGGAGTGAATTCACAAAGTCCAGCTGTCACTTTGGCCCAGACATACATTCTAGGAACATGCAGAGGCACAGAATGGTTAAAGTAAGAAAATGCCAACTTTCTAAAAGTGGCATTTTCAGAACTGCAATTTAAAAACCAACTTTACTAAAAGATGTGTTTCTAAATTGGGAGTCCAGAGACACCAAACTCCCATTCGCTGTCTACCCCCATTGGAAATTACACTTGTAAAGTGTTACAAGGCAGCTCCAATGCTAACCTATGGGAGCGTTAGACCTTGCTGTAGTGAAAATCTAATTTAGCAGTTTTTCACTACCAGGACATGTAAAACTTAAAAACAAATTTCCTACCTTGTAAATACACTTCACCCTGTCCATGGGGATACCTTGGGCCTACCTTAGGGGTTTACATGTAAAAAAAAATGGAAAGTGTGGGCATGGCAAGCAGGTGAACCTGCCTGGTTGACATGGCAGTTTAAAACTGCACACACAGGCTCTGCAGTGGCAGACCTCAGACAGGTTTGAAGGTCTACTCATGTTGGTGGCACAAGCAGTGCTGCAAGCCCACTAGTAGCATTTGTTTTACAGGCCCTGGGCATATGTAGTGCACTGAACTAGGGACTTATTAGTATATCAAATATGCCAGTCATGGAGAAACCAAATGCCATTACATTTTATACACAGAGAGCATGCACTTTAGCACTGGTCAGCAGTGATAAAGTACACAGAGTCCTAAAGCCAGCAAAAATGAAGTTCAGCACACAGTCAAAAACAGGAGGTCAAAAGCAAAAAGAGAGGGGAAACCATGCCAGAAGATGCTAGGTCTAACAATCTTACTTTATGATTTCATCAATTTATGTGCCTGTCATATATTTAATCTTCTCTGGCTTAACTCCATTTAAAATTACTTTATACAAATGACAGATTTTGATTCCAGATGCCACAGATTGGGCATCCTAAATATTTTTATATCTTGTATCCTGGAGGAAATGTTCCCCTTGTCAGCAGTTTACCTTTCTACCATTTAGGAGGTGGCACACAGTTGGGGTGCCCCCCAGGACACCAATTGGGATGGCAGCACACAATCACAGTGATCCTCTCAGAAATCTCCTCTCCACAGGGGGATGTTGTCACACATTAGATCCTGGTCCCTCTGGAAAAGTGAATCAGCTGTTTCAAACTGGTTCTTTGGCTTTCATTGCTGTGATGTCAATAGCCCAGGCATAAGTTTATAACTGCGATAGGGGACAGAATATTTTTTTAATATGGCTGATGGTCCTGGTTGATGTAAGGTGAGCCTCCCATCACAAACTGGGACTGCGTGCAATTTTCATATAAAAGGGACCAGGATTTCAGAATTAAGGCCTTAACTCGCTGAGACATTTTGCAAACTAGCAACACTTTTATTTTATTTTCAAGGTTGTCATTGTAACCAGTATGGACCCTACTGCACTATCTGTCCTTTTCCTCCTTATCACACCAACATTTTTTGTTAGTTTTGTGGTCGCTGTAATGAAATCAGAAAAACAGAAGCTTCTGGTTAAAAGTTTGCCTGGATTAACAAATATGGATGAATGTTTTCTCTTTAGTATGGCAATAGATTATCCAATAATTATTTTGAATCAAGTTGCTTGACTAGTCATATCAGTTATCAAAATGTTTCCAAAATTAATGTAGCCTGCCTTCATTCCTGGACCTTTTTCTCACATAGGTTTTACCTGGTGTTTTTCCCGGCACAAGTACATGAGAAAAGGAATTCTGAATCCTGACTGAACTGTGAATATGTGAAAGACAAAATGGGATTACTCTAAACCCTATAAAGAGGGTTCTTCTATCATAGAAGTGTTTTATTATTGATAACACTAAAAAGGAATATGCCTAATTCCTAATCATCTATTTCAAAATACTTACAGGTGACAAATGGTTTTACAAGGATTAGGGTTTCTACTGTAGTTTTTGCAATATCTATGACATTATTCATGTTGAAGAGCTTTCTATAGCACAACAGTACATTTCCATGGCGAGTATACTGGAGGTCCAGCCCTTGAATGTTGTAAGTAAATATTCCTTCCAGTCTTTCTCTCTCTGTTTATCTGTTCAGTTCTCATTATCTTTCCCATCGAATGCCATAATTTCTTTTCTCTTTCTTGAAAAATGTGCAGGAAAGAGACATGTTTTTATATAAGTTCAATAAAGACCAGGAATATATTTTAAAAGTTTTAGCCTTTAGACTTTCCACTCAAAAAAATTGTGATTTGCTGAATACTTTTTGCATGATTCATTAACAAAGAACCACAAAGAAATGCATGTCTGCAGGGCGAACTTACAACTGGCATAGCAGGATGGCTCATAGGCACAGGGCAGTCAGTCCTAGGCAAGCAAGTAAAATGGGCACTTTGACTTCCTCTGGATTGATTTTAAAAGCTATCAATAATGGGCTTTATTAGACTGGTCAGCCTTAGGGTGGTCTTCTCCCAAAGCTTTTGCCTTTACCCCTCCTATTTTTGCTGATCTTCTTTTTGCTGGCTTTAGGACTTTGCACACTTTACCACTGCTAACCAGTGCAAAAATGCTTGTGCTCTCTCCTTAAAACATGGCAAAATTGGCTTATACCCAATTGGCACATTTAAATTACTTGTAAATTACTAGTAAAGTGGCACTACGTGTGCTCAGGGCCTGTAAATTAAATACTACTAGTGGGCTTGCAGCACTGATTGTGCTGGTCCACTTAAGTAGCCATTTAAACATGTCTCAGCCATGCCATTGCAGCCTGTGTATGCAGTTTCAAACTGCCATTTCGACCTAGCAAAATAAACCTTTTCTCAGGCTCAAACCTTCCTTTTTAGTACAAATAAGTCACCCCTAAGGTAGGCCCAGAACAGTCCAGAGGACTGGGTGCAGTGTCTTTAAAAAGTAGGACACGTACTTTTAAGTTTGACATGTCCTGGTAATGAAAAACTCTTAAATTTGTTTTTCACTATTGCAAGGCTTGCCTCTCCCATATGATAACATTGGAGACACCTTATTATATTTAATAATTTGTAACTTCCAAATGGGAACAGGTAACTAGTTCATGTTTGGTGTCTTTGGAACTGTAATGAACAATCCTCTCTCATGAGAAAGTCAGATTTTAAATTACAATTTTGAAAATGCCACTTTTAGAAAGTTGGCATTTTCCTGCCTTGGCCATTTAGTGCGTATAGCCCATCTCTGGGTCACATAACTGGGTGTAGCTGACAGTTGGGCTTTGTGTATTCCTCCTAGACAGCCACACACAATAGAGAGCTTAAGTGTGCCTGGATGGGCTTTCACTGGCAGGATGGAAGGGCGGAGCTGGGCAGAACCCTACTTACACTTGATAAGTCTATGTCCTGCCTCCACACTAAGGGCTACATATGTCTGTGGTTAGTTTGGAATCAGGGAAGGGGAGGAAGGACACCTGTGTACTTCAAAGGAAAACCTTTAGAATGTGCTCCCGCTTCAAAGGAGGCACCTGCTAGTATATATTAGACCTCAGACACCAACTCTTAAGTACACTTCTGGACCTGTGGATTCTGCCAGGAAGAAGGACTGCTGTGCTGCTGAACGGACTACCACTCTGCTGGGCTGCAGCTCTGAAGGACTGCTTCTCAGCTGTGTTGACCTGCTGCTCTTTTGCCCGGGTGAGAAGGACTGGACCTGCATCTGTTGAACCCAGGAGCCCAGAGTGACTTCAAGGAATAGTAGGCTGGCCACCTGGCTAGAAACTCAGGGACGAAAGACCCAGCAACCCTGATACTAGCACCTGGACTCTGCCATCTGTGAGTTTTACCCAGCCAAGTGGACCACTCTAGTCCTGGACCCTTGATGCAGGACCTCGCAATGCCCCACAACCATGAATTAAGGTACTCTTGGTCAGTGGATTTAACTGGATCCTTGTAGCTGGCTTGTGCTCCATCGTGGTGAGATTGAACTTGTGACTTTGCCTTGATAGTACCTATAGGGCTTGATGCCCTGCATGCTCTCCATGGCAACCACAAGATATACTCACCTGTCTCCACTATTATAAGCAGAATGAAACCATCATGTCTGCGGTGCATGACAGAAACGCCACAGACTTTGAAGGCATGAAGGTCTGGCTGTATCAAGATCTCTCCCCGATAACCTTGCAGTGCCACAGTACCCTTAGGCCTCTGACTGACCACCTGTGTGAAAAAAAAATCAGATGTAAGTGGGGACATCCTTTCCAGCTTCAGTTTGTCTGGAACAATGAAACAAAGAGTATCCGCACTATAGAAGAGGCGCAATCACTACTGGACATGGAGGCCCTCATAGGAGAATCCTCCCCTCAATCCGCATCCCATGGTCCCTCCTCCTCCCCCCAGATCTACGTGGTTCTACTCATCCAAGGAAGAAGATGGTGCTCAAAACCCTCAAAGATTGAAAGCCGCAAGGAAATAGCCGCATTGCTCAACCAACTGCAACACCAGGAAAGTGCATTGGAGCCGGACAGTGAACACTGATTATCTGTTGGCTGTCCTCATACTGGTGAACCAGCGGAAGTGGTGCTCCCTTCCCTATGACACCCCGGACCATTCTGGTTTGTAGCTGTTGGCTGGGGGACCGCCCCTTCCACATTGACTACTGTTACTTGACAGCAGAGCTCCACAACAACCTCACATTGAAACTCGATACGAATCGTGGCCAACGACAAGGACCCTCATGTTTTTTATTGTTACATTCCTGGGTGGGGAACTCACCTGTCAAACTGTTTCTTGTTATACACCCCCTCCCTACACCTGACAACTTATGCTCTTCTCCATATTTTACATGCACCACACTGTGGCCACCCTGTACGGGGTAGATGCGGGTTCTCTGGTATCCCCACGCTTTCATGGCTTATCTCCCATCTGTATGTCCATGATCACAATACTTAGCTTAAACGTCTGGGGACTCAACGCCCCTGTGGAATGCCTTGCACACCTCTCCTTTCTTAGGGAAGCTAAGTGTGATATAGTCCTTATCCAGGAAACGCACCTTCTTAAAGCTGACTGCAAACGTTTGCGATACCGGTAGTTTGATTGCCAATACTTCTCCTCTGGTCCGGGGAAGAGGGCGGGATGATGAGTCTCCTGGCTACTCATTTCCCAGGAAAGGTGACATGAACATATACTGAACTGAAGGCAGACTTTTAGCGCTCCAAATTGAACTGAAGGGACACACTTTAAAATTGCCAACCTTACATGCCCTGAACAAACACCAAGAAGCCATTTAAAGATTCAATAGGTCATGTTCTTGACACCCCAGACTCTGATGTCACCATAGGGGGAGACTTTAACATAGTAGCCGAGGCGCAGATGGATAGATCCATTCAGAGAGTGGGTCAGACTTCTGGTTTGTAGCTGTTGGTTGGGGGACCGACCCTTCTGCATTTACTACAGCTACTTGGCGGCAGATCTCCATGACAACCTCACACTGAAACTCAATATGAATCGTGGCCAATGACATGGACCTCACGTTTTTTATTGTTACATTCCCAGGTGGGGAAATCATTTGTTAAACTGTTTCTTGTTATACACCCCCTCCCTGTATCCGACAACCTATGCTATTCTCCATACTCTAGAGACACCACACTGTGGCCACTCTATAGGGGGTACTCACAGTCTTTCTGGCATCCCCAAGCTTTCATGGCTTTTCTCCCATATATATGTCCATGATCACCATACTTAGCTTAAACGTTCGGGGACTCCACGCCCCTGTGATATGCCTTGCGCTTGTCTCCTTTCTTAGGGATGCTAAGTGCGATATAGGTCTCATCCAGGAAACCCACCTGCTTAAAGTTGACTGCAAACGTTTGCAATCCCGGTGGTTTGACCGCCAATACTTTTCCTCGGATCTGGAGAAGAGGGCAGGGGTGGCGATTCTCCTGGCTACTCATTTCCCAGCAAAGGTGACACAAACACATACTGAACAGGCAGGCAGACTCTTATCGTTCCAAAAAGAACTGAAGGGACACACTTCAACATTGGCAACCTTATATCCCCCAAATGAACACCAAGAAGCCTTTTTTAAAGATTCAATAGGTCATGTTCTTGACACTCCAGACTCTGATTTCATCATCGGGGGAGACTTTAACATAGTAGCCGAGACGCAGAGTGATAGATCCATTCAGAAAGTGGGTCAGACTGGGGCTCTTACCCCAGTGTGCAAACAGTGGTTAGCAGATGTAGGGCTAGTGGACGTTTGGTGCCATAAACATCCGGCTACGCGCGCTTAAACTTTCTTTTCTGTAGCACACCAGAAAATGTCTTTATTTCATACATCTACCCGCATTACTAGAGTGACAACGGCGGTGGATTTTGGGGTGACCGTCATCTTTGACCATTCCCCCATCATCCTTAGCTTCTCCCTTCAAACCATGGCACCACCCCATTGCACCTGGCACCTTAACAGCAAACTCCTCAAACATGAGGAATCAGTCACTGAGATCATGAACACTATTAACTCCTTTTTAGCTGTTAATGGCACACCGGTGACACCTATGGCACTCCAGTGGGAAACACTAAAGGCACTGGTACGTGGTCAGTTTATAGCTATATTGGCCTGTCTCAATAAGGACAGACGCAATACCCGAGCTCACTTGGACACCAAAGTAAAAGACTTAGAAGAGACTCATAGGCTCACTGCTTCATTCGCTACGTGGCGCCAACTTACGGTAGCTCACGGGCAGCTTAAGGCTCTGGACATAGATAAGGCAGAGTATCCCCTGCTTCGCACTAAACAGAAATATTACGTTTAGAGTAATAAAGAAGACTGCCTGCTGGCCCACCGACTTCGCTCCCAGACAGAGTGGGGGAGCTTGTGGGCTCAGACGGTACCAATATCCATCAGGACAAACTTATTGGATGGGAGTTTGAGTGCTTTTACGCTGTCCTCTACACAGGTGACGAGCTGGACACAGGAACATTGTTTCCTACTTGTCTCAGGTCCCTCTGACCCCGCATCTCTCTGAGACATGCCTCAACTTTAGATAAGAACATTACTCCTAATGAAGTACTCAATGCTATACATTACCTCCAACCAGGCAAGGCTCCTGGGCAAGATGGCCATTGCTCAGACTTTTATAAAACATTTGGGTCAGTTCTAGCTCCCATACTGGTGTGATTATATAACCCTTTTAGCACCACTGGTACCCTTACAGACATCATGCAACTTGCCATGATTACAGTAATCCCTAAGGCCAGTAATTACCCTGTGTACTGCTCCTCCTACTGCCCTATCTCTTGTGGACCGCAAGATCTTCATGGGCATCTTGGCACATCATCTTGCCCCCTATATGCAAGGCCTAGTGGACCCCGACCAGACTGGCATTCCCAAGAGAGGGTGTAGCAACAACGCAAAGCGTCTTTGCCATTTGCTGAACAAGACGCAATGCTTCTGTATCCCAGTCCTCCTCCTCTCTATCGTTGCAGAGAATGCCTTTGATTGGATGCACTGGCCACACATTCCCTCGGTGCTGACCCGAATTGGCCTTGGCTCATGGTTACGTCAATGGATCCATGGTAGTTGTGCTGCACCTAAGGCGAAAGTGAGGGTTAACAGGCAGGTATCTCAGCATTTCAGCGTCCTTAGGGGCACCCACCAGGGCTGCCCCCTGTCTACGTTACTGTTTGCCCTTTATGTGGAGCCCTTTGCGGAAAGGATACGTAACAACTAGGATATTACGGGCGTATAAATGGGAGGCAGGGATCATAAAGCAGCCTTGTATGCTGATGATGTTTTACTGGTCCTGTTGAACCCGGGGATTTCTCTGCCCACTGTGATGGGAGAGTTGGAAGCTTTTGGGCTAGTCTCTGGATTTAAAATCAACCTACAGAAATCATTTGCACTAAATCTGACTATTCCGAAGAGTGAGCAGACCCAACTTGAGCGTCGCTTCCTATTTGTCTGGTCCTCACAGGTGTTGGGGTACCTGGGATTTAGACTTCACGCCATGGTGTACGCAGCGATTTTAGTGACCTCGCGCTCTGATTATCTAAATGGAAGGGCTATGGTCTCTACTGGCTAGTGCACTTAGCGGCCGTCAAGATGACGCTTCTGCTGAAAATTCTCTACATCATGCATACTTTGCCACTACAACACAATCAAGAAATTACAGCACCTTGTCGACGGCTTCATATGGGATATGAAGAAGACGCGCATGGCCCGGCGACAGATGTACTTGTCACAGTTGGAGTGTGGGCCGGGGATCCCCAATCCGTTATGTTACCATCAAGCAGCACAACTATGGCAGAATGGGCCCGACCTAGCACCAAAAAGCATTGGTGGTTTTTGGATCAACATTGGCGGGTATTCATATTTCGAAGAATCCATGGCTTCTGAAACAATGCTGGCCAACCTGGGTTTATGTCTCACTGGAACTCGGGCTGCGATGGGAATCTGGGACAGGGTGCAGGTCCCCTGGATTTTTCCACTCAAATTTCACCTCAGACGCCAATTATAGGGAACCCTGACTTCCCCCTCACACTCCATGGCTCTGTGTTCACCCAGTGGCAGGATGCTAACTGCAAGAGGGTGGGCAATCTCTTTAATATAGATGAGCTTATTTACTTTACCCAGATTCAGCCTGCCTATGGTGTCCCAACCACTGCCAAGCTTTCTGTAACAAACTTGCTAAATACTTCCTATCGAAAGTAAACATTGTCGATGAGGAGTTCTCTGCAAATCAGAATGTGAATTATTTAGTAGATCTTTCCGGCTCCTCCTCTGTGGGGTCTTGCCAGTTTCTCTCCTCTAACTGAAGAAAGAATAAGAAGACTGTTGGAAACCATTAAATGTGGCTCCCTCATGGCCCTGTGCCCACCATATGTCTTGCAAATGCTCCCCAGCACAATTGCGGTCCACCTTACTAAACTCCTAAAAAAATGTGCTGACCTCAGGGGAATTTCCAGCTGTATGGAAAAAGGCATCAGTTCATCCTAATCTTAAAAAAAACCTTCTCAGGACCATGTAGAGCTAAACAACTACTGGCCCATTTCCCGTCTACCACACCCTGCTGAAATTCTGGAAAAGGCTATAAATAAAGACCTGATGACTTTCTTGGATGCTAAAAACATTTTGGATCCGTCACATGGTTTCAGGCCACACCATTGTACAAAATTGGCCTTAGTTATTGCATCTGAGGAGATTCTATGGCAGGTGGACAAGGGAGAAAGGGCTGTGCTGATCCTGCTGGACCTCTCAGCCCCGTTTGATGCAGTTAACCGTTTGGTGCTCATCAACTGGCTAGAGTGGGTGAGGATCGGAGGGGCAGCTCTGACTATTCTTAGTTCCTTCCTATTCAACAGATTGCCGCGTTTGGAGGTTACACCTCAAATTCCTTGTCTCTGTCTTGTGGGGTGCCACAGTAATCATTGTTATCCCCTACACTTTTTAACATCTATGTCACATCTTTGGTGAAACTGATTTGATCACACAGGTTTTCGGCTATATCCTATGCTGAAGATATGCAAATATTTATATCAATTTCATCTTACGTCAACATTGTTGCCAAAGAATTCAACAGTTGTTTGGCACACATTACAATCTGGATGCAGGAAAACTGTTTTAAGTTAAACATTGGGAAAACAGAGGTGATACTCTTTGGAAATGACATTTCATTCTGGAATGATTCTTGGTGGCCTGGTAATTTTGGTCTGCCTTCTGCTCCAGTTTGGAAAGTGAAAACTTTGGGATCATATTTGATGGCCAACTCAGTTTTTCCAAACAGATTAACCATAATACATCCTCTTGTTTCTATATATTGAAGATACTCAAAAAGATCTTATCTTTTATTCTCGTAGACTTGCAAAAAATGGTAATGGTTGCCTTGGTTCTATAAAAGATGGACTATTGTAGCACTCTCAATTTGGGAATTCACAAACATCTCCAAGCAAAACTCCAATACTTGCAAAATACAGCAGGCCACCTGTTTCTAAAAATCCCCAAATTCAGCTTCACTTCTAAGAGTATTTAGGATCTTCACTGGTTGCCTGTTGTTGAAAGGGTCAAATTTAAGGCTATGTGCATGGTGAATAAAGCACAGCATGCATCTTGCACTCTCTACTTTCAGAAGACCTTTACATGGCATGTCCCTCAACGCGTCCTAAGATCATCTACAGCTAGATTAGCGGTCACTCCTAAAATAAAGAAGGCAAATTGGGGAGGCAGAAGTTTCTCCTATTTAGCCTGCAAGCTCTGGAACTCTATGCCTTTTTCTATGAGATCTCAAAAGAACTAGGCTCTCTGTAGGAAATCTTTTAAGACATGGCTCTTTGTCTCCAGCATTTAGTAGGTCTTTTTTCTCTGTCAGCTCAGCTGTATGAGGCTAGCACCAAGACGCCTCAGCATTCGCATGCTTTAGAAAAACCTTACTTAATTACAGCCATCCACCACTGGGTCTCGCAACCTCTGATTTGTCCCCACATTGGTAGGCCCCTTACATTCTTTGAAAAATGGCTCCTCATGCACTCTTTAGACAAGCACCTTCTGTCCGATATCTATACTTTTCTTAATACCCCGCAGTCACCCTCAAAATCATTGGCACAACGTAGATGGGAGGAAGAATGTGAACGTACGTTCACCAACAAAGAATGGTGTGTTATACTACACAGAGCCCGCGCTTCTGCACATAGTATCTCCGGCAAGGAAATGTTTCTCAAAATAACATGCTATTGGTACTGTACACCAGCCAGGGTCACCCAATGGAAGGTGGGAGGAGATGGCACTTGTTGGTGACACCGCAGACAAACTGGCACTCTCACACACATTCATTGGCACTGTCCCAAAATTAGTTCATTTTGGACCGATGTGTTAACAGCCATGGATGAAATGTATGATATTGAACTCCCCAGATTCTCCAGCTACATCCTCCTGGGCCTTCCAAATCCCCTGACATTCTCTTTAAAATCAGCTAAGCGGCATGCCATTGCATTAGCGCTCAGGGCTGCCAAGTAGCTTTTACGCTCTCACAGAGGCTCGGATGTAGTCCCGAAGAGAAAGGATTGGCTGCATAAACTGTGGGTACTCTTAGGAATTGAGAAATGGACAGCAGTAGTCACCCGTGTGCTGCCACAATTTGATTAAGTGTGAGGACCATGTATATGATACCCTTCTAACGAATTTAGGAGAACTGACTTGCCCAACAAGCCTGCTTGCCCTCCGCTTACCTCACTCAGACCACGAATCCACCTGAAATGGTATCTGCCATATTGTCCTCAGTCCCTCTTACATCCCCCCTCATTTAGTTTTTTTTTCTTTCCCCTTATGAGGGGTGTCTTGGCTCTTTCAGTTTGTCGATATGATAATTCACCCCCCCATCTCACCCACTTTACCCCCTCAATGCCTTCCACCTGTTTTCCTTGTTGCCTTCCCAGGTATTAATCTCGTGCTCCCTCCCCACCGGCCCGTGGATGTAGGTGGAATGATTATTGAACTCTGTTGTTGCAAAAATACTGATAAAAGATTTAAACCATAAAGATTCCAGTACTGAAGACTAGACTCAGTCACACGCCAAGGCAGAACAGAACACAAACGCAGGTATATTGTTGTCAACGCCACAGTGAAGAAAGCGTCGGGGTGACTCATAGGCTTGTCCGTTGTAAAATATGGAGCATATGATCTCATTTCTGAAGTGCTGATCCCAACAGGTGGTTTTATGTTCTATATATGTCAAATCTAGGATTTGACATCAAATATTTATTCAAAATATAAAGTCATGTTTACATGTTTTCAAAAATGCTTACATTTGTTAGAATGCAATGGTGACTGGCACAGATTGGGGGTGGGAGGGCGGAGGGTGGAGGGTGGAGGGCGAGGGGATGGTGTGAGAGGGTAAAAAAAAAACAACCTCCCTGCAGCATGTTGCCGCTTTATCCACCGTCGTCTCCGGAACAGGAACAGAGCACCCAGGAAGCACCCAGGCTCCACTGAGCCAATCTCAATGCTGAATTGGTCTGAGCACTGTTGTTCGGCGCTCAGATGGGGACTGGGGGCCTGGGCATGTTCCCCACCCAGTCTAAACTGCAGCCTGGTGGAGAACATGCAAATTTTGCATGAATGTTTGGCCGGCCTGAGAGGAATGCAAATCACTCCTCCCCTCTGTCAGCAGAGCAGCCCCGCCCCACCCTGCCCCTCCCACAAAGCTGCCACAACAAGGAAAAAATAAAATGATAATAACTTAGTTATTATCATTTTATTTTTCTTTAGTTACACTGCTTAAAAGCAGTGGGGCGATGCTCCTTCGCCTTAACCACTGTTAGCGTGATCTTTAAAATGATAATCCAATTTCGGTTCACTGAGAATCATAGAAAAAAACTTGGTAAATCCATATTTTTTCATGTGGAATGGTGTATTTGAATTTACAGTCTTTAAGCTCTCTCTGCCTGCTTTTGCACACTTGTTCAAACAGCAATCCTAATAAGCAAACATGCAGCCAAACTGAAATCTTATATAGTTAAAAAAAACATATGCGGCAAACAGGTAAATAAGATGGCTTTCTCACACCCTCAACAAGAGTAATATATCAAAGAAAAACGATATTGTTCTTTACACTATCAAGCAATGCATCAATTTTTCAGTGTCGATGGCTTTTTAAATGTTTTCAAAAACAAGATCCCTTTGGGTTTCTTTTGAGCATACAAATACACACTGCTATCATACCCACACGGCCTAATCACCAACAATGAATAGAAACCAAAAAAATAATATAAATGTTTTACAACCAATCAAGTAAACTGGTGTGAGTGGGGTTCAGCATAGCAACATGGCTAATTGTAAATGTTACTGCTTGCATTTTTTCATTATTTTTTGTCGGGTATGCAATGTGAGTGTTTTCTCTTGAGAAATAACCACAATTTTGTAAACAATACAATTACTAATATGTAATTTGCAAAGTGTTCTACTTTTTAGTTTCAAAGCTAGCATTTGGACTTTCACACACTTTTATATTGTTGCTAGGAAAAAAAAATCACCAGCATCACCCAGTTGCAGAGCCACAAGCAAAATTGATAACTTCAGCGAAAACAGCACATCTACTTTCAGCAGTAACGAGCATTTGCTAAGAACTGATTGCACTTGCGGGGAAATATTGCCAGTTTCCACAGAAAACGTACGTGTGCACATAGATGTAGGAAAAGTGAGAAACTAAGTGAACTAAGTGCAGCCCTATAATAGAGCACTACATCACACTGTGTTTGAGTAACAAAAGCATTGCACCTATTTAATCATAACCCCACATAGGGCCTGATTATGAGGTGCAAGGTTTAGTCAGGGTATAGATGGAATTTACGTTACCGTGCAGTAACAACACACTACTAGCACCAGAAAATTGCAAGTTAAACCCCATGAAACGAAGAATACTTGTGTTGAACCAGATTTACCTGTCGTAAAACCACACGGGATTCCCAGTTCTGTGGAACTTCACCTATACATTTACCACCTGATTGTCAATGTATGCTGAGGTGGGATTAAGGCAGGGTTGTGGGAAGTAGGGGAGGGAAGAAGGAGCTACTTTCTGGCATGCGGGCGCAACGTGTGTACCCCCACCAAAAGAAAATGGGGAAAAAGGCTTGATTGCTCATGCAGCCAAAGTATTTTTTTATTTTTACAGGCAGAATTACCACTCAGTAAAATCTGGTCGGGTGTTCCAACTCCCAGGAAAATTGGGTGCAGGAACACTGGCCCACTCAGAATCAGGTGTAGCAATATTCCATGCAGTAATTGCACTCTGCTTGATTCATAATCATGGCCGACAGGAATTAAGAGTTTAGCCCTGACAGAATTTGAAGATCATGACATTACACTATTAGCAGGGCTTTAAGTGGGATAAAAAAAACTGGGGGTACTCTAAAAGGGATGTGGCAAACCTCTTAAAGAGGTGTGGCCAATCCAATTAGGTATCTACTGAAAGAGAGGGACCCCGCCACTCCAAGAGACAGGGTTCCATATAAGACTTTATTGTGAAGAATAATTTCTCTTGGAAAACTCAAAACATTCACCACTTGTGTACTTCACTATGTCAGAATCATACACACCTCTACACCCCTCTTTAAAAGGACCAACAAGGAAACTCTTGAGAACTGATTTTTAATATAAAACCATGTTAATCAATGTACACAATTTAATAAAATTCATACAACAAATATTTTTATCCCTCCTTTTTCTTAGGAGGGATAAAAATATGTCTTGTTGTCCTGAAGAAGGTGGTTATATTCTGTCAACCTACTGAAACGCGTTGACGCCCACTTGTGTTAATTTTAAGGAACAAAGGGGTATATGTGGAAAAGACCTCAAATAACAGAATTATTCCATTGATTCCTTCAAATTAATGAATGTTTAATGACAAATGTACATGTCTTTTGTGTTATCTCACTTGTTACTATTTGTGTGACCATGTGCAATAATTTTTAGAATGTGGTTTTTAATTGTTTTTTGTATGAATTTTATTAAATTGTGTACATTGATTAAAATGGTTTTATATTAAAAATCGCTTACCAAGAGTTACCTTGTTGGTCCGTTTAAAGAAGGGTGTAGAGGTGGGCATGATTCTGACATACTGAAGTACGCAAGTGGTGAATGCTTTGAGTTTTCCAAGAGAAATTATTCTTGACAATACAATCCAATTAGGGGCGTGGTCTACATCATGAGATCTAGCATTGTGTTCCGCATCAATATAATGGTGCAATTGGTGATACACAGTTTGGCTAGCCATAGAGGGTACGGTTCCCCTTCCTCAAGACTGTATCGTTTACAGCATGGTAACATAAGGATTTATTTTCATCTCTGCATCGACTACAACCAACTAAAATAACGACAAATCAAATAGGCTAAAATATGTCACTGACATTAATAAATAATGCACACAGTAGGGATGCGGAGTTTAACAGTATTTACTCAGTTTGACAGATGCACATTGAAAAGAAATGTCTGCGCTCAGTCGTATTGCAATAATTCAATTTGTGAACTACTACTGAAACTGGGAGAATCCAACAAAACCAGTAGGGCTAAGCGGAAATGTGCACAATCATCCTTTCCTCCATAGCTTATCACTATTAATGTGGTGAAATCACTTTGTGTCTTTAACGATTGCATAAATCACCAAAACAAGATTGAACACTGATCGCTATACATTAATTTATTCACAGTACATACACCCCCACTGTTCACGAACTGCAGCTCTCCATCCATTCAGTCAGGGGTAACGGACAATCACAGGTCCAACAATGACCCCCTCGTTCCAGACCTCCCTGATGTCTGAATGACAAACCATTAAAAACTGCAGACACTGCTGACCACAGAAAATGTGTTACAATCGATTGACGATTTGCACCAGATTCCATCTCATAATGCCCACTTTTGTTCAAGAGTAGAAGGCCCTCGCTTCAGATAAATTATTTCTCTGCGATGAATTTTGAACAAACTCATTTGCAAATATAAAAGTTTAATCACTCAACGTCACTAGCTGCAACATTTCGCATTTCCTGTCTGCACCAACCCTATAAAGCATAGAGGGGATATGAGGACCTCTCAACACACACCCCAATGTAATGTTGTGGCTTCATGTGATAAACATGACAAAACTTGACTCTCCCGTTCAAAGTTAATCTTTTGTAGGTGTGGATTCATGCATGTGGTTTCATTGACACATTAACATTTGGGGGCATAAGAGCAAGTGAGTGGTGTGTGCTCTGCGGAACTGGCAGCTTTGTGGTAGTTTAAGCGAGAGAGGAATGAAGGTGTCATGATTCAGTTAAAATGTAACGGGTGACACCGTGACGATGTTGCTGCTCGTGTGTTGCAAACAGAGAAGGGAAGTCTAGATAGAAAATCACTCTCTTTAAAGTATTTCCCTTCCCCTACAATGCTCACCTAGCATGACGTCATGCCGTATCTTCTCCACTAGTGAGAAGTGAGCAAAATGAGCATGCGCACATCGATGTGCCTGCTATAACTGCAGTCCATAAAAAACGGACTGCCTGTGCCAGGGCATAAAACAGAGCCCGATAGGGACCCGTTTCCAAGTCCCCTTTTAAAAATTGTCAGCGCTGCTGAGCACCAGCAGTACCCGGCCCACTTAAAGCCCTGACTATTAGCACTGCGTTATAGAAATATTGTTTTTGTATCCCTTTACGAAACACAAGAAAGAAAGGGAAAGCATTGAAGCTGTGTTGTGCTGTGCTGTATTGTGGCTGCGGGGTTTTCTTCCCCTCCTTCCTTTATCTGTGCACAAGCTTCCTTTTTTTAAATCCCAAAACTCCAGCAAACACCTTTCCCCAGGGACGGTTCGCATCTCCATTACCTCCATAAATTAAACGCTGGATCCCTCCCCGTGCACAGGTACAGCTTTAAAAAGAGATTATTTCCCTCTGTTTCTGTGACAATGGCCTTCGGCAACACACGATCCGCTCTGCTACAACAAACACAGCCAGCAACCAAAGCCTCTGGGTAAAGGAAACACAAAATCAGCCTTTTCTGAAAGTTTCTCAAATCTGATTTGCCTAATTATTCATATCCCTGATGATGTGCTCGCTTAGTGGTTCACGATATGAATCTACAGTCCACATGGAAATAAGATTACCCTGTGACGAATGAGCTTCAGGTGTAGGTTATTGACTAAATATGTTAGCTGGAGCCTACATGGGAGAGAACACAGAAACAGCTACTGCTCTGAACGGTGGGCCTGTTTTCAGCCATTCAGCGTGACATTCAATAGTGAATGATTTAGCGTGCGGTGCAAAAGGAATAATGGGATCACCGCACCAGAGGCATGTTCGTTCTTCTGTTATTTTTTTTTTTAATATAAAACACTATTTTCCATAGTAGCGTTGATCTGAATTCCCATATACATTTCCTTTCCCGATATTTGTTCTCTGCATTGCGCTTTACAGTAAACATGCAGGAGTGCAGGTGCTGAGCAGGCCACATTCTCAGCCTTATTTTCTAATATAGTCTGTTTTGAATCTGAACACAGAGTGTGATGTTTCACACTATGCTTTGTTATGTAACCTATGTTTTAAGCTCAACATTTGCCAAAAATGGCTAATTATCTAGGCGTGGGCGTGAAACTGCTTGTGGAGTTTTCCCCACTCTGTGCTCCACGTATTGCGCGAAGTTCTGAAACTTTCCGCTCCACTTAGCAGAGCAGAGATTTTCCTCACTCACCAGCGGTAAGTTGGCGAGCAAGGAAAATCTTACTTCAGACCACCTCCCGGCGAGATTTCTCAACGTGGGAGGTCGCGGCTGGCCGATACCACTCGCTTTGAAAAAGCTTCCTTTCATGTTAAGTAAGCTGCCGCTCGGAGAAAGAAGCAGCGCCCTCTTGCGCTGCACATAGTGCCGTTCACACTGATTTTCCAGTGTGGGACAAACACCTGCCACTAAAAATCAGTGCGAACCGCACAACCTAATGCACTCCGCTGCTTGCAGAACTCCACGTAGCACGACAAAGTTTTTTAGTCACTTCGTGGAGTTCCACGCAGTGGACCTTCGCAAACTCCGCCCAGGCCTACTATTGACTACGAGAAAAATCCGAGGCCATGAAAAGAGTAAAGAATTACAAAAGAATTACATGGATACAGTGGCATCTTGAGCTGAAAATGTCTTGTCCTGAAGGAGCCTATGAGTAAAGGGCAAGTGCATTGTAAAGGTGGGTGTTCAAGGTATGGAAGTAAGTGCTACCTCAATTTTTTTAGCAGGGTTCTGTGACCTTCAGAAACATCCAGCCCAAAGATCTCAACATTCTAGGGACGTATTTAAAGTTTGGAGGGTGGCCCGCTTTCGGTCAGGGTGGCAGAGGTCCATAGCTTTGCCACCCTCGCTGGATTACCAGCCACTTTATTTCCTTTGGGCCGTCGATGTAGGATTTAAGCCGGCAGAAACATGACAATCTGCCTAACTCTAAATACCACTGGTGGATTTTCAGTTTTGTGGTCAGTTTGGAGGACATGATGCTTCAACATATTTGGGTCATAGTACCTTGTCCGTCGAACTCTTGATCAGGCCCAAAGTGTTATGATGTTTTTATGGTAACAAGTTTTATTTATGGTGTAATCACACTAAGGTATTTTGATGCTACCACCATCTGAACCTATATGTACTGAAGCATTTTCCAATATACAAAGAATGTGAAAAAAGGCCTCTGATGAATAAGACCGTGGTGCATAAAATGGGGCCTCAGCTATGGAAGTCTCTAATGCGCAATATATATGATCATTACTATTATTTATATGGAAACTGTGTCCAATGCAGGATAGTAAATGCAGGAGAGACATTATGATATCTCAGCCTTCCCAGAAGCTGGTTTACGGCTTTCTGCTGCCACCGGTGACCCTGCCTGGCTGCAGACTGCATGTTCCACTTTTATACTGAGGCTTTGTTGCCAGCTCCAGAGTACTTTGAACACAGCAGAAGAATGTCGGGTAATGTCACAGTTAACAAGCAAGGTATCCATTCTTCTTCTCATTTGGTTTAACAAAAGTAGTCTCTTAAAAAATGAAAAAATGTAAAGAATAGCTAGTGTTTTCTTTTAAGCATACTAGACAATGGAATTTTAGAAATGAACACAATTGTGCTAATTTCTTTGGCATACAAATAACAATTTTGTGAAAACAGGGGTCTGTAGGAAATATAGGGATAGGCTCACTCTTTTGATATTGAGAATGAAACTTAAGGACGTTCTTGTGGTTTCCCTAGGATCGGTCCCCAGACCCAACTGATCATAGTAATTGAAAACCAGTAGAGCTGGTAATACTGTCATGTGAAGCTACAGGGCAGAGTCCTTATGATTCAGGAGGTATTCCTGTTTATTTTATATGTCCAAACGATGTTTTATGTCCACAACGCGTGGTAAAGTCATCCAACTAGGCTCAAAATCTACTGTAGGCCAATATTAGTGATTAGCTGAAGTGTTTCACAATGGGACATTCACCTTTATGGCTTTCCTTAGACAAAGTATGTATCCAATGGTTTCATCTGTACAACACAAGATACTATGTGAAGCAAAGGAAAGAAAAACAAGCATTGGCATAACCAATAGGTCTCGCCTTTGGGACCTTATAAGTGTTTAGCCATGCAGCACATTATCACCCACCAGGCAGATTTCTGTAATGGAACTAGTACTTATGTAAAGTGCTTTGATACCTTCATTCGCGCTACATAATGCAAAAAATAAAAAGGAATGAAAGGAGAAGTGCTTGCAGATTTTTGAGGTGGGGAGCGAAAAGATAAGTTAAGATTGCATTATATAATGCCAGTACCAAATCAGAAAGCGAGCACAGTAGAGAAAATCAGGAGCCAAATTGAAAGGAGGCGAAAGTGAGTTATCCCAGTGTGCAAGTGAAGGCGGGGCTGGAGTATGCTGCATCTTGGTGCCCAGTAACAGATGTTTATTGCCAACCAAAAGAATGTTAATTAGTTCATCGGCCTCTAGTAGGATGAAAGGCTGAGCAGACGCGCTGGGGTTCGAACCTGCGGTTGTGAGGTCAAACATAAGATTAATAGGGTGGAAGCGTCAGCCCACTGAGCCAACAGAATCGGCATGGACCAGAGCGGACCGGGCAGGCTAACTGAGTCTGGCTTATTGTCGGTATTTTCGTGCTGCTGGTGTTTCTAGAGAAGCAGCGTCTGAAATGCAAGGTTTTCACGTTCAACCGGATTTGAAAGGAGGCGAAAGTGAGTTATTCCAGTGTGCAAGTGAAGGCGGGGCTGGAGTATGCTGCATCTTGGTGCCCAGTAACAGATGTTTATTGACAACCAAATGAATGTTAATTAGTTCGTCGGCCTCTAGTAGGATGAAAGGCTGAGCAGACGCGCTGGGGTTCGAACCTGCGGTTGTGAGGTCAAACATAAGATTAATAGGGTGGAAGCGTCAGCCCACTGAGCCAACAGAATCTGCTTGGACCAGAGCGGACCGGGCAGGCTAACTGAGTGTGGCCTATTGTCGGTATTTTCGTGCTGCTGGTGTTTCTAGAGAAGAAGCGGCTGAAATGCAAGGTTTTCACGTTCAACCGGACACTGCAGTCTGGAGTCATTTGAAAGTAGTGTGGATGGACATAATAAGCTTATTTGTAATTTCCCGTGAGGCTCTGTCCAAGGTCCGCTCATTAGACGGTGCTGACGATTCCACTGAAAAGTAAGATGTCACCGTAATTGATTTTGTTTCTGTTCCTTTGTGTTTTAGAGAAAATGAAAGCGCACTCTTGTGGAGGTGGGGTGGAGGGGACGCACCTTCTAATGAAAGCGGAAAGGTCTGGAAATGAAACCTGACCCAAAACAGATGGCAGCCTGCGCGCCGCTGCTGCTGGCTCCCGAGCAAAACGCTCTGGGAGTAAACATTTCCCGAAAAGCAAAGAATGGTGCGAGAGAGAAGCGGGGGCGAGTGAGCACGGCAGCGCGGCGAACGCACTAATTAAAAACAGATGGCGCCCCTGCTCGTAACCGCAGGCCGTGGGCGGATACATTCCCTGGGAAAGGTGGGACATGCACCCGCCTTTGCCCAATTGCGTGCTGTCTTTTTATAAAGACGCACGCAAAGCCTAATAGAAAAAATGCTTAAAAAAAAAAACCACACGCACGAAGGTGTGAAAAGTCCAGAGTGATTCCAAGAGGTCGTTTTCCTAGAGCAGCGCATGCGCCCTGCGCTCGACCTAAAAAAAGGCATGGGACAATTTTAAATCTGAGGTTTCTCCTTTGATTGTAGTTTGTATTGTAAGAAGGTTGGTCCCTTCCTGTTGACTTCCCAGTGTGTAATGAAGAGGGCTTTGAATGATCTTCTTCCGACCACAGGTAACCAGTTAAGATTTTTGAGAGCGTGAGGTGGTGGAGGAGGAACAGATTGGTCTTGTCTGTTTAGGATGAAGAATCTTCGGCCAACAGCAATTTGGATTCTTTGTATCCTGACAATTCCATTTTTAGAGAGCCCCACATAGATCCCATCTGCATAAGCCATGTAGTTTATCACTAGGACCAGCAATGCCTGTATCCAGTGTGAAAGGCACAGACAATGGAAGATTTGACAAAGTATTCTCATTGTGTAGAAATGATGTGTGCACCACACACAGATGGGTAGTGAGCAGCAAAGAATTATGATTTTAAATGCCTATGACTCAGAGCAGCAACAGTGAGAGAGACGCCAAAGTAAATCCAGAGAATAGGAATGGTCTTGTTCAATCTCCCATAGGTGGAGAAACAGTAGAGTCATTATTTAGTGCCAGTCCTCTGCCTGATCCTTAGTAAAGCTGGAACACAGCTGGTACCCCAAGAGGCTTTTTCTCAACTTGCCGGCCTGCCTCACACCCTTGAGGCGCAATGCAGCCTTTTGTTTACCACGACTGTGCACATTTTCTGAATTCCTTTTGTGTTCTGTATTACTTTACAGCGTGAGCGTCTGCATGCACGGGCAGCCCTTAGGTAGCAGGTAAGTATAATAAAAACATCTATCTAAGCCTTCTTTATTATAGGTACCTTCTTTCTTAACCAATTTGACAGTTCTGTGTGATAAAATACGAGCAGTGCAAAAGAGAATAATAGATATGTCAGTAACAGAATTAATTAGCCAAAGCAAAAAGTGACTGATGGAATGCTTGAATTAATATTAGCCATTAGTTACCACTGTGGGCAGGATTTGCTTGCATCGGTTTTTGTCGCTTCTGCCATTATAGATAGGGGCAAGACATATGCTAATTAATCTGAGCCCAGAGCCACAAGGCGCATGCCACACTGAATTACTGAGCTAGGACACCCCCCACCTTACTTTAAATCAGAACACAGGCAACTCCAATGTTTCAGAGGGCCATTAACATCGATCCAAGTTGACAAATATAATGCGATTCCACACCCATAATGTAAGTTTTGATATGGTCAAAAATTATCTTGTGCAACACTTCCACATCACGTCGGGTCAGTGCAGAGGACTTCAATAAATCGAAAGTTTTGTTCTGTGGGACGGTAAGATGTGGAGTCGCAGTTCTCTCGATACAATCACATCAGCAAAAACACCATCACAGCTAACATCTGTCTTGTGTTTCTTGGGAGAGATAAGGATACAATGAGCTCAGAGCCTGAACCACCCTCCCTGAACACCGTATAAACGCAAATTATCCAGTGCTTCAAATTCACCATGGATTTTACAAGGTGGGGTCGTAAATCCCATTTTGAACTGGATCTCATCAAAAATTCAGTTGGCCCTGGCCGCTGCTACGAGGCCGTGGGAGGAGCTGAAGTCTCACCACCCTCTTCAATGGTGGGTTAGTACTTACTGCTCACTAAGTCACCTGTGCAGGCGTGCGCACTGAGCAGGATTGGCGGCATAGTTCAAAGAAACGTGACTATGTCCTTGAGGAAAGAGAAACTCCGCCTCCAATAGAACCTCTGTGAACTGAGATTCTATCCTATAGCCTCCGTAAACTCTTGTCTCTCCCGTGGGTATATTAGGATGAGAGTCGTAAACAAATATCACTAACAGTTACATAATCACGGAAACCAGAACTTACATACAGTCCAGCCTGCATTTCTCCAAAGAAGGGGAAGGGCACCGAGATGGCAAGCAAACCCGAGCCGCAATCCTCCTGCTTGCGGGTCACTGCGTTGCCTCTCTCCAGCCCGAAGGGGTAGAAGTTCTCGAGGGCACCAAGCCCCTCACTGCTGCACAGCTCAGCATGGAGATTAGCGGCATGCAGGAGGTGAGCTCCCCCATGCCAGCCGAAGGCCTAGTGGGTGACAGGGAAGGCAACACACAAGGAAGGCTTACAAAAGTTTAACGAACTAGCGGCGTGCAGATGGAAACGTGTGTCCCAAAGAAAATCCCACATAACGTAAATTATACGACAAAGAACTCAGCCCCGAAGCAAACAAGGAGGCGGGGGCAGACACGAGGGCGACATTAATTAGCGAGGGGGTGGGTGGTGTATTTTTGATAATGAATGCCGGGCGCCCGTTTGGCTTTTGAAAGCGGGTGCCCATGTGCTGCCTGTAGCAACGGGGTGGGTGGGACATTGGGATAATAAATGCCGGGCGCCCGTGTTTAAGTGAAAGCCGGCGCCCGTGTGGTTTCTGAAAGCGGGCAACCATCTGAAGAACGAGCAATCGGGTGCCTTGCAGTCTTCAGTTTATCAGATCTATTTGGAAAAAGTATTTAGAAAAATGGCATTGCAAACGGCCGCCATTGTCCCAGCTGCGTTTGGAAAGTGAAAACGGGCATGGCCAGCTTACTGAATGTAAGCAAAGCACGTCGTCATCGTGCCTAAGTAGGAGAAGCTCAACAAGCACGGAGGAGCGGGGGCGAGCGAGCGCAGCAGCCTGCAAAGCAGTCCCAAAAACGCTTGTGCGTCGTGGCTGGCCTTTGGATGAGTACGCGCGGCAGACATGTGTTTCCACTTATCGCGCCCGCGTCTGGGCACGATAATTGGAAACACATGTTTGCCGCGCGTACCCATCTCAAAAAGGCCAGCCACGACGCACGAGCGTTCCTTGGACTGCTTTGAAAACTCACTTACAATAAGTCTTCGCCTCTAAGCAGCGCTTGCGCGCTACTCGAGGCTCGACCTAAAAAGACTGGCCTCAGCCATCTTTGTCCTGACCGTAGTAGTGCAAGCATGTTTGTGAAACGTTCCAGTACTGGTTACCAGAATCAGTCGCACTTCCAGGGAGACAGTATTTAAACGCAGGTGTATTGTAGGGTCACTGGCAGATGGCAATTTCGCCTTTATCATGCAACTCGACCCTATACTCAAGGAAATAATTTTTCTGCTTAATGTACTTGTGAATAATTGCAATTGGAGGCTCCGTATGTTTTATATACAACCACGTATTTCAGTTTTTGCTAAAAACTACACAATATAGCTCTCTTCTACCGGCAGGTCAAAACTGGAGCAGAAAAGTGCACAGAGAAGGCAGTTGTATTTTGTTCCTGAAACATTAGAGTTCTTGGGATAGTTATGTCTGATTTTTAAATTCAGATTTTTTATTTGTTTCACTACTGCACATGTGCTCAAGAAGTACGGCAACAAAAAATGCCAGGAAGTATGGAATCTGCTTAATTACAATACCGAAAGTACCTCACTATCTGCTGGTCTCCATAGTCCTCTATTTGGGCTACCCCAACAGAGTTTGTGTTTCCTCTCTGGTGAAGACATATGGGGGTACACACCAGATTTTCCTACTGCTAAGATGCAACACTCACAGATCTTTTGAACTGCAGTGAATGGAAATTCCACATGATCTACTGCTTTGGTGAGACACACTAGAACTTCATCTTGAGTTTACTTATCAGCGACGAAACTGAAACATTCTTCTGCCATCCAAGATATCTGCTCTATCTCTTAAAGGGAGACTACCTGGAAGTGAGAGGCTGCACCTCATTGAATCTAGACTATCTCCAGGATGTCACTTTACAGCTCAGTAGGATAGACACCAACAGGAAGATATTTATCCTTTCTTCAAGGAACCTAGTATGGTTGCTTGAATTCTTAAGGAATCCTCCAAAGGTTTTGCCAGCTCTTGGACTAGGTCCAGAATGTCCATTAAAACACTAGCAGTGTTGAACTGGAATAGAGAAATTGAGAAGGGAAGAGGAAGGGGGTTGTATAAGAGATTGAAGTGGATTTTCTCAATTTAAATTTCTCGTCGTAAGATGTAAACAAAAACATGGAAAAGGAAAGACTGTAGACTCATCTCTCGTTTTTGTGACGCAGCTTCAAAACAGCATTCGTCCAATCGCCTAATAAAGTATGTCCAGAGTCCATATCAAAGAACAGCAGTGAGCACATGAAGGAGGAGAGGCTATGACTAAAGGAGCACTCATAACTATTCTTCCTCTACACATGCACATAAACAATACAGACTGCAAATCACACAAAAATTAAAGGATATTTTATACACAGCACTGCTGAAGAATTTCAAAATAATTAGATACTGTAAATTACGGCCACCATCCTCTCAATCTGCCTGCAAAACCCTCTGACATATCATTGCATAACTATAAGGAGTAGTTCGACAGCTATCTAAAGGTGGATGAACAATCAATTGGATCAAAATATATAGAAATAAATAATAGTGCTAAATTATCAGATGGAATCTTTGCATCACTTGATACCAGTAAGGTATTATCTGAACTCCTGTGCAGCAACTTATGGATGTTAGCCATTGTGCCAGAATTCCTTGCTATTTATCACATTGACCATCACTCCCGGGTAGAAGATTGCAGGACAGTACAGAACCTTCAAACCCAGAGGAGGATTCCCTATTATCTACAAAGAAAATAACAACCACTCCATCTCATCAGCAAACTCCAGCAACCACCTTGAGCACTTGGCCTTCAAGTTCAACACCTCAAACCACAGAACCCTGAGGGGGCCCTACTCTACCAAACTCCCAGACTGAGATATAACCCCAGGGCCACCCTCACAAACTGCATCGCCCAACTGGTGCTTGCCTCTAGCTTCCTCATCCTCTTCAGCAACCTCAACTTTCATCTACAGGAGTACACTGACCCCAGCACCACCAACCTCCTGGAAGGCTTGAGTACAATGTGAGTGACCCAACAAGTGAACAACCCCACCCATGCAGTCGGACATCTAGTCTACCCTGTCTTCACAAACTTCACTAACATCCCGGTGGGCAAACTCAACACCTTACCTTGACCGACCACACCCTCATCCGATTCGGCCTTTAGCTGCCCAACCAAACACAGAACCATATTCACAAGACCTTCTGGCTCAGCTGGAACAAGATCCCAGCTGAAATACGGATCACATACTTGCTTACTACACCAAGATGACCTCATGTGCTCCCTCATGAACTTCCACACTTGGATCACGTCTTGTACAGACACTATAGCCCACTCAAAGCCATCTCTACATCTCGGACAAAACCATAGGCAAGCTGGTATACTGAAGATCTCCAACTCCCCAAATGCCACTGCAATCAGCTGGAACACTTATGACAACTGACTCACAACACCAACAGCAGAGACACCTAACGATCAGCTCTCTGGATCTACCATCAGAGACTCAAAATCACCAAGTGTTCAGCACTCACCTAATGGATTTAAAACAGCCAAAAAAACTCTAAAAAAAATCTTCACTATAATGAAGGAATTCACTCACCCGCCACCAGATCCACGACCATTACCCCTCACAAGAACTCTTCACCCAGCTCTTCCAATACTTCAGCAACAAATTCAACCCCGTCTACGACAACTTTGCACCCCAACCGGACCTCCCACCATCGCCATCCTCTAAACCATCGATGAGAACACCCCAGAAACTTTCCTGACCAGCTAGCCCATCATCACCCCTCTGTAAACCGCCACTGTGATGTGCTCCATCCACTCAGCAGCTCCCTCGGATCCCTGACCCTACTTCATCTTCACCAATGGACTTGACCCATATGCACAGCCCTCACTCCAAAGCTCAACAACTCTCTTACTTTGCAAACTTCTCTGAGTACTGGAAGCACAAATCACCTCAAAACTCACTGAATGCCTCCAAGTCATTCAGAATGCAGCAGCCAGACTCACTCTCAAACACACACTCGGGCTCACACATCCAAACACCTCAAAGGTCTACTGGCTCCATATACACAAGTGCGTTCTCTTCTTTCTCCTTACGCACAACTACAAAGAGCTACCCAAGCAAGGTCCTGCAAACCTTAAAAGCCACATCAGCTTCCACACACAGACCAGACACCTTCGCTCAGCAAACCTACTACATTTCCACGTCCCCCACATCTAAAGAGCTAGAGCTCCTAGAGCTTCAATGACCTCCTTTACCCATCAGATCTGCCTGCTCCATCTTCGAATTTCAAAAGAAACTGAAAACCTGGCTTTTCCAATATGCCTGAGCCAGGGCATGCACCTTACCTCTCCTTGGGCTTCAGGATACCCTTCCGGATGATATGCGCTCCACACAAATCATCATAAAATAACATAACATGCTGGTCTTCCGATAACCATACACAATAGGTTACATTTGTTATAAAAGCACTGTTACCATGTCAGCTGTGCTACATATTCAAAATGTATATGTGTAGTAAAGCAGGGTGCTGTTACGTGAGTGGGGTTTGAGTTACAGTAAACAACATCAGTTAGTCTTGTCCAGCCCAGCCTATTAAAAGGGTGACTAGAAGGCTCATGGTCCTCAGAGGTCCAACAGCATCCATACACATAGGGCCTAATCACAAAACATTCTGACTTGGCATCCTTGGGTTCACGTTAGGGCAGTGCTTACTCCAAGCACCTTTGCCACAGTAATATCTTAACAGGATTCTGGAGGTGCAAGTGGAAGGATTTGAATAACATCCTTTTTTCAAAACCACTCCATGCATAAAACAATGCATAGAGCTAGAGGTTTGATTAGAAAGTGCCCCAGAATTTTAATTACAACCATGAGCACATAATAAGGAATGACAGGCTTAGATTTCTTTGTGAACAGTTACCATAGGTCAGAAAAAGAAAGGAAGAAATGAGACTGCGCCAGGAAAAACAATTAAAAATGGGTGCTTTTAATGGGCTCTTCAAAATTTCTCACCGCTCTATTAGAGGAAGCGCAGGGCCTTATAGAGCCCTATTAATCAGATGCAGTTTCATAAAGGGTATGTTAGAAATGGGGGTCTCTAGTCGGCAGAGGTACGTACCTTTGTACAAATAGGGGCCCTTGCTTCTAGTCATGGTAAAGGGGATACACTTCTAAAATAACCCCTGCTCACCCACTTGGTAGCTTGGCACAAGTAGATAGGCTTATCTCAGAGGCAGTGTGTAAAGCATTTGTGAACACATACAGTAATACAGTGAAAACACTACAAATGGACACCACACCAGTTTAGAAAAATAAGTAATCTTTCTCTAAACCAAAACAAGACCAAACGACAAAAATCCAAGATATCCTCAAAAATATGTTATTCACTCAATTAAAGTTTGTAGCAACAAATAACTCCACCTGGAGTTATTGCGACGTCGTGACAGATAAAAATCCCAAAGTACGGCGCCAACCGCGAGGTGCGCAGCGTCGGGCACGGAGTCAAGCAGACTCACAAAGAACAGTACCTTGGAAACGATGAAAGCAAAGGCGGTGCACTGCATCGGAAAGGTGATGCTTCGTTGGCGCTGGGTGGCGTCGGTTCCTTACGACCCCAGGGGAGGTTAAGCCTCGGTTCCTTACTGTGGTGCAGGGGAGGTGAGACGTCGGTACCTTACTGTGTCGGGGAGGTGACGGCACAGTGGCAGCGAGGCATCGGTTCCTTACGACTGTGCGGTGTCGATGGATTCAGGAGTCACCCACGTCGAGTACTGGCTCTGCGTTGATAAAGCACCAGTGTCGGTGAAGTCGAGGCTGCGGTGCGAGTCAGGACGGTGCATCGTGGACGTCACGAGCAGTGTCCTCGGCTCCAGGGCAGGCAGCGGCCTCGTTGACGGCTTCAAAGTCGATGCGGCACGGCGGCAGCAGGCGTCGGGCCTACGGTGCAAGTCGGGGCGGTGCGTCGTGCTCTTCACGAGCGGTGCCCACGGCTTCAGTGCAGGTTACGGTATCGCTCGCTGGCGTCGGTGTTGCAATTTCCTTCTGTGGCAGCTGAAACAGCAGTTCCAGATGCAGAGAGACAGAAAAAATGAAGTCTTTGTGTCCCTGAGACTTCAGAACAGGAGGCAAGCTCAATTTCAAGCCCTTGGAGATCTTTTCCTCAAGCAGGTGACAAAGCAAACAGCAAAGTCCTTTTCTCCTTTCCTTGGCAGCAAGTATCCACTGCAGGCCAACCCCAGACAGCAAACAGCACAGGGGCAGTATTCCTCCTCAGCTTCTCCGGCTCTTCCCCTTGGCAAAGGTTCCTCTTGATTCCCAGGAGTGATCTAAAAGTCTGGGGTCTGGGCCCCTCTTTTTTTACACAAAAATCCTTTGTTCTCTCAAGGCAGAGAGTGTCTGTACCCAGCCAGAAATAGTTCTGTCCTCACTGGTGCAGCCTCCTGGCAGGAGGTGGAGACAGCATTGTGGAAGGCAGACCAGGCCCATTCAGGTGAAAGGAAATCTCCTCCCCCTACTCTAAATGCAGCCCAGGTCCATTCAGCCCAGCCCTGACTTATCAGGCTCTCTGGAGCCACTGCCCCTCTCCAGCCCCTGTCATCCAAAGCCAGACATGCAATACACAAACCTAGCAGAGGCACACTGGATGGTTAAGCAAAAAAATACCTACTTTCTAAAAGTGGTATTTTCAAACAGAGAATGTAAAAATCCCCCTCACTAAAAGATGTATTTTAACATTCTGAGTTCAGGCATACTAAACTTTATTTTCCAACCTTGTTCCCAGGGGTAGTTATGTTTATAAGATGTTATAAACAAACTCCCCATTCTGTCCTATGGGAACAGGTAGCCTTGCAATAGTGAAAAACGAAATTGGCAGTAATTCACTATTAGGACATGCCACACACACCAGGGTGTGTCCTACCTTTCACATATAATGAACCCTGGCCACAGGGGTACCTTGGGCCTACCTTAGGGGTGACTGATATGTAAGAAAAGGGAAGGTTAGGGCCTGGCAAGTGGGTGCACTTGCCAAATCGACATGGCAGTACTAGACTGCACACAGGCTCTGCAATGGCAGACCAGAGTTACATTTTACAGGCTGCTTCGGTGGGTGGCACAATCAGTGCTGCAGCCCACTAGCAGCATTTGATTTACAGGCCCTTGGCACACACAGTGCACTGTACTAGGGTCTGACTGGTAAATCAAATATGCCAATCATGGGATCACTAATCCATAACAACAATTTACAAAGGGAGCACTTGCACTTTGGCACTGAACAGCAGTGGCAAAGTGCCCAAAGCATCTAGACCAGCAAAACGGAGTCCAACATACAGCAAAAACACAGGAGGCAAAGGCAAAAAATGCAGGGGAGACCCACGCCAATGGTGCCAGGTCTAACAGGGTACCTTCATAGTGCAGGCTAGCAACAGCAATCAACAGTGAGCTTAACAAAGTCTGATGGGACGTGAGCAGTACTACAGAAAGTCCAGAAAAGTGAATAATTTGTATTTCTAAACTGTGATAACATGGTAATCAGTCTCCTAGGCAGAGGCTTACCAAAGATTTCAAATGCTTTGTTTATTGTGGAGGTGATTGGATTTGGAGTCTGAAATTTTACCAAGCATGGAGTGATAATGAAGAAGGAAATTTGTAAACGTGTGACTAACCCTGGGGGTTTCCTGGAACTAAGTTACAGAGGGAAAACAAGATTGACATAAAGGACCAAAATAAATTAAAATGGACAGAGATAAACCTTCAAAGGTTTGCAGAAAAATTGACATTTATTTTGCATGTCAAGAGGGAGTGAATTCCAATGTTTGAGGTCAAAGCAGGAGAAAACACATCCACTGTATCCAGAATGATGGAACCTGGTACCCACCCAAAGATGAGAAGTGGCAGAGTGGAGAGGACGTGTAAGGTGACACAGTCAACTTCTGTCTTGAAGGAAGCAGGTACTTTGATCTGTGCATGTTTAGCAACAAATAGCTAGCGAAGATTACTCAGTAACTGAAAGGTAGACGAGTGGCAGGGCAGATTGAAGACTTTGGACTATTTCCAGTTGGGAATAGTGGCAATGAGAAGTCCAAGGAAGAGACAATTGCTATTGTCTAGTCGCGATAAATGTACATGAAAGCTGGATACTTGAGGCATTAATTAAAGTTTTGGTGATTTTCACCTTGGCAGTGTTGAAGAGGAAAGAGTGCTCTATTCGGGTAGAATTGGTAGGCCTTTGGTAGCATAATTCTTCGGATAGCTAAGATATTGAATAACTCTGCAACTTACAGAACAGAACAAGATTTTCATGTGAAACTGCTATAGTTACCAATGTACGGTTAAGATACATTTAATGGAGCAGTTCATCTAAATTTACCCTGCTGAGAATGAAATGGCCATAAGGGCAAGAATGACATGAGAAAGATCACAAACAAACACATTTCCCTGAAACGATTTATACAACTTAGAGCAACTCTCGAGAAGAATTAAAAAAAAATTTTTTTCATTGTACATGATGTTTATAGGCAAAGAACTTGGAGAGACTAATAATTTTTCTCATACTGAATATCATATCAGCATGTGTCTTGCCTATGCAGCTGGGCAGTTTAAACACTTAGGGGCCGATTACGATGTCGTAGGAAATGGCTCCGACCCTCGATTGGAGCCGATCCTACGACCTCGTAATCAGCAGTTTTGATTCATTTCCGGCCGACCCATTTGGATGGAGTCGGTCGGAAATGAATACAAATTGGCTTTCCGAATGGCTCCCGACGGGCTCGGAAAGCCCGTCTGCCATTCGGAAAGCCTCCTGTAGTCCCAAGGGCTGCTCTCTCCGCCCGAGGGATTACAATGTCAGATTTCGACAGCCATTCTGTGCCGGCCTTTCTGACACAGAAAGGCTGTTGGAAGTCGACTCTGGGGGCCCTCAGCTGGGCCCCTATGGGTGCAAGGCCTCCGGATGTTGGCCTAGGGGGCACCTATGGTGCCTGCCACGGGGTGCAGAGATGAACTGCATCTCTTCTCTTTACAATGAGAGCATGCATTCTGGTCGGAATGCATGCTCCTATTGTAAAGAATAGAATTGTGACCTAACAGTGTTCGGTCGCACCCTTATTGCTGGGTTGGGACCACCGACAGGAGGTGGGACGGTCACAGTACCCAATCGATGTCGGACGGACTCAGGTCCGTCCTACATCAAAATTGGGCCCTCGAAATTGTCATTGCAGTTAGTACAGGTTGGCTTTTTGTAGTCAATACCACAATTTTCAGTATGGTATGCTATTCCTACCATATGATATAATGTACCAGGAGGTGGTAGTGAGAGAAATGTAACGGTCCGCTATTCAGCCTTCCTGTAACATCACAAAACAAATAGCAAGACAGACCTTGCATGGCTAGTACTGAAGAAGATCGAAGAAAGTCCATTGACGCACTCTGAGATAGTGTTTATTTAGGACATAGAACTATCTATCCTCATTCAGAACACGCATTATGCTTGACTGCAAGGACACCTAATGAATGGATCGCTTGCAAAGGTATTTTTATATCTCATATACTGAAAAAAGATTTTGAGGTGAACAAGGTGGGATTCCACCTGTTATTAGTGTTAAATAAGATTAGGGCTCCCGGTTTTCCGTTTAAACGGATTTTTACATATAAATACAGACGGAAAACAATTTTTCCTTTGTCTGTATTTATATGTAAAAACGGCAAAATACTGCCATGCTCGAATCCAGAGTTCTCGCCACGCCCCCTTCCTGCTGCTGGAAATTCCTTCCCGGGCACACACACAGCCGCACCCGAGTACTTCACAGGTCTTTTGAAGACCATTTACTTGTTAGCGAGGCTTTATTGTTCTTTCACCCCATGCCGTAGCCTCCCCCAACGCCCCTGACTCCTCTTGTCCCAGGCCCCATACAGTGCATGTTTTAAGCACTTCAATTCACAGTGCTGCAGCAGGAGAAAAACAAGCATTGGCATTGCGGGAAGGGTGCAGGAGCAAAGTAAAACAACAGGAAATTAGGAAA
Source organism: Calotriton arnoldi (assembly GCA_963921515.1). Taxonomy (NCBI): domain Eukaryota; kingdom Metazoa; phylum Chordata; class Amphibia; order Caudata; family Salamandridae; genus Calotriton; species Calotriton arnoldi. The sequence continues at coordinate 2,324,375 of CAWUFW010001024.1, read as the reverse complement.
CAAACAGTGCGCTTAGGTACACCTGTCAAACTGCACAGCGCTTAGAAGCAAACCAGGACGGATATCTAACAGCAGTTCGCACAGCTCATTTTTGAAGCCTACCAGCAGCCACTCCAGTATTCTAATATGACACTTCGCGCCCTCAAGGTTTCGGTTACTTAAAGGGGTATTAAGGCTCCGTCTAGTCTGCTGCCCTCACCGGTGATAACCTCCCTTGACTCATCAAAGAAGGAAGTCGGGCATTACACAGCCCGCCCGCGCCAGCTCCTGTGTGTGCAGAAGATGTTTGCATTTGCATTGATTTTCCTGTCATCTGTTCAGGAACACACGCTTTGAGCTCCACAATTGGAAACATCTCATTTAATCCCTGCGAACAATATTTTAAGCTGTTGCGGAAAAAAAACAATATTTATCTGCGTTCTTGTGAATGATTCTGAAATAAAACCTGATACTGTGCTCTGGGGTGAGTAGCAAATTCCTGGACCAAAATATACCAGTTTTGTGTAAATGTTAACCTGTTCACCACCTGATAAGAATCTGCTAAAACAGAAAGCTGAAACTATAAACAATATGCAGGCCAAACTGAGTCAGACTGCAAAAAATAAAATAAAAAAATAGTATAAGACACTTTTGCAGAGAAATTTGCACTAAATGACCGCTGCAAAACCGACGTTTGCAACAACTGAAGGAACAATTAATGTTGTTTGTGCACTGGTCATTTTGGTGTAAACGTTAATGCAAAATTGTCAGACACCAATAGCAATCTGTCACCAAGTGGGCTATATCCACCCACATCATACCTGCTAAAGAGCCTCAGAGAAAAATGCAAAAATCATGGGTGAAATAATTGAAAATGCCAAATGGCTCCCATGACAAGTTCCATATTTTTCTATGGTTCTGAAGAAGCTCTGCAGACCGAGGAGGCAGTATCTCTTAGGTGACTCATGAGATACGCAGAGGATTCTGGGAAATGTGGCTGACAGTCACTCAAGCATACGGGAAGCAGATTTCTAGCTGGCTTTAGATGGAAATACAGAAGCGCTGGCACATGTTTGCTCCTGACAAGTGCTTGTACTCTATCCTAAAGTGTTTTTATAGCAGAACTGAGAAGTACAGGTACTCAAATTACTCAGTACCGGACCATTTAAAGCACTGCTAAAGCCACAACAAATCGCTAGTTTAAGTGAGCGCATGTGTGCATTGTCAATTTAAATAAATGTGGAAAAATACTAGCTGTAGCTTCGTCTTTTGCTTGTGGCAAAAATAAATGTGGATAAATACAGAAAAAATGCCCAAAAAATAAATATGGATAAATACAGACGGAAATGGCAAAAAAATAAATACCATAAAACCGGGAGCCCTAAATAAGATTAGCTGGGGGTCAATCAATCAGACATTTATTAACATTGCCCTCTGTAAGATTGAAAACAAGAGAAACGTTTGGGAAGTGTAGTAGTCAACGCATTTCGGCCATACACAAAGAGGCCAAAATGAGTCTATGTTTTTTTTCAGGACCTAAGGAACCGTAAATTCTGCCCCTACCCTCTATTAGAAGATTGCTGTGTGTGTGGTGTAGGGTGTACTAGGATTTTTTCAAATATATTTAAGAGGCTATATTTGCAGTTGAGACTTTTGACCTTGGGATATACCCTAACATGAAAAGGGTCTAAACCTCATGGAGGGGAAGTGGTGTTGACACCCCACGGTAGACAAACATTTGTCGAGGGTAAATTTCAACAATCCACATAGGGCTGCCTCGAAGAACTGCAATCAAATTTCATCCTATCAACTGGAGCTCTCAGGAAAATGCTTATTTCCTAATTGAGATTAACTTAAAAAAAATAAGCACACGTTCTGCCTTCCACTGTGATATATATATATATATATATATATACAATGAAAATGCTCTCACCATCCTTCTTTTACTTGTAAAGGCTTAAGGCAAAAATCTCTTTTAAGCTTAAAACTACACGTTCAGTGTGCTAACATTACACGTCACACAATTCTTTTATTAAAAGAGCTACTGTAAATGTTCACTTTTTTTTTTAATTAAGCATGCATTTTTCACAAAATGCTTAAATGGCATATATTCCTTTTGAGACACAGGGGATAGCTTCCTTTCTGCAAAAGTGAGATAAAGTGAGATAAAGGGGCAGGCAATGTCTGGGTGTGGATGAAAAAGTCATGAGGTTGAATCAAAACTAAGAAGCCTTGGTACTTGGCGCTCCGGCCGCTCCGTAGTGGGCCCGCGGGCTTCTGAGAAAACTTTGGGCCCGAGCACTAATTTTTTCACCACTTAAGTACTGAGCAACAAACGAGAAAAACGCAATATATTTTAGAAGACAAAAATTATTTTGTAAAGCTCCCCCATAACTCATACCATATTTCTCATACGAGGCCTTCACTTTTAACATTCACATTTTTAATGAGCCAAAAACTGACCAGCATAATTATTTTTTTTCGCAACTTCTATATCTTCCTTTCAGTAATTATAGTGGCTACTTTGCATTTTTCTTTGTATTTTACAGGTGAGACCTGTCAGCTTTCCCTGAAATGTTTCTGTTTATCTCCCCCACGCAAATAAGTTTATGAAAACGGATGGTTATCTTGAAAATGTTAATAAAACTGCGCCACTGATACGCAGCACCTCGGCCAAAACACTAAGTGGATGGACTGATGCCATCAGCGCTCATTTGAGCTGCTCTGGAGCCAACTGATGTGAGCAACGATTTCATAAGATGTGCAATATCATATCTCACTCGTTTCCTTTCTTGGTGCGGTGGTGGGGCACAAACTAACTTTACAAGGTTTTTGTCAAAGAGACAAACAGGATTATAGCTGTTTCATTATGCAGAATATGTGACTCTGTTTTTAGGTCGAGCCTGGGCAGCGCATGCGCTGCTGTGTGAGGCATACTGTATTCGAGTATGGAATTGTAGTCCCACCCACTCTCCGCCCATATATTTCATTGGCTTGTTTTATTGTCCTTCGTAAATGCTGGCTTCTGATTTGTTAATAGGCTTGTTAATATTGGTGTTAGTGTGGCACTGCAGGCATGCACTCAACACTATCTTTACTTGCTAAAATGGTCACCAGCGAAGGATTACGTGAATTTAAGGCACTGCTCCAGCTAATCTGAATGATTGAGACCCTTAAAATCATAATGTTTAAAATAACCCTGATTTATGGGGGATAAGAGTGGTATTGAGCAGGATTTCAGGGGGTTAGTATTCTGGTAAGAGGCTGAACTGGTCTATAAATTCTTCCACAAACCGTCTTTAAGTCCTCAATTGATCTAAAGCAGTGCTACAGACATACACACATAAAAGTGCTGCGTAGCAATAAAAATAAACGTGCCATGTTTTTTAGAGAATCTGCATGGCCCTATATTCCTCAGCTCCTGAGCTTGGTCTGCAATACTTCGGGGGCTAGATAAAGCACCCGCTCTACTTGCCCTGGGTAAGCCCCACACTTTGTTATCCTTAAGTCTAGTTCCTATCTTATTGTGTTCACCCTTAAGTAATTGTGTTCTCTCACCCATAGGTAGAGACCTTGACATTTATAGTTCGGCCCTGAGACGCTTTACCTCGGAAATCCATTCTGGGTTTTATGAACACCAGCGTACAGGAGTGTGTCTCTCTTTCTCTCCCCCTTCCCCCTTAGCCTGGGTCTTCGTTAACATCCTTGTACCAGTGCATGGGTTTTAGTTGTCCTCTTGGGGTAGACAGAGGGATTGCCCTCAACATACACACTCTCAAATGACTGTGATCGTGACACTTATTGTGCATGGATGAACATCTTAAACACTACCTCGGGCCACATCTGGGTATTAAATACAGAAAGGTTGCCTCATTAGGGGTTCTATTGACTAAAAGCTACTAGGACCAAGGCAAAAAGGTGACAGCACATGATTGACTACTAATGGGAAAAAATTGATTTTTGTTATGTGGTTTATGTAAGGCTTATGTCTACAGGGTGAACAGAAAGGAATAGTACACCTTTGAAGGTGAATAACAATTGATTAAGAAGTGGATAACCTGCATTATTAATCACACAATATATGTGATTGATTGTACCCGTAACAAGAAATACACTGGAAGTACAATAGTAAAAGTAAGAATATTGAAACACATGTGAGAGTCATGAACACCAACTGAGAAAAGAGGAGCCTAGATTCACATAAGATTGAGAACTGATTTCATGTGGGAGCACAACTTAGATGCTGAATTGCATGTAGACATAAAGTGAAAGCATATGGAGAGATCTTACTTCAGCAAAAGCATTGATCATACAAGATCAGTAGAAAATAAACAACTCCATGTGATCATTCTCTCCTGAATTTACTTGTGAAATAACTACATACATCAAGGCATGATTGCAAGGATGTCGGACTGATCATTAACTAAGTAAACGTTTTGACTGCAAGTAAATTGCTTTATCATCACCTCTTTTGTTTCAAGCAATTAGAAGATGACACCCTCTGAGATAAGGAGGACCTCAAACATCACAAGAGCGACATTTTCCCAAGTTCCTTAAAATCCGAGACATACAGAGTTTTGAATAAATTAGATGATAGAGAGCCCCAGCTGTGATGAAGGAACACACTCGACCAGCAAATAGGTCTGACCTTGATCCCTCAATTGCCAACCAAAGGAGTGGGCCTAGACTGGGCAGCGGTATGAGATGCAACAGTATGAGACACAACAGTATGAGACGCAAACTAGCCTGAGGTCAAAGCATTTCAAAGATGAACTTTAGAAGCGAAAGGCAGTGCTTTAATCGAGCGGTGGTTACAGATGGGTCGCACCGTCACTCATTTTTAGGGACCGGCACTTCCATTTTCATGATCAAACTTTGACCCAGAGCAAGAAAGAGAAAAAAAACACAAATTAAAACGAGGGAAGAGAAAGAAGGAAAAACGGTGAGAAAGAAAGGAAGCAGAAATTTTAAAAAAACGTTAAAAATGAGATAACGAGGCAGGAAGTGTCTTGCTGCAGATGGAAGAGGCATGAGGTGGAATTAAGACTATGCAGCCTTTGTATTAGGCACCCCGACATTTGGTAACACTGGCTGAAGGCTTCCGATTAGAACTTTGGGCCCCAGCACTATTTTTGTTTTACAAATTAAGCACTGGAAAAAGGCATCAACAATTCTGAATTAAACAAGTTACACGACCAACAGCCTTGCAGTGATGACGATGAGGGCTGAAGAAAGTCCTGAGAAGGAAACATATCTGACAGGGTGAGATCGTATATACTCAGGAATGATGCTCTCGTGAGCTTATTGCATGAATGTGATGAATGCTGATCACCTGCTCCATGGGTGTGTGGCCTTTCTCAACCTGAAGATCAACTTTTAAACGCGACTGGAATTGATCAATTCATCCTTTGAATCATGGACTTGAAAAACATGATTCTTGAGAACGGACTCATTCAGTAAAACCGTTATTGTACTCTGTCATGCCTGCAAACTTACCAGCCTGGTGCTGTTACCTCTGAACTATAGTATGTACATTTCCCAAGCTGAGACTAGTTTACTTTTAGAATGAATGTAAAGTGGCGTATTAACTCATGACGTACATACATGTTTGAAAAAACGAGCAAAAGGAAACGGTCATGGCGACTAAAATGAGTCAATATCGATTGTTGGTGCTGTCTACATGATCGATTCATATCGGCTATTAAAGTTTTGGACTGGCCTGCCACTTCCTGGATATCACTCCCTTGGGTACCAGTTCCTTAAAAAGGTAATTGTGTGCAAAAAGTGGCAAGTTCTTCCTCTATTTCAGATAACCAAAACCAGAACGCCCTAGTGAATTCGTAGGTCCTGGGCTTCCCTTTCTGGCTTCCATTTCCTTTTCTTTACAATTTTCAGTGTTACTGCATAATAATTCATATTATTGAAGTGATCCTGCTGTTTATGGAATGCATCTTGCTTATTCAATTTTGACTGGCACTTCTTGTTCCCACGTTTGTGTGATTTACAGGTCGCCTTTCAGATTCATTGTTCTCCACATAAGCAATGACTTTATTAATCCTCTGTACATTATGCTATAGCCTGTCATATCGAGCCCAACGTTCCAATGTATTTCGTATATAAATGCGTTAGCTTCACAGCTGTTTGGTTCCACAATCGCTTCCTTTTCATGTTATTAATTACGATGCACTTTGATATCAATGGTCTCTTGCGGTTTAAATAGGCCTTGCCCTGTTTATGATCAATTTCTGACCATCTCAAAACAGTTTGTCAGTCGTATATTCTTGCATTTAGCCAGGCAGTTTTCCAAACATATGTCATTTTGTAAGTCTATTGCTTGGATTCTGTAGTTTATGAATTCCAGCATCACTTGCTTGTCGTCTATTTTATTCCCTTGATTGTCTCCATCATTTTGTACCTTGCTTTGATTATTTTTTCACCGTTTATCATTTCTAGGTTAGGATAGTAATATATCTTTCAAACTGGCCACTGGTATTATTAGAGGTTCCCTAACTTGTTGCGTATTTAATTCACATGAATGACATAAGCCGTGGTATTGTCCCTTGTTATTAAACGGTGTTTTGTGTATTTCTTTGTGTGACTATAAAGTTCTTTTCCAATCTATGTAATATGCTTGTTTAGCTTCTCGTACCCTTCCAGATGAGACCATCCTAAATCCCCAACTCTGTTTTTCAGTTGCAGTCACACCATCCTTCTAGCTTGGGGGATTTATTCATTGTAATTTCTGTTGTTCTTCTGATTTACAGTCATTATGGATCTCATTAATCGGCTGCTGACTATTAATTACATGTAATTATGCATCTATATTCGGCTGCCAGTAATAATATCACTTTGTATTGTGCCCCGAGCAACTGTAATGCATGAGCACCTCCTGTCTGTCCCTCCTTAATATGTTTAGTGCCATAATATGAGAATTCCCTGATGTCACTGGTATGTTGTTCCGTAAATGTTTAGCAGTCGGACAGGCATAGTCATTGTTTTCATTGCCCTTATATGCTGGAGTGTCCTTACCTTCGCCCTGTTAGTGGTAATGCCTACATATTTCTTCTGGGATTTACACTCTAGGACATAAGCCACAAATTCTGTTTTACATTTTTTATGCTTTTCCATTTCCCCTGACCTTAAGTTCGGTCAAGTTCCTCCCATGATGACATGCCTTATTTATTACACGTTTTCAGAATCCTTGCATATGTGCTGAAAAACATGTATATTCTTCATGTTCTATTGTGCTTACGAAGTAACTTTGTTTAATTCTGTCTCCTATCCAAAGCCTGGTTTCAGATGTTCATCCATTAGTAGGATTTTCCAGTTTCTTTGAGAATTATTTTTTTATATTTGTATGTGATGTGCTGAAGTCTATAATTAACCTGAATGTAGGGCCATTCTCCATTTTTTCTCTTTTTGGGTTGTTGCCTTAACTAGCAATTCACCCTGTTCTTAATGTACACATTTTATATTTTAGAGCAGCCTAGTGCACCTTATCTGGGTATCCTCTGTTTTCAAATATGGAAAATATATTAGTTGTTTCTGCTTTAAAGTCTTCTTCCCTTCTGCAATTCCTACAGGCCCTCAATAACGCCCCAGGTGGGGTGCTCCTTTTTTGCTATTCATCTGCTCTCTGATTGGCTGGGCATCACAGAAAATATTCTATTGTAGACGCCATTTCCCAACATCATGCGATGAGCACCATGTAGGCAAAAATATAAAAATGGCATAAAGAGGTAGGGTGCACCTAGGATGACCCTAGACCCATGTGGGAAGACCCCAAACAACCCCGGCATTAAAATTATCCTTACTTTTTTTTTTTATTATCAGATTTTCAAATCCAGTGTAGGATCTGTAAATCCTTGTCCCTCTCTGGGTCCTGCAGACCTTCCTAGTGTTTGAGGACACGGGCACAGGATTTATGAATCCTGATATTTTTTTAATATGTTTTGCACGACTGCTGCACTTGACCATGTACAGCAGAGGTTGGTCCTGACAGCAAGTAGGGGACAGGGAACTTATGGTTAAATTTAATGAAATTCAAAAAAAAAAAAAAAAAGACGTTAATGTGAAGCTATTGTTAGCTTTGCAAATAACACCTCAATGCATGTTTAAAGTAAACCTCAGAAATTCCCATAAAACAGAATTAAAGTGCGGTTATGATTACAAATTATAATAAAATAACACGGAAATTTGCAAGTTATCGTTAGAACCACATGCTATACAAATCACAAATCACATGCAATGAATTTCTGAAACTCATGATGCTGCTGCCACAGTTTTGTATTTGGAAACAGGCACCATCTTCTGAAAATCCCCATTTTTAAATAAAATGTGAATTTTAAATTTTACAACTCATGACTCAAAATGTTTTTATAAAAAATAAAACCAACCATATCGGCATGCGACCAACATGTTGACACATGGCAAAAGGTCATATACAGCGTGGAATGGTTACCATGCAAATGAATGAAGTGCAAAAGAAACAAAACATTCAATGACAAAAATACAGATAAAGGTTATTTGAGTAAACAAACTAAAAAAGACCACCGCCCCCGAAATTAGCCATTTATGGTATTCAGTAAACAATGTACCCCTTAAGTGACAGCAGCCATTCTCAGTACATTTTCTGATGGCACGTGCAAAAAGGATTTGTGTATTGCATGCCATAATTGATTCATTTTTTTGTTAATCGAACCATAACCTTTAACTGTGGTTTCAAGCTCAAAACTGAGCTTTTCACGCTATAGAAAGTTTCAACACACGATGCCCAGGCATGGTTTTTAAGTGGTTAAGCTAAACCTCTGAAGAATCCATATGGCTAATTAATAAACACCCAAAAATGTCATAACATACTACACTGAACATGATTTATGCTGGTCAAAATATGAATTTTAAATGGAAGCTATATCTTACTATAACATTGGGGTAACCCTCATTATAATTTTCAAATCAAATTATTCATTGATAGAAATCATTTTCAATCGCATTTTAAATCTCCTAGTTTTGCTGGGGTTTACTTACAATTCAACATTTCAGTCTATATAGGAAATTCTAGATCAGGCTTCTCCAACAAGTAGCTCGTGAGCTACTGGTAACCCACCCGCTACCTGTAAGTAGCTCTCCGAAGTGTAGCTCATCCTACTAAATTAGAGGCTATTGTTATTGCTTGGATGAATGAACATAGGTATACCAATATTGAAAAGTCTGTATTCAAGATGAAAATGTATGTACTTTCAGAGCTCATAAGATGATGTTTGGTGAAAAATGGTTGAAGTTCCAAAATATATTTGCATTTCAAGTTGATAAAACCTTTCTTGCTTTACTACTGCAAGCCCTGCCTGATGCACTGAGGGAATCACAGCTGGCAGTCTTGCATAGGGTGGCCACTAACGTAATGTTGTCTGTACAACACTAATAATATTAGCAGCTCGGCATGATTTACTTTCAACATAAGTAGCTCTTATTGCAGAAAAGGTTGGAGATCCCTGTTCTAGATAAAAACCCCACAAATAAGTTCTAAATATGAAAACAACATCACAATCAATGTGGCTGACGATATCATCTAGAGACAATCATATTTGTTATTTGTAAACAATCTATAGTTGTGGGATAACAATGATGCCATATAATTATTACTAGGAACATTAATTTGAGTCCAGCCCAAGTGGGCTCAGAATCGAATGGTGGTAATGCTCTGTTGCCAATGTACATTATCTCAAAATACCATGCAACTGTTCCTAAACCCATGTGGGTTGGTAATAAGTCCATCCTGCTCTATCAATCAATATGTCTATCCAAAATGTGACTCTGCTCTGCAGTGGAAGCCGGATATGCTTAACTATGCCTTGGAGAGGAAACCTCGTTTAAACATGATGTGCAGCTGGCTAAATTGCACTGAGTTATTCATGTCCTCTGTGGATTCACTTATAAATCTGCACTAATCAGAATATGGTTCCAGGCGCCTCATATATATTAAGTTATACTCAGATTGTCCTTGTTTATTACTGACTATACATGTGGCATAGGTAAATAGATCTAGAAATGAACAACTGAATCAAGATGAAGATCTAGGGGACAGCTATAGAAACTGTACATTCAGAGAAGAAATGCGGACATCATTTCACTGGCCCTTTAAAATCCCTGGCATTTTGTTGTCCCAAAATGATCATTAACGGGGGTTATGGTAATTCCACAGGTGGGACAATAACTGGATTTATGAGATTTTGGTGAATAACATGGAGGAATCAGTGTCGATTACTGCAGGCTTTCCCCTACAGTTTCAAATGGAGATTTTGTCTGCTCTTAGCAGACAAAATCAGCAGATAAAATCTCCATGTGAAGCACACAGAATTTATAATTCGTATGAGAGCGGTAATTTATGTTAGCGGGTATATCAAATTTATAGGCAACTTGTAATGAGGACCCCAGAGTTTGTTCAATTGAATGACCTAATTAGGACCCTGAAGTTAAAAGATTGCAAATGAGTTGGTTATAATTGGTTGATTTATGACTTTTAACATTTTCAATTATGTTTGAGCGTTTCTCAAACAGTGCGAACTAAGTGGCTAGTACAGAGAGTGAATGGTGGAATGATGAGAGCCAAAACTGAATGAAAATCAAGTTAGCAACTAGAACTTGCAGGTGTTGACAATAGGAGGCAAAGAAATCAAAGGTCAAATTTTTAAATCATAAAAATGGCAAAAAACAAGATGGTAAAAGTAACTGTATGAGAAGCTATGTTGTTGTGAAGTGCAAGACTGGACAGGCCTTTCATTCCACCAGTCATTTCCCAGAAGGGCTGGAGCCATTTGAGGCTGTTATTGAAAGACCAATGCCTCTCCTGGTGCCTTTGTCACTTTACCCAGCTCCCTGAGGCAAACTACAGCAGGTGCTGGAATGCTTCAAGAGAGAGAGAAAGAGAGGAAGGTAGAGAGAAAGCAATCAAAGAGGGATAAGAGAGAGAAGAGAAGGAGAGAAAGAGAATTTTGGATGGAAAGAAAGACATTGTGCAAGGAGACGAAGGGAGCGGGTCTGATTTTATCACTCTTGTCAGGGGTGCTCATGGGTCCCCCAGTCCTGCCCTAGTGAAGGAACAAGCACAGGGCATGTACAAGGTGTTCAGATGGACATGGGAGGAAGAGGCGGCCTAGCTGCAAGAGTTGCTGACCTCAGAACCGGGGAACCATAATAAAATCCTGGCCTTGGTTCAACATCTTGTGATTATGGGCAAATCACTTAACCTCCCTATGCCTAAAAAGGTGCAATATAACCTGGTTCTCTTGTAAAGCATTCTAATGCCATTGGAACACGTTTGTTCTATACAAAACTGCACAAAAAACATATTAAATGGGAAAAGCCAGGCCGGCCTTGTTGATTTTGTTTATCCTTGTAGGTGGTCTGCTTAAGTAAGGTTCTGTCGCTTTTATCTATAAGAGTCACCCGCCCATTTTAATCAATCTCCATACCTGTATTAAATGGAGAAATAAAATGTAAATTTTCTTAAAGTGGAACTGATGCACTCTCCTCAGAAGACAATGGCCTTTGAAATGATCAAACATGTTTATACCCCGCATGCACTCAACTTATAACCATTACTATATCATGTCGTCTTCAGTTAATGAACTATTAAAAAGTTGATAGGACGGTGACGCGGTAACTGAGCACCTAAAGTGATGTACGCTTCTTTCTTTCTTGTGTGGTCGCCTTTGCTTTCATCCAGTCGCGGCTCCTGGAGGGAGTGCTGCGGGGCGGCGGGGCAGGGGCAGGGTGGGGGGTAGTAAACTCCGGCATACGGCTGAACGGAGTTAAGTACATAAATAAATAAATAAAACAAATTACATTGCGCGCGCTGCAATGCCAAATGGCGTTGCGGCGCGCGCAGAGTAAGTACATAAATAAATAAATAAAATGCGCAATGTAATTCGTTTTATTTATTTATTTATGTACTTAACTCCGTTCGGCCTTATGCCGGAGTTTACTACCCCCCACCCCACCCTGCCCCTCCCCCGCCCCACCGCCCGCAGCACTCCCTCCAGGAGCCGCGGCTGCTTTCATCATTATCCTATTCAATGTCCTGCATTATGCTGGTTTATTCTTTCAGGCACACAATGTTTTGATGCAGCTGTGTGTGATGTTTGCATGCATCTGATCCATCTTGGAGAATGTGAGAGCAGAGGTGAGACAATGCATGTAGTCTATACATCTACCAAGGCCTAAGGGGCAGTAGAGGACGCCTTTACGTATCAATGTGCATGTGTACCCAAAATATGGCGGGTGATACGCTAAGTCTGAAGTACTAAACCTGCTTTTATTATAAGAAGAATTTCAAAAGAAATCGCTTGGTACATTTCTGCTATAAAGTGAAAGAGGCCAATTAGGCGATTGAATGTCTGCACGCCAGCCCATGCCCTTCTCTGCTTTTTATAAGCAGTCGAAATGGAAATCCATAAAACTGTACCAGTTTAACAGATCAGACTAACCATTACTTGTCAACAAAAGATAACTTACACGTTTCCTGTTCTTGGTCATATGATTTACACAAGCATTGGAAAGAATACATTTTTATCACATTATTAACTATAATTACCAATTCTAGTGTTTGGGGTGCGGATCCTTTATCCCAGCTGTAGATGCAAGAAATTCTGACAGGGTTGCCTGACTCTTAGCACCCTTACCCCACATGCACATATCGCACTAGAAGGAGTGAAAGGCATCTTCAATGTTTGCTCCCCTCTGAAAAGGTCATAATTTTCTATTGGGGTTCGTGAAAAGTACTGTGTGCGACCCAAAAGTTCTCAGGGTGTACGAAAATGTAATCTGACCAAATAACCGCTCTGCTTATAGTCTTTATACCTTTATCCAAGTTTCAAGAAGCTATGCCAGCAAGGCAGCTGTTGTTTAGTAGCCCTGCTTCTGTTCCTCCTGCTGACTGCTGCAGGACCGGTCTCCACACCAACAGGCAACGTATCCAGTGACCGACAGCTGGCATCAGTCTGGGCACGCGCGTACTGTTCCTTAGAGCCTCCTTGGCTGGCAAACGTGATCTAAGCAAGCTCTCAGTGGGACAGTGAGAAGCATTCATAGCTGCCCCAAGCAATGCTTTGCTGGCCACAACAGGAAACTGTGCCCCGCGTGCCCTTTTCTTGATTCCGTTAGGTCACCTGCAGCTTGCAGGTGATTTAAATGTGACCTCATTTCTGGTTGAATGGTAGTCGCGTGCAGTGTCCGTGCACACCGGAAACAGTTTCAGGGAGACTGCCTGCTGAGCAGTCAGTGTGTGGTTGCTAGTTCGATGAATCATCTCTGACGGGAGAGACTCTGCAGCACTGAAATAGCTAGAGATCCGTATTTGCAGCTGATAAACCATTTCATTAAAGCGGGCATATTCTGCAGCTTTATTACACGGCGCGTGTCAGTCGCGTGAGATGAATCACAGTCAGCAGCGCAGATGGATCCTGTTCCGCAATCACAACCGGAGCCCTCGGGTCACGCGCACATCTGCTGCTCCGAGCGGAGCTCATCTGCATGGGCAGAGCCTTTTGTAAATAATCTCCTTTACCTGTTGCACCGCCATCTTTCCAATTAAAAAGATGGACGAGAGGTTTTGAATCTACCCCTGGGGAGTTCCGTCTTTAGACCACAACGAGATGGTGTTAAAAATGGCAATCTCTGGGAAGAATTTGTAAGGCGGAAGAGTAATTCCATGGTCCGGACAGCTACCTAGGGCTATAGTCGGTTGAAAAAGTGGCAGGGTCTCTAAAAGAGACTAGTTAGGCGAACTCTTTTAGAAGCGGCGTGGCCTATGAAATAGTGAGCATGTCCTAAAATGTGAACTAGACTTATGTGCTTGACAGAGCATGCCACCAGACCAGTATGTAGGTGCCTCTATCTATTTCCTGTTAGTGCATCTAGATAAGTCACATGACAAAGATAACATTCACCTTCAACAAGTCAGACGTATTCTGCATTACCCTTGCTTCTTAGCACTGATTTTTTTTTAATATCAGATAAATGAACACCATTTTTCCCTTCAAATCTCTTTCCTTTGTATTAGTCACGTGCACTGTTGTTCTTCATACATCTTTTTCAGAAGTCCCTCCCTCTGCATGTGTATACCTAATCTCCTCTGCATCGCTCTCTTCATCACACACCTTTCCATTGAACCATAATCACAAGTGGCACTTATGTGACTCTCTCTCTGTGCCTGACGGAAGCCATGGATTACATGAGCATTTAGCCAGAACACAGTCACGACAGGTACTTGCAGAAACTCACATTTCCTCAGGCGCGGCCGGCACAGGTAAGAGCGGTGGGCGGGGCGGAGTGGGGGCCAAGTCGACAGACGACAGCAGGGCTTTAAGTGGGCTGGGTCTGTCCGGGTCTGAGCACCGGCAGTTATTTTCAGTGGGCCTCGAAACGTGTCTCTATCGGGCTCTATTTTCGGGCCTCGCAGAGGTAGTCCGTTTGCTTTTTTTTTTCTTGGACTGCAGTGAGAGCATGCACATCGATGTGCGCATGCTCATTTTGCTCACTACTGAGTAGTGGAGGTCAAGGCATGACGTCATGCCAGGTGAGCCGGGTTGTAGGAGGACTCTGTGGCATGTTTTGACGGGGTGGTGGCTTCGTTAAAACTCACCCCTGTGAAGCCGCGTTGCCTTCTGGGAGCAGTGCTTCTAGTACCGTCAGCCTCACGTGAAGCCACCCTATACGGGAGGTGTCTGCCTGGGCATTTCCCAGGATGACGACACCGGTCTTGGGGTACTGGGGAGGGTATATGGCGTTATCCATACATAGCCTTGCTGTAATAAGGAGGGGAGAGAGCGAGCCTGAGCGGGGAATTCCAAATCTGATGACACTCTGAGGAGTCCTAGAGCTGACTGCTTGTCAGAGCAGGGGTTACTGCTACACTAGTTATCTTTATTTAGACCACGCCCCTACTTGGATAGGCCACACCCCTTTAAGAGGTTTGCCCCGCCCCTTCTAGAGCACCCCCAGTTTTTTTCCCCCACTTAAAGCCCTGGACGAGAGGATGGGTAAAATGAAATAAAACAATAAATAAAGTCACTTACCTTGTGCTCGCCGCATTGGCGATGCAGCGAGCGCAAGGTGAGTGGTTTTATTTAATTTTTTATTTAATTTTACCCATCCCGTCATCTGTCGACTTACCACCCACCCTGCCCAACCGCTCTTACCTCTGCCGGCCACGTCTGCATTTCCTTCAGCCTCCACTCGGGAGCTCTTAACTCTAGAGCCCTCGACTGTGCCCCGTAATGAACACTCACCCATACCCTGAACTCATCCTGACACACAGAGGTGACTCGGTTTGCATTATGCTCTTTTCAGTACTGATATGTTGCATAAAAGCGAAACTACAGAAACACATCTGAGAAAATGAAATACTCCCAGGAAATAGGGACAAAATACCATTCATCATAAAGTACCACATATGAAATATAACAGGGACTCTTGCACAAATATCGAGAAATAAATACATTTTTTGCTTGCAGAATTACGGACATGGATATATTATTGTTGGTGCTGAGCACTGATATGGCCCACTCTGCTTAAAGCCCTGCTTGTTCCCTAGGGAGAATTGGTACTGTCAGGGTCTTATTCCCCTCCCTCAGGTGGTCCTTTAACCCCCCCCTCCATCAAATGCAAGATGGCCCATAGCACTCTCTGTGTGAAGTGGGACCGGGACCAGACTGGACATTCGTGCACTATTCCATTTCCCCATTTTGCAAGGCAGGGATCTGCTTTCAGGGCTAGATGGGATACCGCAGTCCAACCCTGAAGCTTCTCAGCTACTATATTTGATAGTCTGTGCTTATATTTGCACAATTTGGGCTGATTCTCTCTAAAATATATTTAGGGCAACCCATTCCCTAGACACAAACGCAGGCTTATTCACTATACCCAATCACACAAAGCAATGTGGTGCTGCTTTGAACATTTATACCAGGGCTAATATTCATTCAAAGCAGACCCTGGATGGGACTAAGACCACTGCTCTAACAGGGACCTCACCACACCACTGAGTTGGCATTCTTATTCTTACCATAGTCTGGGCCACAGAAACTTGTATTTGTTCTGCAATTCAGCACGCAGGGTCAAGGTCCAACAACACTCCACACAAACCTGTGCAGTGTACCCACAATACATTACGACACATAGGAGGTAGTTTAGGCTTCAGCGCCAAAAGCAGATGTAAATTGCAATAGTGATCTTTAAGCTTTACCTTCATTTGGAGGCGTGTGAGCGATTAGGGAAGATAATGATGGGCATGAATTTCATTTTGAGGTAGTCACTTCCTTTGCGACCACTGACCTCAGAGGGGGGAAAACGTTTGCCTACTCTGAGGCCAGGGGTCGCAAAGGAAGTGCCAGGAGTAGCAGGGAGCAAGCCAGAGGTCACAGCTGCGACCCTTGACTACCTCCAAATGACGTCCATGATGATGGGCAACTCAATGATCAAGCTCTTTGCAGCATAGTCACCTGTGCAATCTAAGAGATGATCCACCATTTGATGTAGTAATACAGAAGGACTGTAAATCTATGGAAACTGTTAAATAAAATAAATACCGGGTTCAAGTACGTTTACACTGTTACACATCTCCCTACGCTCTGGTGTAAGTGTATGAATTTTGGCATTTTACAAATATTCCCAGTGCCATACCTGGAAGGTTGCACCTTTTGTAGCTTTCCAGACATACTACTGAGCATGTCATGTGACATCTGCTGCTTCCCCAATATGGAATTGTATGTAGCATACCACTGTGCATTGAGGACAGGCAGCTCGATGCCCAAATGTATATTTTAATTTTTTCCTTGATGGGGAAAACATCCATTGGGAGACCATGTAGATGTTCACCTAGTCTCAAGGTAAACCATGCTCAGTCAGCCCTCTCCCGACCCCCTTGCATGGGGGTTACCACTGCTCGGTTGTATGCAGTTGTGCATTACAATTCCACAGTACTAAAACCATTTATGCAGGCCAGCTATCCATTTTGCGGATTGCAAAAATAAATAAATGGAGATGTTTTCTGCCACAAACATAATAAAACGGGACCATCACATTCCCTCACTTTATTAGCATTTGTGAGGTTGATTTATATGATGCACCATAAAATATATATGGAAATCTCCTGTCTTGGCAGGAATAAGCACTATATATTTATCATTAAACACTTTGCTTATAGGTCTTCAAAATGCATTTTTATGAAACACACACAGCAAGACTCTCTTCTGGAAGGCCTGTTTTCCCTTTATATCACAAAAAATACTCCTATAGACTGACTAATGGATAAGATAAAAACTGTGTTACCTAAATACGATAGGGAGGTGTCTATGTGAAGATCTAGAACTGCAGACACCCAGGGGTGTGCAAGGAAGCAATTCCTTTTTGTTTTTGTTTTCCCTTTAGTCATTGCAGAAGGCTCATTTTTAGTTTGGCGAAGTGTCTACAGCAGACATAGATGCATACAGTATAACTCATGAAAGACCATTGTACCATTTCTCAAAATGACGAGTACAGAACATCTATCTGGCCCTTGGAATTCATTTCAGTGAGAATATACATGGCTATTTACCATGCCACAAAAAAGACTAATTGTCACCGGTGCTATTCAGTGCTTCTTCTGCTTTTGAAAAATGGGCCTCAAGGTGTATTAGGAAACTTTATGTGCTGATTCTTATTCATTAGCAAAGATAAAACTGAGTCATAGATCCTCTCCAGCGAACATTTTGAATGAGTTGTGAAACAGCCAAGCGAGTCGAACTTTTGGCCTCTCGGAGGATCCAATTTATTTAACACAGCATCTTACTTTTTTTTGAGTAATCTATATTCTCTTTCACGAGTTTCCCACTGCTGGAAATCTTTCTCTTGAATGTGCAGCTCTACAAACGTGTAAGAGCAGTCCTTCTCTTAGCGCCCAGCCTCCCTCGCTCTCTGTTTCTCTTGGAGCAGCTAGTCTAGAGAACAGTGGCAGGCGCACAATGTTGGCACCTGCTGTGCAAAGGGTGGGCAAGCCGCGCCTGTCCTGATAAGTGGAAGGGCCATGCCCCCTCATCTTTTGAACTAAAAAAAAGTGTGTCTGTCATGCTGACCAAAAGTCACCCTGACAGACACTCTTTATTTTCATGCCCTGCATACAAGAGCGAGACATGCGCTAAATGCAGAGGCTCCTGGTTGCCTGAGCTGAACTTTGCCAGGCTGAAGATGTCACAGCTCTTCGGCCTGGCAAAGAACCTCAAACCCTCTCCCCCTTGTGATGAGAGGGAGTGTTAATAATTGCCTCTGACCTGGGCGCTTGAGTTTTAAGCCCTGAAGTGCCCAGGGTCAATCACTGACACCTCATCACAGAGTGGGGTGGTGTCAGCAACTCTTACTGACCACGTCCCACTCTGTGATGACTGCTGCCTCTCCTCATTGGCTGACCTTATAGAAGGCAGCAGTCCCAAACCTCCTGGGACCTTTGAGGCAGAGCTGCATAGGTAAGTGTGATTTTCTCTTAATGTTTGGTGTGTGGGTGCATGAATATTTGGAAATGAGTGTTGTGAATGGATGTGTGTGTGTGCACGTGTGTGAATGCATAGGTGTGAGTGTGTGTCCCGTCTGCCCATTCCCTGCTAATATTACCAACCGCAACTGGGGTGGGCACCGGCCTACAAGAGGTCACTGTCCTTAGCCCTTTATTTATTTGTGAGGCAGCCTTTGCCGAGTTACTTGAAAAGCAGGCAGAGTCTCTGAATGTCCTCACAATGTACTTCAACACACCCAGCCATTTTACATTACTCCACCACCTGAGGAGTATGCGGACACCTTACTGTGCCCAGATGAGCAAATTAGACGCACAGTCCCAGTTTGCTTTGGTCGATGGCTTCATTGGTTGCACTGGCTGCAGGCCCCGGCGATTTGTGAGAATAATACACTTTCTCATTCTTATGTGCACAGGAGAAACTACCCTAAAAAGGCAGACAAAGTGTTACTGTGCCAGCTATGATCAGAATCAAGGAAATGGAATTGACAAAACAGCACCTTTCAAAGCTTGGGACCCTAGGAGCAACACGTCCATGGCTTTGTGTTGGAGGGGGGGCACAGTTCGTCGAAGTTTAACGACTGATGACTGCATGAAGGATGATTAGCGGGATTCCAAGTGTGCAAATGCCATCGAATGGATTTGAATTTGTTTGCATCCACTGTTGTTTGTGCTCTCCCTGATCTGAATGCGAGGGAAGAACTGGGCTGCCCACTAGAGCACGGAAAATAACATTGTTACATCAGAAGAATATGCTTGAGTTTGGTTTTTTTTAAATGACAACTGCATGTTTGAGAATGACCAAAATTAACTTATTAAAAAATAAAACGTTGATATTTGGTGGCAAATGTTGTTTACTTTCGAAAACAAACATGCTGGTATTTAGAATAAGCGTGAAATTGCATTAAAAAATGTTAGAAAATTAAATTCTAGTTCTTAGTCACAAAGGAAAGGCCCAGATTTACAAAAAAAATCATGAAAAATGTGCTATATTGCATTGAATGAGAGGGAGAGAGCAGAACAACGCCATATCTTAGATATGGCTCTGTAATTCTCTCTTTCTTTGCTGGTGCACTTTAGGCTGCCATGTACCAAAGCACACACCCTTGTGCCATAGTGCAAGGATGTGTGTGTTCTGTAAGGAACAATTTTGGTATTGAAAAGCGGCTCTTATGATACAAAACTATCTTTTAGCACTTTTCCTGCTTTGTATGTTTGTTGTACAATGAAGCACACATGCAAAGTAGGAAAAACCAGGAGAGATTAAAGAATGTCTCCTCGTTACACCTGCATCAAGGAAGTGTAAGATTTTGGTGCAATCCCAGTCTACAAATGTTTGTAGATAGGGCTTTGCATTAACACCCATGAGTGGTTGCTTGGGATTGCCATGTACCACCTATGGAACGCCCCCTTGATGCAAAGTAACACAAAGAAGCCATTACTTCCAACTCAAATGCTGATTTGCACCTGTTAGTAAATCCCTGCATACAAATGTACTTTGGGTTGACAACTAGGTGCAAAGTGTTAGTAAATCTGGGCCGAAGGTATTTATCTAAAAATTAAAAGCTAGATCTGGGGATAAGGTAAATGTATTTATTGGAAATTGAAATCTGGTTCTGTTGAGATAAAACTACTGACTGTAGAAAGAATGAAAGAATTTATTAATGTTAGAGACAATAATGGGACACACATGTAATACAATTTTCATGGAGAAATCTAGTCATCTAAGTAAACCTTGATTCGCTGGGTTTCATGAAAGCAGCCTTCTTTAGACCCCTTATAAAACATTTTCCCTTTTCGACAAATTCTTGCTGAATGTGTGCTGTAAAATTCACAATTGCACCCTCCCCCCAACCCCAACACCGCCCCCCACCCTCCGCCCCCCCCCCCCACACATACGCTTTCACTTCCAAGTGCTCCTATGGGTTCTGGACTCGTTTGGTTCAGCTAAAGATGGATATAAATGCATCATTTGGTATTGATTTTTTAAATGAATCTACGGGTCACCCTAACCCCCAACCCTTGTGTTGATAGGTGCTTGCTAAACTTGCTTGCATAAGGGTCTATGGTAATGTGGCCTAGGGAGTCACTGCATTGCCCCAGAACATGGAAAAGGGGTAGGGAGAGCAAGCATTGCTCTTGCCACCCTTCATTTTCAGTGGCCACACACCTGAGGGTCTGCATCGGACTCCATGGACATGAGAAAAATCCAAGGCTCGAGCCTCTAAGAAATGGTTTCTCAAAGCTGCTCATGTCGGTCGCAAATCCATGTCAAAGAATTGTCTGATGACAGGGTTAGAGCAATGGAATCTTTGATGTGGGTGGGGTGTATTCCTCCTACAATACTGCATTTTATTTAAACTCGAATTCTTTAGTATTGTCCAATACAATTCAGGTAGTCTGTCTCTGTGATACCAGTAGAATAACAAGACGGCTGCGTATCAAATTTAAAATCCAAGCAAGAGCGGTTGGTTTAATGTGCAAAATAAAAGCTGCTTGCCGGGGCTACCTTTCCGAAATGACAGAATATTTATCACCATCATGGCACCTTTCCTCTAATATCATCAATAAATCCTCAATAAATTCACAGATTACGCTACGAGAAAAGTCTTTAGTAGCTGTTGATAATGTAATTAGTTCCCCTCAAAAACCAATCTGGGATACTCAAGTCTGTTCAGAAAGAAACTAATGTAATACAAAGAAAGTATTCTAAAGCTTCTTAAAGCCGATCATCAGTCTTTAATCAAATATCCTGGTATTTATTTACTCAGATCAAGAAAATCGGTGTTCCTCATTAAGACAATTTCTGATAAGTACAGTAACTCATGTTACTGTACTGTTGCAATTATGAGTTTTGCATTTTTTATCACACCCGGTATATTCTTGGGTTGTGCAGTTGATCATTTTGTCCATGGGAGAAAAGGTGTATTTGGAGTGTGCCCCAAGCAAACTGGTGCAGTAGCCGGGTTTGGAGGACTTAGGACTTTCTGAAGGCTAGCTTGGATGTTGGTGATGGATTTTTCTTACATTGAGAAGATGATATTGTTAAGCTGTAGCTGCGGGTGGGATAAATATTAACAACTGCAATCAGGAATGAAAAAGCACTCGGAGCTTTCTGTATGCAGACGAAGGTTGATTGGGAGACTCCTACTCCCAAAATTAAGACCATACTGGGTTCTTCAGAAATCACAAATTGCTGTGGCAAATGTAACCAATTCCAACCTGAGTTTGACGTGCGTCTCCACGCCTCCCTGAACTAACCTCAAGTCACCTGTTCATCCTCAAAGAGATGTAAGTGTTGTTGTAATGAGCCACCCGAGTGTTCTGCAGCTACTAATGACAACGTCCTAGAGTACCTGCAGCCATGAGCAACTGTTACCTGGGAAACCTACATTTATGAGCAACTGTGACCAGAACCACCAGTAGCTATGATTGACACTCCGATCCCACCAGACGATGTCACCGTCAAGTGCAGAAGTGACCGGTGCTGAGTGTTCTGGCCGTTTCCACACAACATGCTCACATGCCAGTAGGATGCCCTGGCAGATCGCAGCATCCCCAAGAGCTGCCAATATGCACACTCCGAGAATCCTAACAAGGTAGGGGTAGCATTTCAACTACGACAGATGCCATTGTGTTGCAAAGCAGAAGAAGTATTCGAATGGTTTGTCTCCATAAAGCAAGTACTGTCCTGGTGTTGTCGCAGGGGGGAGAAACATTTCCGATAACAGTGAGACAGTCCTTCCTCTATGGCAGCATTACACAAGCCAGCTGATTGACATGAAAAATGGGTAACCAGGAACCTGATTCTCATGGGGAGTGGCACACGCTGTCAGAATTAGGGTGTTACGTAAAAGCAGTCAAGTTATCTGTCATGCTCTCTTTGCACTAGATGGGCCGAAGCTAGAGGCGCTACAAATTATGTGGTCAGAAGACATAGGCAGAGACATCACAGGGGAGGAATGGGGTAGGATTTTGTCCTCTCCTGGTACTGAACCCTTTCTGCTCCAGTGAGCATGAAAAGCTAGACTCAGTCTCCAAGCACAGTGCATGAGCTTGCAGCGTGCCCCTCCCCCACTGTAGAGTCTGAGGGTTCATCAGGCCTCTAGGCTCAGAAAAGGTGCTTGCATTTCAAGTGTATTCTGCATATGTCTGACCTTATTTAAATTATTTCCCCCCCTCAAGAGTTGTTCAGAATTGTTTTTAAATCAGTGTGATTTGTTGTTATAGTCAAAGTATTACGTAAGCACACATCAGACTCTACATTCCCCTACACACAATGATGTCGAAATCCTAAGAAATCGGGTCAGTTCTGATCAGCTCCTTGAATAAATCGGTGAAACATGACTTCAGCACTTGGACAGTTCCCTGCATGGTGTTTTGAGAACACGGGCAAACATATGGTTACTTTTCACATTTAGAGATACAAGTTCAAACATAAATTCTCCACCTAAATGTCGCTGTACAGAAGGCAGAGGGTAGCTTTAATGTAATGATTGATATCAATTATCTACCACGAACATCGTGTACATGATGTAAAAAACAATCACAAAACAGCTACTCTTAATATGGAGCAGCGCCTAGGAGATAAGAATAATCGAAACACAAATTTTGCAATAACCTGGTCCACATTCATCAAAGTGCTGCAAAATGAATGTCAACCAGCTACAGATCAGCGGCATCTAAAGATACAGTGTTCAAATGTGCTCATTTGAAACCACCTGTATGCTAATGAAAGCAGGTGTCATCTTTTTATTAGATATTTTAAAAGTGCTAACCCACATCACAGCCTCAACACACGCACTTTTATTTTCTCATTGGGGTTGATTCACAATGGCAATTAAGACTACGAAAAAGAGAACTTTTGTAAAACTACACCCCTTGCTAACATATACTTTTGTGAAGTGGGCCCCCTTTGAAACTACCCACAGTAAAAAAAAATCCGCTGCGTCTCGCCCTCCTCCTAAACCTGTGAAGTGTCCAATAGCAGAATCTCTAATCCACTTTGACAAGTTAAGCAAAGCATAAGAAAGCACAGTCCTCCTTCATGGAAGCGTTCTAAGCAGAGCAATGGTGCGATAGGAATGCTTGGTTTAGATTTCACGATTCCATCCTCCCCATCTTTTGACTTAGATGAGCCTACAGCTCTGGATAAGAAAGTGATCAACATTGCCTACATTTACTAGCTCTGCCAGCACTCATAAGCTCATCGTTTCATATTGCACTCTTATGGGCCGGTGCAGAATATGATGGACAGAGTTTAGTCCTACAAGATTGTGGAGCACAATACCTCTGGCAAATGGACAGTCCTCAACTCACCAAATTGTGATATGTTCCCCGATCCCAATGACATCTCACTTCATTGACAAAAACAATGGAGTTATAGTTAGATATGGTAATCAGATCTTAATGCATGTTTAAATAATAACAGATAGTCACAGAAAAAGCCAAAATTTAAAGTGATGTTATGGTTAGGTGCTGGAATAAGACTCGAACTAACATTTAAAAAACAAAAAACCATGGAAATTTACCATTTATTGTTTAGTAAACTAACTATAACTTGGGCCCCCATCATGCACTGCTTATGACTTCACATATTACATCACTCATGACATGTTAAATGACATCACTTGCTTACATAATTGATTATATCACTGATAACATCTCAAATGGCATTGTTGATAACATCACTAATGCCGTCACCCATGATACTCATATTCAAATTTGTCCATAAATCTTTACTTCATTGAAAAAAAGACAATTGTTGTTAAAAGTTCTACAGTAATGTAAAGGTGACAATCAAAAATTGTTTTCATAAAAGATTATCCATCTGTACATGTATGGCCCAAGCCGGTGTGAAAAAGTTGTCATACAGAACTATAGAAAAATGATTTGTTAAATGAAGGTTTACAAGGTGTTCATGTTTAGATGTGTCCCTTCCTTCAAATTGTTGAGTAATTCCACATTGTTTAATATTGTATCATGTAAGGGGTGACCCCTTACACATATTTTAACTGTGTGGGATTTTAAGCATGCCTCTAAATTTGTATGCCAATCTCCTCATCTCAGTAAGGTGAACAGTGCATTTTACAAACCAATAAAGGGTTGTTATTTGCACCTTGCCAAAGCTGGCTTAACATTGACCAATGCATACATGTCAACCTTTTAATTGTAAATTGTGACTCTTGTGACATTTCTTGATCTGAGTTCCAGTTAAAGAAAATCATTAAAGATTTTTTTTTTATTGGTGGTCAAAATTTACAAAAAATGTGAAACTATTAAAATTGATAGAACCTATTTGTTTCTTAGGTGAATCCATAGCAGTAGCACCTGCCACTAGAGAGCGCTGCCCATATCGTCTTCCAAGTTATGTGGAATGGATGGTAAATGTCAAGAACAATTACCATCCATATAAGTTGTTTTTTTACTAAAAAGGGCATAAAGCCTGTGCCAGGTGCTGCCCTCAGTGTCTGGCTGCCTCTCATCCTTGCTGAGAAGAGAATCAGGCAGCCAGGCACTATTATGAGGGACACATGCTCTCGTGAGCATGTGCAGCACAGCATTTTTCTTTTCTAAAACAGTCTCTAAGCAGATTAAGGGCTCACCTAGTGCCGGCCCAGGCCTGCAATTTTCAGGTGTCTGAAGAGACCTCCCATTCATGACGCGTAGCAGCATCATATTTGCAAGCTATCCCGGGTGTCTAGGGCATAAGGTTTGTATTCCTGGGACTGCCTGTCAATCATTTCACAGACTGCAAGCAACACCCTTTCCTAGCTCATCACCTGTGACATGCTGGGAAATGGTGTTGCTTGCAGTCTGTGAAGGATTGAGGGCATGTGATTCAAGGTCACAGAGTAATGAGACTCTGTGACCTCAAGTCACATGCATGCTGTAAACAGATACACTGCACATGCTTTAGCACCCACAGAGTATGTGTATAAAGCTTGTCATTGCATCAGAGGCTGAAAGGGCAGGATTGGCACTCTCATGCCTCTTCTCCTGGACTGGAACAACAGCAGCACACTCTGTTGCGGGCCGCCCTTCATGTTCCAGAGCAGGATTTGCCAGGTAAGTGGGACCGGGGACATAGACCTTCCATCATGCCTGTCAGCCTGTGGTTTGTTTTTACTATTTTTTAAACAATAAAAACAAACTGCAGGCTGACACAGCAGCGCACACATCCTGAATTCATGTATGTAAAGGTGCTCTCTTTGTGTGCTTTTATCATGCTGGGGTGTTTTACTTTAGTACATCAGTTTATATCACTTTCTTGCTAGGCATTTATTAAAACTGTTAATAAATGCCTCTCAACGTAGTGAAATAACTGATGTACAAAATGATAACACCCCGCATGTTAAAAGCATGCAAGACAGCACCTTTAAATATGCCCGTTCTGGATGTGTGCATCCTGAACTCACATATTTAAAAGCCTCTTGAATGCTTTTAACATGCGTGGCGTTTCCGTTTAGTACATCCGTTTATCTCACTATATTGAGAGGCATTTATTAACAGTTGTAATAAATGCCTCTCAGTATAGTGATATGAACTGATGTACTAAAGTTAAATGCTCCCGCATAATAAAAGCACACAAAGGGAACACTTTTAAATGTGTCAGTTCGGATGTATGCATCCTGACGTCACATATTTAAAAGCACTCTCTTGTGTGCTTTTAACGTGTGGGAGCGTTTTACTTTAGTGCATCAGTTTATATCACTATATGGAGAGGCATTTATTTAATCTGTTAATAAATGCCCCTCAATATAGTGATATAGATGGATGTACTAAAGTTAAATGCTCCCGCATGAAAAAAGTATACAAGAGGCGCCCTCCATTTTCAAATCCCACTAGCCGCCACTGTGCATACAATTAAAATGAAGATGACATCTACTAAATGTGGATTTGTTCACACACATACAATCTCTACTGCCCAATACTAACAGTAATGTTGATTATCTTTTAATTACTTCTAAACACTAGCCTAATTTTTAACTTGTTGAATTATTCCCAGGCCAAAAAACATGAAGCACGTTATCACAGTCATTGGATAATGTCATCGGTGATCTCATCAATGATGAAATTAGAGATTTCATCAGTGATGTCTTTTACTGGTGTCCTTTAATATGTCATGAGGAATATAATATGTGAGGTCATAAGCAGTGTATGGCAGAGTTGCAAGTTATAATAAGTTCACTAAATTAGAACTAGCAAAATTCAAGCGTATTTTTGTTTTTAAAAGCTAGTTCTTATCTTTATCCAGCACCTAACCCTAAAGTTCCTTTAAACTTTTATTTTTTTATGAATTTCTGTTTTTTTTAATGTGTTAAGATCTTATTATAATTTCTATTACATCATTTTAACCTTTGTTTTGTTTTCAATTAATGTTTGTGTTTTTATCATATTCTAATTTTAGCATATGCCCAACTACCCAGTGGTGACCTGTGCCACCAACCCTCGTGCTGCAACCAGGGCTGGCTCTAGGGCGGTGCGATCGGTGCCACAGCACTGGGCATTGATTGCGGTGGAGGCGCCCTGTTTGCAAATATATTATAGCTTGAAAACCATCTGCTGCCACATTCCTTGACTCCAGCAATTTTCAGACATCAATAAAAATTTCAAGATAACTTCGGTGATTAATGTTCTTCCTTGAGAGACAAAGTTTTGTCTAGTGGAAGTTTGACTCTTCGTAAGGTAGCTCAGAGGGTTAATATGCCTGCTGCTAAGAATGTGTGCCATGCAGATAACAAACTGCATATAATGTTAATAGGTCAATGGGTTATTGCTTTTGTCAGAGAGATCTGTTTGTTACTTTCAGTTTAAAAGGGAAAATACTAATATAGAACAATGAGCTATTAACTGTCATCAAAGAGCTGCATGCAAACTGGATTCATGCAGTTCATCAAATGATGTCAAAATTACTATGAAAACAGCACATGCAGTGATATGAAAAGTTTGACCCAAATATAACTACTCTGGTGCAATAGCCTCCAGTTCTGCACTAAATGTGTGTAGAAAGTTCTGCCTAAAGAGTACTTGCGAGGTTATGCAAAATTCTCTCTTCACAACCCAATACATTAACCTCCCTGCTGGAGTGAGTATTGGTGATAAAGAGCAGGGAGTCAGTTTATAGACTTTAGGAATTATATAGGTTTTCTAGGATGAAAGTTTTAAACTTACCACATGGTGCACATTGTCACAATGCTGAATATGCCATCACTCTTGTGCCTTGCGAATATACAAACAATTCCATGATGGGAACCCTAAAAAATATTAGTTGTCTACTTGACAACATTTGTTATGAGCACAAGATTAATGTGGCTTTACTTATTTTGCTTGGATCTCAAAGCAACTTTGGTGAGCATTGTTGTGTTACAGGGTTCCTGAGGTGAGAGTGGGCCAGGATTGCCTAATGCCTGAAAGGGCAATGAGCCTGATGGATTAGTGTCTCCTGGTAGAACTAGGCATGAAGTGTGACTACTTCACAAAACTAACTGATTGAAGTTGTAAGAGACATTGTGTTCCATATTGGCTGAAGAAGAGGTAGGGATTGGACTGTGAGGGCTGTGAGGCTATGCTAGTGAGATATACTGGCTGATTGGTGTGGGTTTCATTTAGGCTGGCTCGTGTGTATGATTTACAGATGGAGTGGAGATCAAGAGCAACACTTGTTTATGGGTTGATGGTGGAAGGTTCCCATACAATGCTGTACAATGCTCATGGAGGGGGTGGTCAAGAACATAACCTATCAGTTTATCAAGAGACCCCAGCAAAGTTTTCAAAGCAAAGAAATTTCAAGGATGAAAAACATAAATGCTCAATATGTGGGAGGGATTCCCTTGGAAATAGTGCCAAAGATCATACCATCACACACAGAACCCTGCTCTAGGTAGTGATTCATGTAGTCATTCCAAAATTAGAACAGATATTGGAAGAGTGGAGAGATTTTGTTGACTTACTGGCTCACTCCTCTGCTCACTGACTTTCTAAATTAGTTTACAATGAATGGGGCAACATACTAATACAAAGTGGAAGCTATCCTACGCTGTGTACACCTAAGTACGGTCCAATAAACAGCTGTTACATTAAAACATCATATCGATAAGATAGCCTGCTGTATGTCTGCTTATTCTCTTCACTTTACCTACTTAATTACTCACAAAGGGAGTAATAGGACAAGGTCCACACCTCTATATGCAAATATTCATTTAAGCCCTCAAGACAATTGATGTAGATACAGCTTTTGATGCCATGTGACAAACTCTGGCCAGCTCCCTTTTCAGTATGCAGAATTCACATTCCCTGTCTGCAGCAGTGAAGCAGGTCTCTCAAAGGTAGCCATCTTTGTCCCACACAGTGAATGTTCCTCCATCAAGCGGACAATCATTAGAGCGTCAATTCTCATGATGCAATAACCATCACTAATGTCCTCTCGACCATAACATTTGAGCCTTGCACTGATGTATTTTGCACATAAAGCAAATGACAGCAGCGGCTGATAATAAAATGCCATGAGAACAAAGATATCTTTCACAGGAGGCACTAACTGACTGAGGAAATGGTATTTGCCGAAGGCTTGATAGTTAAACTCCACAAGACTTGCATGCCACGATCATTCATCCCTTAGAACCAAACACATAATTTACGACAACCCTTTGTCTTCTCTTTTGGGTTTACAAGAACTTTCACTGAGGGATAAAGACTCCTCCATCTAGATCTAAAGAGGTGCAGACATCTATACACTCACTTTTCCTATACGACCACGCGTGCAAGACATCAGGGAGAAAACAGGGACACACGCACAGAAACTACCTCAGTTCCTTTCTGCATTGGCTTTGAACCGCTGGTACCATGGAACCACTGTGGCTGAGAGAGTGTGGATTATGGCCTCAGACCTGCAGACCATCTCCTTCTGAACATCTGTCGCTCACTTAAATAGCGAATATGAACATGGAGTGGGCTCTGTATCCAGTAAAGTGTCTTTGGTAAATTAGAACATGTGGGCTAAGGCACTTGCAAGTTTGATTGCATGCCTCTCGTTAGTAAAACTACCAAGTGTTGCAAACTATATTTGAAAAACAGGTGGAACTAAAAGGCTTTCATAGCTTACAGTGATTAGGCAATGAACCTCTGATGCACTGTGGCCACGACAAGGTATAAAAAAGGTGTCTTCTCATGTTGTACAGAATAGTTCATATTTTTTCCGGTGGCCAAATATCTCATAGTAAACCCTGTGCTATGGTCTTTTTCTTGCCTGAGCAGTTTTCTACGTCCCAGGACATGAGAAATGGACTTCAGGTAGAGAACTTTAATCAATGATTAGTCCGACGCCGATTGATAAGCAGTGAACTGAGGAGTCCGAAGGCCTGTGTTGGACGCGTCTGATTAATGGACTTCCAGCCCAGCTCTCCAAATCACAGCGGTATTTTATGCACAGTGAGCCGGGTGAAGCAATGCCGGTGCAGTCAAGGGCTGATAATGGCGGGCCATCAAAGAGCCTCTTATCTGTCTGCTTTATTGCTTGCACTGTTACACAATTTTTCACATTCCATGAGGGTAGCCTGTCCGGTTAGAAAATCCCTGGGACTCTCTGACCCCGCTGAGAGCTAAGAGCATCGGAAGCGCTGGTTCAATTTGCCCCCTCCAGTTAGCAGTGTGATGCCTCGCCTCCTTGCCTCGAGCCGCTTCCGCTCTCAAGCAGTTATCCTCTCCACGGCGCGGCTGGACACCAAATCCTAGGGTAAGGCGTATTATTTTCTGTCTTTAGTGGAGCAAATGCGGAAGCAAATGTAGTTAAAGCACAGTTGAAGAAAGGCTCTGGCCTGCATGACATAGTAATGCATACAGTGCCACCCAAGCAAATACAATTTGTTGAAAGTTGTTTGTATTTCCCTTTTCCTTACATCAAGTTGTCGGGAAATACATCTTTTTCACCCAAGTAACCGAATCGTATGAAAATGCACTCTGACGACCGTATTCGGCTTCTGAGGGGGGGGGGAGGTATAGTTGTTGTGGGCTGGAAAAGACACTGCATACTCCATGCATGTATACACAGTATCCTGTACAACTGCAAATGCCTGTTGACATATGCTATGTCATATTTGATTTCTTTATAAAATAAAAATATATTAAAAGAAAATGCAAGTTAGAACAACAGAAATCATACAAAAGGCCATACATGTCTGCCGTGTAAGCGCTGTTTTTCTGTGTTTTTCAGGAACTGTCGACTCGAAGGGCCTATTCACAAAGAAAATAGGAAAACTACATTTGGAGTTTTAATATCTGTGCCCGAGTGTAGTTTTACTATTCTCCGGAACACATCAGTTCCGACTGGCAAGCTGCGCCTGGCGCAGGTTTCCATTAAGGTTGGGCGGAGTTGGCGGAGTGCCACTTCGCGGAATTCCACGGAGTTGGCTAAAAACTCAGTGGAATTCCGCTACGCTAAGCTACGCCCCCTGCCACCTGACCCACCCCGAGCAGGCTTACAGTCATGGCGCTCCTCCCATTCCGTGCCCCGCCCCGGCTGTCCTCCTCCTCCTGGCTGTCTCCGTTTCCACTCCAGGCTCGCTCCCAGGCAAAACTAAACTCCTATTCTTCGTCTTGGGAGAACTGCGCATGTGCGCGCATGCGCAATCGTCCCGAGAGTGACGTAGGTGTTTCGTTTTGCCTGGGAGCAAGCCTGGAGTGGAGAGAAGACAGCCAGGAGGAGGACAGCCGGGGCAGGGCACGGAAGCGGAGGAGCGCCGTGACGGTAAGCCTGCTCGGGGTGGGTGGCACTGTGGCAGGGCAAACTCCGCTACGACACGGAGCCGGAGTTTTTTTCTGAACTCCACACTATGAGCGGAGTGCGGAGTCGCGAAAAATCCGCAACCTCCGTCGGCGTAGCACAGTTGAACGCCCACGGTTAGTTTCCTTGTGGATTCCCTTGAAAACCATGTCATTTCTATTTGGAATTCAATTCCTTCTGTATGGTGTTCTCTGCTGTTAGAAATGGGGGTCTCTTGTTGGCAATGGTTTGCACCCCCTTGGTAGCTTGGCACGAGCAGGCAGGCTTATCTCAGAGGCAGTGTGTAAAGCATTTGTGCACACATAAAGTAACACAGTGAAAACACTACAAATGGACGCCACACAAGTTTAGAAAAATAGGTAATCCTTTAGCTAAACCAAACCAGACCAAAATGACAAAAATCCAACATGCAATAATCAAAATATGCACTTTGCAAGAATAACCTTAAAAATACAGTTCCTTAAAGTCAGTAGCTCCGTCCTGTGCTATTGCGGTGCTGAAAACAACCAAATCCAACAGTTTCGGCCGACTGCGTTGGTGCCAACTGACGTCGATGTCACAATCCTTGTAAACAGTACCTTTGGTTCTGACCGACTGTGTCAGTGCGGGCCGTTGGCGGCAAACGTCGCAGCTGCGGTGTGAAGTGGAGCGGAGCAGTGTGGTGCTCTCAGGGTGCAGTGCAGGCACCGGCTCAGTGACGGTCATCCAGCGGCATTGGTGAGACCCGGGTGGCGGTGCGAAGTGGGGTGGTGCCCGCTGCAGTGCTGACAGGTCACGGTGCAGGCAGCGGTGCCGGTCGATGGGAGCTGGCATCGGTGGGTCGTGGCTGCGGTGTGGGTGGGGCGGTGCTTTGCATAGCTTATGAGCAGTACTTATAGACCACGGTGCAGACCACAGCAGCGATGTCAGCTGGCAACTGTGTCATCGGTGAGACCAGGGCAGTGGAGTGAAGCAAGCCAGTGCGAAGTGAGGTGCCCACAGGATGTGGTGCAAGCAGAGGCTCAGTGGCTGCGGCGGTCGTCGTCATTGGTGAGACCAGGGTTGCGTAGCGAAGTGCGGCGGGGCCCTCTGCAGTGCCTTCAGGTCACGGAACCATCGGCCGTCTCAGTGGTGGTGTCCGGTTGCGGTTTCCCTATGTGGCAACTAAGTCACCCGGTCCCAGAGGCAGTACCCAGAGGAAGGTGAAATCTTTGCTGTTCTGGAGACTTCTGGAACAGGGGGCAAGCTCTACCTCAAGCCCGTGGAGAAACTCAAACAAAGAAGTTGCAGAAAGTTCAGTACAGTCCTTTCTCTGCCCAAGACAGAAGCAGCTACTGCAGGCCAACCCAGCAAAGCACACAGCAAAGTGGTAGTCTCCCCTAACAGCTTCTCCAGCTCTTCTTATTGGCAGGTACCTTGATCCAAGCGAGTTCTAAAGTCCTGGGGTCTGGGCCCCAGTATTCATACCACATTTCCCTTTGTTTTCTTGTGGCAGAGAGTGTCTGTGCTCAGTCAAAACCAGCTCTGTCCTCTCTGGCCCAGCTTCCTGGTAGGAGGGGGAGACAGCATTGTCCAAGGCAGACCAGGCCTATTCAGGTGCAAGGAAATCTCCTCCCACTACTCTAAATGCAGCTCAGGTCTATTCAGCCCAGCCCTGACTCATCCAGGAAAGGCAGAGCATACATCAACACCCCCAGTGGCTGTCTGAAGAGAATGCACATCCCCAGCCCCTGCCACTCCAAAATCCAGACAGTCAATCCTCAAACCAGCAGAGGCACACAGGATGGCTAAGCAAGAAAAAACCCACTTTTGAAAAGTGGTATTTTCAAATACACAACATAAAAATCATCTTTACTAAAATATGCATTTTTTTATTCTGAGTACAGGCATACTAATATCCATCTCTCTATCTTGTCCCAATGGGAATTTATAGTTATAAGATGTTATAAATGTACTCCCATTCTATCCTATGGGACAGATAGCCTTTCCATAGTGAAAAACGAAATACACTGTATTTCACTATCAGGACATGTCACACAGACCAGTACATGGCCTACCTTTCACATACACTGTACCCTGCCCACAGGTGTAGCTTGGGCCTACCTTAGGGGTGACTCAAATGTAATAAAAGGGAAGGTTAGGGCCTGGCAAATGGGTACACTTGCCAGGTCGACAGGGCAGTAGAGACTGCGTGCAGACACTGCAGTGGCAGGTCTTAGACCCCTTTGAAAGGCTGCTTGTGTGGTTGGCACAATCCGTGCTTAAGGTCCACAAGCGTTAGTTGACTCACAGGCCCTGGGCACACACAGTGCACTGTACTAGGGACTTAGTAGTAAGTCAAACAAGCCAATCATGGAAACACCAATCCATGTGCACAATTTACATAGGGAGCACTTGCACTTTGGCAGTAATCAGCAGTGGCAAAGTGCTCAAAGCATCTAGACCAACAAACCGAAAAATATAGGAGGCAGAGGCAAAAAAGTAGGGGAAAACCACGCCAAGGATGCCAGGTCTAACATCCGCTACAAAGAACAATTCCACAATTTGCATAAGACTTACATGTGCAGATGTCTCAACACTTGTGGGGGAGCTCTTTGTTCAAGTAAATGGGCCTAGGCCTGCCTGGAACCCCTTTCTGAATTCCTTGCATGTGTGCTGAGTTAAAGTCAGTCATAAACGTTTTTAGCTGAATTTACCATTGTGAGTATGCCCCACAATATTATGGGTCAATTCACAAAGGCATTTTGGAGTACATAAAGTAGTACTTCCTTAGTACTTATTTACATATTTATATATTTTGAGAATTGGTCTCAAAATATCTAAAATGAAAATAAAACTGGAATATTCAGAGAATATTCATATGCAGTTAGGTTAGGACAAATAGAAATGGCTATGTCAATTCTGCAGTACTACATCCCATACTCATAAATGATTTTGTGAATAGATCCCTTGGTATAAATATGTTCCGCCTAGTACTTCTTCCAGTGCTCATAAATGCTTTTGTGAATAGCTCCCTTATAACAAATATGTCCCACCAGCAGAACAACTCAGTGTAAACTTTAATATTTAAATGTAAGTTGGATACTTAATCCTCTAAACTTGTCTATTTAGGTCTGGTCTAGCCACAGCTTTATATTTTTTCCACCCTACTAAAAAACAAAAAACACACACACACATCTACATAGAAGGACTTTAGAACAGCATTCTTCATCCGTTGATAGCATACACTGTCATTCAGATCCTCCGATATTTCAAGATGGTACCTAACATAATATGAATACTAGAAGAACTTTAAAAAAAAAACTCAGTATGCTTAATCGGAAATAATTCAGGAAGAAGACTAACAGTTTCATTTCTTGGTTACTAGAACAACTTAAACATGAATGCGGCAACATGAGGCAGTAAGCTCTGAGAGAGGTACAAGTAGTCTCACTATGCCTCTTCAAAGTGAGGACTGAGGGTGCTAGATATGATGGGGAGAGCTGCACAACTTCAAATGTTATGTTATATGTTATAGTTTATTTATAAAGTGCAACGTTTACCCGTGGGTATCTTGGCGCTGTTTCAACATTAAAGGTGACCTGACTTAATATAGGCAAATATTGAACATTAGTTGTTGAAAAGACAGGTTTTTAAAGCTTTTCTGAAATACATTGCAAGGAATTAACAGAACTGTGTGGGGGAGTGTTTCCCTTATTTAGTTGTTGGATTGCATTTAAGTGTGATTCCTATTTTCTTATGTGATTCTTGTTTTAATGCATATAGCTGTTGTTGTATTTAGGTGTAATTAAGTGTGATTCTTATGTTCATGAACTTATTACAGAATCACATACCATTTTTATATTGGAACCATTAGAAAATTTCAAATGGGAGAGCGGGGAGAGCTCCCCCAACAGATCTATCAGTATTCTCAAACTGCCACATCTGCGTAAACAATATGTGAGTGGAAAAATATATATATGCTAATTAAAACTTAATGGTAAGGGCAAGTTCAGGGTTTGCTTATATAAAATGGAAGGCATTTCCCTGACAAAAAGATTTTGGTTATTCCAAAACTGAAATATTTAAAACCTCAGGGCAGATGTACGACCATTGAATTTTGCGACTCGCAAATTGCGACAAATTGCGAGTCACAATTTGCGAGTCGCAAATTCAATGTACAACAGTGTCTCAGACACTGTTTGCGATTCTTAATGGGGTCGCAAATTGCATGCTCGTGAATATTAATGAGGCTGTCGCAATTTGCGATCCTATTGGGAATGACTAGCACTCTCAGGGATGGTGGCCTGCTGGGGTCAGCAGACCACCATGTCTGGGACTGCTTTGTCAATAAAGCAGTTTTTAAAAAAAAATGCAGCCCGTTTTCCTTAAAGGAAAATGGGATGCATTTAAAAAAAAGAAAAATGAAACTTTTCAGTTTTATTTTTTAAGGGCAGGCAGTGGTCCCTGGGACCACTGCCTGCTCTTGAAAAATATTTGCGCAACCCATTCACAAAGGGGAAGGGGTCCCCTTCCCATTTGCGAATGGTTTACCACCTACTTGAAGTAGGTGTTAAACTGCGAGTTTTTTGCGACCGCAAATGCGGTAGCAAAACACTCACACATGGCATTTGCACTCGCTAAACGGATGGGACGCCCTTGGCAAGCCCCTTCCTAATAGCGAGTCGCTAACCCTATTTTGCGAGTTCCTAATAGATTAGCGATTTGTAAAATACGGTTAATACATTGTACATCCGCTTTTTGCGGTTGCAAACGGGCCAAATGCCCCTTTGCGACCGCAAAAAACAGTCGTACATCTGGCCCTCAATAAACTGCTGATATTGACGTATTAAACAAGAAATCATGGGAAACCTTTATGAGTAAGCAATTATTTTGTAATAGAGGAGTGTAAATGTTATAGAATCTTCGTAAATACCGGTGCACTTTTTGTAGCGAAGAACATGCAGCATGGTAATATAAGCAATATTTCTATTAACTTTGGTTGTGTTATATGAGATGTGTGGAAATTAATGAACAGGACAGTGGTACTACAAATAAGATCTGCAAGGACATTTTGATTTTGATAGTGGTCCCCATATGCCCACGATCCCAATATGTGTCCACTAAGTGGTTGGCCAGGTTGCAGAACAGTTATGGGAGCCTCCCAACCTCTGTCACCTTGCCAGCACCAAAGTCTTTAAAAGGTGAAGGAGAAGCAGTCAAATCCCATTTTCCCTGCTCCCTTTATATCTTGGAGGTCAGGGCAGTAGTTATGGGCAGTGATCCTCCTCCAACAAATGTTATTGTGTGTAGAGGAAAGAAGAATCTGCTGATATCTCTCTCAGCATTCTAAAGTCATTTAGAGCCTTGGATGGCAACTATCTCAGAATCCCAGTGTTGGACCTGATGTCCCTGACATGGTTGTCCCCTTACCTTTTACCTTCCCTCCTGTTTTTCACGACTTCATTTTTGCTACTTTATGACTTTGCTTAACTTACCACTGATAACCAGTGCTAAAGTGCTTGTGCTCTCTCCTCTAAACATCGTAAAATTGGCTTGCACCCAGTTGTCACATTTAATTTACTTTTAAGACCGTAGTAAAATGATACTAAATGTACCCAGGGCCTGCACATTAAATGCTGCTAGTGGGCCTGCAGCACTGATTGTGCCACCCAATTAAGTAGCCCTTTAGGCATGTCCCTAGCCTGCCACTGCAGCCTGCATGTGTAGTTTAAACTGCCAACTCAACCTGGCAAAATAAATATTTTGCCATGCCTAAACCTTCCCTTTTAATACATATAAGTCTCCCCTAGTGTAAGCCCTAAACAGTCCAGAGGGCAGGTTGCAGAGTATTTCAAAAGTGTCACATGTACTTTTAACTTTTACATGTCCTGGTAGTGAAAAACTCTTAAATTCGCTTTCACTACTGCAAGGCCTACCACTCCCATAGGATAACATTGGAATACCTAACTACATTTAATAAGTGCTAACTTTTAGTTAGGAGCAAGTAGGAATATCGACTTTGGAGTCTAAAGACTTGGAATTTAAAACCATCCTTAATGGTAAAGTCAGTTTTGAAGTTACAATTCTGAAAATACCACTTTTAGAAAGTTAGCATTTTATTGTCCTAACCATTTGGTGCCTGCAGCGTGTATCCTGGGTCACATGACTAGGTGTAGCTGGCAGTTTGTCTCTGTGTATTGCTTCCAGACAGTGAGACAAAGGGGAAAAAGACGTTGGTAGGATGGGCCATCTCTGACTTTTTGAGGGGGAGGAGCTGCCACCTACCACACTTGCATGTCACAAAGGCTCTTCCTGAGCACCCTCACAAAGGGTTTGACACTAGTCTTTTGTGACCCCAGACAAGCTGGGGCCAGGGCATGGAGGCAGGGAATTTCAAGCACCCCTGGAGGCAGAAACCTCCAGGGGTGCTCCAGAACCTTCTCCTACTTCATAGTGGGCACCAGGTATAAATAATGGAACCTCAGACTCAACTCTTCAGTACACCTCTGGACCTGTCGAAGACCCATAAGGACTGCTGTGCTGCTCTGCAAGAAGAACTGCTAATCTGCTGCCCTGCTGCTCTGCTGCCTGAGTCAAAAGGACTGGACTTGCATCTTGAACCCAGGACCACCATTAGTGTGACTCTAATGGCTAGCTGGTTAGCACCTAGAACCTTTCTGCTGTGAGTCCTACCCACCAAGTGGTGCCACCCTGTCATGGACCCTTGTAAGTGGTCCTGAAGATGCTCTGCCAGCCCAGCTGTGGTCTTATGAGCTGAACCGATGCAGCATGACACATCTCCTAGTAGCCGCATCGGAACTGCTGTCGCGCGACGCATCACCAAATCATGACCTCGTATCACAGCCCGCAGCATCCTCAGAACTGCCACTGAGTGATGCATCCTTGATGTAGGCCTTCGCATTGCAAGCCCCTCATCGATCGCATCCTCGACGTCGATGAAGGACTTCGAACTGCAGCCTGCAGATTCCTCTGAATCGCAGCTGCACGATGCCTCCTCAATGCAGGACTTTGCATTACAAGCCCCTCGCTGATGGCATGCTTGGTGATGACACAGGACTCTACATGGCAGCCCACAGCTTCCTTGGAACCGCCATCTCATGACGCATCTTTGAAACGGGATCTCGCAACACTCCGCAGCCAGGATTTAAGGTACTTTGTTTAGCGGGCCAAACCTCATCCCTGTATCTGACTCATGCTCCATCCCGGTTGGCCTGAACTTGTAACTTTGTTTCGGTCCAGCATGATCAGATAACCAGAGTTGGTGCTTTGTGCTTTTAGGCACTGTTTTCAATTACATCTTTAAAATTATATATCACCAGTTTTACTGATTATATTGATTTAGTTTCAAATAATTTACTCAATTTTTCTCTATTTTTCTAAATTGGTGTGGGGTTTTTCTTGTGTTGTGTTTTCACTTTATTATTGTTTGAAGTGCTGCATAAATACTTTACATATTGCCTCTAAGTTATGCCTAACTGCTTTTGTGCCAAGCTACCAGAGGGTTAAGCACAGGTTAATTTAGAGTTGCTTGTGACCCCATCCTGACAGGAATTGTGTTTGCTGTTTGAGTAGTGTTTCAACCCCCTCAACCAGTAACCCAGTTTCCTACACCAAGTATCATGAGACGGCACCCACTTGGCAGCACTATGATGGATAGCATACCACTGAGTACTTGAAGTTCAGTCCTGTTCCAGAGAACAAATAGTCAGCGATCCATCACCATCATGCATCAGTATGCTGCATGCTTTGTGCTTCTTCATGAAAGATGATTGGGTTTGAATATTAAATTGAAATTAATAATTTTGAAGAACAATGGGATTACATTGAGACTAAAATAATTTTTGAATATTTTCTTGTGGTAAGTATATTTTGGAGATATACAGTTAGGACTTAAATTAACATGTCATTCATAATTAAAATATGCTTCAATAATTAAATTTTACAATGAAAATCGTTTAGCGAAATGGTATTAAGAAAATACTGGTTTCAGTCAATACAATTGGAAATTTTACCTAAAAATAAAAAACAAAACATCCTAATGAAAATGTATTTTTATAAGTCCATATGAAGAAGCAAGTTTAAGGACTTAGGGCCGGATTACAAGGGTGGCCAGAAGGGCCTCCGCGGTTCCGTAGTAGTTGGTAAAATATGATGCGGTCTCGTCAGAAGCGGTCCTCCGAACCAACATATTACAATGGGCACAGATAGGCAGTTTTCCGACTGATGCGGTCCTTCCAGCTCCAACAGAAAATTACAACCGTGCCAGTGTCGGAAGGGGCCAATGGAGACAGACAGCCGGGCGGAAAGCTGCTTCGACCGCCCACCCTATTATGATGTGCCAATCAGGCCATCTGACCGAGGCAGTTAAACCAGCCCATCAGAGTTGGCAGAAACAGAGGGACAGATGGCACAAAATCAAACTCCACGCACCTCTCCACGTCCTGGGATGCCATGGATCCTGCCTTGCAAGTCTTGCCGCTGCGCTACCTGCTCCATTACTACGAAAGCTGACATCGTCACGGACCTCACCCGAGGGAAGTCAAACACGTATCACTGCATGTATATCCCGCTGTCAAGTGTAGGTCCCCATCCCAAAACTGTCCCATACCGTGCTCTGCATGCCTAGCTGGCCCAAACATCACTCAGTCACCACTCTGGGACAACTTACCTGTTAACCTTGGCTATCTTGCAGGACACAGGAATCCATTGTCATGGCCAACACTCCGGCTTGGCCCAAAAGGCACTGTCACCTCTGCAGCGGGGGGTCCATTTTCCATCCAGACTGCTGGCATGTGGTCTGGCCGTGGTGGTCACATTATAGCAGCAGCGCAGTGGTGGGCAGAGATGTCTAATCAGAAGCAGATAGGCCTCTAACACTTAACTGGTCACAAAGGGTCCAATGTGTCATTCCCCCTCCCACTCATTAGCTGCCATAATCTTGACAGCAGATTGATGACAGATAGAGGGCCTGAGCACAATTGGAACACTTACATGCAAATGCACAACCCTCACCATTGCCTGATTTGCCCTGCACAAAAGAAACTCAACTTACATATGCAACACTCATCTCAGTGCACTCAAGAACACACACGTCTTGCACACACACACTCTCTCCTGTTGTTACACCTCAAGCTTCCTGCACTTGGTCCCTAGGTTCCCAAATAGCACTACATCTCCCATAATGCACTGGGTGGGAGATCAGGTTGTGTGCTATCCCATACTGCACCAAGGAAGTAATCAGCTGACCTCGCTGCCTTAAAAGAAGACCGCCCCCGTTCTCGGTGCTTGGCTAACTTCCTATGGCTGGACCGCGCCTCCTTATTCAAGTTCCCTTCCTTGCTGTAATCATCTGTGCCCTGAGACCCCCTTGCCCTACTTACTCTGTTGTTTAAAGCCTTTTGGATTTACTGGAGAATTCCTTTCGCCTTCATGTGAGAGCGGATCTGTCCTACTACCGCTCACTTCTGAGACGCTTTGAGGTCAGCGTCAGGATGCGCTGCTTGGGGATTCCTCTCTCTTCCCGGGCGCGTGGTGTTGCAGCGTGCGGTTGCGCTGCCATTTGCATCCTGCTCCCAGCTCGAACACTTGGCGTGCAGCTCGAGGACGCGCTCCCTCTGAGACCCGTTCTCTTTCCTGCCTTTGCTCCCCGTTCTCTTTCCTGCCTTTGCTCCCCATTCTCTGTTGGAACTCTTGGCGCGCAGCGTGAGGACGCACTGCCAACATTTGCTCGCCCCTGCCTTGGATTTAGTTTGAAAACAGCGCGAGGACGCGCTACCACCATTTTTGTTCTTCGGCCACAGACTGCCTGGATACGGCGGTGATTCATCGTTTGTAGCGCGAGAAAGCGC
Source organism: Calotriton arnoldi (assembly GCA_963921515.1). Taxonomy (NCBI): domain Eukaryota; kingdom Metazoa; phylum Chordata; class Amphibia; order Caudata; family Salamandridae; genus Calotriton; species Calotriton arnoldi. The sequence goes on along the minus strand of CAWUFW010001024.1, from coordinate 2,283,244 downwards.
TGGAGGCATTTTACTTTATTTATATTGGCATTACACTGCTGTAGAAGCAGTTTGAAGGTTATTTTTTCTTTGCTTATTACAAAGAGTCAGCACAGCGCTAGACTACATACAGCTGCCTTTCGTGTAAGGCTCAGTTGTTCTCATTTGTTCATTTAGAGCTCAACACGTCATAAAACTTGTGATAACGCTGACTCCTACATACAGCTGTCTCAGCTACGTGGTTCCTATTCCCTTGGCAGTTGTATGCCTCTTACAAAGTTCCGGACTACGTAACACTGATCAGAGTGTGGTCAGTTTCTTGAAAACTTTTATTTTTTTATTTTTTGGATATAAGAGACCTCTCTTCATTTGGGGAAAATTCTGAAATCTGGTGAGTTTGGGAGCGCACACAATCTGCCCTCTCTAACCTTTGCTATTGCACATAGTTTAGAAACCCTGTTATTGTGGAAAAGTGTACTTAACCCTTGTTTTTCTTTTTTCTTTTCTTGCTATACTGCAGTGCTGGGGACAAGTATTGCTGGTTCTCACTCTTTTCCTCGGCTGACCCCATTTCGAACTTCTTCCTGGTGGTCCGGAGTCGTCTCTTCTCTCCTTTGGGGTATTTGTCAGTATTCTGTTGTCCATCACGTGGCTGGAGCTGGCTATACCTTAGAGGAGAGTAGGGGCTCTCTCTTCGCTCCTGTGGATAGCGGTTCATCTGCCGTGCGGATCAGGATCCCGACAGATAGCCAAGCCCACGTATTTTCCTATCCCCCGAGCGAAGATGGATAAGAGTGCCACATTTGATGCACTCATGGGCAATGCCCTATCTATTGAAACACCAGAGACTACCATGAACGAGTTGGCTGCGGCTGTAGTTAATTTACAGACCGAGCTTAGAGTTTTAAGAGGAGAAAACCAACGCTTAGTAGCAGAGCTAGACCTCCTAAAAACACAAAAACAATTAGTGGCTAGAGTAGCAGATAGTGCCCCTAAATACAAGAGAAGCTACATTCAACCCGCTCATTTCCAAGTGCCTTCCTCCTCTGCTACCTCTACTTCTTCTGTAGCTGCCTCTTCTCCAGTTAATGTGACAGTGTTAACACCTCCTCAAACACCTTTAGCAATGCCAGAGAGGTTCACTGGGGATAGTAACAAGTATGGGGTGTTTATGAACCAGTGTCACCTACAATTTTTGTGTAGAGCGGTGTCTTTTCTGGACGATGCCGCCAAAGTAGCCTTTATAATATCTTACCTAAGTGGCCACGCAGCCCTATGGGCTGTGCCTCTAGTAGAGAACGATGATCCCATTCTGTACAATCTGTCTCAGTTTAAAGATAGGATAAAGAGCCTGTTCGCACGTCACTCATATATGCAGGCTAGTGATAATGAACTGTTAGGACTTAAACAGGGTTCAAAGGATCTGTTAACTTACATTACCAGTTTCAATCGACTGGTTACAGAGACCCACTGGCCTGAAGAAAAGAGAACTTCTTTGTTCTACAGGGGTTTGAGAGACGAGCTAAAAGACATCTTATGCCAAATAGTCGATCCTCCTGAAGACTGCCCGTCTTTCATAGATTTGGTAGTCAAACTAGATCACCTTCTGAGTGAAAGGAGAGGAGAAAAGAACAAAGGAGAGTACTCCCGCCTCTTTTTAGCACGGACTGAGAAGAAAGAGGTGAAAGACACTAGTAAGCCCATGCAGATAGGTGGCGTGAGGGGCCCCCTATCTAGTGAAGAATGTGAAAAACGTAGAAAGCTTAACCTCTGCCTTTATTGTGGCAAAGGAGGTCATTTTGCCAAAGACTGTCCCGTCAAACCAAAGGCAGTCATAAAAGCCCCTGCAGTAAGAAGCGGGGCTGCTGTCCACTCGGAAAACCAAGAGACTTGGAAGACACAGAGGTCGATCTTCCGAGTCCTTCTCACCTACAGATCTCACAGTTTTTAGCTAACACCTTAGCTCCTGTGCCTAAGCATTTTACCATAACTGTTGCACTTGTCCTGCCATCTCAACACAGAAAAACCATGTCCATATTGTTAAATTCCGGTGTGACTGGAAATTTTCTGGATATTTCCTCAGCGAAAGCTCTTGGGATAAATTTCATTCCAAAACCTCAACCTGAAAAGGTAAGAGCGGTTGACGGAAAAGAACTATCATCAGGTTTATTAGCTTATCATACTCCTGACCTTGTTCTGATATGTGATAACGGACATTCAGACATCATCCAGTTTGATTTGATCGACACTTCAAATTTTGGTGCCATTCTAGGAGTGCCTTGGCTACAGGTGCATAACCCTCATATTGATTGGGTTTCTAGGAAAGTAACTCTAAGATCTCACTACTGCATGATGCATTGTTATCAGGAAACCTCTCATTGGCAAACCCCCTTAAGCTGTGCCCTAGCAACAAACGTCCCCTCCACTCTACCTGCAGAGTACCAAGAATATGCTGACGTTTTTGATGAAGTAAGAGCTGTGGCCTTGCCCCCACACAGATCCTATGATTGTAGGATCAATTTGGTACCCGGTGCGGACCTACCTGTCAGTAGGGTATATGCCCTCACTGAACCTGAGACTAAGTACCTCCATGAATATCTCCAAGACATGCTCAAGAAAGGGTTTATTCGTCACTCAACTTCTCCTGTCTCATCCCCTAATCTTCTTTATCCCCAAACGAGAAGGGGGCTTGAGAGCCTGCCTGGACTATCGTGCTTTGAACAAAGTTACAATAAAGAACAAATACCCTCTTCCACTCATCTCCAATCTCTTGGATCAGGTGTGCAAGGCCAAGATATTCACCAAACTCGATCTCCGGGGAGCTTATCACTTGATTCGAGTCAGAGAAGGAGATGAGTGGAAGACGGCTTTCCGCACTAAATTTGGGCTGTACGAGTATTGCGTGATGCCTTTTGGCTTGTGCAATGCCCCGGCAGCCTTTCAATTTTTCGTCAATGAAATCCTGAGGGATTACCTGGACTTATTCGTGATCGTCTACATCAATGATATACTGATTGTTTCCCAAACAGAACAGGAGCATGTAAAACATGTTAAATTAATACTGCAACGTCTGCAAGACAATCATCTTTTCGCAAAATTAGATAAATGTCTCTTCCATACTACGAAAGTTGATTTCCTAGGTTTTGTCATCTCTCCTGAGGGGATCCATATGGATCCTTCCAAGGTGTCTGCCATAACAAGCTGGTCTAGTCCTACGACGGTGAAGGAAGTGCAATCCTTTTTAGGGTTTGCCAACTTTTATAGGAGGTTTATTGATCATTTTTCCGACCTCATTACCCTTATTACACGCCTCCTTAAGAAAGGAGTAGTATTTGTTTGGGATGATGCAGCTGAACAAGCATTCCAAAAATTAAAGGACAGGTTCATTCCCGCCCCCATCATAAGACATGCTGATGAAACACAGCCCTATTATGTAGAAGCTGATGCATCTCAGTACGCAGTGGGTGGGGTTTTATCGCAACGAGATCAGAAGACAGGGACCCTCCATCCGGTGGCCTACTTCTCTAAGACCCTTTCACCGGCCAAGCAAAATGACACCATTGGCGAGAGAGAGCTCTTAGCCATTAAACTCGCCTTCCAGGAGTGGCGACATTACCTTCTCGGTTCCTCTCATGTTATTACCATTTATTCGGACCATCGGAACCTCCAGTTTTTTAAGTCAGCTAGAGCCCTCACTCCTAGGCAGATGAGGTGGGTCTCCTTCTTTTGCAACAATGATTTTGTTATCACATTCCGCCCTGGAACGAAGCAAGGAAAAGCTGACGCCTTGTCCCGCCTGGGAAAAGATCAGAAACACATAATGGACACCCCCTTGCCCGTTATCCCAGAAAGTAAGATAGTAGCTGTAGGGGAGTTACAGAAAAATGAGTCCGAATCCTTTCCCGAGAAATTACCTCTTGCATATGCTACTCTTAATCCTGAGGAGTGGTTGGCAGACCCTTTGAACACAATAGTAAACGACCTGTACTACCACGACAGTCGCCTGTACTTACCCTCGGAGGAACTTCAGGGTCTGATTATGCGGTGGTGTCATACTCTACCTTTGGCGGGACATCCCGGAGGGGAAAAGACTCTACAAACTTGTATGAGATGGTTCTGGTGGAAAGGTATGAGTCAAGACATCCACAACTTTGTTAAGGCCTGTCCTACTTGTGCGTGACAGAAATCCCTACATTGCGCGCCTGCTGGCTTATTACGTCCTTTACCCATCCCTCACATCCCCTGGTTTTCCATTAGTATGGATTTCATGACAGACCTGCCTGTCATACGGGGCTTTACCACGATACTGGTTGTGGTAGACATGCTATCTAAAATGGCTCATTTTATACCCCTTAAAAGACTGCCAAGAGCTAAGGAACTCACAGAAGTATTTATAGAACATATAGTGCAGCTACATGGCTTACCCTCTGTAATTGTTTCTGATCGGGACCCACAGTTTGTGTCCAAATTCTGGCAGGGTATATGCAAGGCTCTACACATAGATCACCACCTCTCCTCCGCATACCATCCTCAAACTGATGGTCAAACTGAGAGGACCAATCAGACCTTAGAACAGTATCTAAGATGTCTATTAGGCACAATCACTAGTGATTGGGTTCAAGCTCTCCCTTTGGCGGAGTTTGCCTACAACAACTCAACACATTCAGCCTCCAAGATCTCTCCTTTTTATTTTACCAACGGTTACCACCCTAAATTCCTACCCCTTCACCTTCCCTCCGCTACCTCTGAGATACCTGCAGTCACAGAACACCACACTCAGCTCCTGTTAATATGGAACCAGGCTAGACAAGAATTACAAGAAGCTAAAGAACACATGAAAACGCAAGCAGATAAACAAGGCGCCCTGCCCCTAATTACACAGTGGGAGACCAAGTATGGTTAGCTACCAAAAACCTCCATCTATCGGGACCCAGGAATTTACAACCCAGATACATAGGGCCCTTTAAAATCCTGCACCTCATTAACCCTGTAGCTGTAAAATTAGAGCCGCCCCCAGAAATACAAGTGCATCCCGTTTTCACACGTCCTTGCTTAAAAGGTATGAGCCTCCTTCATGTCCTGAGCTTCCGCCCCCTCCCATCAATATAGAAGGAGAACTGGAATATGAAGTCAGACGTATAGTTGATTCACGGAGGCATAGGGGTAAACTGCAATACCTGATAGATTGGGTGGGATATGTACCTGAAGATAGGACGTGGGAACCTGCTGAGCATGTGCATGCCCCTTTGTTGATACGAAGGTTTCATGCATTACACCCGATAAACCTAGACCTGTTAGAAGACCCTTGAGGGGGAGAACTGTTACACCTCAAGCTTCCTCCACTTGGTCCCTAGGTTCCCGAATAGCACTACATCTCCCATAATGCACTGGGTGGGAGATCAGGTTGTGTACTATCCCATACTGCACCAAGGAAGTAAGCAGCTGACCTCGCTGCCTTAAAAGAAGACCGCCCCCATTCTCAGGCGCTTGGCTAACTTCCTATGGCTGGACCACGCCTCCTTGTTCAAGTTCCCTTCCTTGCTGGAATCATCTGTGCCCTGAGACCCCCTTGCCCGACTTACTCTGTTGTTTAAAGCCTTTTGGATTTACTGGAGAATTCCTTTCGCCTTCATGTGAGAGCGGATCCGTCCCACTACCGCTCACTTCTGAGACGCTTTGAAGTCAGCGTCAGGACGCGCTGCCTGGGGATTCCTCTCTCCCCGGGTCCGCGGTTTTGCAGCATGCGGTTGCGCTGCCATTTGCATCCCGCTCCCAGCTCGAACACTTGGCGTGCAGCGCGAGGACGCGCTGCCTCTGAGACCCGTTCTCTTTCCTGCCTTTGCTCCCCGTTCTCTGTTGGAACTCTTGGCGCGCAGCGTGAGGACGCGCTGCCAACATTTGCTCGCCCCTGCCTTGGATTTAGTTTGAAAACAGCGCGAGGACGCGCTACCACCATTTTTGTTCTTTGGCCACAGACTGCCTGGATACGGCGGTGATTTATCGTTTGTAGCGTGAGAAAGCGCTGGAGGCATTTTACTTTATTTATATTGGCATTACACTGGTGTAGAAGCAGTTTGAAGGTTATTTTTTCTCTGCTTATTACAAAGAGTCAGCGCAGTGCTAGACTACATACAGCTGCTTTTCGTGTAAGGCTCAGTTGTTCTCATTTGTTCATTTAGAGCTCAACACGTCATAAAACTTGTGATAACGCTGACTCCTACATACAGCTGTCTCAGCTACGTGGTTCCTAATCCCTTGGCAGACGTATGCCTCTTACAAAGTTCTGGACTACGTAACACTGAATAGAGTGTGGTCAGTTTCTTGAAAACGTTTATTTTTTTATTTTTTGGATATAAGAGACCTCTCTTCATTTGAGGATAATTCTGAAATCTGGTGAGTTCGGGAGCGCACACAATCTGCCCTCTCTAACCTTTGCTATTGCACATAGTTTAGAAACCCTGTTATTGTGGAAAAGTGTACTTAACCCTTGTTTTTCTTTTTTGTTTTCTTGCTATACTGCAGTGCTGTGGACAAGTATTGCTGGTTCTCACTCTTTTCCTAGGCTGACCCCGTTTCGAACTTCTTCCTGGTGGTCCGGAGTCATCTCTTCTCTCCTTGGGGGTATTTGTCAGTATTCTGTTGTCCATCACGTGGTTGGAGCTGGCTATACCTTAGAGGAGAGTAGGAGCTCTCTCTTCGCTCCTGTGGATATCGGTTCATCTGCCGTGCGGATCAGGATCCCGCCACCTGTTATTACAACAGACCACACACATGCATTGGTCTGTGGAAAGGGCCAATACACAAACAATGATAACTTCGTCCTTCTTGAACTCATGACCTATTTACATCCCACAACAACCATAGCTGGACATGAGGGGGCCTCACACCTATCAAGGGCCATGATCCTTCCACCTGACAGCACTGCCTGGACTCAAAGGAATGTGCTGACACCACTACAACCAGGGACCTCCATATCTGCTATCACCTTCAGGAACAACAACATCACAACTCATGCCAGCACACGTATCACTCTCCATTATCCAGGAAGTCACTCCAAAGAGGCCCCTCATTGCACTATCACACTCGTATCAGCTAACAACATTACCACTATCAACAACAACATACTCTATGACTATTGACCACATGCAACTCACAACCCTCAGCAAACACTATTGACACTGCTTGGCACAGCTGAAAGCTCACAGCTGCTGACATTCACAAAATTTGCCCAAAACCACTCTCATGCCACATAAATATATGCACCCATGCACAGTAAACATGTCACTACATCTGGACATCAGCACAATATGACAGACCATTGCCAGGGACACCCCCTCCACCTTAGTAGCTACCCACCAAAAGGCTTGGCTGGCCTGAAGGAAACTCAGAAAGAGTGAGCATTCTGAGCACTGTCGCAGGCACTGTAGCCTGTAGGGGTATGTCTGTTCTCCGTATATGAAATCACTGGCTTTCCAACCACATCGGTCGGAATTGATGTCTTTCTGACGCTGCGTTCAGAGTTTTCCAGTGCATGTATCGTAATGGGGCCGTTCGATAGTTCCCGGACCCAGCGGTCGGAGTTTTCCAGTGCATGTATCGTAATGGGGCCATGGATAGTCCCCGGCCCGGCAGTTGGATTTTTCCCACTACCACGCCGGTCGAACAGCTTTTCTGACCGGCATCGTAATGAGCCCCTTAATAATGAAGTGACACAAAGAGTAATTACATTTTTAACAAGGCACAATATAAAATGAGGCTTTCTATAGTGTCCAGTTTATTTTTAGGAAATAAATAAATCCGATAGGAAATGGAAAAATTTCAAGATAAGTACAATTGGGGTTTTCTAATGAAAAAGAAAATTCTTGTGGTAAAGTAAGAAGATGACAATTAAAATTAAATAACATGATTCGAGTTAAAAAGAATTCCATTAAAGTACAGCTTAAACGTACACGCGACATTCTCCTACAAAAGAAAAAAGACAGGGTCCAAAAAACATTTCACCTAAATAGAGAAAAACTCAACACTTGAATATCTCTTTTACGCCCACATATATCACAACAATACAACATAAATACAACATAAACCTAATATAATCCCCGTGCAGGAACGGAACTGGTCTAGACTCCCCAATGATCATTGGAGACAAGTCTTGGAAGCTACCAGACCAGCCAGCGATCCTAATCTCAACCTGGCTATTGAAGAATTTTAATCTTTGGATTGAAGGTTCACTGGATGCAGTACTTCCTAAAAACCTAAATTTAAAATCAGCAGGCAGAATACCGCCCGTGGTTCTCCCCAAATTGAGAGAGCTAAAACAAGCCTGCAGAAGGATTGAAAGGAAGTGGAGAAAGGACTACTCAGACCTTTCTAAATCAGAATACAGGGAGGCAATCAGATCCTATAAACGTGAAATCCAAGCTGCTCAAGCGATTTTCTATGAAAATAAGATCAATTTATCAGCAAACTCCCCCAAGGGAATTTTTCGCATCGCCAAAACCCTCACCAAACTGCCCGTGAAACCACCTTCGTCGGATGGTGCTCTTACACGATGCAATATCCTGGCAGATTTCTTTTCACAGAAAATTCAAAATATCTATTTGTCTTTCCCATCCTCACAAAACCCTCAAAGGATGTCACCCATGCCAGAATCACAACATGGAATCCAACCCTCACTGAATCAATTCCCCCCCCTTGATCCGGCTCTGTTGAGCCCAATTTTGACCAAATTGGAATCTGGCTCTCCTACAGACCCTGCCCCCCCTCAGATTCTCACATCAGCCACCGAGATCATTTGTCCTGCTATTCTCGACCTCGTTAATTCCTCCATTTCATCTGGCATAGTCCCCCCGGCCTGGAAGTGTGCCATGGTCAAAGCCCTCCTAAAGATACCCAATCTCAATCAGGATGACTTTTCTAACTACCGCCCCATCTCTCTCCTCCCCTGGGTGAGTAAGATTCTGGAGAAACACATAAATACTAACATGGTGGATTTTCTGGAATCTAACAATTTACTCCATCCCTCCCAGACTGGCTTTCGACCCCAATTTGGGACGGAAACTGCCCTCCGCGCAGCAGCTGAGGAGGCTAGAAGGATCCTGGATCAAGGGGGTAATGCAGCGATTATCCTCCTTGACCTCAGTGCCGCGTTCGACACTGTTAATCATAACACTCTGATCCTCAGACTTAGAAACCTAGGAGTATCCGGTATCGCACTAACCTGGTTACAATCCTTTCTGAGTGAGCGATCTTTTAAGGTCTTCGAAGGAGAAGTGGTCTCCAAGCAGCTGCCTCTCAGTTGTGGGGTTCCTCAGGGCTCCTCCCTGAGCCCCACACTATTTAACATCTACATGAGACCCCTGGCAGAGATTGTCCATCCATTTGGCATCAAAATCATCACCTACGCAGATTACATGCAGCTCGTGGTGGCACTAAACCACCCCGAGAGGCCATCTTGCACCCTAGGCTACTGCCTAGAGGAGGTTGCCAGATGGATGGAACTCTCATGCCTTAAACTCAATGGGGACAAGACGGAGCTTATGCTCCTGGGCAACTCCCCCTCAATCAACTCTGCCTTGCTTTGGCCCAACTGCCTTGGACCTGCCCCAGCCCCGAAAGATCAGATTAAGAGTCTGGGCATCTGGCTGGACCACTCCCTTACCTTTAATCACCAAGCAGCTAAACTCTCGGCCACCTGCTTTGGATTACTCAGGTTGCTGCGTAAGATCCTTCCCCTCCTCCCTTTCCAAGCCAGAAGGATCATGGTCCAGGCCCTTATCCTCTCCCGCCTAGACTACGGAAACGTCCTCTATCTGGGAGCCCCTCAATATACTACCAATAAGCTCCAGATTATTCAAAACTGCGCTGCCCGCCTGCTTCTTCAGATTCCCCGCCGACAGTCCGCCAAACCAGCCTTGGTGTCCCTGCATTGGCTGCCGATAAGAGAAAGGATTCAGTTTAAAGCCTTGTGTTTGGCCCACAAAGCTTTCTGGAAGACTGGTCCAGCTGTTATCCAATCCCTGATTACCCCATACCAACCCAGGAGGAATCTCCGCTCATCGGCCGCCTTTCTTTCCTTACCTCTCAAAATAACAAGAGTCAGATGTGGCGGACGGTCTTTTGCCCACAACGCGGCTATACTCTGGAATACCCTCCCACTTCATATTCGAAGTGAGTCCAATCTGCCGGCCTTCCGAAAGCTTCTAAAAACATGCCTCTTCAGGAATGGTGTCTAATACTCATACCTGCTCGGCCATTGGTTGTTCCGTCCGTAGCGCTGGGAGGCCTCCGGGTAGCCATCGCGCTTTACAAATATCATTTCATTCATTCATTCATAAATAACAGAATTATTTCAACTTGTTCATGCTATCCAACAGGAGCTAGGTGAGATGATAAGTAGGTTTCTTGTAGGTTCCTTTATTTATCATTTAGCATACAAATAGTGGAGAGAATTCCACAATATCTGTAGCTGTGTTGGGTGATGTGTTTTGGGGTCGAGAGCATCCTTGCTTCACAATGACAGGTTGACCATCAACTTTGGAGCTTGCTATCCCTCTGCTAATGGAAACTCCCGACTGTCTAAATGTCCTTTTTCTAAATAGGAAAAATTCTACGTAAATTCTGCCGTCATCTTTCTCCTTAAGAAAAGATATAAGTGAATGCCATGATTTTGCTTGGTAGGAGAGTGCTTGTATAATGCACCCCAGAAGGGATTCGGGGCAAGGCATGGAATTGCCCAGTGTTTCTGCTAAGGATGTTAGATTGGGTCAGCATTCCCAAGTCAAAGTAAATTGCATCAAGATTCAAATGGTGAAAGTGTGCCACAAATCTTAGGTGAACTTCTGCCAAACTAAAATTTATCGAAGCAATGGTCTTTATCGGCTTAGAGTTTAGGTGAAAAGTGATGGCAGTATATCAATGTTTGTGCAGCAAAAGTAGTGACTAACAAGCAGTGAGAGTGGTTATGGAAGTGAGAAGAAGGTTGCAATGTGCTCCTAAGGGAGCAGGTGCTCGGTGCAGGCTTCTCTGTGAAATCTGAAGACAAATGGTTGGAAAGTGGGCATTGACTCCAAAGGGAGCTGTGAGCCTGAGATGTTGTGAGCATCAGTTGTTGTGGATTGGAGGCAACTGAAGGAGCAGCGGTAGTCTTCTTTAGGTCAATGCATGCTGAGTCCAAATTTCACTGTGCTACTGAGATAACTGGATGCGCAGATAGTCGGGTAGCACTGCTGTTGCAAGGGCTGTACTGGAATTATACACCAGTGGCCAGTGAATCAAGGGTGTATTTCATTCTGACATGGTTGGCCAGGTGGTCTGGTGGTGTCAGACGACTGTGAAATGCCCAATTAGAGGCATATTATAGGAGGTAGTGATTTAGGGCATACCTCATTTCAGCTTCCTTTTAGCCTGAGCATAGAGAACACAGAGTTCTTGAGGGTGACACCATGGAGAATAGCTGGGGTAAGTCATTGGTCCATTAAGTTCACTAGCACACAAAATGGGTCATCCAGCAGCGTAATCCTGTTGGTTCTGCCCCTTCTCGAGGTCCAGGTGATGCTAGTATTTTGCTAGAGGACACCACAATTAGGGGATGGTGGTAACCCCCTTGGCGGAGATGAAACATTCCATGTCACTACTTCTTTTGGTCTGTGCGTGCACACACACCAGGGTTATTATGTCTGCATATCCCACCTGTAAAAGTTATGCAGTGTGGTATTACAAACTGGTGTGCTTTTGTTTATTTTATGTTATATTGTTATGATACTATTAGTCAGCACATAATGTTATACACAAGAATTTGATATAAAATAAACACAAAGCAATAATGAACATGTTTTGTCAATTCTAAATAACTCTTGTTTCCTAATCAGAAAGCCAAGAGATATTTATTTTTAATATTACTTGGCATTTGGGTATGCCTCAATTTCCAACGAATATGGCATTACAGAGCTTGTGGTAGTTTGGGGGTGGTTTCCAAGCGTATCCGAGGGTAGATATTTGCAGTGAAGTGAATGGGAAAAACATGTTCCATGAATGGGCCAGCTTTAATGTGTAATATGTATGATTAATTACGCGTGTGCTTGTACCAAATCGCTTCTCATTTACCGACATATGTGTATGTTCAGAAGGCAGCAAGTGCTGTTAGGTGACATAGGCCCTCATTACCACTGGGCTGGAAATGTGCCAGATTTTCCCCACTCTAGAGTTACCAATAACTAGAGAATTTAAATCTGCGGGGATTGTGGGTGTGAGGGTTTAATCTGGGCCATTATGAGTTGGACTATAAAGGTCTGCTAATAAATGAGGAATTACTGGGGAATCACGTATTCTGGGCTCAATTCCCCTGTTATCTTATTTCCCCCCAGACTTTCACATGGAACTGTTTTCAGCAGTCAAAATCTGTGTGTGACAGTAAAGAATGAATCATTTCGATGGGGCACATAGCTACTGCTACCGACCCCATCAGAGTTAAGAGGCCACTCATAATGTGGGCCTTAATAGCCTGTTAATATAATGTGTGAGCTGTGTCTGATGTATGTTCAAAGTAAGAATATGGGTCAGGCGAATGTATGTCGCTACAATGCGAACCAAAACAACGTATACTTTTACAACGTTGTTTTTAGTTCGCATGTACCGTTACTACACAATTTATAATTGCGGATACCATTAGTTCGCATTTCTTTGCAAATGCATTAAAAGTGCCATTACATCGGATTGAAATACACCGCAAAGTTTAACATCGCATTTTTTCTATTTTTAAACACACCAACACTACGCTAAATACTAAATGCAAATACACTACCCTACACAACAAAAACGTCAAAACACTACTCTAAACCCTCAACCACTACCCCAGCACGACCCTACCCTTTGCCCCAGTCCTGCCCCTACACGCAAACACTTCCCTGCACGACCCACCCGACACTACCCTAATCCCTATACGACTACTCTACACTACTCAAACACCACTACACTACCCTTAACCCTAAAACAACACCCCCTGCACGACCTTCCACCTTCCCCCTTCCCCCGGTCCTGTCCCTACACTCAAACACTACCCTGCACGACCCCCCCGACACTACCCTAAAACACTACCCTACGCTACACAAACACCAAAACACTACACTAAACCCTAAAACACTACCCTCTGCACAACCCTCCCCCGACCCCCAGTCCTGTCCCTACAACAAAACACTTCCCTGCACGACCCCCGACACTGAACTAAACCAAAAAACACTACTCCTCAAACACAACACTACCCTTAATCCTAAAAGACTTCCCCCTTTACGACCCTCCCCTTACCCTAAACCCTTAAAATCAGCCCCTCTTACCTCTCTCTCCTCGTGTCTTCTGTTCTCCTTCCTGCGTAGTCAGAGGGGCAGTGATCGTTGCACGTCGTTGTGAGGAAACGCCTCAGTTTCCTCACAACGATGTGGTTCGCATTATCATGCTTGCGTTGTTACAGCGCATGCAATGTAATAACATGCGTAGAAATGGCTACGCGTTGTTACAGCGCATGCGTTGTAACGCTTGCGTAGTAATGGTACGCAGTGTAATGACCGCGTACAAATGGATGTTTACCGGTCAGGCAGCTCAGAGTTCAATACAGTACTCTCTCTCTAAAGAGAGCATTGAATGAACCTCTTGTCTACTGTACACACTAGGGGGCTTATTTACAAGCCCCTTGCGCCGCCGGTAGGTCACTTTTTCCCATATTAAAAGTGATGCAATGGCGGCGCAAGGGGCTTGTATATAAGCCCCTTGATGTGTAAGGTGTGTCATGTCTACACAGCGATCACGATGTGGGACATAGTGGTGCTAAAAAGCACGCGTGTTGGAGTAAATCATTCATGTTGCACAAACATGATTCCCTGGGTGCTCGCTTTCCGCAGGGCTGCATCCCATTTGTGCCTAAAGGAAAATCTTTCCAGCATATGGCCTGCAGTGTCATCACTGTCAGATAAGCTTATTTATTAACCCAGCTAATTGTCTTTGTTTTATTATGTATAACTACTTAAAAATTAATACGATATTGCTTCTAGAATATTTACTTTGAGCGACTGTCCTTCTTGTATCGCGAAATGTCTAAAACAGTTTTTGCTCAGTTATATCAAGATTTTTTTTTTTTGTTGCAATTTTATATAGTGCCAACTAGACCCAATCGTATTGGAAAACTTTACATGAGCACCAGTTACATTACATGAGGTCACACTCATTTTTAGGCACTGGGTGATTAAGCGATTTGGCCAGAATCACAGGGTGTTGAGCCAATGTCAGACTCAAACCAAGGTCCCCAGTTGCAAAGTCGGCAGCTCTGGCCCTAACGCCCCATCATCTCCTGAGATTTGAGAGAGTTTGGCAATCTTAATTCAAGAATTGCACAAACTACACATGTTTTCCGAAACTAATATGCATTGTATTGTTTGTATTCATGTGAGGTTAAAAAATACCTGGCTCGGCGGTTTAGAAAATACATTTTTAATATACCTTTGAGCTGGTATTGTTAAAAAAGTGGGGACGGAGGTGTATTTGCATATATATGTGTGATGCCGTTTTTTCTTCCAGATAACGACGACAGATACCTATTTAGGTATCGTATATGTGCATTAAGTATTCGCATGCACTGTTCATGTATTCTCACCAACACAATTTTATAGAGAGGATTAGGTTAAAACACATCACATACTAAGTGAGTGTAGAAGGGATCTGTTAAGTCCTGAAGAAGAAGCCAGGGGGGCTTCGAAACATGTTGACTTTGGAGGCATAGCTCATTGAGGCAAATACACCTCCGTCCCCACTTTTTTAACAATACCAGCTCAAAGGTATATTAAAAATTTATTTTCTAAACCGCCGAGCCAGGTATTTTTTAACCTCACTTTTCTATTCACCCCTGACCCTTCCACTCACATCCCTACACGACATAGTCTTTTCATAACAACAGTGCTCCCGCGTAACCGTAGGTTGTAGCACGCCCGTCCCGTAGAGGGGCGGGAAGACCCCCATGATGAAGCATGACACCAAGGGCCCTTTTGGTGTGTGAGGGGTATTTAAAAACACTGTGTGTTTTTCCCACCATTGTAGGAAACATACTTAATCTGGGAGGACATGGTATTTGAAACTATCTGAGGGTGGATCTTTGTGGTTAAATGACTATAGATTTACATCATGCAAGGGCTGATGTAAATCCAGAACACCCCCAAACTTTGTGAAGTTGTAGGGGAAGAGGTATCTTCACGGAAAAAAACTGGGTTTTTTTCTATAGAGGAAAGAAAAAACAAAAAAGTAAACTTGAACGATTGCACAGCTGCACTGTCTTCCCCAGTATGGAATTATGCTCTGCAGTGAGTTCCGGATTGGGATTAAGGTAAGGTATGAAAAAGTCACATGACTTTCCAAGGAGTATGCCTGACAACCTGCAACTACTGTAGCTTTCCTGATGCACAATTGAGAATCTTTGTAAATTCAAAACTACATAAGGGTACATGCAACCCGGAGAAGACACCTCTGATGCAGTCTCCATCGTGGGCACTGTTGGTTGCATCTGGTGTCACTTACCCTCAAGTAACTTTGCACAACAGTCGAATAACTAAGTTGTTCTTTTTGTACAATAGACTCTCCAGTGGTAATTGGGGTTGATCAGTCAATGATTACTCCTGGAGGTGGTAGTAGATGCGTAACCCAGATTGCATTGGACACATCAACCGAGTACAATGTCTTCAATATCCTGTCAGCGCTATGTCTGTTAGAAAGGGGGGCTGTAATGCTTTAAATTATTACTGCAGCAGTAAATAGAGCCATTGTAACAGGACAAAATTCTGCTAGCCAGTAAAATGCGTTCCATTCGACTACTGCTGGTCATCAATGCACCACTGCTCGCAGTAATTCCATGCCTAACAACAACCCTATTACAGAAACAAATGTACTTTTGGCCATAAACATCAGTTTACAGCTGAAAATACCCCTCATTGAAATTGGCTAAGAATCCACAAATGAATTACTGGGAGGGGCCAATGTATTTACTAGGTTTCTCTGGCACACATGTGGAGAAATATGCAGAATAAAATCCAACGAAAAGGGTGGTAAATTGGCCTTATAAAGTACACAAACTCTTATCAGACTACTTGTCCTCTAAAAATGGTCAAAAAGTTATCGAGCTTTTGGCTGGAGTAACTCTCCTTCAAGAACAGGCAGTGGAACAGATAACCCCAGTTTGGTGAGATCTGGTGGAAGACTTTCTCCTTAAGTGTATCTATCAATTGTGCACCAGGTGCAGTAGCACCAGGGTTCAGAAGCATCAGGGATCAACTTCACCCCAAATGGTGGCTGTATTTTTACTACCAAAGCAAAGGCAGAGAGGCTTAATTTCCATGTGTGCGTGAGGACCCACGGCACCCTTACTACTCCACTGACTTTCACCACTGGAATCCACTGAGGAATTTAAAAAATTGCTTTTGCTCAGTGGGCTTAAATCTACCATATTATTTATTTGTGCACAGGGGAAAAATTAGACTGTCAAATGTCACAGAATATTCCTAGTAGTACACCTATAGAGCTATTCCTGATGCAGCTTCAAGGTGTATGACTGTAAATCTTTGAAAAAAACGAAAGTATTTTCAAGCGGAGATACAAGCGAAATGGCATTAACAACAGGGGCTAAACCACGTGTGCCCTTACAACGCAAGCAGAACAACGCTTTCCTTAACCACGCATATGCCTTTACCACGCATATGGCTTAACCACACGTGTGTGGTAAAGGCAGTCAGCGGTCTCGCATTGGAGTGATTGGGCAGGGGGTGTTGGAGACTTCCTGCAGACGACATTCGAAGGAATGGAGGAGTGGTGAGTAGGATTTTAGTTTTATTTAGGTTTCAGGGTAGGAAGAAGGGGAAGTTTTAAAGGCTGGGGGCTGGTTTTAGGACTCAGAGCAGGGGGCTGGGGTCGAGGTAGTTATTAGGGCTAGGGGCCGGGTTTTAGGGCTCATGGTGGGGGAAGGGGCAGTTGTTAGGGCTGGGGTTCGGTTTTAGGGTTCAGGGCGGGGGGACTGGGGTTGGGGTAGTTATTATGGCTAGCGACTGGGTTTTAGGGCTCACGGTGGGGGGGTCAGGTTAGTTTTTAGCGATGGGGCGGGGTGGTTTGCAGGACTCGGCCGTGTTTTAGGGCTCAGGGCGAGAGCGCCTGGGTCTGAACTTTACCAATCATTACTTTACTACGAAATTCATTGTAAAGGCATGCTTGGTAAAGGCACGCATGGTAAAGACGGTGTCATGGTTGAGATCACGTTGTTTAGGCATGCGTTTTAAATGCATGCTTTGTTCTGTCATTCAACTGAGATACAAATTTCCACTTATACTAATGCATTTTTTTTATGAATCAGGTTCTCAGCCAATGATGCAGGAGTACTTTCTTAGGCATTAAACATCTCCCTAACACTGAAATGCATTATTTGTCTGGAGGTTTTCTTGCTCCCCATCAATATATTTTATTGATGTGCTACATTATTTATTCAGCTGCTAAATACATTGAACGATGTGTTTCTTTGGTGACAAGCAAAAGAGATCGTTCACCATAGTTTTTTTTACCATTTAGGCATTAATTTATTTGTCCTACTGCAACAAACTTTGGTGCTGTTTCATTAAAACAAAAAATCAATGGCCCTTATGTGGACGATGTTTTCTCCCTATGCAAGAGTCCATTGTTTGTATCATGTGTTCAGAAGCAACATGCCTTTCATGGCGATCCCAGGCAGGAAAATCCAGTGATGGTCACTGTTCCCTAAATTGGGAGAGGCAACTGTTACTATGACCAGGCATCCCTGTGGTGGATGGGGTGCCATTGATGAATCTAGCTGAGGCTCTACAGGCAGAAACCTTGTAGTTTCCCCACCTCAAATGGGACGGGGGAACTACAAAGTTGACCTACTGGCATCCCCCATTTTTTGGAAGAATGCCCACATCTGTCAACTGCTATATAAGACCTTTAGGCCCCTGCTATGGCTAACCCGTGAATGTACCCAGTCAAATAAAGCATTGCTTTTCTCCTTGTGAAGGATTCTAACTTAACACTTAGAAAAGTCTATGGAGTAAACAAATGTCTAGTTAGACAATCTGGAAGGCTGCTTGTGAAGAGGGGTTCTAGCTATCTTTTATGTCTTGGGGGAATACTTAGTGAAGTCCAAACAGCCACTTGAAAACCCTAACGCAGGTTTAATTAACAGAACAAGGCTAGCTCAATAGTGCATGAAGTCAGAAGTACATGAAGGATCTTCTCAGTTACAACATCTATATTTGAATTTAGAACAAATTTAGTTGACAAAAACTTTTAAGAGCGAGTAACTTGAAGCTTTTATATCTGAGTAGGGCTCCAGGGAAGTGGGGTGTATGTTGTAGAATGTCTCAGTCAGATGAAAATATCTGCTCTGAAAGTTTCTAAGTTGCAGACCAGGCCTATCAAAGAGTGTGTGTGTTCAACCTGAAGACAAAAATTCCCTTTAGTTGGAACTTCCAGGTTTGAAGTTTGAATCTTTAGTGGATCTCTAGAGGCCCATGGAGGACAAAAAAGGAGACAGTACCTCAAAATAGCTTTATCAGGATGGCTTACCTTTGCAGGAGACCTTTGTCAACACTTTGATGCAAGATCAATGCCATCTTCTGGTCAAAATATGTAAATATTTAGAAGGAATTACTCCCAACCTCCAAATCTGCACCAGAGGGCTCCAAAGACCCCTCTTGATTGAATATGTTGAAGATATTCCCTCACCCAGAAACAGGTACAAAACATTCTCCCAAGCACATTAGTTCACTGGGGTCCTTCCCTTCCAAATAGCAGCAGATATGGTCTGTTGTCACAAAGTACAAGCATTCATGGCCCCAGGCATCAAGTGACAAAGCAAGACCCAAACGTCAACAGCTGATCATTCTGACCTCCCTACTGGTGCTTGTCTGTTCAAACTTCCCAGCACTTTTGGTTGACTGTGAATTCTTCACAGTCAACTACATCCCTGTGGATACTCAGGATCTTCTTCAGTGCAAGGTTTCTAAGAACTCAATTTTCATATCTGGTAAAGGAGACTGCATATAGCTCTGTAGCTGGAGGCCAAATCAAGAAATTGGATTTAACAGTTCTAGGCAGGTTCTTAAGGCATTAATACACGTTAAAGCTTATAGCAAGTCCTTCAGTATTCCTTTGCAGGTAGGTAGGAGTTTCACACTGGCAGGGTTAGCGTTCTATTCTTGCCCCTTCTAACGTTTGACCTACAGACAAGAGGCCCATCTGGTACGAATGTCCTAATATACCAATGGAGTAGCAGTTCTACCATATCTTAGAACAATACCCACACTCTACCTAACTTTAAACATTAACTGAAGTGTAATGCTTTTTTTTATCTCCTGCAAGATTGCCTAGTGTAGCCAAAAACTCTCAGAGTCACTTGTAAAAGATAAACCAATCTTTTCCTCCAAAACCCAAAGGCATTCCTTAACTTCTTATCTCTAAACCAGTGAAAAGACACCCGTAAAAGACCCTTTTACAAGTTCCATGAAGGGGCAACTTAATCCCAAGCAGCTCTTCTCCTTTTTCCTGGTCTTTGTCTAGGAAGCTTTAATTCTGGCAGAGTTTGTAGTAGGGCTATTAAAACAAGAAGATTCTACTTGTAATTGAATTTCCTGGAGGAACCTCTGTGAGTTTTTACTAGGGAAAAAGTTCGCAAACCACCGCGTAGTGGAGTTTTTGTCACGCCTCGCTTACCAATGTTAACCTGGTGACTGCAAGCTAGAAAATCAAGTGTTGGGATGAATCCTGGCGTGATTTCTCAACGTGGACGATCGCGGCAAATTGCTACCATTTATGTTGAGAATGCTGCCACTTGAGTAGAAAATCTACTCGAGCAGCAGAAAGAAGCAGCTCCTTGTTGCGTGGCACGTGGTGCACTTGGCGCTGACTTTACAGGGCAGAACAGGATCCCAGCACTAAAAATCAGTTTGAGCAATGTGGCGTGCTGAAATTCCACCACTCGCAGAACTCCGTGGAATCTCACAGAGTTTTATGTAACTCTGCGAGTTCCGCCCACCCCTAGTTTGTACCCCGACTGCTGAGAACTTGCAGAATAATCTATTAAACCTCAAAAACTCATCACCAAAAGCAAACTGCGACCCCCTACATGTACAAACTGATATCTGGCTCCCACAAATTCACTGGGGTGGTGCAGGCTCACCACCATGCACAGTTCAGGGTCTAGAAGCCTCCTCTGCCTACAGATGAATCAGAGTTTTTAAGTATGGGTGTGAAAAATCTTGGATTTTTCACATAACATTTTATGAACTTCCATGAAAATTTCATGAAATTGTTAGAAGTGAGAGAAATGTTATTTCCGCCGGAGTAATTGGAAATATTTCAGAAATTATACATTACTCTTCTGGTGTGAAATTACGGAAATTAGGCAATTATGCCAGCCTGAGTAGTTAAAAGTTATGCGGGGGCAAAAATCCTACCTCAGGAGCACAGGAATAAAGAACTAAGAGAGAGGGAGCAGTGGCAAGCTACTGCTGCTCATGTCCTGTAGCATTTAGGGCCTGATGACGACTTTGGCGGTCTTTGGACTGCCTTTGCATCGGATTCACCACCACCAACTAGGCGGTCTGCCCGGCGTATTTCGATGTTGGTAGTTTGCTGAACCCAAGACCGCCGACCATTTGCCGACCACCTTGACGGCGGTCGGGGGAAAGCAACTATCATCACTGCCATACGGATTACGAGTTGGCTTTCCGACGAGGAAAACTGCCTGCTTCGAGTCGACAGAATCGCAGGATTTGGGGTGTATACTAACCCATTTCCTTTTCTTCCCTTAAGTCTCCCACATGAATCCCTCCCTCCAGGGCCTCCCTTCACAGCAGCATCTTGATCCCGAAGAAAACTACCCTATTGGCGCCGAAATCCAGGTAAGTTCATTTTGTACTATTTACCCATTGACTGACACATATGGTCCAGACTCCAGCAATTTGAAAGCACTGGTAGTAGGTCGTTTTTTTACATGTATCATGCATATGTGTATATTCAACACTTGTGCAGTCAAAATATACACACCCGCATCGACACATTTGAAAAATGTACACCGCCGTCAGAAAAACTGCAGCTCGGCCAGCTGGAACATTGTAATATGACAGGCAGGAGACGGCTGTCGCAGCAGACTTCTTGGGACCACTTCTGCGGCGGTACGGAGGTAAGACCGTTGAACTCGTAATCAGGCCCTTTGTGCTTTTTTGTTAGCACAAAATGCATCCTCAGGCCATTTTGGATGCAAGGCTGCATTTTGCAATAAGAAAATAGCGCTAAATGATGGACTACACTTCTCACACAATTGTGCATAATTACGAGTAATCACGCTAGAGAGAATTACGCCAGTTACTCCCTCCCCTATAAATTATGAGAAATTATGTTTTCATTGTGAAATGTGTTTGTCTTGAATCTTAGGTAAAACCATCACAGTTATCTTTGAACATAAATAGTGTTATTCATTTAAGTAATTGTAACTTTAATTTCTTTAATTGATATTTGCACCATAAGGGGCATCAGTGTCATCCCTGCTTGAGGTTTTATGCAGTTTGATTCACTGGACAGAGGCAGAAACCTTTTAAGACATGGGCAAAGTGGACACTTGCCCATCATCAGTGAATTTTCTCTCCATTTGAACTCTGTCTATCCTATTTCTCTATCTAAACCTCGGTCCCTCTGTCTCTTCCTCTAGCTTTGACTCTGTCTTTCCATTTTAAGGGTTTTTGGGGTCCCAATTAAGACATATTGCTACTATTTTTGTGTCACCCTGTTAAAGTTTATCATATAATTTAGTATTGTTTGACATCATGCTGACTTAAATTAGCAGGAAATGGATAATACAATTCAAATTTGTTCCATACAAATATGTCTTGCCCAAGGCCTCCAAAATATTTAAAACAACACTGGATACAGGGTCCTCTTACTTCTCATTTGACTTTCTTAAACTCTATCACCAGACATCGTTCCACAGTGTTATCTGCTGTTCAATATCAGACCTCTGGTATACATTTTCCAACAGAATCAAAACAATAATGATGAGCAATTGATTATTGTCAAGCTAGCCTACCTCCCCTGCAAAAACTGAAAGGAAAATACCTTGCATTCAGATATAAAATTTGGTAAAAGACTTGAATTCCACATTGGCCACTCCCTAATCCTAAAAAATGGGTAAGATTGGTCATATGTGTCTGCACTATCCATCTAAGCACACAACATAAGAAGCACTGCTCGCTGTCCTCCTAAGACTTTAAAACATGGCTGGCAACCTGATCTCCACCATGATGTGAGCCACATCTTGACCTCAAGGCATCCCAATGCTTTAATGATCTGAAACCAATTGAAAACAATGCATCTCGGTTGTGGGCCCTTCCTATTGATATAATGGTCTTACTCTTTCCAACCTTGGCTACTTTTTTGATATAAGGTGGGAATAAACCACAAGCCACAATTTTAATCTTCTGAGCAATTCACCAGTCCCATTGATTTAGTCCAATTTCAATATTCAAAATTGTTAGTATGCATGATTGTGTTTGTGTGTGGTGTTTGTGCGTTCTGATGACCGGTCTCAGTAGTGTGTTTAGGTAAGTTCCAGAGAGTGTATCAAAAAACTAATAGCGCAGTTCGATTTGCCTTGGTCCGCTTTATAAACTTCCCTATTATCAAAGCACGCATGGAGTTAGAATAGTAATTACACACTTCATTACGGTCAGTGGCCGGTCCTCATAATAATAGGTATGTAATGTTGTGTGTGTCATAGTAGTGCCACCTGGGCCACTGATGCAGGGAGATCTTTCCCCACGTACGCATACCTGCCCTTCCTCCCTCCATTTGCCAAATTGCTAAATCCGCCTTCCTGTGATAGTTTTCACTAACTCACAACTCAGCATAATCCCATCATAGCTATATGTGCATTAAAAACAATACACAAAGGTGCTCGTTAAAATGTACAGAAGGACCAAGGAAGATTGATTCAACTCGATTTCTTATATTACACTGAGAGGCACAGAGGATTTTTGCACTTCACATATAGCAATATTAACCTATAAATTACTACAAATCAGGTGATTTCAACAAGAAGCCCTAATTCCATCCTGAGCAAAATGTCTTTTGTAGCCCATTTTCGACAAATGCACCTGTTTAATTAAAGAAAACTTTGAAACTTGAAGTAAGAAAACTTTTAAAAAGGCCACGCTTGACACTTTGGAATCCATATAGCAATAATGGCCTCTGCAATTAAAAATAGAAATGAGCATTACTTTGTGACTGGCAAGATTGATAGCTTCAAAGAGTATTTCTGATTCCTAAGCCTTTGCTTTATCACATACATCACTTAAAGTAGGAGAAAACTCATTCAATCAGTTTAAAGACTAGAGTTCAAATAGTTGAGTTAATTTTAGTGGTACTTTGTAAATGACCTTTTAGCTAATGTGGGAGGAAGGGGCTTAAAAACCAGGAAGCATAATATCTGCTTCAATTATTTGATTAAAAAGTTCCCTGATCTGAAACTGAAGATGCCGTAAGTACCTGTATGACATACTTAGAAATCTGCTGGAAAGATGACATTACAGCTGAAAACATCTTTAAATGAACTTGTGGTGAGATGTGCACCTGAAACTGGGAGCAATAAAATTTCCATCTTATGATTATGTTCCAAATTTTGCTCGTGTTCCTTGTTTTAATGCTCTTTCTGTTCTCTTCCAATTATAACTGGGAGAAGTCGTGGTGTTAATTTGTCTCGCAGTCAGAAGTTCGGTTTTAATAGGGATTGTCCACTACACTTAACATTGGGATCATGGCCAGGAAGAGTGTGCTTTGGGTAACTTTTAAGACAATGTAAAGTCATTGAGATTGTGAATAAAGGAGTAAAGGCACGCAGCTGTCCTTTGTGACGTGTTTCCGATCACATTCATGAGAATCTCTTGCTATGTTATTCATCCGGAGCTTTATTTATTAATTTTGTAGGAACTAGTGAGGTATGGGTCAGTTTTTATATGCAATGATCAGCTACCTTCAATGGAGCACGATGGTAATATTGGAAAAGTGGAATATAGCAGAAATACATGTTGTTTATTGAACCTCCCCTTCCTCAGTCTCCACCCACCCCCACCAGATACCGCTTCTAATAAACTATATCTGAAATTGATTTATTACACTCGTGCGCACGTTTCCAGGTTTAATGACAGGTTATGTACTGGGAAGATTCTGTCAATGGTTTACTGAGCACAAAACATTTCAATGTCTATTACTAACTACCCAGAGGTTTATATTAAATTCGAGGGGAAAAAATGCTGTGTATGTTATCAGGAAATATAGAAAGGGGGTAATTAAATTTTGTACTTTTCCTAGTGCATTTAGAGTTTTAATAAGGATATGCTGTTTTTATTATTCGCATTGCATTATTATTGCATTGCAACGGTATAGTGGGTGAAATAATTACAAATTTATAAAATTGTGGTATTTAATGTTTTATTGTTGACTCTTTTTAACGTTTTATTTAAAAATTATACAAATCAATGATAGATAGATAGATAGATAGATAGATAGATAGATAGATAGATAGACAGACAGATGCCCCAGAGAGAATGGCACATGCTTTATGATTCAGCATGCCCCTCTGGTAGCTTTCAGTGATGCCAATAATAGTGATGTAATAGGTAAAGTAAGCCAAAAGCAGGCAGTGGAAGGGCCTCGTTGGTTGCACTTGTAGAACAACACTTTAACATAACATGTGTATTTGTAAAGCACACATTCACACTAGGGTATCTTGCCACTGAAAAACATATGTTTATTGTTACCCAACTGTACTCATTTTATTGAGCTCAGAAGGATGAAAGGCTGAGTGGACCTGCCAGTATTTGAACCTGTGACCATGAAGTCAAACACAGGCCCTTACAGTAGACGCATTAGTCCACTAAGCCACCAGACTCAGCACTTTGTGTTTTTCAGTGGCTGAAAGTACTGACAATTGCCTCGCATTCCAGTGTAAAGTGATGGAGCATAAATAGATGACTGTGAAACTGAGTAATAAGAAACTTGAATAACATCAAATCAAGAACCTCAACTGTGGGCACACTTTGACCCATACCAATTGAGTCTGTTAGCCGACCACACTCACTCATTATTGGGCCTAGTACCAATTCATGCTATCAATGCTATATACTGCATGTTTACCAATTGCAAGGGACTGGAACGTGCTTTATTTTCTCAGGAACTTTTATTAAAAGTAACATTTCTATTTTCTGCTTCTTTCCCTGGTGATGCAAAATAGGTTGGCATTCATTAATAAGCCAGCCTATCAGTGTGACTAGTTCATCCATTTCTGTGTAAATTAGCATATGTTTTTACCATTCCTAAAATATGTAGTCCTAAGAGCAGAACACTACTGTAAGAATTGGACAAGGCAAACAGTAAGTAGGGTATTTCAAGCTTCTGTTGGACTACCTGAAATGTTCTACTTAGACCAGACTGATTTATTTGTAGCACAGCAACTATGAAGATTGCTCTGTCGAGAAGCAACAGCAAATATGAGCAATTATACGTGAGTCAAGAATCAATGCTCAGGTGGATGATAAAAGCAAGAGGGAAATATTGCCCTAAATATCCACCATGCATTGAAATTATGCTTTTCCAAAAGGATGTGGTTGCCTGATGTCAGTGATATCTTGCACCTTTAAATAGTAATGGCACATGAATTTATACAGAGTACCTTTTTAGGTTTCATGCATGCACTGTCTGTTGCGAAACATATTGTTATCTTACAGTGGGCTTAAAACCTACCCATTGCTTACCATTGGTTGGCTTCGTTGTCACTCTCATTTGCTTGCTTCTTATTCATTAGATGTGTGGGCTTTCCTCACTCTCCTTGTGTTTGCCCCACCCCTGGGGCATGAGGCATTACTTGTTTCCTGCCACTGCTCATTTTTTCAGGTGCTACATTTTACTTTTTTAAGCATTCTACCAGAGGACATGTGTTTTCCTGCTGTCTCCCTTGGGCACTCCCCCCCCCCTCATCCACCCTCTGTGTTCCTCTGTCTCACCTGTGTGCTTCTCCACAACTTCTTGCACACTGCCTTTCCACCTGTGTGTTTCCCTCCCACTAGCTCCAAGTTGTTCTCTTTCGCCTGTTTGATACCCCCACTCCTGCCCCTGTGTTGCTTCCCCCCACCGATGCTCCCTGTGTTGCTTCCACCCCAGGTTGCTCCTGCCCCCATGTTGCCTCTTCCTTGTGTTACTTCCCCCATCTGCTTTAAAAACCCATCCAAGCCCTCGTGTAGCTTATGCCATTCATCACCTGTGTTGCTTCCCGCTCCCACCGCCACATTGCCATGTATTGCTTCCCTCCCATCTCCTTCCAAAAAAAAGAACTCTTCCCCGTGTTTTTGTTTCTTTGTAGTTACTGATCCAACTCAGAATCTTTAATTAAAAAGAAAAAAAGGTGTTCTGTTTAATTTTCTAGGCAACCACATCGGAGAAGCTGCGCTGCATGGCTAAAACCATTGGTAAAGCCAATAGGTCCAAAAGGCGAGACCTGTTGGCTTGGAGAATGCTTGTTGTGATACGCTGTGGTTGATGGTGTACCATGGTTGTTCCCTTGCAGCCTTTCTTTTGTGATAGTGATTGAATTCATATCGACTGTTAATTATACCAATCATGTTGACGCTAACACTAAAATGTCAATATCCAATCTTTGGGCTCCCTACGATGAATGGTTCAAACCTCATTGAGTACTAGAGTACTGAGTCAATGGTGGTATGATTATGCCCATGTTATTATAGATGCAATGTGTGAGCTTAGCCCACAAAGGACATTGTGTTAATCAAGAATGTGTTTGGATGCATTCTTGCCGGATATCATTTAAAATAAAGAAATGTGTATCTGAAGGTCAAATGAGGACTAAAAAATAGTATTGACTAAAATTGACTCACTGTACAATTCTCACCGGTGTTGTTTAAAAAAAGATCAATTGGGTCAAATGGGATAATAGGCTTTTGGATCACGTGACTGCGTATCTGCCAGCTGCTGAGCCCTGGGATGTTTCACTTTCCAGCACGTGACATCAGTTAAATGTCCTGGGCCTGGCCACCATTACCTGATCCCCAATTGTTCGCTGTTTGCTGCGTTCCCTTGAGGCATGCGTATCTCTCATGTTTTTAAAGAAAAGCGAAAGGGTTGTCAGCAGAGCTTTGACAAGGGAACATTGGAGCTAAAAGAGCTTACGGAGTTTTACAGAAAGGTCACTGTGATGTTTTTCATCAACAGGGAGATCAAATATGCACCTACGGGCCCTATTTGACTTGCCAGTCACCACATGAAACAGGCATTTCTATATTAAAGGGTAGCACTGGATATCATTCAAATACCATCATTTACAAAAGGATAGACAGATAATTTACAATTAAAGGACAGGCTTCAAATATGTCTAATAAAAAGACACGTGCATCCAAAATCCCTAAAGGAAATCGTGCAAATGAAAGCATAAATCGTGATGCCATGGTGTGGAGAGAAAAAGAGAGAGGGCGAGAGAGAGAGAGAGAGAGAGAGAGAGAGAGAGAGAGAGAGGTGTATGTTTCCTTGTTTATTGTGGTTTCAGTAGCAATAGTTTTGGTGGAACATAGGTCGAAGGCGCATAAGCTTTTATATTAAAAAAAAGGACCACTCATTTCATGAGTGCATTAAAAATATGTGTAAAAGATTACACAAATGGGCATCTTTGTGTCACGGGCAGGTACTAACCAGCCTAAGCAGAACTCCAACTTGTAGTGTGCCATTAGAGTGTGTTTTGTAATGACTGGAATATTCAAAGACCCCCTCCAAGCCATAGGGGAGGTGCAGCTTTGATAGCAAAAAGCATTTCTATTCCCTGTATTCTCGTGGAAGTCTTTCCGTGTTCGTCTCCATTTTTCACAGTTTTTGATGCATTTAGAAAACAGAATTTATGGGCTGGCGTGATGAAATTGGGTTCACTCTGAAGCACTGCTGGTCTTGCCTTGGGACCACTCAAGCCTATATCCTTTGAAAAAGATTTGGGATGAGTAAATAGTTCCATGTGTAAGGGATTCAATGAGTCAGTTCTTATGAATCTAGTTTTGAGAAAGAAAGAACATTTCAGAGTTTTCTGAAAATAAAGCCATTAGATTGTTTATTCAATTTGTGAGTGCAGTGCATGTATAGAACACTTGCACAGAAGCCTGGTACCTTTTCCTGAGATGGATTTGATTTGTACATAAAATGTGGTGCTTGAGAAAGGGGTCCTCCGGCGGTAAACATTGGTAGACATGACATGCTGACAAATATAGCGCGTCTTGTTGGTTTGTTCTTTTGACTCAGTGCTGCATTAACTGATGTACAATTAAACGACTCATGGTACTCAATTTATGGACATTGAAAGGATGAAGGGCTAAGATGGGCATTCTGATTTTGAAACCAGTGACTGCAGGCTGCCCACAGATCTCTTCACATGGGATTTTCCAACCAGAACGTAAGTCTGTCCATAGGCCGACTAATTGACAATATCCTTTTTTCTAATTTGTTCTTAAAGTATCACGAGCAAGTGAACCTCTTGAAAAACAACCCCAACATGTTTAATTTGTTCCTGTTGGGCACAGGTGTGGCTGTAGAGTTCAGCATGTCTGTGCACATCGGACAATGTATTTTACATGCATCAGGCAATAGGACTTTCCTTCAGTTAGTCCTAAGGCTTCTCAGAAAGATAAGTGCAATGTTTTTCTGAATAAAACTGCACAAACGGATTAGCTCATCGGTGTGAACAAAACTGAGCATAACGTATTTTGCAAAACTACAAAGATGGGCACTGCCCCTGAGCTCGGGGCCCAAAACTCAGAAGTATCTGCCCCACCACACGACAGTGGTGACTGGCACGGATCGGGGTGGTGAGGCAGGGGGTGTTGGGGGACGGGGAAGCGAGTGTAAAAAAGAAAAAACGTATCTACCTGCTGCTTCCTCGCCGCTTCTCTCCTCGTAGTCCCTCGCTCCGGCCGGAACAGGAAGCACACCCAGGCTCCCATAGCCAATCACAACACTGCAATGCAATGTTGTGATGGTGCCATGGTTCAGCACTCAGACAGGCAGTGGGAGCCTGGACATGTTGTCCACCCAGGCTGCAATACAGCCAGGGTGGAGAACATGCAAAGTGTGCATAAATGTTTGGCCGGCTCGAGACGGCCAGCCAAACATTCATGCGCACTTCCAAAGTGTGCTCACCACTCCCCCTGCTCCTGTCAACGCAGCAGCCCCGCCCCGCCCTGCAAAGCTACTGCAGCAGTAACAAATAAAATGATAATAAAGTCGAGTTATTATCATTTTATTTTGCCTTTATTTCACTGCTAAAAAGCAGTGGGGTGATGCTCCTCCGCCTTAGCAGAGGAGCCGCCACTGCCACATGACCCTTTGAAATGCCAGACTCCGAGGATACATTGACCTTCTAACGCCAGGGATCTACCAGGGACATAGGTGGACATCAGCTATGGCAAAAACAGAGGACCAGTGCCAC
This sequence comes from Calotriton arnoldi, assembly GCA_963921515.1. Lineage (NCBI taxonomy): Eukaryota > Metazoa > Chordata > Amphibia > Caudata > Salamandridae > Calotriton > Calotriton arnoldi. The sequence goes on along the minus strand of CAWUFW010001024.1, from coordinate 2,253,711 downwards.
AGGAGGACCACTGGACCATGCCCAGCCTTCTGGATTACATTGGTTCTTTGGCACATAGTTGAATCCCGGATTGTGGGAAATGGTTGTTATAACAGCAATCCTGAGGGTTTAAAAAAATTGTCACTTCTCTGGTCTGAGCACTTTCATCATCGATGTGGGTTCTAGAAACATATGCCGGGGGGTGTAAGAATCTGCCCTGACGGCCGAATTATGCCTTTTCTACGCTTCAGCAGCTTCCCAGAATCTCAGTGTAACACTGGACCTTCCTCGTAATCGGCAGACAAATGCTTGCCCTGTGATTTGAGCTGTAGCAAAAATATATATGAAAAGTAGGTTGTAAGAATTTGTGGAAAGTGCTTAATTTTCTTACAGTCAGTAATAAAGACATTCCTGATGTAGACTGTCATTCAGAATTAGTGGCAGCAACACATGTATTTCTCAAGATCATGTTTTTAGAATAATGGCACATATTAACATTTTTTACTCACCATGTCATTATGGTTGTTTGGCATTTTGCAGGCTATTTCTCTGCTCACCAGTTGAGGGGAATCAGAACCTCCACTTGAAGGTGTAAGAAGAACTCTGATAATAAAAGTAACTTGAGGCAACTTCGCAAAAGCATTTAGTAGTTCAGGAAGTAGTAATGCAGAAGTACTTTTTTTTAGGTATTCTCACATGCCTGTGTGAACCGTCCACAAAACATCTAGCTGAGCATTAGGAAAAATGCATACAGAATATGTTCCTTTCTATTTGAACTAAATGGATATGAATATTCCTTGAGCATTTCCATTTTACTTTCATTTAATGTGGATCAGAATGGTGGCAGATGATGAAAAGCGACATCAACAAACTGCCAGCCTTTCACACCGGTAACCTAAGGAAATTTTTGCGCATTTTCTGGCCACAAACTATCTCCAACCAGGAACTGCTCACCAGATGAAAGTGAGAGAGCATGGACACCATCATTATGAGAGAATGATGGAGATGTATAGGGCACACCATCAGACGACAACAAGACTCCATCACAAGAAAAGCTCTCCTCCGGACTCCAGAAGGCAAATAGAAGAGAGGCAGGCCAAATAACATCTGGGAGTGAACTGTGGAAATAGAAATGAAGACCCTGAACCACAGCTGGGGCACCATACAGAAATTTGCCCAAAAAAGACAGAAGTTGAGGTTGCTCATTGCTGCACTACATGCCAGTCGGCATAACAGGCAGTAAGTTAATACTCACAAAAACATCCATATAATCCGTGGTCTCTTAAGCTAACTGTTTATCCCAATATATGAATCATTAATATGGAGTACTGTGCTCAATATTTTTAAACCTAAGTGTCACTAAAAGGAATGTGAATAGTTATAAGATGAAATAACCCTTCAGGATTATAGGAATCCCATCACACACTGAAGTGAGCCTTTATCATCATTTGGGTTCCCAACCAACCTTCCATTTATCCTCTTGAACATCGAGGAATACTGGATAGATTGTCTCCTTTATTAGGTCTTTCAGAAAAGAAGGAGAACACAATAGAAGGTAAGAGAATAATCTCCAGTAGAAAGAGTGCAGTGCAAGAAATAAAGTACGTGATTAAAATAGGATTTGCAAAAGAAAAAGAACTTAATCTTCACACCAATATCTAATGCAATCCTAATTAAAACCAGTGACCTCCATTCCTAGCTCAGTCGGAGCACGAGGCAACGACGGACAGAGCGGGGCCTCTCTGACTGGAGTTGGTGCCGGGTGAGGTGAGGTCAAGTCCTCGTATTCTACGGATGTCCTACACATCTGGTAGATACAGAGGATCAGTATAAAATATCAGAGGTTGTATTAAATCCAACCAGTATGTATGTATAAATTATGTTCTCATTTTTTCACTTTTTGGAATAATGCAGTAGCAAATAAGTTTATGGTGAGGTCCTGACGAAAGCCGTGGACCGGATGTCCAATTGGCTGAAACACGTCGACCGTTTGAAAGCAGTAATTTGTTTGAACTGCTAAAACAATTCCCCCACTTTTTTCACTGGTTTTAATTAGGATTGCATTAGATATTGGTGTGAAGATTAAGTTCTTTTTCTTTTGCAAATCCTATTTTAATCACGTACTTTATTTCTTGCACTGCACTCTTTCTACTGGAGATTATTCTCTTACCTTCTATTGTGTTCTCCTTCTTTTCTGAAAGACCTAATAAAGGAGACAATCTATCCAGTATTCCTAGATGTTCAAGAGGATAAATGGAAGGTTGGTTGGGAACCCAAATGATGATAAAGGCTCACTTCAGTGTGTGATGGGATTCCTATAATCCTGAAGGCTTATTTCATTTTATAACTATTCACATTCCTTTTAGTGACACTTAGGTTTAAAAATATTGAGCACAGTACTCCATATTAATGATTCATATATTGGGATAAACAGTTAGCATAAGAGACCACGGATTATATGGATGTTTTTGTGAGTAATGGAATAGGGGATTCAATCCGTTTAAGGTCTATAAATTTTCCCTCGGACCCTCTTTTTTGTTTGTTTAGTAAGTTAATACTGCCATTTCAGATGAAATAGAGGCAATTCACAAAATGATATAACAATTTGTGAATGAGTATTACATGAGTACTCTTTCACATAATCTTATAAACGTTTGTGAATTGGCTGCCCTGTATTTTTATATAGTGCTTCGTACTACATTTCTGTCATGCCTAAAATCTATAAAAAGTATTATTAACACCAGCTATAGGGACAAATGACAAGGTCCCGAGAATTTTTGATGGGGCCTGCAATAGAGTTTTTAGTAGGCCCTTTGGAAATTACAAGGTCTGCCGGTAAATCCACAGGCCTGGTCTTCTTCTCACTAGAACTCCTGCTGTTAAAAGCAGCCAAAATCTCATTGGGAAAGAACAAAGAGAATTGAGGAATTGTTGTGGGAAATTTGGCCTGGAAAAACAAGTTCCTCATTAATCTCCAAGTAGTTCTACCTGTAATCCCCATTAATTCTCCCCCACTGAGTTAAGGTTGCCCCACTGTCAGTAACTCCTCTGGGTGAACTAAATCAAGCCTGTGGCAGGGATCTTGGCATATTTCCCAAATATGTTGCCTGATGTTGTTGATGTGGTGTCAAATATTGCCTTTTTAATATTATTTGGCTTGCTTTCCTCAGTTGCTGTGATTTTCCTTCTTTAGATCTCATTCACAAAGCTATCGGTGAAAAATATATTCTTGATGAGAAATATCTAATTTACGAGAAAAAAAAGACATGCACTTCGCAAAAGCCATTTTTGCACTTGTTAAAGAATCGAGGATTTGGTGTGAGTAAATCTCTTTATAAGGAAGGAGAAGGTGCTTTATAGGGCGGGACTGCCCTGGATTTTCATGAACATTCACAAATAAACACAATTCTGGAAATTCACAAACTCCTTGCGAGCCCTACCATCTTGTAGAACTCATGACAAGGACAGGGGTAAATCCCTTTCCATGGTTCAAAAGGAAACAGACTATCACCAGAATTGTTGGGGCAACGTTGTTCTCCACTGTAAAAAGACTCTGTGGTGGAAAACAAGAAAAATGACAGCAACTGCATTTAAACATGCTTTTTTTTCTTATGTGAAAAAACATGTTGATTGAGAATAAAGAATTTTCAATACTTTTCTATGGTTGTGCCTGAAAAACTGCAACTGAGGCAGTCCTGGAATGATACGGAAACTATTTGAAATGTCCAAACATTTGCTTATCTAAACCCTGGAGGTGAAGATTTACTGCCTTTTCTAATGCTCAGGAGCACTGATTTGCCAAGATTTTGATGTGACTTACTAATGTGGTACTTCTAGCTTTCTCCTGAATTTTACTTTCGGAAATCAGGAGTAAGTCAAGAGTGCTACAAGAGAAATTCACACGTATTCACAAAAAAGTCTTTGTGAATTGGGCTGTTCTTAATTTGTTAAGGCAGTTGCAGTTGGTGGGCCCTGGCACTCATTTTTGGAGAATGGGGCTTATTGTTCATCATCAGACTCTGACACTGAGCAAAAGAGTGTAAGGCAGAAATTAGGGAAAGAAGGAGGGGTAGAAGGATGGGACAGCAGTGGCATAGTGAGAAATCATGGAACAAAAAGAACCTGCAGGATTTGGACTAAAGAGACAGTGGCGTAATAAAATGTGAGGGGCCCCCCTGAAAGATATGCTGAAGGGGCCCCTCACACTCATCTTGGTGGGGGCTGAGGGCCCCCCTCCAGTATGGGTAAGCCTGGGGCCCACCCGCACCGCAGGGGCTGGGGGGCCTTTGTTACGCCCCTGTAAAGAGACTGGAAGTGTAGGGTGGCGGAAGAAAGAGGCATGAAGAGTAATGAAAACTAGGCACCCGAGGTATTGGGCAGCCCCAACTTTTGGCAGTACTGGCAGTGGGCTCCTAAGAAGACTTTTGGGCTCCACCAATTATTATTTTTTTTTCAAATTAAGCACTGGAACTATGTTCTACATATCTACAGCTCAGGGCTTGTCTGTGTGCTCCAGATCCTTATTCATCCATATTCTTAGTTTATGATTTAGGAAGGTTACCAGGCCCTGAAGTAGATTGGCCTGGCATCAATTTATCTGAAAATGTGCTACCACGCAGACAGTACAAGTGCGCAGCAAAAACTTGAGACCAAGCCTTTTCCAGCACACCAGTGAGAACTAACCATGCAAAACCCTCCCGGAAATCGGCCCACAATTTAAGGTTCACAAAATAGAAAGCACCAGAGACGTGGACCAATGCCAGGGTTAGATCTTTGCTTTTGATTACAAACTTGATTTTTCCATGCAGAGTGTTCCCTGTCTGGCTCCAAGCACTGCGGAAACCCAGAACGGTGCGTTGCTTCACGTATTCCTCGACTTAATAACAAAATGTTAAGTTTATTATTGTTGTGTACTAAGCGATCGTGTTTGAGTAATGACCACAGGTCGTATTTAAACCAGTGTCTGTTTGAAGCAAATTAGTTAGCAATGATTTAAAAGAGTGGTTACTTTCTGCGTGTGTCTCATTGATTTCTCACAGAGACGGCCTGCACCCGTGATTGTCATGATGACTAATTAATAAAACGATCCATATTGCAAATCATGTCTTTTTTCCTTTATTTTTTAGAAATTTGCGTCTTTGGTTTGTTTTGTAAGTTTGTTTAGCAAACCCTTAGTCTGAGGCTCCTAGGCAGGGGGTGTTGGATACGGCTTAAAGGGCCAGATGTACGACCCATTTTTGCATGCGCAAACGGGTTAGAGACTTGTTTGCGCATGCAAAAACTAATGGGGCCATGTACAAACCCTATTTAGCGAGTCGCAATTTATTTGCAACTCGCTAAATAGGATTTGCAACTCGCAATTAGGAAGGGGCGCTCCAAGGGTGTTCCTTCCTAATTGCGACTCGCTACCCAATGTAAGAATGTTTTGCAACCGCAATTGCAGTCGCAAAACACTTGCAATTTACTGCCCTCTACAAGAGGGTGGTAATGCACTCCCAAATGGGAAGGGGTACCCAGGGGACCCCTTCCCCTTTGCAAATGCAGGGGAAAATATTTTTTAGGGGCAGGCAGTGGTCCCAGGGACCACTACCTGCCCTTAAAAAATGAAACAAAAACGTTTCATTTGTTTTTTAAAAATGCATCCCATTGGGCTGCATTTAAAAAAAAACATGATTATTGAAAAGCAGTCCCAGACATGGAGGTCTGCTGAGCCCAGCAGGCCACCATACCTGGGAGGGCCAGCCATTTCTAATGGGGTCGCAAATTGTGAGTGCCTCATGAATATTGATGAGGCATGCAATTTGCGACCCCATTGGGAATCACAAACAGTGTCTCTGACACTGTTGTCCATGGCATTTAGCGACTCGCAAATTGCGACTCGCAATTTGCGGGTCGCTCAATGCCCGGGTAGTACATCTGGCCCAGAGTGCTGACGCCCGTTCGGCGTGTGATTCACATCTCAGGGCTGAGAGCGCGAATCCCTCGCTTTCAATTAAGGAGAAGTGCCAGTAACCCTTTGTAGGTTACACCTGTGCCTGGCGCATTAATTACTCGATTCGACTGCGTCAGTCGTTGCTTGCCTATCCTCACTCACTATAATTTAGCATGCTTCATAGGTTGGAGAAATAATCGTGTCTACACATTTGTATTCAGACCATAGCTCAATAGATTCTAACTAGTGTGTAAACAAACGTGTGCGTACTTTCTGGAAGCATCAAGGCTGCTGAAAACCGCTTGACTTGTGGTAATTAACGTCGGTTTTTATTGATGGTATGGACACTTTTTGTGTGTTCCTCTCAGAAGGTCTTGAAGCCCAGGCCGGTAACCTTTGATTCCATATGTCAAAAGGACCAGTGGAGAGACACGTGCTCGGTTCTCTGGCAGAGTCTTACAATTATCAAAACTTTCCTGTCAATGGGTGACCTTTTCTGTGCTTCGACCATTCCAGGCCTTGTGAGAACATCCGTAAGGGAGCCCGAGAGCGAATTATTAGATAGGAATACTCGTGGCTAGCTGTGATGTCAATGACACCTTGCTTGAGGGGTGTGAGTGAGCGAAATTTGTGATTTTGTTTGCAAAATGTGCATACTTTTTGCGAAATTATGTGTAATACATTTTGTTTGTAGAGAGATAAATACTTTTGTTTGATTTCTTTAAAATCATAAAAGGGTGGAACGAACCACCTGGGTACCAGTAGCGGCCCGTGGTGGGAGTGCTGCCGGTCGGTGACGTGGGGCGAGGGAGGGGCAGGGTGGGGGGTAGTAAAGTACGGAATACGGCTGAATAGAGGTAAGTAAACATATAAATAAATAAAACGAATTTCGTTGCGCGCTGCATTTGGCGATGCAGCGCGCGCAACGAAATTCGTTTTATTTATTTATATGTTTACTTACCTCTATTCGGCCGTATTCCGTACTTTACTACCCCCCACCCTGCCCCTACCCCGCCCCACGTCACCGCCCGGCAGCACTCCCACCACGGGCCGCTACTGCTGGGTACATAAAGTATCAAACAATTATTCTGGTTTAAAAGAGACACTGCAGGCTGCAGACTGGTTCAAGGAGTAAATGTGTTGTTCGAAGATATATCTCTCAGGAACTGTTTTCTACTTGACGCAATCTGATTTGAGCAAAAATTCAGCAAAAGATATAATTTTGCATTATCCGAAATGACAAACATTTCGCACAATTTGTGCTACACAAAATTTAGGAAATACATAAGATTACTCTCTGGCATAATAAAAATTTCGCACAGGCCTAGTGGCGGTCAGCGCTGGTCCACAAGTGCCAAATTATACACATCCAATAAGTATACATGTGATTTATCAAAAAAGAAATGCGTGTACATGTGATTTGTCTAAATGGGAATCAATTATGTGGTCAACACTTCCTGAATATTAGGCTAGAGGCAAATTTCCATTTTGGTAATTTCATATTACGCTTGCTGTAAGAAATTCCTGAAGTTACACTAAAAGGCATATCACGTAATTATGCACCATTCACAACAAAAAATTAGTGCACAGGAGCAACATGAAAGACTAGACCGCGAGCAACTGCTTTTTGCAGTGCTTGTGGTTTTTGCAATATGTTTTAGCATTCAATGTGTCCTTGCATCTAAAATTGATGAAAGGACGGATTCCATGATAAAATGTAGGGCCAAATGCCGGTTTTACGCTCAAAATAATTATGAAGAATTTCACATAATTGTTCTGAAATTTCACATAGTTATGTAAAAGCAGATTACATGATTTTGCACATCCCTACTAAGGGCCTGATTTTGATAGCGAGCGGTCGGACCGCTGCCTGCTATCATGGTGGTCAGGAGACGGCCCGACAAGCAGGCAGCATTCCAACTGCCCAATTATGATGCGACCGCCATGCTGGTGGGCGCAAAGTGCTCCTTTACACGGCATCTTGTGCTGCGGCCCAGGAAAAAGGCCGCAGCACAAGCTGCCATGTAAAGGCACCTCCATGCACCGTGTGCCTGCACCATGTGGTGCATGGCACACGGTGCGTGGGGGCAAAACATATGCCCCCTGGGCCACTTTACAGTGGCACACGACAGAAGAGGGCCCTGTTTGGGGCCTCCAAAATCCATTTCTGACAGCCTTTTCATGGCAGTATTTCTGACATTAAAAGGCTGTCAGAAAGGGATATCGTAATACCGACAGTGGTGCCTGCCTCAGTACCGCATCCATTTGGGATTGCTATTCCGACCGCCGCCCCAATGGGATCACTGATCCTGTTAGAGGCGGCAGTCTTCCCCATGATTGTTTAAGGTCCGACCGCCTGCATTGAAATGCGGCGGTCAGACCAAAGGCCTGCCAGCGGTCAGACCACCACTGAAAGCTTGTCAGTGTGCAGTCCGACCTGCATCAAAATCAGGCCCTAAGTATCTACCATGGATGAGCAATTGTGGACCAAAGTGAAACATCCCAGAGTTAGGGTTACTAATTAGAGACAGAATTGCAGTGAGCTCAACACATGCCACTGTCAAAATACGGTGTGCTAGTTCTTTTGGGTTACAATTTCGGCTGGGCCAAAGCAGCCTTCCATCATGCCATAGGCCACTTAATCGAGGATCTTAACTTGGGCCTGACAGCGGTCATCTACAGTGCTTGGAAAGAGCATAAGTGAGGTATTTAACTCTGTGTAAAGAACAAAATTTTGATATTATTTCAATTTGCCAATTCTGACATGAGCTTTTGTTCTACTAATGCAATAAGAGTAAGCATATGGCTTGCCATTTAAAAAACATTTATTAGCATTCATAAAGCAATACGTCCGGGAAATCTCAGGCTTGCATTACAATATAAACAACTGGACTGCAGGACCATAGTATAAGAGATTGAAAAGTATAAGCCAGTGCCTTCATTGTGCGTCCTGAACATTGATATAAAAGATCACCCTTGTAAGATTGGTAGCCACTGACTCCTTCCCCTCAATATACACATTGCATCCGATTCACATTTTGCTGTGACTTACTCTTGTGTTACTCATGCATTCCATGAGTAAACCAGGGGCCGTCTTATGTACAGAGTGCACTGCTCTGAGCTGTGGTGCTGTACAACTTTAATTCAGTGCACTAGACAAAGACCTGGTCAGTGTGTACCCTATTACCATCAATGAAATGGTGCTAAGGTAGCCATGAACTCATACCTACTGTGGGGGGGGGGCTATAGTTAAAGGCAAACTGTATGTTTGAAACAACAGGTCAATCTTTCCCTTTACAGGTGCCAAAGCAGCCTGCCTTTCAGAGGGGGAAATAGTTCCCCCGTAATGGGCTCAGTGGGTGACTGCACCCACCATAGTGGGGTTCTTGGAGGGTCTATGAGAGCCCCCTTTCAATGGTCACCCTCGGGGCACACACTAACTGTGTATCACCTCTTACTGGAGCACAGTCATTGCACCCTGTTGGACTTGACCCCTTCTGCAGTGTCACCTCAAAGCTTTTGCCCTCACCCTCCTCTTTTCTGAACCTGTTTTTGTTGGCTTTTAGGAACCTGCACACTTTACCACTGTTAACTAGTGCTAAAATGCCTGTTCTCTCTCCTTTGAACATGGTAGAATTGGCTTAAATCCAATTGGAACATTTATTTTATTTGTAAGTCCCTAGTAAAGCGCTACTACATCTACCCATGGCTTTTAAATTAAATGCTACTAGTGGGCCTGCAGCACTGATGTGCCACCCACTTAAGTAGACCTTTTAAACCTGTCTCAGGCTTGCTATTAAAGCCTGTGGGTCCAGTTTTTAATTGCCATTTCGACCTGGCAAAATAACCAGCCCAAACCTTCTTGTTTAATACATATAAGCAGGGCCACTGGAATTAGGTGGCAGGGGAGCACCAAAGTTTGCTGCAGGGATGACTAAATTAAGCAGCAAGAAAAGGCAAATTGTGCAGCATAATGTGGCACATTTTTGATACAATTACTGCATTATTTTGTATTTTTAACACATGGTAACACTGATTTCACCTCATTAGCGCTCGTTTAACAACCAAATACAGAAAAAAGCAACTGGAAGAAAATCAATTAACCTTTGCACTGTGCACAAACCCACATTTCCAATTTTTTTGTAACTTTTGATCCGTTTGAGCTAGAAAACATTTTTTTGTAAAATCTGTAGATTATGCAGCAGATGATGGATTGTATGGCAAAAACTGCAAATCCATAACTATGCCAAAAAAAACTGTGGATCACAAAATTTCAGTGACCCTGCATATGTCACCCCTAGTGTAGGCACTACTCAGCCCATGATGCAGTGCATTTAAAACGTTGCACATGTAGGCTTAAGTTTTACCAGCCCTGTTAGTGAAAAACTCTTAAATTCGTTTTCTCTACTGCAAGGCCTGTCTCTCCCATAGGATAACATTGGGTTACCCTATTACGTTGAACAGGTGCTAACTTTCAATTGGAAACAAGTAGGAATACTCAGTTTGGTGTCTAAAGAATTGTAATTTAAAACTTTCTTTAAAGGTAAAGTCAGATTTTAAGTCACAATTCTGAAAATGCCACTGTAAGAAAGTTGGCATTTTCTTGTCCTAACTATTTGGTGCCTGCAGTCTGTATCCTGAGTCACATGACTAGGTGTAGCTGGCAGTTGGTCTTTGTGTATTTCTCCCAGACAGTGAGAGAAAGGAGAATATATGTTGGCAAGATGGGCCATCTCTGACTTGATGAGGGGGCGGAGATGTTACCTACTACACTTGCACACCACAAAGTCTCTGCCTGAGCACACTCAGAAAGGGTTTGACACCAGTCATTTGTGTCCACAGACAAACTGGGGCCAGGCAGACATGCAGGTAATTTCAAGCACCTATGGGTGTGGAAAGCTCCAGAACCTTCTCCTACTTCAAAGCTGGAAACAAGTATAACTATTGGACCCACAGTTCACCTCTGGACCGATGGATACTACAGCAGAAGGACTGCTCTGCTGCCAGAAGGATTGCTACCCTGTTGCCCTGTTAATTTGCTGCCATGCTGCCTGCTACTCTACTTGCTGAGAAGGTAGGATGGACCTGCACTCTTCATCCCAAGCTGAAGTGACTCCAAGGGTCAGATGACTGGCCTCCTCTTATGGGCTATAGGAACATTACAAGCTCCAGTGGCCTCCCTGATTCTGCCCACCTGACTTGCTGCCTGGACCTGCAACGCTGGCTTCTGCTGGAGTGAGTTCCTAAACCCAGGAGGTGCCCCTCAAGTCCTGGGCACTTGGTATAGCATCAGTTGAGCTCTCTCCCCAAGAAAAGGAGAAATCATGAAGTTGTAGGCTTTTCAAAAATGCAAACAGACCTGTACATGCCAAGATCATGCTGCACATGCCATTCACCAACACAATGCTCTAGTGTACCCGACTCTTCACACCACCGTGACCTCCAGTGACACCCAGCAACGCGAGAGCTGCACTTCACACTACAGCATCGACAGCCCGTGGTGATCGCCAATGCAAATCTCCAGCAACACCCATCTGCAAAGCCTAACAGGATCTTCGTGCTACATGATGACCATCCGTGATGTCCAACCTGTTCTTCGTGCTACAGTGATTACTATCTGTGATGCTCTCCCTGCTCCTCATGGCCCCCTTCACCACGAACGGAACTCTTTGTGCTGGACTTTTGAAGGTAACTCTTTCAGCAGGTCTAACTTGGTCCCTGTATCCGGCCCATGCTCCATTGTGGTCGGCCTGAACTTGTGACATTCACCTGGTCCTGCATGACCAGATAACCATGAGAGATGCTTTGGGCTTTTCAGCGCCATAATTAGGGGTAGGTGGTTAACTCTGCTCCGCTGGCGTAGCTTGTGAAGTTTTTCTCACTCCTCGCTCCGCTTGGAGCACGGAGTTCAGCAAAAACTCTGCCTCCCACTGCTTCGTAGTGGAATTTATTGGCGTTGGCCCACGCCTAGTTTTTCATTTTAAAGATCCCATTTCAGAACGCGCTTTTGGTGCATTGTATGGCAAAGATGCACTCTCCGCTCATTATTTTCTGACATTTTTGTAGTGTATACTTTTCTTGGCACTTATTTGTGTGCATCAAGCAGACCAAAAACGCCCCTTTTTCCCAAATGTGTGGGTCAGCTGTGTATAACACAGCGGCCTAGATGGGAAGTGTGTCTAATTTTCTTCGGGTGTGTCTGCAGCCTGGCTGCAAGGATGAAGGCTTGCGATGTCTTCTTTGATCTGGACATAGGAGGTGTGTGTACCCGAAAGTGGAACTGGAGAGTATGGCGTGAGCTAGCAGCACATCATGACATAACCCACCAAGCTATCCCAGTATTGTTGGTTAGAAGGTTTTAGTGAAGCGGTGATGACATTGCGCCTTTCCAAAGGTGTTACTTGCACTACCTACATGCAGATGAGCATGCCCAAATTATTAGCTAAGTCGCTCTGCTGCTCTGGCTTTTCTGAGTGACTATGTTGACGTAATTCCTGTGGGCCATGCTCCTGGCCCCGCGCATGCTGCTCCACCCCCCAGTGCTTAAGCCGCAGCCGTAGCTATTGTAACTGTCACAGGACCCCCTCCCTGCACTGACAGAAATGGCACCGGCTCCCCCTTCACAGCCACCCCATGGGCCAGGTCTAGCCCTGATCGGATGAGCTGGCGCACAGGGGACCATAGGCAAGGGCAACGTTGTCATAACAAACATGGCTGCAGGGGAAGCATTTGTTCGAGATCGGTCTTGAGGCCGACTGACTTGAAGATGTCTGTATGGTACAATGTGAAAGTGAGAGTACGGAGTTCCTCAGTGGGTCATAGAACACAAATGAAGGTGATGTATGGTGAAAGGTTGGACCAAAATACTATGTGGAGGGGAATTCCTCCTTTCGGAACTAGGGCCCTCACACACCCGGCAAGCTAGGTGTCATGCTTCATCATATGGGCCTGCTCCTCGTCGGGTCGGCGCTGCAATACCCGACGGGCACCCATAAAGGGGCTCTTTGGCGGAGATCTTTTGTTCCTTGCCGTATAGGTGCCGGGGGTGTAATGGGCCTAGTATGTGTAGATGTCAAAGTGAAGTGTGCAGATTGTGGGATTCCTCTAAATGACTTTATTCAGGGAGGACCCTAGCCTGATTAAAAAGAATATAGGAGAGGCGACAATCTGGCTACAATGTGTCGGAAGTGCGCTCTACTCCTAGGTGGTCGACATGTTTCTCGCCTGGTAGTCACGAATGATCTGTGGTGATTCCTCAGGACCGTGTGTGAAGAACTATCTACAAATTAATGGTAATGTGGGCAACTACATACCATACAATGGTTCTACAGGAGTATTATCCGCAGGTGAGAAGCCAACCTTTGAAGGAAACATAGGGAAAACAACCTTATGTAGTATTTGTGCATAAATCATCATACATCAGGCAACAATTCATTAAATGTGTCCATGACCTCATTATCAGACATATACGGTGTGATCAATATGGCTTGATACTTCTAATTTATCAACTTGTGGCGGGTAAAAAGGTGCGCTAGTAGCACAACTGTGACTTAAAATATACTAAAACCAGCAAAAATGATGAAAAGGCTGTAGTGGTGAGACTAGTCTAAACCTCACCTCAACTTTGTAAGTACCCACCCAAGCATGTTACTACATCTATGAAAAGGGCCAGGAACAACCACCGAGATGCCCTACTGGAGGCTAAACCAAAAGAACCTTCAGATACACTGACATGTGTTACCTCTTTTACCCCAGACTCCAACAAAATAAAGAATATCATTAATAAACATTGGAGGATCCTTAACACAGGTTCCTTAGAGATCTCCAAACCTCGGTTTGCGTTTAAACGCATGAGAAACATCAAGGATATACTTATCCACACCAGACCTAAACCATCAAACACTAACGAGCAAAGATCGCTATGGGACCTTCCACCGGTCCAGGGCCACTATCCCTGTGGCTCATGTGCAGTATGCCCTCAAACAAGACCTACTAAGAAGCTAACCCTGTCCAGCTCCTTCACCTGGAAGATTACAAAACACACAAACTGCAACACAACCAGATGTGTGTATCTTATCACATGCCCATGTAACAAACATTACATAGGGATGACTATGAGAGCAGTCAAAACGAGAATAACTGAACACAAAAGCAACATTTGTTGCCAAAAAACCACCACAAAACTGTACACACACTTTAAAGAAGAGAAACATACCCCAGAAAGCCTACGGTGGGTAGTACTAGAGAGCCACCCTGCTATTACACCGTCGATCCTCTTTAGAGTGGAACAAAGATGGGTTCACCGTTTGGGCACAGACCAACAAGGACTCAATGATGATATCCTGTGGGGGAGCCTTACAAACAGTAGATGACTTGGCATCCGATAACATGTTCCCTGACACTTGAATATTGGGAGCTGTCATATACACACATGTCAATACGTGGCTCTCTACACCAGCATCAACATGCGGCTTCCATTTTACTTGTCCACATGCTTTGACACGTATGAGCAAATATACCTCGTTACAGGCTAGTAATAAACAGTAAATAATACTCTAACTATTACACTAGAAGACACGATCCACAATAAGACAAGGGGTTGACTACATCATAGAAGCCCCTCCTTCTGGAATGGTATATTCGCCACACGCAGGCTGTGGGATACACATCGGTCCCTCCAAGATGGCAGACACGTATTACTTCAATACCGGCATTATAACCAATCATGTTTGAGTTTCCCACATGCAAATCTATGACTCAATAACCAGCGGTTTCTAGCTGGCTGACATTTTAAGCAAGACACAAGTTAATTCGGCCTTTTATGACATATTTGCGCATTATGTTTAAAGAAACCAGCGCCTTCATAGGCTTCTAAGACACTCCAAGATGGCCGACACAATACCACTCATTACCGCCTATTCTTTTTTGTTCACCACCTGACCAGCTCTATCACAGGTGAAAACCATTGAGTGCCCACCCCGCCCCCGTTTGCAATTAAGAGAGGTATATAGACCAGTTCACACTGAGGGACATTACCATCCCAGTTGCAGCGGAGCGGGGTAGGTCAACCACTGAGCTTCTTCTTTGAGCAGGTGAGTATCTAAGACGCTTTCTGGATTCGTCCCACGTCTCCTACCAGCATCGGAGGTAAGCGGGTGTGGAGAACAGTGCCATTGGGTAACTATCTTAGTCCTGACTAATATTAATTCCTCCCGCTTACTCATACGGGCTCAAGAGGGCCCTCTGTTACATTGCAGTACCGGGCCCTCACCTTGCTGAGACGCCCCCCTGCTGCAGTGCTTTCTGAGCTACCGCCTGAAGCCCCAGAATAAGATTTACGGGGGCCTTTTTTACGAGTAGGACGGGCGGTCTACTTTGCACACTACCTTGCCCCCATATCGCCGCTGCATGGCATGACTGGCGACCCAAGGGCCCCTAGAATTGATGGTTAGCAGTTTTTATGCTTACCTGCTAATCACTATTTTTAAACTTTTCCTTGTTTAGACACAACATTACGTGTGTCTTTTTCCTGCTGCAACTGATGAAGCACGATCTTACAAAGTTGAGGTGAGGTTTAGACTAGTCTCACCACTACAGCCTTTTCATCATTTTTGCTGGTTTTAGTATATTTTAAGTCACGGTTGTGCTACTATCGCACCTTTTTACCCGCCACAAGTTGATAAATTAGAAGTATCAAGCCATATTGATCACACCGTATATGTCTGATAATGAGGTCATGGACACATTTAATGAATTGTTGCCTGATGTATGATGATTTATGCACAAATACTACATAAGGTTGTTTTCCCTATGTTTCCTTCAAAGGTTGGCTTCTCACCTGCGGATAATACTCCTGTAGAACCATTGTATGGTATGTAGTTGCCCACATTACCATTAATTTGTAGATAGTTCTTCACACACGGTCCTGAGGAATCGCCACAGATCATTTGTGACTACCAGGCGAGAAACATGTCGACCACCTAGGAGTAGAGCGCACTTCCGACACATTGTAGCCAGATTGTCGCCTCTCCTATATTCTTTTTAATCAGGATAGGGTCCTCCCTGAATAAAGTCATTTAGAGGAATCCCACCCCTGTTTTAATCTGCACACTTCACTTTGACATCTACACATACTAGGCCCATTACACCCATGGCACCTATACGGCAAGGAACAAAAGATCTCCGCCAAAGAGCCCCTTTATGGGTGCCCGTCGGGTATTGCAGCGCCGACCCGACGAGGAGCAGGCCCATATGATGAAGCATGACACCTAGCTTGCCGGGTGTGTGAGGGCCCTAGTTCCGAAAGGAGGAATTCCACTCCACATAGTATTTCGGTCCAACCTTTCACCATACATCACCTTCATTTGTGTTCTATGACCCACTGAGGAACTCCGTACTCTAACTTTCACAGTATATCAGGGCATGTACGTGTGGACCTCCCCAAAAGCCCATTGTTCCCCCCTCTTTTGTTTAAAATTTTTAATGTATGGTACAGTGCTCTTTATGTTATTATATATTTTTAGCATGTGGAAATGTCTCTCATAATTGGTGGTGAAGCCGAGCAGAGCACAGCTCCGCGGAATTCCACAGAGTTTTTTTGAAACTCTGCAGAATTCCACATAGTGCAACTCCGCGAGCTCTGCCCACCCCTAGCTATAATTACCTTAAATCTTTGAAATTACATATCTCCATTTCTACTGAGTGGATTCTGGTCTCAAATAGGTTCTACTGATTGGATTTTTGTTGTTTTGGTCTCAAATAATTTATCACATTTTACTCTATTTTTCTAAATTGGAGTGGGATTTTTCTGGTGTTGTGCTTTCACTTTATTACTGCTTGAAGAGCTGCATAACAACTCTACTCATTGCCTCCAAGTTAAGCCTGTCTGCTTTTGTGCCAAGACACTTGAGGGTTAAAGTCAGGTTAATTTGGGATTTGCTTGTGTTTCACCCTGACAAGAATCGTGGTTGCTGCTTGAGGAGGGTTTTGCGCCTCCCTCAGCCAGTATCTCAATTTCCAACACTCCCCCTGGAAGCTCTTTTCGGTCTGCCCTCATCTATAATACAGTGCAAGCTCAGAGGCAAAGAGTTCCCTTATTTGCCTGGGGCCACACCCCTATGCAAATGAGGGAACACCCGCTTGGGATGGTGCTAGGGAACATGTAGCGCCTGCATGATCTTTATTACTGAATTTGCCCCGACATTTTCCATAATACGACCCAAGAAGCTCTTCTGATTTACTGCTGAAACTCACGAATCTGCCAGGAGTACTCGAGAATGCACTTACTCATACTTACTCATACACCAATCTTCATGAAACTGTCCCAAAAATGATACCATTAAGCACAACGATGAGTCATTCAATTATGGTTTTGTGTGTGCACAAAATGTGCCAGTTTGCTCATTTCCCTCTGTACACCTGTAGACGTGTCTCAAGTGAAGAAAGAGTGCACATATTTGTTTCATTTCTCATTTTTTTATTGCACATCCGCCTACACACTTCTTTTGAATGTCTACTCCAGTTGTAGGATGTCCTAAGTGGGTGCACTTTTGTTTTGGAAGAAATCTTAATATTATAAACATAACGTAAGATTCTCGACCCGTCTGAATGTTGTGATTGACTTTTTCAGCTGTGGTCAAGAATGCATTAGCCTTAAGTGTTAGCTGTAACTTTAAAAAAAGACGCAAGAATAATTCCCATCTGCGCTGCAAAGGGCGTCCAATTCATGTACTGCGTCCACCAAAATGAAATTGATCAACACAGAAAAAGTATTTCAGCTTTTTCGAAATTAAAAACGTCGTCATTGATCAATAGTTCGCAAATGACAAAACCCCTGATGCCAAATGTCGCACTTTGTTTGATTTCTAGCGTATATCTATCTATGAGAAGGGGGAAGGAGGGAGCGAAGGGAAATGATTCAACAGGGGACGGCGAGGAAGGGGCAGAGGAGTGATGGGAGAGAAAACAGTGAGGGAAGAAAGTGAAGATGGAGTGCGCAAGGATGGGACAAATGAAAGAGAGAAGAGAAAGGGGTGGTGGGGGGGTGGAGGGCAGGCACAGGGGGTGGATGAAAAAAAAAGGGAGAGAAACAGAAAAAATGCAGCAAATTGAGCAAGAATTGGAGAAAAAGGGAGGGGGGTCGGGTAGAAGGAAGGAAAGGGGAGCAGAAGAAAGAAGGACGTGCAGGCAGAAGTGGAGGGGTGGACAAAAGAAGTTAGGAAGACGTGAGAAAGGAAAGAAGTGAGAAATTAGAGAAGTGCGAAAGGAACAAGGGAAAGAAAGGGGGCGGGAAATGGAAGAAGATGTGTGGAGACGACGTTGAAATGGGATGCCAGATAGGAACGAGGTGAGAATGTACCGAGATATGACGAGGAAATTAATGAAAGGCAATGGAGAAGGTGGAAGATGAATCAGGAGGAAAACAGTGATGCACAAGTAGAGAAAGAAGGCAGGAAGGGGGAAAGGGAGGGACAAAGTGGGAGCCATGGAATGAAGAAGGGAGAACGTTGAATGCCAAAAGAATGAAGACATAAAAACGTGGCAACACTCTTACAAATAGTGTGATCCGAGGTAGGCACTCATGCCATACAGAAAGAGAGAGAGAATATTTGCGCTAATATGGCACATTCATGCCATCAAGGGACGTCAGAGTAGTAATATCTTCCACCCTCCGAAATCTCCACATGCAGTTGAATACGGTAGAAGGTGAACGCAGCGCTCTGCCTCTGCCCCGCCCACCCCGGCTCCAATGTACATCTCTCCACGTGCTGCCATCCTCGTGGCTTCTGAACAGAGGGTCGCTCGGCGCGTGGGCTCTAGACTCTTCCAGACTAGATTGACTCAGTGCCACACGTGACCAGGTGAAGCCTTGCAGCCTAGGGTTCATGAAATACACGCCAGACCCCAACCCCGAGAATGGTTACTTACACCATTAAAATACTTATTCCATTCCTCACCCCCGCGCTTCCTGTCCAGTCTATCCCTGGTACTCACTCTATGTCGCCCGCTATAGCCTCTCTCTTCACCAAAAATGCAAACATTCCGAGTATAAACGGTCCATTTATGTGCTGCTGAGGGTCACCAGCAGACTGTGGCCCTACCCTGGAGGTGTGCGCAGACAGTCTATCTAACCATAACCACGTGCTTGCGTATTGCCCTCGAGTTCCTGCCAGAGTTCAGTTATGCTTGCAAGGGATACCCACCCCTAACCTATGAACCCTGAGCTGTGACTGCGCATGGGTAGTAATCAGTGCTTTAAATGGGCCGGTACTCACCGGTACTGAGTACCGGCACTTCTTTGATTTATCACTCTGAGTACCGGCACTTCTCTTCTGCCGAGGAGAGTACCGGTACTCATGACATGAAAAGGTAGGCTCATTGGCTGTGCTGGTGAGCAGGAGTGAAACGTGTCTCTGGCAGCTAAGGCACCGCTTCTGTAGCCCCGATCTGAGCCCCAGCTGAGCTATTCAGCAGGGCTCATTTGAATAATGTCCGAGTGCTCACCATCACGCTGTGCTTGACAGAGCAGGGTCCATTCAGGCCCTGTGCTGTCAATCACATTCACACTATCCTGTGCGTTCCTGCAAGCACAGGAATCATGTGAGTTCCCTGGCAGTGGCAATCAGGCTACGACCAGTCCGGCCCTGGTGGCAATTAAAAAAGCCATGGTAGGTGAAGAGAAAAGATGGCTTTTATCATACCTGAGTCTTTTGTGTGTCTGCTATGTTTGTGTGTATGCCTGTTTTTGTAAGAAAAAATGAAAGAGAGAGAATCAAAAAACTCTCAGGAGGTATTTTAAAGAAAATGTGTGGCACTTTGGACATGTCTGCTCGGCGACAAAGATTCATAAATAACGTAAAAGGGAGGGTGGGTGGGTGAGTGGAGGAGTGAGTGGATGGATGAGTGAGCAAGGGTGGATGTATAGATGGATGGATGAATAGATGGATGGATGGATGAGTGAAAGCATGCATGGGTGAAAGAGGGTGGATGATTGGATAAAAGGGCGGATGATGGGTGGATAAGTGAAAGATTGGATGGATGAATGAAAGGTAGGGCGGATGGATGAAAGGGTGGATGATGGATGAGTGAAAGGAGGGATTGAGTGAAAGGGTGGATGGAATAAAGGAGTGAAAGGGTTGATGGATGGATGAGCGAAAGGATTGATGGATGAGGGAAAGGGTGGATAAAGAGATGGATGAGTGAAAGGATGAATGGATAGGTTTGGAGATGGATGGATGGATAGGTTTGGATATGAAGGGTGGATAGACGGAATGGTGAAAAACTGAATGATTGATGAAAGACTGAATAGACGATAGAATGTAAAGGTATGGTGGACATCAGCAGGTAAATGGTAGGATGAAAGGATGAATGGATAGATTGATGGAAGAGACAAGAGATATCTTCTGGGGAGGGTCATGATGAGTTAATTCACGTGCTTGGTGCCATAAGAGCTTTGGTGCGATGTGGGGGTATTTTCAGTTTCTTCCTACTCGCGTGCTCAAAAATATATAGTATTGTGCCAAACAGCAATTAACAGTATGACATTAAGAAGGTGCAACTATTGCAAAAAAAGGAAATGTTAACATATTATTGCATTTCTCTTTCATTTTGTGTAATGAGTTAACCTGCTTTGTTTATATAAACACATTTCTCATGTGTTTTGGTATGTGCTGCAACTAATATAGAAGTTGTTAAGTATCATCATGTCTTGCCCTTAGCCCCGCCCCTCACTACACCTCTAGCTCGTTTTAATGAGTACCTGCACTTATTTTTTCCCATTTAAAGCACTGGTAGTAATGCACTCAGCCGGTCGTTTCTTTCTAACCAGATACTCAGTTGCTGGAAGATTTCAAACTTTCAATAACTTTCCTTCACAACACATTCGATATAGTCCTCTGTCAGCCCAGTTTTTACAGTCACAACACTAGGGTCAGACTAGGCACCAAAAAAAGTGTCCCCTTTAGCAAATCAGATAGCTAAAACGTGACCCCACGTTTTCAAATCGACAGTTTTGTACATGTTTAGACAAGATGTGTAGATGTTTGCAATGTATTGGAGAGTGCATGCATTTGTTTTCTGCAGGCAATGTTTGTGGAAATATCAGGGAAATCAACAGTAAAAAGATGCCCATCAGATCATAAAACAGGCCCACAAACACCCAAACAACAGGCCCGCACACTGACCTCTCTGTCCAAACCTACAGTCCTACAATCCACATGCACGAGGCGAGCGCACGTCACCCCGCCTTCTTCACTATTACTATCAGTACTGCCCCACCTGAACCCCCTGGGCCTTCACTCGGGTAATGCTGGTAACCTCCCTCCAGAAATGGACCAGGCTGTTTCATCCATAATCTGTGGATAAGAGCTGGTGTCCGCACCACTTTTGAAGAAGCAGCGCCTGGCACCAGGGAGCCAGCTTCTCGGGTGACCAGTTTATGCACCGTATGTCGCAATGGGATCCCCCCCACTCCACCCCACCCGGCGCAGGGTAGACGAAGATCTGGACTAATGTCCATTTATACAGCGCGGCGTTTAATGTGCGCATGTCTCTCTACTTGTCCATGACGTGTTTGCTGAAATGAACTTTTCGGAGACTCGGTGCGTGCACGTGGGTTCTAACAGAGCAGTTATAGTGCCCACAGCTACTCTTTAGAAAACAAACGCCTATGGCATGGGCACATCAGTAACATGGGCACTACCGCAGTCGCGTGCATCTATCAGCAAAGGGGACACCTTTGTTGTATGAACACAACTATGGCATGGGCACACCTGTGCTATGGACAGATGTTTATCAAAACACACATGGCTTACACACATCTTTAGCACGCGCACATCTGTGGACATTCCCATCTGTGCCATGGCATATCTCCATCACGCTATGGCATTGACAGCTCTGTGCGAGCGGCACTTCTGTACCATGAAATACCTTCACCAGGACACCTATTGCATTGACACCTCTGTGCCGTGGTCACATCTGCACCCTGGGTAAATCTTGACCACGCGCATGCCCACCTTTATACCATGCGCAAAATGTTGCTTATTACCAGGGACACTGCTGTACTTTAAGCATACCTTCCCACTGCACACCTCTGTGCCACATGTCAATACCAGGGACACATCCCGCCCCTGGCATACTTTTAACAGGACTCATCTCCACGACGGGCACCCTGTGGCACACTCGGGGCACATGAGACGCGCTCAAACAATCGAAGCGGAAACCTGTTGACACCTCCCTGTTGCTGCAATGAAGTTTCTGCCAATCGATGTGATTAGTGGAAGCGGAGTTCAGTGCCTGGTGGTTACGCCTGGCATGAGTTCACAGGCAGCGCTCGGCGCTCTGAACAAGGGGCCGCCGGCAGCGTTCTAAGCTCTGAATGAGGGGGCAGCGGCAGCGCTCTACGCTCTGAACGAGGGGCCAGCGGCGCGCTCTACCCTCTGCATGAGGGGACTCCGGCAGCGCTCTGAACGAGGGGCCAGCGGCGCGCTCTACCCTCTGCATGAGGGGCCAGCGGCGCGCTCTGCGCTCTGAACGAGGGGCCAGCGGCGCGCTCTACCCTCTGCATGAGGGGACTCAGGCAGCGCTCTGAACGAGGGGCCAGCGGCGCGCTCTACCCTCTGCATGAGGGGACACCGGCAGCGCTCTGCGCTCTGAACGAGGTTCCAGCTGCGCGCTCTATGCTCCGAAAGAGGGGCCACCGGCAGCGCTCTGAACGAGGGGCCACCGGCAGCCCTCTTCGCAACCCTCCATACACACACACACTGCACAGGAGGCTCGACCCCTCTATGGCCCCGGTACTCACGCTGCTGTTGTGTCCTGACCAGTGCACCATGGCTTGGTTGTGGGCAGAGTCCCCGGTTAGGGCGAAGGTGGTGCTGGTCAACCGCAGCTCTTCGGCGCGAAAGCGCGTCCCCTTCTCCTGCTCGGAGGGAGGCTCCATGCCCTGCACCCGGGACACCCGCTTCCCCTCAGCCAAGGAAGAGGCCCTCAGTGCCTTGCCTGAAGCCGGGCTCCCGTCCTGCACCTCCACGTGGTCCCCAGTGGACAGCTGCATGTCCCCGTGCTGCCCCCCAGCACCTGGAAGAGCGGGGCTCCTCTTCCGCCTCCCTGGAGGGTTAGGTTGCGGCGGTGTTAGTCTCTCTGGCCCTGGCGGGTCACCCTGCCCTGGGACAGGACCACCCGACTCTTTTATTAGAGAGACATTTATCGCATCTCCCTTGGCCTCGGCGCCTTCATGGGCAAACGGTGGGGACTGGCCCTGCCGGTTCTGGTCCTGAGTGGGGTGGTTGCTCGACCCAGAAACTTTTAATGATGATAAGTTGGCCTGTTCTGCTGGCGAGGGGGCGGAGAGGCCTGCAGTAGACCTTTTAAATGGGGAGAACATGTTTTGCCTGGGGTAACTGTGGGGCATCTGGCCTTCGCCTAATTTTTTTAATGTTGGAATTTTGTCACCCCGGACGGTTGTCTGCTGCAAATCCCCAGCAGGTTCATTCAACGCCGAGTGCATCGTTTCTTTCACGTAGCTGTTGACTTTTAAGGTCGACAACTTCTCTGGCTGGACGTGGCTGCGCAGCAGGTCAACACCAGACCCCTTCCCTGATGAAAAGACAGTTTCTTTCACGTAGTTGCTGACCTCTAGTCGTGTGATCTTGCCCCGCAGGCCTCCACCAGACTCTTTAAATGTGGACAGCAGGTCTGGCGGGAGCTGGTTGTAGGGTGAGGGGTCTCCTTTCACTTCTTCTAATCTGGACAACTTCTGGTGCTGGCTGGAGCCGGAAGGCTTCAGACCTCCCTTGGCACCCTGTAGCACCGCGGAGATCGCCTGCAGGCTTGCTCTATTGGGGTTCGAGTGTGCCCCAGATCCGTGCGATCCTGATGACTTGCGGATTTGGGCAGATGCGCTAGAATCTCCCCTGGCTCCTTGTAACTTTCCCGGGCTTGCCGCGTCCTGTGCGCCGGGCACCCCCAGTGCCACCGGGTCGGTGTCCGGCATTGTCCCCGTGCCAGGAGGTGCCACCTGCCAGCCTCTCGCTGCATCCCCTCTGCCCGCGCTCAGACTCATCACTCCCTGCCGCAGCAGCTGCACCCGGGGCTGGCAGGCTCTGCAACTTATCTCAGCTCCGGAGAAGCCGAGAGAGCCGAGCAGCAGCCCGGTGCAGAGGAGGGCAGCCGGCCAGCCGGGCCGCAGAGCCGCCAGAGCTGCCTTCTCCATGCTGATCCGCCGTGAAGCCGCTGCGCAAACGGATCAAACGGACACAAACTCCATGGAAGTTTGAGCGCAGCGGAGCCCGAGCAGGTGCTGCGCGAAGAGGAGGAGAGCACAGCGCATCTGAGGGGATGGGGATACGGCGGGAGCTGCCACACGGGGGAGGGGCGCGCACAGACCAGAGCCCGCACTCTTACTATCACCACCGCCTCCCGGGGCCGTGCTCTGGCAGCTCTGTGAATGGACGGGGACCGGGCAGTGCGCACAGCACCTCTGCTGCCGGCGAGCGCGCACCGAGTGCGCCTGTTCTGTTAGAGTGCCTACTCCGTGCGGCAGGATGCTGCTCCTGCGTTCACCCGTGCTGTTATGTGTGTCATCGGTTTATTACTGTTCACCCTATGACAGACATTACACTTACTGACATTTTATCAGTTGACTATTTTCAGTTAAATACCGCACGATAGTTATGAAGCTGAATTCTGTGATATAAACTTTTATTTTTCTATTCTCCTGTCTTTTGGTGATAAGCAGATGTGGGCTAGGGTCGAAGTTGTAGACTATGGATCTTTAAGACTAGGGTTAGAAACACAGCTTCCCATTTGACCGTGCTGTGTGATCCCCGGCACATTTCTTCATTTCGCTGTGACTCAGAATTGCGTGCCCATATCAGCCAACATTGATGCTGCACTGAGAAGTAGAGTTACTAATGGTATACGTACGTATGGATATAGTTATAGATGCATAGCTCAGTTTGCACTCAATGATTCCTGTTGATGCTTTGTGCGCGTGAAGTGTATTTCGGATTCAATGAAAGAACGTACAGCTTAACTACTTTGATGTCACACGCTGGTTGCTATAGATGCATCAAAATACGGGTATAAGTCATACTGAGGGCCTCATTTACTATATTTTGATGCACGGCAGCACAGTAAGCCTTCCTGCTGCGCTGTCGTGCTTCAAAATAAAAGGGCAGGAATGTGCTGTATCTACAAGAGTGGGCGTACAAACAGCAGCCATGGTCAAAGCAGGCACCCTTGTGCCTGCGTTGCAGGGATGATTGTTGTTGTGCAGGAAGGGACACCTTCCTGCACAAAAACAATCATTAATGGCGTTTTGCCACGCAGCACACATCGAAAGAGCAAAAAACAAGGAGAAATAAAAGTATTTCTCCTCATTGCGCCACTCTACGCTTCCCCTGGGGAGGTGTAGGATTCTGACGCATTCCCAGGTATA
The DNA here is from genome assembly GCA_963921515.1 of Calotriton arnoldi. Classification (NCBI taxonomy): domain Eukaryota; kingdom Metazoa; phylum Chordata; class Amphibia; order Caudata; family Salamandridae; genus Calotriton; species Calotriton arnoldi. The sequence goes on along the minus strand of CAWUFW010001024.1, from coordinate 2,228,362 downwards.
CAACACTTTGTAAATCTGGGAATGTGCCAGGTTCCATGGATGTTGCATGGTAACACCCACAGCAACACCCATGGAACGCCCCTTTCACACAGAATAGCGCATGAGAAGTGTGGCTCAATGGTTAGAGCGGCAGACCCTGATGCAAAGATCTGGCCCGGGACCAGGGTTCAATTCCCGCCTCGGCGGGTCTTGGGCTCAATTTCCTCGGACCTGATAATTCTCGCCTTGGTGCCTATTCTAATCATGGGTCCCACTCTGCAACTCTGGGCAATAGCTTGCTTAATCTCCACAACGGCCCCAACAGCGCTGGGATGCCTGGCTTCACCCTGGGGGTGCCCAGGAGTGGACATTTCACAGGGAAAAGCCAGGAAGGGTTCCACAGCGGTATGCGTACAGCGCCTGGACACCCCTTTGGGGGTATGGGTGCGCTTTACAAGTACAAATTTCATTTATTTCATGAAAGGGGCCCATATTTACAAGGCCATGAAAAGTCATGCAGGGTGACTTTAAGTATGGGCAGGCACACTGCGTCGCTGGTGTGTCAAAAAAAGTGACACATTGGAGGTGCAATGGGCTTGTAAATAAGTTCTTTAACTTCTGTCAGCCCCAAAACCTTGTTCTTCGTGAATCAGTGTCCCTCTCATAGAATAACACAATAGTAACATACAAACTCTCAAGCTTGGAGTGCTTTGTTACTGAGCCCATGCACATCCTGTATATCAGACTGGATGGTCCTTTACTAAGGTTCAGAGACGCTGATTAAGGATTCTCACAATGAAAGGTGCACACATTTTACCAATATCCAGTACTTCCCCCACCTCCGAATCTTCCTTTTCAGTTGTTTTTGACGTATCTGTACATTGAGTAAGCTGGGAGGAGCCTAACACACTTTTATCGTCATATGATTCAAATACATAGGTTATCTCTAAACAGTTGCCACAATACTAACCAATGCAACACACACGTTTAGGTTCTAGAGAGCATAGCTGATGCATATGCAACTATGCAGGTGCATCAGGCCAGAAAATAAAAAAATGAAGATACAGCAAAACGTGTTTACTAGGCTAGTGCCAGATGTGAAAACCTGCTAGTGCAGAATTCTAAACTAAGCCTTTTCCAGGAAATCCTAGATCCGGACATTTGAAAACTCACCATGTTTGCCCAGAGTCCTATATGAGGGCGCATCACAGGCCCCTGCAGCCTCTGTGGTGTAGGGAGCCTACAACCCTTCAGGGCCCCCAAACCTTCAGTGGGCCCCAATTCACCCAAGTGCAAAGAATATTATTATTATTATTATTATTATAACATTTGTAGAGCGCTACTGTTACCCGTAGGTGTCCTGGCGCTATGTGAAATCTTACCCGAGGATTGAACCAGAGTCATTCTAATCAGTGAACAGCCAGGTTTTTAAAGTTTTTCGAAAGGCCAAAAGGCTCGATATACCTCTAAGATATAGGGGAAGCTTATTCCACGCTTTGGCTGCATTAGCTACAAAGCTTTTTCCACCGCAGTTGGCCTTTTTTACAAATGGCACATAAACCAGTTTGGCATCAGATGAGCGCAGTAGTCTGTTTGGCGTATACCAGTACAGCCTCTCTTTTAAATAGGCCGGCCCGGCTCCATACAGTGCCTTATGAACCAGACACATTGCCTTGAACATAGTACGCTTCCTTACCGGCAACCAATGCAATTTCCGAATTTCCTTCGCTATTGAAGCGTATTTTGGAATGCCCGACACCAGTCTAGCAGCCGCATTCTGGAAGGAGTTGCAACTTCTGCAGAGAGCCTTCCTGAATATTAAAGTACAGACTATTACAGTAATCCAGTCTCGACATAGTGAGAGCTGTGATAACTGTTTTACGACATTCTGTAGGTAACAGTGGCAGAATTTTCTTGCATGACCTCAGAGCGAAAGACGTAGCAGAGACCACCGAGTTAACCTGGTCTTTAAAATTGAGCTTCTGGTCCACCCACACACCTAGGTTTTTAACCTTCCTGTTGGGTGCGGGAAGGGGGCCCAGGGAATCTGGCCACCAATCTAGAGTCCAAAAATTAGGATCATTCCCAAAACATACCACCTCCGTCTTACTGGAGTTTAGCTTAAGGCAGTTTTGGGCCATCCAGATCCCTACGGCATTCATGCACTCTTTAAAACGAACTGCCGTACTCTTTGACTCAGCTGGTAGAAGAGACACCACAATTTCAGTGTCATCCGCATAAGTGGTTAGACTAAACCCAAATGACTGAATAAGGGGCGCCAAAGAGGACACATATATATTAAATAGTGTCGGACTCAGTGAGGAGCCTTGCGGGACCCCACATGGTAGTGAAAAAGGTTTAGATACAAATTCCCCCAACATTACCCGCTGACTCCGGTTTGACAAAAATGATTTTAGGAGTCTCCAGGCCGAACCCTGTACCCCAATCTCCTGCAGCCGGTCCATCAGCAAATCGTGATGGACCGTATCAAATGCTGCAGAAAGATCTAACAGGATCAGAGCAGCCTTGCCACCTTGATCTAAAATGGTCCGTATCTCTTCAGTAGATTTCAGGAGGGCAGCTTCGGTGCTGTGGCCCCCTCGAAAACCATACTGAGTTTGGTCCAATGCTTGTGTAGACTCAAGAAATTGGCTAAGTTGCGTATTTAAATTTCTCTCGATGATTTTAGCAGGTACCGGAAGTCTGGATATTGGTCTAAAATTGTTAGGGTCTTTTGTATCAAGATTCGGTTTCTTCAGAAGGGGGAGAATAGAGGTTTTTTCCAGTCTAGCGGAAAATGTCCCTCTGAATACGCCAAATTAAAAATGGGTGTCAAAACTTGAGAGACTGGCTCTACCGCTAACTTTAATATCGCTATCGGGCAAGGGTCCGAAGGGGATCCAGATTTCACCTGCATAATAAGATGACCAGTTTCTGTAACTGTAAGCTGGGCGAATTTGTTCAGTAGCACTTTCTTTTCCAGAAAAGGGTCAGCCATTCGGCCCACCGTATTCTTAGGGGTAACTTTAGAGAAAGTGGAGAAAATGGCATCCACTTTCTCATAGAAGAAACTGGCCAATTTTTCGCAAAGATCTTGACTAGGCGTAGATGTACTCGCCACTGGATAGGCCAGGCTGGTGACTGTATTAAATAGTTCCCTAGCTGAATTATTTGCTCTGTTAATCTTCATGGAAAAGAATAAAAGCTTTGCCTGGTGAGTCTGCTGTTTGTATATAGCAAGACCCCGTTTATACTCCTCCTTATCAGTATCCTTGTACTCTGTTCTCCATCTTCTCTCCAAGTGTTTGCAAATCAATTTTCTTTCCCTGAGTTCTTGTGAATACCAGCGGAGGGCAGCCGTCTGGTGGGATAAAACATTTTTCTAGGAGCAAGCATGTTCCCTGCTGTTTCTAGCCAGATAGTGTAGGAACGTGTTGCCTCTTCTAAATTAGAGGGAGACATAACTGCAGTCTTATTGAGAATATCACACAAATCCTCCGCCCCTACTTTATTCCACGCCCTTTTCACCAGTTTTTTTTTAACTGGCTTTTGAAATTGGCGCTCGGGAATGGAGAGATTAAATAGAACTGCTCTATGGTCTGACCATGGAAGCGGAATGATATTGATGACTAGTAGCTGAGGATTATTAGAAAAAATACCATCCAATATATGGCCAGCCTGATGAGTCACCTCCGTCACCAGTTGCTCTAAATTACTACACTTCATTAAATCTAACAATTTGGCTGTGTCTGGGTCGAAGAAAGTTTCCAAATATATATGTAAGTCCGGGAAGACTCAGTAGCACCTCATCATATTCTGCAGGTGAGCCCCATCATTTTGTGGTACACACTGACCCTATCAGGGCCGGCTTTTGGAATGGGTGAGCTGGGCCCAGGGCGCCAAATTTCAGAAGGGCGTATGGAGCTGTCTGCATTAAACTCCTGCACACAGCAGTGTCCCACTTGATTCTAATAATTGAGACTGAATAGCTTTTAATCCTTTGTACTTGCTGCAGGTGCCTTTCACACCCCATTAATCCTCTTCTTTCACCTACCGTCTCCCTCTCACCCCCCTGCCGACACACACCAGCACTGCCATTCGCACCAATAGCTTGGCACTAGGGTGAGTGAGCTATGCTGTGAGTGGTTCAGAATATTTGGGGGCGGTGCAGAGAATTTTGTGTTCAGAGGTCAGTTATTGCTTTGATGTGTGAATGACATGTAAACACAAAATTGACCCCCTGCTACATTGCTTTATTCACCAGCTGTAGGGTGGGCGCCAAATTTCTTCCCTCACAGGGTGCTATCTGAGCAAGGGCTGGCTCTGGGCACTATACACAGTAATTTGCAGGTCTTCTATGGGCTATGTTTTTTGTCCCAAAGGCTGCTTCGATGGGACTTTGGCGGAAGTTCTCAGCTGTTGTCTCTCTGTGACCCACTCGCCATTTTCTGTTTTTTGTACCTGAAGTAGCCTGTATTATTTGGTTTCTTGCTCTTTTAATGTGTCTGCTAGCAATTGGAGGAACCAAGTGCCAATCTCCAAAGCTATCAGATGACCGCCATGTGTCTTTTGGGACAATGGAACCCCAGCTGCTTCCCCCATCATTTGCTGTTGACCAGGTACCTCCTTGAACCCCTAAATGTCAAGTGTCTAGTGGTGGTAACTCATTTTTGTAGGTCAGACCACATGGCTCACCCAAAAATGTCCAGTAATCCCAACCACTAAGGACCCCTTTTCTCCTTACCTGGAATGTTTGAGATACCCCTACTGTGGGTGCATGTGTCTGAGGTTGGTTAACTCAGGAGGCTCACCTGTTCATATTTATTTTGTGCACAATGGTGGATGGTTTCCTGTCTGTGTGTGAGGGTGCAAGCTGGAGAATTGCCACCTGGCCACAGAAACAACAGTGTGAAACCATCTCTGACTCCTTCTTCCCAAAAGACAATGTCTGGCAGGAATTCACACAATTTCCTGACAGAATATTTTCTACAGAATTGTACCTGGCAAGTGACACATAGCCACAGCTTCAAAAGCTTGGTCAGCACCCACCTTTCTCAGCATCTAGAAACCCTCTCATCAAGGTATCTGGAAGATAGCCAGGAATACATACGTGGATTGAAGCAGAGGAAGAAAGCCAGACATAGCAAGTATGGTTGCCTCCTCCAGACTTTGAAAATTAATCCGGTTGAGCTGAAAAGTTGGAGCTTTACTCAAGGAAACTAAGAAACCTCACCAGAAGAAGCGTGGATCTGCCAGATGGCCTTACTGGATGCTTAATGCTGAGTGTTACATATTTTACCTATGCTGGGAGTAAACTCGTAACTCTGCGAGGTGCCATTCCAGGGCTGACTTTAGCACTGGTGGCGCCCAGTGCCACAATCTTTTTTGGTACCCACCCCCCCCCCATATGACCTCCTCCTCGTATTCCCTCATTACCACCCTGCAAAAGTGCCTCTCATCTCTCCATAGCTCTCTCTCAAATACATTTCAATTGTCTTAAAGCGCTGGTAAAGGTTGGCTTTACTAATCCACTCAGCTACCCACATAAAATACAGATCTGTTCTTTGCAGAATTTTAACCCTTTGCTCTACTTTATGGTGAGGCAAAGCAGCCTCTAGACAAAACTCCGATGTCTCTCTCTAGCAGGAACATTAATCACAAGCGTTATCATGACATTTTTATTACTGCCTGAAAGCTCGCACAAGGAACTTTGCAGCAGGTGCTTTTAAATCATACGTTATTGCTAAACACAGTGCCCTGCCCGAGGTCAGTGCCCCCCCCTTCCAGATCAGTGCCCAGTGCGTCTGCACTGGTCGCACTGCCCTAAAGCCGGCTCGGACCGGCCCCTGTGCCCTCCTATTCTGCCTGTTTATGCCAGAAAACCCGTGGAGCTGAACCTGAGCCCCTACAATCTTTCTAGATAATGTCATCAACTATATCGAAGAGAGATAAAGGACTTGCTTGAGAATTGCTTGCTGAGCTTTCAAAAACTGTTAAAAACTCAACTGTTCACCTTTTCTTAGATTCTAGCTTCTGTCTGATTTTACCCTAGCACCAGAACACATTTTCCCTTGGTAATCGTGTACTATATAAATTATAAATTAATCAATCAATCAATCTTAAGAGTAGGTTCATGTTGGACCTGGCCGTTTCTGCAGGGTTATCCCCAAAGTTTTTGCCTTCCTCTTCCTACTTTTTGCTGAATTCATTTTTGTTGGCCTTAGTACTTTGTGCACTTTATCTCTGCTAACCAGTGCTGAAGTGCTCTCTGCTTAAATCATGGTAACATTGGCTTATACCCAATAGGCATATTTATTTTAGTTACATGCCCCTAGTAAATTGGCACTAAATGTGCCCAGGGCCTGTAAATTAAACGCTCCTAGTGGTACTGCAGCACTGATTGTGCCACTCACTTAAGTACCCTTTAAACATGTCTCAGGCCTGCCATTGCAGAGCCTGTGTGTGCAATTCAAACTGTCATTTCGACCTGGCAAAATAAACCTTTTGCTAGACCCAAACCTGCCTTTTTATTATATATGTCACCCTTTAAGTGGGCCTTAGACATCCACAAGAGCAGGGTGCAGTGTATTTAAAAAGTTAGACATGTACGTTTAAGTTCTACATGTCCTGGTAATGAAAAAAAACGTTTAAATTCGTTTTTCACAACTGCAACGGCCTGTCTCTCCCACCAATAGCATTGGAGTTGCCTTATTAGATTTTATAAGTGTAATTTCCAAATGGGAAGAGATACCAGTTCATATTTGGTGTCTCTGGAATCCTAATTTAAAATCCTAACTTATGGGGAAGTCAGATTTTAAATCGAAATTCTGAAAATGCCACTTTGAGAAAGTTCGCATTTTCTTGTCTTAGCCATTTGGTGCCTGCAGCCTGTCTCTGATCACATGGCTGGGTGCAGTTGGCAGGTGGGTTTCGAGTATTCCACCTAGATAGCCCCACACAATGAGGGCTTAGGTATGACTGGATGGGCCATCACTGGCAGGATGGGAGGGAGAAGCTGGACCCAGCCTAATTTGCACTTGAATAGGCTGTATCCTGTCTACACACAAGGGGCTGCATACCCCCTGTAGTTAGTCTGGAGCCAGGGCAAGGAAGGCAGAGCATCTGTGCACTTCAAATACACGGCTCTCGAAGCTTCTCCCCCACTTCAAAGGCACCACTGGGTATAAATACTGGACCTCAGACACCAACTCTTCAGTACACTTCTGGACCTGTGGATATTCTGCCAGAAAGAAGGACTGCTGTGCTGCTACAAGGACAGCCACTCTGCTGGACTGCTGCTCCTAAGGGAACGGCTGCCCCACTGTGCTGACCTGCTGCCTGCTGTCCTCTTGCCCAAGGAAGAAGAACTGGGCCTGCAGCTTCACCTTGTACTCAGGGCCCCAGAGTGACTCAAAGGGCTAGTCTGCTGGCATCCTGATCTGAGCCTCAGGGACAAAAAAGACTACCCAACAGCTCCTAGACTCGTCTTCAGCTAGTTCCTGACTTCCAAGTGGTGCCTCTCAGGTCCTGGACCCTTGGTGTGGCACTTGAGCTCCTGCAACCAAGCTTTTGGGCTCTTCGCTATCGTGAACGGGCCCAGTCCCACCAAAATCGTGCAGCTCGTACTGAAAATCAGCGCAAGCCACCACCAGCCCGTCTTTTCACACAGCAGCACTAACAGCCCGTGGGGGACCACAAATGCAGAGCTTCAGCCCATCCATCTGTGACACCCGGCCTGCTCTTTGCATCACACTCTCCTTGTTACCAGCGGCCCTCTCCAATGCAAATGGAACTTTTGGCACAAAACTTGAGACGGTAAAACTTCACTGGCACTAATCTGGGACTGTATCCGACCCACACTCCATCGTGGTCGGCCTGAACTTTTGACTTTGACCCAGTGCAGTGCAACCAGATAGCCGCGGTTGTTGCTTTATGCTTTTAGGTGCTACTTTACAGTTTATTTTTTACATATTTATAACTCCTGTTTTACTGATTGGATTTTTGTCATTTTAGTCTTGATTTATTTATGAAATTTGGCTCGATTTTACTAACTTGATGTGACATCCTTTTGGTGTCGTGTTTTCATTGTTTTACTGTTTGAAGTGTTGCACAAATACTTTACATATTGCCTTTAAACTAAGCTTGATTGCTCTGTGCCAAGCTACCAGGGGGTTGAACACAGGTTAATTTGGGGTTTGCTTCTGCCTTTTCCTGACTAGGATTGTGGTTGCTGCTTGACCAGGGCTCACATTCCAGTCAACCAGTAACCCAATTTCTAACATTGGTGACCAGAGGTGAGGATAGAACTTGTGTTTGTGCAGTGCCATACAGTGATTTGGTGCATACTAGCATCCCATCTCTAAGACCAATTTGAGTTTTAAATTCTCTCCAATTGGCCTTTTTGTTTTAAATTAATTCCTACTTTGTCTGACTGTGTCTGTGACCTCACCTGCAAAGATGGAGTTTAAGTGTATTAACCTGGAGTACTACACTGTGGCTCAGCTCAAGGAATTTTGCCAGGAGATGGGGCTGCCCGCTAAAAGGAGCATCAAGAAGGTAGCGCTCCAAAAGGCCTTGAGAGCATGTGCAGAAGCCCACTAGTTGCTAGTCACAACAGATGACCAGGAGGAAGAGGAGAGTGAAGCAATATCAGAGCAGATCCTACAGTAGGGACCTGGAATGCAGCCTGTTGAGGAGGGGGCTAAACTACTACCAGGACTGAAAATTCTCTCCCTTGCAGGGAGCAGTGTGTCCTCTCGCAGCCTGTCACTAAAGGAGCTGGCAGAAAGGAAGAGAGAGTTTAAACTACAGATTGCCCAGTTGAAAATCGAAGTGTGGAAACTGGCCATGGAGGAGAGGAAACTGGCCATGTAGGAGAAAATTACCTTGGAGTCTTTGGCTCATGAGAGGAGCCTTAAGGAGCTGGACAACAAAGCCAGAGTCCAGCAATTATGGTGGCAGCACTTTTTCAGTGCCCTCTGGAGACAAGAGGGCCATGTTCCCAAAGGTCTGGTGCCTGACTATGTTGTGGGAAATGATATTGACAAGTGGTTTGAGGCTTACAAGATTGCCTTACCGATGCACAAGATCCCTGAGGGGTTGGGGGGCTAGTCTAAGGAGGTATATCCCTAGCAAAGGGATGGACACCCTACTAGCCCTAGAGAAGGAGGACATGATGAGGTATTCCCCCATGATGGAAACCCTTGTCAGGAAATATGGCCCTACCCCAGAGAAGTACAGGCAGAAGTTCAGGGAGAGCCATAAACTGCCCCAGCAGTCCGGGTGGATTGTGTGGATTCCTTTTGTAAGGCACTGGATGGTTGGATGAAGGAAGGTGAAGTCCAGGATTTTGAAGGGCTGTACAACTTGATTGCAAGGGAGCACATGCTCTCTCTTTGTTTTCCAGATCTGCATCAACACCTTGTTGATAGCAAGCTCACTGGTCCCAGGGAGCTTGCTAAGGAAGCAGACCACTGGCTCAGCACCAGGGTCCAAAAGCAGGTACCTGAGAGTGACCCCAGATTGGCGATCAGTTCCCCCTAGTAGAGTGAGAGAGTGGTCCAGGAAGACCCAGACAAGTCACAGAGTAAGGGGGGGGGGAAAGGGTTATCCCCCTTCTGAGAAACAGCAGGGAGGATCTGGTGGGAGTTGGCCCAGGGTGCCCCATTTCCAACCACCTGCTTTGATTGTTCTCAGCTAGGACATTGCAGGGGAGCTCTGTCTGTCCTAAGAAACCACCCACTGGTGGGACCTCTACAGGGGTGGCCAATGTGGCCTTAGGGGTAAGTAGTCCCCAGCGGCAGATCATAGACCATGCCATGATCTCCCTTAGCTGAGTGGTGGACTCAGAGGGTGGCCTGGTGATCCCTGAGGATGGGAGTCGTCACTTCCACCAGGTGAAAGCGAATGGGGCCTCAGTCACTGCTCTGAGGGATAATGGGGCTAGCCTGACCATGGTAGCGGAACAGTTAGTTTCTCCAGAACAGTACACCAGCTAGGTGTGTAGGGTAACTCAGGCCCATGGGCTGGAATTTTTCCACCTTATGGCCCTGGTACCCCTGGCATGGGGTGGGGCGTAGACCCAGAGGGGGGTCATAGTTAGTCCCCAGATGCCCATAAACTGCATGCTGGGGAATGAGCTGCCCCCGCAGTCAGGAGAACTGAAAGGGGTGGCCACCAAGGGCACCCTGGCGGTTCAATTTTCTGCAGGTACCACTCCCACATGTAGGTTACGGGATCTCAGATGGAGGGGCAGGGTGAAAGAGGACTCATATTTGCCCCATGTTCAGCCTCAGGGTACAGAACCTAGGCTGATTCGCCAGTGTCAGTGTAACAACCGTGTCCTGGTGAGAGTTAGAGTGGAAGTTGGGTGCAGAACACCTGGGGCTACTGCCCCCCATTCTTAAAATCCTCAGAGGTCAGAAAAGCCTTGATGGCCTGGGGCCTGGCTCTTGACACTGACAGCTGCAAGGGGCTTCTGTTGGTTACTGTCCTTATGGGCATAATTTTTCCTTGGATTGGGGACAGAAGACTGATGTAAGCGGTTGAGTGGACAACAAAACTTTGTTGGCCATGGTGATACTGTCTACCTACTGGGATGCATCTGTGAGCAAGTTAAGGTTAGATGCTGCACAGATGGGATCCACAGATGAAGAGATGTGTTCCCCATGGGTCAGTTCACTGGCTCAGGAGAGTTTGGACAGAGGGATCCAACCGAGTTCAGAAACTGACTAGTTGTAGAACTGACAAGTGTCCCTTCAGTAGAGGGCTACTGTCCACATTCTATTGCTGAAACCAGGAAGTCCATCAAGGTATTGATTAGTCTCTCCTGGCTTTAGGCTGGAGGGTTGGGGTATTGTGTTAGACCTGGCCCTTTCAGCACAGTCATCCCCAAATGTTTTGCCTTCCTCCTCCTACTTTTTGCTGAATTAGCTGTTGTTGGCCATAGGATTCTGTGCATATACTGCTGTTAACCAGTGCTAAAGTGCTTGTGCTCTCTTCTTAAAACATTGTAACATTGGCTTATACTCAATTGGTCTATTTAATTTACTTATAAGTCCCTAGTAAAGTGGCACTACACATGCCAGGGCCTATAAATTAAATGCTACTAGTAGTGCCACCCACTTAAGTAGCTTGGGGACCTCCAAAGCGAAGCTCCAGCCCATCCGCGATTCACGGCCTGCGTTTTGTGCCACGCCGACCACTGCCCACAATACTCGCCTTGCTCCCAGTGACCCTCTCCAACAGCAATGTCACTATTGGCAAAAAACCTGAGAAGGTAAAACTTCAGTGGGACTAATCTGGGACTGTATCCAACCCACACTCCATTGTGTTCAGCCTGAACTTCTGACTTTGATCCGGTCCAGTGCGATCAGATAGCAGCAGTTGGTGCTTTATGCTTTTAGGTGCTATTTTACAGTTTATTCTTTAAAAATTCATAACTCTGGTTCTACTGATTAGATTTTTGACATTTTGGTCTTGTTTTATTTATTATATTTGCTTCATGTGTCTAACATGGCGTGGCATCATTTTTATGGGGAGTTTCACTGTTTTATTGTTTGAAGTGTTACACAAATATTTTACACATTGCCTCTAAGTTAAGCCTGATTGCTCTGTACCAAGGTACCAAGGGGGTGAGCACAGGTTAATTTGGGGTTTGCTTGTGCCTTGCCCTGACTAGGATTGTGGTTGCTGCTTGACCAGGATTCACACCCCAGTCAACCAGTAAGCCAATTTCTAACAGTTCACTACCAGGTGTGGTAACTTTACCCGGCAAGCATACTCCACTGCAATAACATATGCGCTCTTGCTATTGTAGAGACCTATCTCTAGCAGCTCTTGTGTCTTTTGACCACCCTCGAGTGTGGCACCAGTTGAGGCCCATTACCAGTTTCCTGCAAGAGTATCAATGAGCCATTTTTAGGCATCTCGTGACAGTCTGGGTTGGCCCTGTGTCCCTGGATTATGAGTCCCTATTTTTAACCATAGGATCATTTTGTGTAGTGTTTCTTCACCTGAACACCCATCACCAACCTCCCTTTGGGTTAGGAACTAGGCCTCACCCATTGACCCCCGTGTTACGTACAACAGTACTTAAGGTACCAAGTTCCAGTGAAATTTTTACAACACGGGTAAAATCTTGCATATGACTATTTCTTGCATTGTGACTCTTTTTCTCCTGTGCGCCACTAACTCAAGCTAAAAATGTTTTGCAGGAACACAGAAATCACACAATGAGAGATTTTCTGTTTCTCTTCAAGCCAGTCTCTTACTGGTTTTTTGTTTGAGTTTTTAATGCAAGGAATGCTCTGGCATTATGCTTTCACATGAGAAACTGACCACAGAAAGTTCGTGAAATCTGCATAACGTAGTGTAATTTTCACGAACATTATGCATATTTCACAGAACAAATTTGCAGTTTCATCTACCCATTGACATACAGTCTTCCAAGGGAGCCCCAAAAAAAGGAGGTATTTTGCTGAAACAAACCAAAAAAAAGTAAAAGAGCCAGTCCATGAACCATGACTTGAGTACCTGACAGGTGTATGGTGTTAAATAAATTATTTTCCTTTTCAAGTGATAGTTCGGGATAAACATGAATTTTTATTGTGATTATTCTGATTTCAATACTGTATCTCATGCAGTATTCACACCCCCTCCCTTGTGCTGGACTTTGACTGTTGATCAAGCATCAATGGGAGTCAAGAAGGATTTCACCCCCTCCTTTCCCTGCAGTCACATACTCATTGTTAGAAATAGGGTTTCTGGTTGGCTAGGGTATGCACCTAAGCCAGGCAGAACCCACCACTGTAGTCAGTGCAAGGGAGTTACACACTGAAGATAACCCCTGCTCACCCCCTTGGTAGCTTAGCAGAGCAGTCAGGCTTATCCAGAGGCAATATGTAAAGAATTTACGCACCACACTCACACAGCAGTGACACACTAGGCACAGCACAAAAAAACTCCACACAAGGTTATATAAAAATATCCTTTGTATTATCCATAAAAACACATTAGATCACAATCACATACATTACTCTGCCACTAGGCACTTGTCATGACTTGACAAGGATCACATAGATCACTTGGCCAATCTGGCCACCGTCACAAACATTACAGTTAGGGCGACCAGTAACTACTGGTAGGATCACCTTTAGCATAAGGAACATTAGTCATAACCAACATCATCCGCAGTGCACTCTAGTAAGTACTAGTAGAGTGCACACATTAAGGTAAGATCCGTACTGGTAATGTAACCTTATATCAGGGCACAACACATAGGAACTTCTCCCCCCATATCCATATTACCAAAAATAACAATGCAGAATACCAAGGGCGACACCTGCGCTCTTATTATCTATAATACGGCAATTCTGTTCCCTTCCTGATAGGCTTCGGGGCCACCTGTCCGCCTATACAGGGAATACAGTAATACCTGGGGATTCCTTCATTCACCAGGAACCGGGGTCCTCTGTGGAGGCCTCAAACCCGTCCTCACTCCAAAAATCCAGTGCCCCCAATGTAGGCAAGTGCCCCACGAGGTGCGATCCAGTCAGGCGGCTGCCATGATCATGCGGAGCAGCCACCAGAACTAATACCGCCAGTGAGCTGGTGCGAGGCAAAGGCACTCACCATGTCTTTGGCCGGAAATAATGAACTTCTCGAGCCCGGCGCCCCTTCAGCTCTGTGAGAGAGGAACGAGGGGTTGCCTCCCTCTTTTGTGCGGCGAGGCAGCTCCGAGTCTCTGGAGCACACCCTCGAGGCTCACGGGCCATAGTTCCACTGGGTGGGGCTGTTCTTGTCGTGGCTGCCTTTCCTGGTGTTGCTAGGCAGTGCCTAGTGTCCTGCGTAGGTGGAGCGGTCACCCGGCGATCTCGAGTGTCTCTTGGCAAAGGGGATATCCTGAATGCGGGCCCAAGTCACGGAGCGGGGCAGCGCCCCTGGCAAGCAGCTCGCCCTTCAGGTCACGACACAGGAAGGTAAGCCCCGGCAATGAGGCAGGGTGAAGGGAGGACACGCACCATCTCCCAAGACCATAAGCTCTCCACCCTCTTCAGTGTAAGATGCGGGCAAAACCATGGTGCTCACACAGCGCCGGTCCACCCCAAGAGTGGCGAGATGAAGCGCTTCACAAGCACTTCGTTTCAGAAGGAACCCTCACCTCGGGGTCCGATAACCAGAGCGAGGTGCTCCCAAATGCGCAACTTGATAGGCCCAGTAGCCAAGCAGTGCTTCACCATGCGCTGACTAGCAGAGGCAGGGGCAGCACGATGCTCCCTGGGGAGCACTTGGAGTGCGCTCAGGGAGTAGGGTACAGGCAAGCAGGCCAGCACATCAGGGTTCTTCAGCAAGGTTGCAGTCCTTCCAGTAGCCCAGCAGGCCCCAGAACAGCACACCAAGTAAGTCCAAGTGGCGATTCCCTCTGCCAGCCCATCAGCCCCTCGTTACAAGTCCCATGCAGTTTCTTCTTTTTTTCAAGTCCCGAAAAACATGGGGTCACACCCCCTTTACTTATAGTGCACAAAGTCTTTGTTCTCTTCTGGCAGAGGGCTCTGAGCCCAGTCCAAACCAGTTCTGTCCCCAATGGTGTAGTTTCCTGGCAGGAGGTGGAGACAGCATTGTTCAGGGCAGACCAGGCCTATTCAGGTGCAAGGCAAATCTCCTCCCACCACTCTATATGCAACCCAGGTCTATTCAGCCCAGCCCTGACTCATCCAGTAAGGCTGGTCACACCTCAACCCCCCCAGTGGATGTCTGAGGAGAATTCACATCCCCTGTCCCTCCAAAACCAGACAGTCAATTCACAAACCAGCAAAGGCACAAAGACACATAAGCACACAGAAATGCCCACTTCTAAAAGTAAAAACAACAATTGATGGACAGAATGCAGAACAATGTCATACATTCACCCCAGTACAAAGATCTGGGCCTAAATCCATCGTTTTTTTGCTCACCATGCCTTTCCAGTTTGGACCCAGCCATATGGAAATCAGTCTTGACCCTGCTCCCAGTGGGAACAGTCCAGCCCGAACTGCCAGGCTAAGTCCTCCCTGGACTGGAAACACGCATTCTAGGACCGGTTTCGGGCTTTCAGCCCTCATCCCCCAGGATAGCTTGACTCCAGTGGCATGGAGAGCACGGGACACACGTCTGGGCATACCCGTCCCACTCGGGGTGACAAATGCAAAAACAACAATTGATGGACAGAATGCAGAACAAAGTCATACATTCACCCCAGTACAAAGATCTGGGCATAAATCCATCGGTTTTTTGCTCACCATGCCATTCCAGTTTGAACCCAGCCATATGCAAATCAGTCTTGACCCTGTGCCCGAAGGGCACAGTCCAGCCCGAACTGCCAGGCCAGGTCCTCCCTGGACTGGAGACAAGCATCCTAGGACCGGTTTCGGGCTTTCAGCCCTCATCAGCCAGGATAGCTTGACTCCAGTGGCATGGAGAGCACGGGACCCACGTCTGGGCATACCCGTCCTACTCAGGGTGACAAATGCAAAAACAACAATTGATGGACAGAATGCAGAACAATGTCATACATTCACCCCAGTGCAAAGATCTGGGCCTAAATCCATCGTTTTGTTGCTCACCATGCCATTCCAGTTTGGACCCAGCCATATGCAAATCAGTCTTGACCCTGCGCCCAATGGGAACAGTCCAGCCCGAACTGCCAGGCCAGGTCTAAACTGGGGTGGCATGGTGAACAAAAGAATGATGGGTTTAACCCAGATCTCTTGACTGGGGGTGAATGTTTTGATTTGTTCTGCATTCCATCCATCAATTGTGTGTATTTTGCTTCCTCGCCCTAAGTGCGCTGGGAATGCCCAGACGTGGGTTCCGGGCTCACTGTGCCACTGGATTCAAGCTATCCTGGCTGAAGAGGGGTGAAACCCCGAAACCGGTCCTAGGATGCTTGTTTCCGGTCCAGGGAGGACCTGGCTTAGCAGTTCGGGCTGGACTGTTCCCATGAGGCACAGGGTCAAGACTGATTTGCATATGGCCAGGTCTAAACTGGGGTGGCATAGTGAGCAAAAGAATGATGGATTTAACCCAGATCTCTTGACTGGGGGTGAATGTTTTGATTTGTTCTGCATTCCGTCCATCAATTGTGTGTCTTTCACTTCTAAAAGTGGCATTTCTAAAATAGTAATAATTAATCTGCTTTCACCAATAAGCAGGATTTATCTCTACTATTCCAAACATACCAAACATTGTGGTGCTACCCATTTCATGTCAGGAATTACAATTGAAGCACATATCAGGGAATCCCCAATGCATCCCTATGAGAGGGTAGCCTCACAGCAGTGAGAAACCAAATAGGCTGTTTGTCACTACCAGGACATGCCACACAGTTAAGGCACATGTCCTACCTTTTACCTACACCACACCCTGCCCATGGGCTAGCTAGGGCCTACCTTAGGGGTGACTGATATATAGTAAAAGGGGAGTTGCAGACGTAGCAACCACTTTATATGCCACGTCACAGCGGCAGTAAACTGCGTGCACAGGCCCTGCAGTGGCAGAGGCCTGAGACAGGTTTGAAAGGCTACTTAGGTGGGTGGAGCAAGCAGCGGTGTAAGCCTACCAGTAGCATTTAATTTACTGGCCCTGGGTATATGAGATACCACTGTACAAGGGACTTATAGGTAAATTAAATATGCCAAACAGATGTAGACTAATCTTACCAAGTTTACAAGAGAGAGCACAAGCACTTTAGCACTGATCAGCAGTGAAAAAGTGCCCAGAGTCATATAACCACCAACAACAGGTCAGAAAAAATACAGGAGGAAGGCAAAAGGTTCTGGGATGACCCTGCAAAAAGGGCCAAGTCTAACACAACCCTCTTCCTGCCAAAAGCCAGGGTAGACTAATCAATACCTGGATGGGCTTCCATGCTTGGGGCGATAGAACATGGACCCTGGCCTGCAACTGCAGGGGCACAGTCCAGTTCTACACCAATCTGAACCCATGGGGATCCCTCTGCCTCTTCTCTCAGGACCAACTAAGCTAACCCATGGGGACTCCTTAGCCAGAACCAGGCTCCAGGCCATCCATGTGTCTCTGGTCCTTGCCATCTCACCGAGTGGGGGGCAGTAGCTTCAGGTATACAGTATCCTTGCTTCACTCTACCTCTCATCAGTGTAGGTCTACTCTGCCACTGTTCCTTCAACCCAGGGTCTGCACCCTCAGGCTGACCAGGAGTCATTGGCGAGGCTCTCCTCCCCCACCCCTCCTTCTGGGGTTCCGTACCCTCCTCCTAGGAGAGGTACCCTCAGAACCTAAAACTGTAAGGGCGCTGGTATCAGCCCTCCCACTAGTTTAGGATTTCTACCCTGCAACTGGTCTCCCAACCCAGGGACCAAACCCTCAGGTTGAAACGGGGCCAGATGCGAGTACTCCCTCCCGCTGCACCCCATTCCAGAGTTCTGCACCCTCCCACCTGTAGTGGTACCCCCAGAAGACAAAATGGTAGGGACACTGCTAGCAGATGTCCTTCCCTCCAGGTCAGAAATTGGTTCCTGAACCTGGCCTCCCAACCCAGGGACTACACCCTGTGGCTGAGCATTTGCCTGGCAAGACAGGACTTCCTGGGGAGAACACCTGCCCCCCCGGAGTAACACATACCTCATGTGTTGTGTGACAGTCTGTCTGGCGCTGATCTTTCGACCCCTGCCCATATGACAGTGCCCGAAGACCCCCAAACCAGAAGCGGTGTCACCATGGTCATTCCTGGGGAGCTCTACCCTCAGAGCTGGTCCCTGACCCACTGGTTCTCCCACTGGGGACTGCCTCCCCCTCTCACCCCTCCATCTGGGCTTCTGCACCCTCCACTCAGCAGTAGTGCTGCCAGACACTAGAACTGGTGGAACGCTGCTTACAGACTCCCCTCCAAGTTCTCCTGACACTAGGAGATTCCCCTCAACGGATGACCTTCCAGTACAAACTAGGCTCCCCTCTTGGTGTTTACTCATGGAACCAACCAGGCTCTGGGACTGGGCTTTGGGCACCTTGGGGCACACCCCATTCTGACTCCTTCCCTTCTAAGACAGGACGTGGGTCCCTACACCCCTCCCACTACACTGGGACCTATCTGGGCTATCACAAATCTTTCCCACCACCCTCGGTTGGGAAACACCTGTGCCACTCCCTTTAGGATCACTCCCAAATGCCTTTCCAAACCCTCTGGTACTCATCCAGAGGTCTGCCTCCAGTGCAAGTTCTCTGGGATCAGGGACCTCACACCCCAACAGGTGTTGGTGATCCAGCGCGAAGAGGCCATGGTTGGATATTTTTCACGCAAAAACTGAACTTTTCAATGGGCCCATATACCTTTATCCGAATACCTTTATTTGTATTTTCCCTGGCCAATTTCCCGCTAGAAGGGGTTTTGGTTTGAATAATTCCACGAATTTTGATTAGTTATTTCCTGTAACCACAAATCAATTACAGTATCATGTCTAACTAATCTTCACGAATCAACACTCTTCCTCTGGTCAATGGACCATTAGTTGAGTTAGTTGATGGTGATATTGACAACTTCTTAACTAAAATTCATAATGAAATAACCACAGACTCTGAATATAATAATAATACGTTTATCTAAAATTTCAGTCATTTAGTTGAACGCTCATTAATTACAAATACACAGTGCATGCTCCTTTTTCTCAAAAATGGGAGAGAGAATGATCATGAGGCACAATACATTTAATTTCACAAGCTTTCAACAAATTAAATGCACAAGAGTGGATAGATGTAGAGACAAAAGGCACATTTATAATACATTTGCAAAGAAATATGCAAATACTGAATAGAATGACATTTACCTAATGTGGATAACTGGAAAACCACCCCTCTGGCCAAAGGACTGGTGGAGGTCCCCTGGCTTAGGATCAGGAGACAAAGATTAAAGGATAGGATCAGGACAGATCTGATACTTACTAGACTTCTCTACAACCCGACGCACCAGGGCGATTCCCTCTCTCTCGCTCTCTCCCTCCTTGATATTCTTAAGCAATATTCGAATCTATTTAAGCAGTAGTCTGGATCTTCTGAGCCTACACTCGTCTTCTCTCTATCTTTCTCTCTCGTGCTCAGTTCCCAGCAGCGTAGTCAGCTTCGCATCGCATCGCATACTCCTCTTGATTCAAATCACTCTAGTTATAGTCTTTATTCTTTCATGTCCCACCCTCAAGTGTTGCAGCTTTACTAAACTACGGAATGTGATTGGACGGGGTTAGGGGTGTCTTCATCATCCCAAACTGACGTATTCATTTTATTAGTAAAACCTATTGTTTGTTAACCCTGCCCCTTCTACTCATTCATATGTTCTATTCGAAACATGCATATTTTGTTGCAAATGCCATAATTCACTTAATACAGGCTTCATAGTTGACTGTTACATCTTCTTCTTTTCCCATCCCTTCTGTCCTTGGATTTTAGCAGGCTTTCAGCTCCCTCTGTCTCATGGGTCATTTCATGGTCTCACTAGGCATGCGCAGCTTTCGCCATTTTCTTTTTCGGTCATGGGTTAGCAGGCCCAAATATACACTATTAATAAAAGAGTCAAAAACAAATGTTATTTTCTTGAACATGTAATTATCACTGTTCACCACCCACTTCTACTCTATCCCAAGTGATTATTATTTCTCTTGGGCATAAGCGTTAATTGCAGCAGCTTCTTTTCAAATCAAGCAAGCATATGCCAAGCATGCGGTACCTCAAGACCGCGTTTCAATTCTTCTTGCGCATGCGTGAGAGGTTTTCCCTCTCAAAGCGAGTTAGTCACATTATTTCATGCGTCATTCAGGTTTGCACATGCGCAAAAGCGTTTTAGCAAATTAAAGCGGGGTTTAATCGTGCTGCGTTTTATTTCTCATTAATTCAAGCATGCAAGCAGGCAACCGGCAAGCAGGCAAGTCTTGCCGGTTATCATGCCGTAATACATGCGACCATGCTGTTCTAAAGCATATAGACCAGGACCGCATAGATAATTGGTCCCCTGATGGGACGGTGGTGACTGGGATTCTTTCATATTTCAAATTACAGAGCTTGGGATACTTGATACCTTACAGCCTATTGGGTGCTAGATTTTCGCGAATACATATTACTATTGAGGATATATCTTGCCTCTGAGGTCTTGATTTATCAATAATATTTCTGATAACAACCTACCAGCTGCTTATTGATGAGCCCTGATGAAGTTCCCTCTGGCAGAATTGGGAGCGAAACGCGTTGGCTGTGTGCCAGTTTTTAAGAATCAAAGGAATAAAAGAAGTATTTTTGGAACAGATCTCTGCTTGTCTTACTGACTCTACATCGAGTGCACCTTCCATCTTTTTTGAAAAATTTCTGTTTTACTTGTTTGTAAATTTTCCACTTTCTGTGTCACAGTCTTTCTCTTAAGGTGGTCTCAATTTTCTTTCATCACTTCTTTCGTTAGTAACATTTTCTTGTTCTTCCTTTAAATCGAGATTCTCAAAGTCCTCAAGGATAACATAGGTCCATTCAGGAGCCTTATATTTTCTATTTGGAGCTCTCACTCTTGTTGATTTTCGTAAAGATTTTCTTCTTGGATGTTCTTCTTCTTCAGTTTGACTTGATATTTTGTTTACTTGTTCTAATCCTTTCCCTGTCCTTCTTTTCAAAACATATCTTAGTCCTTTTACTCCACTTGGCCAGTGATCACCCTTTCTGATTCTTTTTGTTTGAACTGCTTTTTCACCTTCTTCACCAATTTCTAACGCTCTTTTAATTTCATTTTCCTTTAGTTGAGGTTGTTCTGAGGTTTCTGATTTTTGTCTTTCTGTCGATTGAATTTCTTCTTGATCTTTTAATTCTTCTTTTTCTGATTCTGTTTGAACTTGATCTGAGTCTTCTGCAGCAGGTTCTTCTGTTGACGGAATTTGTTTTGAACTTATCCGTTTCTCATCTTCTTTTTCTTCTGATTGAGCTTGATCTGGATTTTCTGTTTCAATTTGCTCTGGTCTTTCAATCTCTTGCTCTTCTCTGGTCACTACAGCAGTTTCTTGAGACCCACTATCCAGTGTCCACCCTACTTGACTTGTACTTGGTTGTTCATCATCGATATGTTCTTCAGAGTCTGGTTCTCTATTTCTTCGACTTCACAACTTTCAGCTTCTGGTTCTTTTCTTTGTTCCACCAGTTGCTGCTCTGGTCGTTCAGGAGGATTTGGGACTCTTTTGGTATGACTAGCATGTATCCAATTTGGCAAGCCAAAACACTTCACTGCTGTTGTTGTGACCAATGTAATTTGTAGCGGTCCTTTCCACCTGGGTTCAAGACACGACTTTCTTGTGTGCTTCTTTATCATAACCCAGTCTCCTGGACACAAATCATGAGCTTGATTCGGCTGTGCTGTGGTTGCATCTTCTCCAACCTGGTGAGACACAGAACGTACCAGATCAGCTAATCCTTTACAATAGTCCAACACTAGATCATCAGTTATAGTCATCAGTTTGTTTCCAGGTACAAATGCTTGTCTCATTGCTCTTCCCATAAGAATTTCATGAGGACTCAAGCCTGTCCGTCTGTCAGGGATGCTTCTAAGGCTCATTAATACAAGGGGCAAAGCATCAGGCCATTTCAGTGAAGTGGATGCACACACCTTTCCTAACCTGGATTTTATTGTACCATTTAGCTGCTCAACCACTCCAGATGCTTCTGGTCGATAGGCACAATGTAGTTTCTATTCAATTTTGAAAGCTGTACAGATTAATCGAATTATCTCATTGTTAAAATGAGGTCCTCTATCTGATTCCAAAGTGACTGGAAATCCGAACCTAGGGATGAGTTCTCTTAAAAGCAGTTTGGCAACCATGAGACTGTCATTCTTTCTTGTTGGATAAGCTTCCACCCAACGAGAAAACAGACACACAATGACAAGGACAAACTTCAGACCGTTGCATGGTGGCAACTCTATAAAATCAAGCTGCAGTCTTGTAAATGGTCCTTCTGCCTTTCCTATTTTTCCCCAACTGACAAATGTTCTTCTACCTGGGTTCTGCTGTTGACATATCAAACAGCGCTGGCAGAGACTCTCTGCAACAAGCCTACACTTGGGATTGTACCATGTCTGCCTAAATTGTCTAATCATGGCATCCCTCCCAATGTGTGTAACTCCATGATATGCTCTTGCCATTTGTGATAACATACTGTCTGGCATTATCGGTCTTCCATCTGGACACACCCATACCTCATCATCGGTTTTTCTTGTGCAACCTGTGTTGGTCCAGAATTCTTTTTTCTTTACGTCTGCCTCATCCTGTAACTGTCTAACTTCGTCCCATGTTTCAAAAGCAGAGAAAAACATTAGTTGGCAATCGGTAGTTTCTTTTTCCAACCCCCTGTTCAAAGCCATTGTATTTCGAGCACAAAATTGTGCAACTTGGTCAGCATATTTATTGCCTTGTGTCACATAATCATTTCCTGACTTATGTGCGGCACACTTGACCACTGCAATTTCTTTTGGCAATTGTAATGCTTCCAATAATTATTTGACATTTTTACTGTTTCTGATAGGAGAACCTGAAGAAGTCAGAAATCCCCTTTGCATCCATATTTGGCCGAAATCATGCACAACCCCAAAACCCTATTGACTATCTGTAAATATGGTTATCCTCAATTTTTTCCCAATTTTGCAAGCTTTCGTAAAGCTACCAATTTGGCTTTTTGTGCAGACTTGACTCCTTTTAGACAGGATGCTTCTACAATAGCAGATATAGTACAGACAGCATAGGCAGCACTTAGCTCTCCATCTTGTTTTCGCAAGCATGACTCATCAACGAACAATACATAATCTGATTCTCCTAATGGGACGTCTAAAATGTCTGGCCTAGGCTTTGTACACATTTCTGTTAGATCCAAACAATCATGATCAACTTCTTCCTTTACTTCTTCACAGAATGGGTCCGGCAACAGGGTTGCTGGATTTACTGTTGTGCATCTTATCACACTTACATTTTCAGCTCCTGGGATCACTCTTTCATACTTAGTCAGCCGACTAGGGGTCAAGTGTTGTGTTCGAGTCCTTGTTAAAAGGTTCTCGACAGAATGTGGCACATACACTTTCAAGGGGTGTCCCATAACAATAGATTCACTCTGTTCCAGACACACATGTAGCATCTACTGCTTTTAAGCAGCCATGCAATGCTGCGGCCACAGAGTCCAGAGTGGCTGAAAAGTATGCCACTGTACGTCGCATCAATCCATGTCTTTGAGTTAATACTGAAAGTGCACATCCTTCCCTCTCACAACAGAACAAAGCAAATTCTTTCATGTAATCAGGCATTCCCAATGCTGGTGCCTGACACAAACAATCCTTTAATTTTATGAATGCATCCTCACTTTCATCATCCCATTCAATTGGGTCCATCACATCTTTTCGTGTCAATTTTATTAGAGGCTTTGCAAGCAATGAAAATCCACTGACGACAATATCCAACCACTCCCAAAAACATTCGTACTTCCTTCTTAGTTTTGGGTAGATTCATCTGTCGGATCACTTTTATTCTCTCTGGTGTCACTTTTCTAACTCCTCTTTTTATCTTGTGTCCTAAATATTTGACTTCTTGTTGGCAAAACTGCAATTTTTCTGGCGACACTTTGTGTCCTCCTTCTGCAAAATGGTTCAGTAAAGCAATTGTGTCTGTGACACAAGCCTCTCTTGTTTTTGATGCGACCAGTAGGTCATCAATATATTGAACCAAAACTGAGTTTCCTGGCATAACCAATGTTTCCAAATACTTTTTCAAGATTTGGTTGAAAATCGAGGGACTCTCTGTATACCCTTGAGGAACTCGGCACCATGCCAAAACACGGTCCTCAAACCGAAACGCAAAAAGATATTGGCTATCTTCATGCAAAGGAATCGAAAAGAATGCTTGACACAAATCAATCACTGTATACCAATGTGCATCCCAAGGTATCTGATAAAGAATTACTGCTGGATTTGGTACTACCGGACAACAAGGTACTACTATTTTGTTGATTTTCCTTAAATCTTGTACTATTCTATATTTGCCATTAGGCTTTTTAAGCCTCATAATTGGTGAGTTGCAAGGACTGCCCATTATTTCTGTCAGAATACCTTGTTCAACCATTTGGTCGATTACTGGAGCAACTCCTGCTTTTACTTCAGGACTCATTTTGTATTGTCGGGTGTTTGGATAAATTGCACCTTCCTTCACCATTATTTTATTCGGGTCTACATTTGACATCAGACCAATTTCTTTTCCTGAAAAATCCCATACATCTGATCTCACTGTGTCTCTCAACACATCAGGTAGACTATTTTCAGTTGGAAGTGAAAACATCTCATCCACTTCTGAAAGCGATATCTTCATCGGGTGTTTGAAAAGCAATACCATCAGGGGTACAATACATGGTACAATTCATTTTACTCAACAAATCCCTCCCTAACAAGTTAACTGGACTTGAATCACACACCACAAACCGATGCATGTCTTTGAAATTTCCAATATTTACTTCTATTGGTCTAGTAAGTGGGGTTTTTATTTGCTTATTTGAGACTCCTACAACTTGGATAGTTTCTCCCGAGAGGGGTAGGTTTGGAATTTCTGCTGCTCTTACAGTAGAACAGGTAGCACCAGTATCCACTAGGAAAGTGATGTCATTACCTTCCACTTTTCCATCAACAAATGGACCTAACTGATCTACTGCCAAGGATGCGCCAAGCACGCAATCTTCCTCCCCCCTCAGGCACCGTCATTGGGAAACATCCGAATCACTCTCGTTACTGTGCATCCAATATTGTTGAACTGATTGTGTATTCTTACCACTCTCTCCACGGAATCCGGTGTTCACACTGTATCTCTGCACTTGAGCGTTCATACAGTTGGGCATAGGGGCTTGTGGCACCTGTAACTGTGGAGTAACTACCTGTTGCTGTTGCTGCTGGTTCACAACTACCTCATTCTGCATCTGTGGATTTAAATTTTGATTTACCCCATTATTCTGTTGAACGTTTCTACACTCATTCTTTCAATGCCCATGCTTTCCGCACGCATTTTTTATTTTATTTATTGACTTGAGTTTTATAAAGCGCTGGCTAGACCCGGAGGCATCAGAGCGCTTTACATGAGGAGAGTTACATAGCTTACAAATTATACATTGTTACATAAGGTACAACAGTTACAAGTTACATTTTTAGGTTAATGGCGTGTAGAGGGGTAAGGGGGTAATGTAAAAGGGAGAGGGGAGGGAGAATTTAGCGGAGCAGAGGCATAAGGATAGACAAAGCAAGCAGGTGGAGAGGAATTCAGGGGAGAGAGGAAGGGAAAGTGGAGGTAGCCAAAGAATGAAGGAGGGAAGCGGAGGTGGAAGGGGTAGGGGACACAGCGTGGAGACGGGGAAAGTACGTGTGTCTGCCGTCCGGTTGGGTGGGACAGGGATCATTCTCAGTCCTCAGTTATGTGTGATTCCCATTTTCACGGTGGACTCTCTCAGCGGGGTCGCTGAGACTCCAGGGCATAAGATGCAGGATCCCTCCCCAACAAGGGAGAGGAGTGCTTTGGTCACAGGCACACTCTGAGGAATGAAGGAGGGAAGAGGTGGGGGAGGGGGTGGGAAACCCAGCAGGAACACAGTGTCTGATGTCCGGCAGGGTAGGAGATGGCTCCCAGTGGTAAGGGGATCAGTCCCAGTCCTCCACTAAGTGTGTCACCCTTGTCACTGTGGACTCTCGCAGAGGGGTCTCTGAGACTCCAGGGCGAAGAAGCTGGATCCATCCCCAACAAGGGGAGTAGGAGTGCTTTGGACAAGGGCATAGTTGTGGGGGCCATTTAATGGAGTCAAGCTGGTAGAGAAAGGCTCTCCCTGAAAAAGGGTCTAATGGTATTGCCTCTTCCCACTTGGCTAGCGCCACATTGACAAAGCACCAAATCGCCAGGCTGGAAGGAGGAGCTCCGTGTCAGAGGTATCAGAGCGCTTTACATGAGGAACGTTACGTTACAAATTACAAATTACATACGTTACCAGAGCATAGAAGAACATGGGTAGAAAAACAATATAACAGTAATTAGAAGAAGGGAGGGGGAGAGAGTAGACAACGGCAGGGAGACGGGAAGAACTGTGTCCAATGTCCTGCTGGGTAGGTGACGGCCGAGGTAGTGAGCCAGGGCGGATCTCCTCTATAGCTGTCTAGCAGCTCCACCGGGCATCAGCCATGGTGCTCAGGTCTCAGTGGTCAGGGAAAGGAAAAACAGTTTATCATGGTTACAATAGTTACAGTTGCAAAGTCCAATACAGAAGAAACAAGTCCCCAGGGGAGGAAAGAGGGAAGGTGGGGGGGGACTGGGAGGCGGATAAGATCTGGCATATCAGCAGTGGGTGTGAAAAACCTTGTGGGGGCCAAGAAGGTAGAGTAAGCAGGCCCCACGCTTAGATAGGGTCTCATAGTCGTTAAGTTCCGAGTCAAGTTGGGTCAACGCGCCAGGTCATCTCAGCAATGTGGGGGAACCGTGCTGCGACATGTCTCATGTCTCCCTCCGCAGATCCTGCACTCCAGATCGGACTTTCAATGCAATGAGGAGAGGTCGAGCAGGCCTCAGTACCATCTGGTACAGAAGTGTGGGGTTGCTGGGTGTACAGTCACCTATGATGTGGAGAGTCAAGCTGCCACCAAGCGGGCGCCATCCCTTATGCCGGGAGAGCAGATTCAACAATGATGATAATCAATTGTACCCAGGGAACACATGGGCAGCTGGCCAACGGTGAGTTGCAGCTCAGATACGAGTGAGGCAAGGCACCAACTCACGTAGTCGAAGATACATATGAAAAACAATCAGGAGATATGCGAGCGTTACAAGCCTAAACGCCATACTAGGGTCAGGCAAAGTCAGGGGATCGACTGTCCCATCGATGACAATAGGTCATTGAAGGTAGGAAATAAAAACAACAAAAAGGGTACCTTGAGCGAAGATTGACCTGAAAGACATTGTGAGGCCCTCTTCAAGTGGAGCAGTCACTCGGGAGGGAAACCGGAGCTCTGTCAGGCTGCAAGCACCGCAGACAGGCACACCCGGGAATCCGCCATCAGCGGGGATGCGTCGGTGGAGCTGAAAGTGGAAATCAACACCGCTACTGGCGTGTCCCAAAGGCGGATCGAGAGGACGTCGCGGCATGATCCGGGAGGGGTCCGCAGTAGACGAAGTGTGAAGGCTGAGTCCTGATGGTGGGTGTCGGGCTGCAAATCTGGAAGGCATCGCGGGACATTCCGGGCAGGGTCTGCAGAGAGCAGAACGAGAGGTCGAGTCCTGGAGGGGGGAGGCGGTCGGAGGGGGGAGAGCCGTTAGCTCACATTCAAACAGCAGCGAGGTATTTCTGCCGAGCCATCGGCCATGATGGCAAGGCTCCGTGGGCACTCCCTCAAGAAACTCTGAGGGTGTGAAGCAGGCCACCCGGATCATTTCTGGGGTCCGCAGTGAGTGGAACAAGAGGACAAATCTTGGAGGAGGGTGGCAATCGGAGGGGGGAGAGCCGCCAGCTCAAACTCCACAGCAGCGCGGCATCTCCGCCAAGCCAGCGGCCATGATGGTAAAGGCTCTGTGGGCACTCCCTCGGGAAACTCGGAGGGTGTGCAGCAGGCTAACCGGATAACTCCAGGGGGAAAGGAAGGCACCGGAGTGCAGGCACAAGATCCACCGTAGATTAGGAGGCAGAAGGGGGACAAGGAAATTTCTTTTTCGCTTCTTCTCTGCTCATTCGCCCTTTTCCTTTGTTCCCATTCAATCCTTAACTATTCTGATTTTGCTTATTCAACTGATTTTCATTTTGAGAACCAGTACTTGCCTCTTGATGGTCTGCTAATTTCACTTGTGCCCACATCTTCTTTTCTTTCAATTTCTTATGTTTTGCGTCAATATCGTCACTGCAATACTTTGCGTATTTTAAAATATCATCAATGGGCTTACTCTGCCAGCAAAGCATATGCTGTTGAATCATTTGACTAATTTCCGATCTCAATCTATACACAAACCTATACACAAAATGTCCCATATCCTTTTCACTGATATTTTCAAATCCACTATACTGCTTAAATACCTGTAATAACCTCTCATAATACGCATGCACTCACTCCTTTGGTTCTTGAGTTGTTCTATCTATTTTAACCCAATCCGTTTCTTTTGGAGGGATTTTCCCTTTCAAGAAAGTAATTACTTGCTGATATTTCTTCATCACATCTTCTGAAGGTGCACCTGTCTTTGCATCTCTTGGATATGCTTCAGTTGGCCAATCAACCGTAATCTTACATTCTGCCCATAAATCAGCTGGCACCAATATATCAAACAGACCATCCAAATCATTCAACAATACTTTTGAAACTTTTACAAACCTCTCTACCTGCTTATACCATTCAACTGGCTTCTCCCTTAATCTGGGGAAATCATTTGTAAAAGACAAAATATCCTGTCTGGACCAAGGAACATGAACATATCCACCACCAGGAACTTCTCTCATGGTGTAGTGTAGATCCTATTTCCCTAATAGGCTCTGCGCATTGGAATAATATACCCTATAGGTTTGACATAGGACTAAGGTCGGTATGTCCCTATCGAGTATATTAAACTTAATTACTTGTGCCAGCTAGCTCAGAGGCCACTAGAAACTCCTTGATAAACAAGAAGGGAGTAGTTTCTGGCAGCCGCAAAACATGACAACTTTGTTTCCCTTTTAGAATCAGAACGTGTCCCAGAGTCGTGGAAACAATAGATAACTATTTCACTCAGCTCAATCGTGCATGCTTAGTTTTCCCAAAGTTACACAGAAAGAACAGACGGGCGTTTCAATAAAAGGTTTATTGAACAGTCTTGTTTCTCGTGTAAGTAAAATGTGCTGTTACGATCACAAGACAGTATGCAAGATAAATAATGTACAGCGTAAGCAGTAGAAATAAATACAGCCCTAGCATGATCTTTAGTAGATATTCATTTACATAAATAACATAGACTAAGAATGCGAGTACTCATACGATGCGTCTCTAAGCTAGTTCTACCCCAATGTACCCAACCTAACCTAGGTGTAGGGAGAGGTATGAAGTAGGTGAAGTATTCCTTACTATGGTATACTAAGAGTATGTTAAGTCTAGTATGCCTAGTATGCCAAGAGTCCCTCTAGGTTTCTAGTCAGCTCCATACCTTAAGAATGAGAGAGGTGAGAATCTCTTGCCAGACTCGAACTCCAACACCCCGCAAGGGAAGTCAGATCACTGGAAGCTGGACTCTCTGCGTGCAGGGATGACAGAGTCTTCTCAGTGTGTCAGTCCGGGAAACGGGCTCCTCTGAAGTCGAGGTCTCCTCTGATTTACAAGGGCTAGGGAAGGTATATTTATACCTGAGAGGTACCTCAGAATGTTAGCATTGACGTGAATCGGACAGCGGAAGACGTCATGAATGAACCCCTAAGGTATAACGGTTCATGCATAATACATGAGTCCTTGAAGAAATCAATAGTCCTGTGCTAGGGAAACTCCTGCAGCCTAAGGGTCTGTTCTTCAAGAACTCGTTGTGACGTTAGGGTGGACGGATGTCAGAGACCATGCCTGTATTTGGAGTGCACGGTTTAATGCCTAAATAAGGACTGGGATCTTATGCCTATATAAGGGCAGGGTGAATTGTGCCTATATAAGGACATGATACAGGAAAGCCCGTGTATGGACACCCTAAGAGGAATACAACACCCACTCCACTTTCGTGTGTACGATAATTAGAAAATGCTAAACATTTAATATGCTAAACATAAAATGGAGTACCGCATAATGCTAAAAATATTCCTTAAAAGCATAAAAAGCATTTAAAAACATATGAAAATGCAAAAGGTACTGTACATATTAATCATTGCTTTTCTCAGTTCAGGCATATAGTTGGTAATAAAATGCAATTTGAATGAAAGAAGCAGTAATATTTACATGTGACAGAAAATGATCGATAAGCTGTTCAAAATCAAAGTCATTTCATGTCATGAAAATTAATGAACTTGTTAGACAAATAAGATGACAAAGTGTCTGAGGAAGTACCGCGAAGTCCGTACTATAAGACTAGTTCTACTTCAAGCAGATTGAATTGCCATTCAATTTGAAAAAACTGAAAAAAGTTCAATTTGGGGAAAGTTCCAAGTTTTTGAAATATGAAGGCCAAATTTTACTGAGTCTCTGGTACACTGTGGGTTGAATGAGAGTCAGTGTACGGGTCTGGTGTAAACATGAGATTATCTATTTCTGTAGACAAAATATCGTCCACTGAAGTTGGTGACAGTCGGAACACCTCGTGTAGTAGATTAATTGCACATAGATGTGAAGCATCGCTTTCAGCATAGGTTGCCGCAGCAATGTTCGCGTCCGTTGTTACTTGTGTGCCTGTAGATCCATCTCGTACCTCAGCAGCTGCCGGAAGCGTCTGTGAGATCTCAATAAATGCCGTCATCAGGATTGGTAGCCTCTGGGGACAACACAGAGCATGGGCCGTTATCGGGTCCAGCAGAGTATCGATATCCGTTGGCGTTGCTGATGGAAATGTTAGACAGGTGTCTAACAATCATTCTTCACCGCATAGCAGGCATTGTAGGACAGGTAAGATGCAATCTTGCCAGATTGGTCTGAATGACAGGAACCACGTGGTATTAAGTTCCCGTATACGAGTCATGCCCAAAAGCTGTACTATTCGCTCACGGCACTTTCATTCAAGGAGAGCTTTCTCCACTTCGCTCGGAGTGATGTCTGCGAATAGGCTGCCCATAGCGTAATAGCAGGAAGAGAAATAGAATTCTGGCAACAAGTGCTAGAATTAATGGTATGCCACCAAACACCGAATGTGCAAAGTTCGGGATGATTCCGAGTATTGCCTGGAAAGGTGCTAATAGACCGGAACAGATGCTCTTAAATACATGTACAATCCCGCTTGTATCAGACATGTTAAAGATACGTCCTATCATTTCCACAAAATGTATATGGCAGTTTGTACGTATTAAAGTCTGTATCTCAGCCGAAGTCCTTGCTACTTGTAGATCATAGGTTTCTTTGGCCGAGGTCAAAGGCACTGTTTGCTGTAAAAGCATGGCTTTCATTCTGCTCAAAGTATCAAATCTTATAAAAGAGACGTTCAGCGAAGGCCACAAAGGCGACTCCCTGACTGTGTCTATTGGGGCAAACAATACTTGCATACAGCAAGTGACCCTGGAGTTGACCGTTACTAGATATGGGGTGCCTGGCAACATGCCGCAGCAACTCTGATCATTCAACATGAGGTAACTCCCATTAGAAAGTTGTCCAAACGTTGGATTAATCACAGCAGCTGGTGTACCCTGCTGATGGCAAGACAAATTTGCCACAGAACCATTGCAAGCCCCGTGTAAAGAAATGTCCTGACATATAAGTGAACCGCTCAGTGCACTTTTGCAGTGTGTACCGCTCAAAAACACTTCACGATCCCCACTCCAACATCTATATGTATACGGTAAATCCCAAGATGTCTTAATGTATTCCTTACCCAACCTTTCATATTTGCCTGCTTGCATTTGTCTGAGGCAATACTGAAACTGAAAAGTAGTCACAGGTAGTGTGATTTTGCCATGAATGAGCCATTCTGTAGCTGGTTTTTCTGCCACTGTGAATGGTAACTTTTCCAGTTTTTCAATGCTCAGCACTGTATACTTTGCTCCTTTTTGTGTCAGTTCGATCTGTTTATCAGTTAGATTGTAGTCTGCAAACAGAGTTGACGTGTTGATAAAACGCCAAGGCACATAGCCCGCACGCAAAGATTGCAGCGTCCAGCTTAATAACACAATAGAACGTAATTGAGATTGGCCTTGCTGTAACATCGCCAAATCTTGTTCTAGTATGTCAATAGCAGAGGATACAATGCCATCCAATGAATATATTCTGGAGGACAAAGTTGTTAACCCATTGTCGACCACAGTGAGTGTTTTCTCTAAATTAATACGATCAAGTTCACGTATTCGTTCTGCGGCCTCCATCTGTGACACTTTCCATGCTTCATTATAAACAGCAGAGATGCTGGCATATATGAAACGTTTTTGACGCGGTTTTCTTGGTCCAAGCAAGAATTCCCTAAGGTCTGCGTCTTCTGTAAGTAAGGATAAGTGTTGTTTCACATCCTGTAGTGTAGACTTATGCAGCCAATCGAGGCATAATTTTCCTACACTGTATGTTGTTACTACCCCCGGATGCTGTCTTTGGACGTATCTTGGGTCTGGCCTATGAATAGTAAATCCCTGAGTTTTATTCAGGAATCTTTCCTGACAGTTGTTTGTGTCTGTGGGCCAGATCAACCATTTTTTCCATTCAGGATTAGATCTTGTTGTAGGGATTCTGCACATACACAGAG
The DNA here is from genome assembly GCA_963921515.1 of Calotriton arnoldi. Taxonomy (NCBI): domain Eukaryota; kingdom Metazoa; phylum Chordata; class Amphibia; order Caudata; family Salamandridae; genus Calotriton; species Calotriton arnoldi. The sequence goes on along the minus strand of CAWUFW010001024.1, from coordinate 2,195,993 downwards.
CTATGCAAAGGATAATAGGACCTCGGAATATAGTGGTGAGCCAACCATAAACCTTAGCACCTAAAACCCCAACCCGACTAGCTGTAGTGTCTCATTAGCAACAATGCTACCAATGATTAGACAACCCAGAACACGGTCTCTCTCTCTCAGGACTCGCAGGAGCAAGAACACCCTTTCATCACTCACTCATACCTGTCCACAACGTGCGTAAGAAGAGACACTGTATAGTTTAAAATGTTTATTTGAACAACGTGATGTAAGATACAGTACACGTGCCAGTACTATCAGCATAATGCATAAGGTTAATATAATCAGCATAGTTACAACTCCATAGAATACAAACGGGGAAAGCATTTTATAAAGCAGTGGATATAGGGCTAAATGACCTTACCACCCTCCCCGTGCTAGTAGCTAGTTTATTATAAAAACAGAAGACCTCCGGGCATTTTCTAGCGAACCCCCATACCTCAATATCTAGATGCAAGATTTACATCATCAGACAAGCACAGCTCTTCTCTCTGGAAAGGTTTTTCTCCAAGTGCCGCTGTACCTAGTGTTATGTCTAAGTGCGAGGGACTGGCCAGATCAGCAAGAACAAGGGACGTTGTTTTTCGACCTTGTACATGTTGTGCAGACGTAGCCCAAAGGGAACAGGAGAAAAGGTGAAAGACAGAAATGCAGACAGTTCTAATATAGCTGGGCAGAAGCAGAGGCTGGAAAAACAACGGCACAAAGTAACGTGCGCTAAAAGGCATCATGGCAGCCAGGCCTAAGTCAACGTAGCAAGGCAGTCCAGGAGGCCACAAACCACAAGACACCCTCCCCTGGGCAGTCCATTGGCCAAGACATAGGACGAAGACAGAGTTCAAATAGACGGAGCAGAACAGAAACATCCGTTGTGGAGCAGTCCCCATGAAGGACAACGAATGGGAGATGGAAAAAAAAAAAAAAGAATTGTAGAGGTTAATAACAAAATCCAATGAGGCAGGTCGCAGAAAGCGAAGGCCCTGTCAATCCAACAGAGTGTAAGTGCAGAAAAATGCCACACCTTCCAAGAGGACATCATTGGAATCGTCGGAAAAAAGCGACGCCATCCAGTCCAATAAATCAAAGCTGCAGTCATGTTCCTCGCAGGAGGGAGCAGCGAATAGCATTGCGGGACAACTTGCGTGGTACTCAATATAACTTTGTTGTAGGAGATTCTGAGCAGCCGCCCAGATATCCCATTGTGCCAAAATCCCCAGTGCAGCCGCACGCGCCATGTAGCCTGCACCGGAACAGTCCCGTTCATGGGCCTCTAAGGGACCCACCAGCAGGACAAAATCCGGTCGAGACAGAGACGTATTGGAGAGGCAATAATCCAAGGACCACGAGAAAGGACATCTGATGCAAGACATCACAGGTTGAACGCAAGTGAAATACGCAAAGCGAAAAGAAAGTCTATAGGACACACTGAGCGTCGCCAATGGCAGGATGCCGAAGCCAGCGAGGATGCGTTCACGGAGCATCTGGAGACGACCTGGGTCGAGTAGGGCCCAAGGAGGTGCAGCCATTTCACAGTAAACAGACCAACAGAATATGTTGTTACAGTACGAGAGTCAGAAAACCTTGGATCTGGCCTATCCTGTTTGTAACCAGGAACTGAGTCATGAAAACGCAGTTGGCAGGCGTTAGACGCTATGGGCCAAGCCAACCAGGGTGACTGAACAAACGTAGAGACATTAAACGAATTGTTCTGAAACAGAGCTTCCAAAATTGTAAGGGACACATTGAAATGCAAGCTCCCGTTGGGAGTGGAAGACAATGTAGGAATGGAAGGTGCATTCAATTGTTTGGAATTAGGCAAACCCCAACACGTAGTTTGATAGATGGTATTATTCAGAAATACTATTTGGGCCGGGATAAGGCAAGCACGGTGCAAGGCTTCTGTGCCATGCACCTGCCATGGTCTGGAACCCCAAATTGATTTGAAGTCAACAGTGTCCTTCCAGCACTCATAACCACCCACAGCTAAGTCGCTCAAAAAGGAACCCGAATATAGCAAATTGGTGTGGGTCAACATGATTTTCTGAGTGGAGGGAGTGTTTAATTTAAAATAATAGGACCCAGGGTTTGACCTATCAAAGTCTGTGAAGTAAGTAAATTTATTTCTAAGAGTTTGGGAGCTACCTGGCAAAGGGGTTGGACAATGCTCCCATTCGGTGTAGTTAAAAGGACCACGCAGTGCACTTGGTTTATGGACAAAATGGTTGCCCCAATGCTGGTAACAATACAAATCGGCATAACTTGCAGAATTCATGTACAAATCTTCAGCATTAAAAGCAGCATAATATTTCAAATCAGTAAATAATGCTTCAACTGCATGCACATCCCAATCGTCAGAATGAATATTACTTTTCACGACATCACCCATTGAAACACGAAGGACATTTGGTACATTAATAATTTCGGTTGGTCCATGAATTTGGAAATTTACCGCATCCCATACGATGCCATCAGCGACTGGAAAAGCTGAAATGTTCACTAATGCGTGATCTCGCTTCATGATGTGAGATGAAGAATGTGGAGCCAAAGTTCCAGCGACATAGTTCACGGCAGAGCGTTCTGGTAAATAGTGTCCATTGATGAGTAGAAAAAACACTGTGACAAAGCCAATGGACATGAACAAAAAAATCAGGAATGTATCAGAACCAGATGTATGTCCAGGGGGGAATCAAAAAATTGTCTCTGAACCAGGATACTAGAATACTGAATTTGGACGGGACAAGTGATGAGGTGGAATCCGAGTCAAAGGAATAACGTGTTGGGCTCAGTGGCGTTGTTGGTAGGTGTGCCACTGACTCGTTGGCGGGGTAGGTATACTCAGTCTCGTCGTTGCAGGGGGAGTCCGGGTAGTCGAGTAAGCGATCAGGCAAATCTACCATTTCGATAGCAACATCAGTGACCGTCTGGGCCGGAGGGCCACAAACATTTGTCCGGGAAATGACAGGACAAGAGACCGCTGGTGTAACACTATTCAGGATCGGCCATATGTTGTAGCTTGACATTTTCCACTGAGATGTATCTGTTTTCCTTGCGACCAGGAAGCGGTGGTAAGATGACTGTACGAGTTCCCTTCAAGCCAAGGACTGGAACTGGTGCACGGTAAGAGGGGCCAAATTCTTTTTTGTTCTCCACCTTCTCTCGAACCAGATCTCCAATCTTCGGAAGCCAGCCGGCAACTGGAATCTGCAGCGCAGCGTCTGTGGCTGAAGGTAAATGTGCGATTGCAAGCTTGTCTCGGGCTTCTTGTAAGTCCTGTAACATAGTAGAATGGTTATCTACATCAAAGATGGCGGATTGCGCCGCCATGTCTAGACCATCAACGTCGGGCACAAACATTCGTATGCCAAAAAGCATTTCGTATGGGGTCGGTCCGCCCACCCAGAGGTCTTCTAGGGAGATTATTAAGTGCACGTTGTACAGTATACAAGTGGGCCAGCCAGTTTCTGCCAGTACCTAAGACTCTAGCTGTCAAGGATTGCTTTAAGTCACGGTTCATTCGTTCAACAATCGAGTTGCCCTCAGGCCGATATGGAGACGAAAATTTCACCCGCACCCCCAGTGAACCCATTGCGTCCTTGTAAGCCTTAGAGGCGAACGCTGGACCTTGGTCAGAATGGAAGGTGCCACAGGCGAAAATTCCCACAAAGACACGCAAATCCCTTATGACATTTCGAGCGTCAGCACTTCGTTGTGGCCAAACCCAGATGAAACGTGTGCACGAATCCACTGCCACTAAGATATATTTATAGGCAGTGTCCGAAGAAAATGGACCGCAGTGATCCAGGTAAACACACCCAAAAGGTCTGTTTGAAATGCAGAGCGGGGTCTGTGGTGGTCGTGAAACCGTGGAAGGCTTAATCTGCTGACAAACGTCACAAGAAAGCATATAAGTACGGGTTTGTTTGTATAAACCACGCCACCAGTAACGCTGTTGCAAGATGGAAACCGTCGCAGACACTCCAGCATGCGCCAAAGCCATGCCTTTGTGTGAGGCCGTTATCAAGGAAAGTCTGCGGTCCGCGTTGGGAATCAGCCGATCACCAACGTCTGGAATCTTTACGTAAGGAGCCTGTTCGGGACTTATCTGATAAGAATATTTGGAAGGGAAACCTCTAGGGTAATTAGTACCTTCCTTTGTTGCAGCAATAGCGGCTAAAATATCAGTATCTGTTTTAGACACGGATCTTGTAACTGCTGCGACTGAGCACGTGACTACTGCTGATTTGGCAGCTTCGTCTGCCAAACCGTTACCGACAGCGTGTGTGCCCACACGCTGGTGGCCAAGAGTGTGAACCACCTGTGTGAGAGGCAGACGTTGTTTCAAATCTGCCACTCGAACCCAATGCATCTTATGCTTAATTGTGCTACCTTTGGCGTCTCTGTAGTCGTTCTGCGACCAAAAGAACAGATTGTCATTGTAAGACTGAACACAGTAGTAAGAATCGCATACAATGAGAGTGGTCACATCAGGAGTAGCAAACTCAAGTGCTAGCACCAATGCGCGCAGCTCGGCCAATTGTGCGGTACTATCTCCGAGTGCCTGAGTATGCACTACAGTTGATTTGAACTTACCGTTCACAAAGGTACCTGCAACAATAGCACACGCTGCTGAATAAGCATGCTTGGAACCCGTAGCCGGTTGTGCCGAACCATCGGTATAGATAATACATTCGTATTCCTCAAGCGGTAGCAAAGACAGAGGAGGAGGATGAACGAATTCATACTGTAAAAACTCCTGAGTCTGAAGAGAAGAATCAAAGATAAAAGTGACATCCGGAGACATCAAAGATGTTGCCCATTGAATCCAACGGGGGTGCAAAGCTTTAGAGTTCGGTACACTTGCTTTTGTCACTGCCTCCAGGGCAGGATATGGTGTTACCACCAGAATGCGTTTTCCCTGCGCCAGTGCGTGTTCTTTTAGAATCGCCATTTGCACTGCGGTCAAAACTTTCTCCACAGATGAAAAGCGCATTTCTGCGGAAGTGTAAAGATGTGACTTGTATGAGATGGGTAATGTGTCACCTTCGTTAAAGGTTAAGTACGTGAAACCCCCTGCCCCTGGAATGATTCTAATCACCAGGTTTGTGTGGTTGTCACGAGTCAACAAGAATTTAGACTCAAGCAGGTCTGTCTGCAAAGACTGCAGAATGGAGGAATGCTCCGGAAGCCAGCATGACTTCGAAAAGTTTGGTTGTATCAAGGCATACAGTGGCTTGATACACTGGGCATATTCGGGAATGTAAGTACGCCCGAAATTTAGAAAACCCAGTAGAGACTGAAGTTTCTTCAGAGTGGTAGGAGGGCACAAAAGTGCACATTTCTCCAGGAAATGGGGGGCCAAGCCCTTACCTTCATTGTTGAGTTCATAGCCCAAAATCAAAACGGTAAATTCAGCAATGTGAGTTTTGGCAAAAGTTAAACTTATAACCTAAAACCGCAAATTCTAGAATAATGCGGTCCACTCGGGAAAGATGCGGGTACAATTCGTCATCTGTCAGATAAATATCAACGACGTACGAACATGCATCTGGGTCTATGCCGTCTAACAAAGAGACAACACGGGCAGCGAATACGCCTGGACTGTTCTAGTAGCCCATAGGTAAACGCCGGAATTTGAATAATTTACCACCGGAGGTAAAAGCGCTCCATTGGCTACTCTCCGGGGCTAAGTTGTGCGTGTAGAATCCATTGGATAGGTCAAGTGTAGTTTTATATTTCTTACGTACAAGACTGTCTACAAGCGCAGAACTGTGGGTGTTTTGCACCGCAAAGGTCCGACAATGAGAGTTCAAATGTCGGTAATCCAAAACTAAGCGGTACGATCCATCGGGTTTAGAAACCACGAAAAGGGGATTATTCATCGGTGACACGCATGTTTCAATCACTCCCTGATATTCTAACTGGGTCAGAATTTCGGAAACGGGACCTTTAGCTTCCCGTTTGTTGGGATCTTGGGGTTGTGGCTGTGGCAACGACCGCAAAGGTATTTCATGGGGGGGAGAGTCTTCATCCCAGCCCACGTGGTTGCGGTATAATGCTGGAGCCAGGGACACGGCCCACTCAGCTGCTAGAGCCTCCGCTTTGTCCTTTGGGACATGACGAGAAAAGCTCGGAAGGATTACCTCCTCCCCTTTATGCGCAGCAAGTACGAATGGGGGCGGCCAATCCGCCTCCGCTAACAAAATGTCGTACGAAGAAGTCAGATTTTCCCAAAAAATCCCTTTAATAACACGCTGTATGTCACCTTCAATTTGAATGACAATATTATATAGTCGGTCAGGGGGTGCCACTCTGGTGTCTGCTGTCTCGACAGTAATGAATGTTTCAGTTGCTGTCGCCTCCACATGAGGACGTAGCGCCTCCCGCACTATGGTAACTTCCGCGGCACTGTCTAGGAGTGTCACTACCCACGTCCAATTCAGGAGTCTCGTTCTCACCGTCTGTGGCATATCTCGCTGTTACAGCGGTGTGAGGGGGTCGACTGGAATACCACGCACCGCACCGCGTCAGAACCGGGAAACCAAGAGTTAACCCCGCCTGCCTCTCCTCGCCTACAGGGATGTCATGGACAGCTGGGGACTGCCGACCAATCCGGACACGGAGGGGCGGGGCCACACCCCCTAAAGGCAGGGCCAGAGAACCAGGAAGGCGCTGTTGTTGTGCCAGGAGGAAAGGAAGGAGACGAAGAACGCCGTGCTGGAGGAGCCGTATCGGGAGCCGAGCCTTACGGAAGACGGGAAGGACACCACGGAGAGCCCCAACCCTCAGGAACCAGACGGAGACGGAGGACCCGACTCCTGGACGGAGGAGTGGTGGACACCCCCGGAGGACGCTGGAGAGCTGCCGCAGCTCAGGAGAGCTGTGGCTGAGGCGGTACGTGACTTGGGAGGGAGTGCAGGGAGGGAGTAAGAGGGAGGGTTATCGGGGAGGTAACAGGAAAGGGTTCACCAAGTGTTTTCACGGCGTGTGTGTGTATGTTTGCCCCTCACTGTCTCCTCCACCCGCCCTGCTCCCTCACGTCATTTCACTGCCCTATTGGAGGGACGAGAGTGCCTCCCCACGATTGTATGCTGCCTATGTACTGACCGAGTGTGACCGGTCCGACACGTCTTAGGAGACTATATCACTTACACATACTGGAGGGTCGTTTCGTTATCGCTGACACCGTACTTTCTTTCCGCCCCCCCCTTTTTCTTTCTTATTTCACTGTAGACCGCCCTCCTCTTTACTTAGACCTACGGGCTCCTCTATTACGGTGAAGGGTTCTGTCTTGCCAAACCAGTGCAAGGACAGGGTTACTAATCGCCTCTTTTATTTTTATGTTGCTTCTCTCCCCTGCGAGCCTTCTGGGACACCCCCTCCTCGTCGAGAGAACACCCAGGAAACACCGGACAGACGTTCCAGACCACACCCGGGGAGAAGAAGCCCACATCCCTTCCGTATTGACTGTTAGCTGTTTCTGTTGGTGTTGTAACCTCCAATAAAGAACACCATTGAGCCCGTAATCCGGCCTCCTCGCTTCTTCTTCCGCCCGTCCCTCTCACACCTGGTGTCAGAAGTGGGATCCCGGAAGATGGAGGCCGCGATGCAGAAAATGGCGGAGGGGCAGGACAAGCTGGGCCGTGCCATGGAGAAGTTCCTGGCCATCGCCGAAGAGGATCGGGAGAAATTACAGAAGGCCCTGACAGAGCAGAATCAAGCCCAGGAAACCACCTTCGGTCGGTTGGCTGACACCCTGGGGCAGCAGAGAGGTGTTTCCCCATTGCCATCGATGGTTCTACAAAAATACGTCAGTGGGGAAGACCCCGACTTTTTCTTTGCCAACTTTGAGCGTATGGCCCGGACCGCAGGGTGGACAGAGGACAAATGGGGGCAGTACTTAGGACCCCTTTTAACGGGTGACATGCAGGCCGCCTATCAGGAGGCAAACCCCTTGGGCCTTACACCATATCTGGATGTAAAAAGAGATATACTGGAGAGATTAGGATTGGATGAAGAGACCTATAGAATCCGCTTACGCCAGATCAAGGAGGGTCCCCAGGAAACACCACGCGCTCTCTCCTACTGTGTCCGGGACCTGACCAACCGGTGGTTGAAGCCCCTGACTTCAACCAAAGAGGACATACTGGAGCAGATTTATTTGGAACAGTTCCTCTCCTCCTTGTATCCCGCCGCACAAAAGTGGGTTCGGCAGCATACCCTATTAACATTTGAGAGGGCCGTTGAGATAGCGGGTGCCTTCCACAGAGCCCAGGAGTCACAGCGCTATAGGGAAGAGCCCCATTGGAAGCCATCAGGCGGGGGTCTGTCACGAGTCAACAGGCCCCCTCCAACCCATCGCCCAGAGACGGTGACTGTCATACCCCACCTTGCAGCCCCTTCTCCCCGACCGCCCACACCCCATCCCGGACCTCAGTGCTTTGCCTGTGGTGTCTATGGCCACATTGCCCGGATGTGCCCTCAGAAGGAGGAACCGATGGAGGTGGGACTCACCCGGTCATACTATTGCAACCCCATGGGGAAGAAACCCCGCTACCATAGGACTGTCAGGGTGAACGGGGGAAACAGAAGGGCTCTGATGGACACGGGTTGCTTACAAAGCGTGATGCAACCATCTGCTATACCTGGGGGAGTCACCTGAACCACCGGAGAGGTCAACATCCAATGCATCCATGGTGACAATAAACGATATCCCACCACCGACGTGCGGATACAACATGGGCCCTCCTATCAGCCCGTGTCCCTGCGAGTAGGGTTGGTACCTCGCTTGCCCGAGCCATTGGTCCTAGGCTCCGACTATCCCCATCTGTCCGCTGTGGTACCGGAGCAAGATATAGATAGGGACGATTGGTGCCAATCCGCTCCTTTTTCCAAGGAACCCGTCCTAGACCACCCATCAAGGAAAATCCCGAAAAGCCGAAACCAGAAGAAGAAGGAGAAACGAAACTGGACTAGGATTGCCTTGACCCAAGTCAACGAAGACCCCCTTTGGCAGTACGATAGGGGTTTTTTCGCGGCCCAGAGGGAAGATCCAACGCTAAGAGAAGCTTGGAACCATGCTACAGACACCGTGAATCCCACCCAAGTAGGTCCCCAGTTCCTTATCAAGGGAGGACTGCTCTATAGAAAAGGGGGAAAGAACCTTCCCCTCCAGTTGCTTGTACCCCAGCCTTATCGGGAGAAAGTGATGTTCCTAGCACATAGTCACTTATTAGGGGGCCACTTCGGGGAGGAAAAGACAGAAAAAGACATCTTAGGGAAATTCTTCTGGCCAGGCATATACCAACAGGTGCGTCAATACTGTAAAAGGTGCCCCATTTGCCAAAAGAACAGCCGGTATCGACCTCCTAACGTCCCCTTACATCCCCTACCTATCATTGACGAACCATTCTCTCGTGTTGGGATGGATATTATCGGTCCCTTACTCCCCTCCCGTAGTGGATGCAGATATGTATTAGTGATAGTGGACTACGCCACCCGGTTTCCCAAAGCCGTGGCCCTTCGTCATCCCAATGCCCAGCAGATAGCCAAGGCCATGGTGAACGTCTTCTCCAGGGTGGGGTTCCCTAGGGAAGTGATAACCGATCAGGGCACACCCTTCATCTCCCAACTCATGAAACAAATTTGCTCCCAGCTGAAAATCAAACAGATCCGTACGGCAGCATACCACCCCCAAACGGACGGGCTGGTAGAGCGGTACAACGCTACCCTTAAGACCACCCTGAAAAAAATGTTAGACCTGGAGACCCGCCGATGGGAGGACATGTTACCCCTTGCATTGTTTGCTATCCGGTGCAAACCCCAAAAAAGCACCGGATACTCACCCTTTGAGTTACTGTATGGGCGACAACCCCGCACCCTTCTCGACATGGCCAGGGAAGAGTGGGAAGAAAGACCCGAAGGGACCAAACCTCTCCCTGAATATGTCATGGCCCTGAAGACTCACCTTCAGGAGATACAGAGTATCTGTAGAACCCATCTATAAAACGCTCAGGAGAGTCAAAGGCGGCAATACGACAAAACAGCCCAAGCACGCGCCCTGAAAGTGGGCGACCACGTCCTTCTCATGATGCCCACCTCTGACCACAAATTGTTGGGTCAGTGGCAGGGTCCCTTTCGGGTTGTTGAGATAGTGACACCGGTCACATATCGCCTCGAAATGGACCCCAGAAAGAAGAATAACACACAGATCTTCCATATAAACCTATTGAAACAATGGAACGGAGACGTACCCGTCCCGGTGGCCCTGACCTCGAGTTCCCCAGCCTTATACCTCCAAAGCATGGATCCGGAGTTGACTGATGAACAGCGAAACTCTCTGGATGCATGTTTGAGACCTCTTCAGGCAGTGTTTTCCACCTCCCCAGGGAGAACCAACCTGATTGAACATGCAATCGTCACGCAGCCTAGGAAGCGGGTAAAACTACGTCCGTATCGCCTTCCCGATTCCCGTCGGCAGGCTGTGGAACAGGAAGTACAGCAAATGCTTGGTATGGGTATTATAGAGCCATCTAAAAGTGAATGGAACTCACCCATAGTGTTGGTTCCAAAACCCGATGGCTCCATTAGATTTTGTATAGATTTCAGGGAGGTTAACAAAATCTCACAGTTTGACACATACCCGTTACCCCGGGTGGACGAGATGGTGGAGAGATTGGGCGAGGCAAAATACATCAGCACGCTAGACTTATGCAAAGGATACTGGCAGGTCCCCCTCACCAAAACAGACAGAGAAAAAACCGCCTTCTTGACCCCTGGAGGGTGGTATCAGTTCACCGTGCTACCCTTTGGGTTGCACGGGGCTCCTGCCACGTTCCAGAGGTTAATGAACACCCTGCTCAGGCCCTGTGTCGGGTATGCTGCAGCGTATATCGACGACATAGTTATCCATAGCAGCACATGGGAGCAACATCTGAACCACCTTACCACGGTCGTTCGGACCCTAGGAGAGGGTGGCCTTACTATCAACCCCGCTAAAAGCCGATTGGCCTCTAGATCCGTGAAATATCTCGGGTATCTATTGGGGGAAGGGCTCATCAAACCCCAGAAAGAGAAGATAGCAGCCATAGCGGACATCCCCTTTCCCCGCACCAAACGAGAGTTAAGGGCCTTCCTGGGTATCCTGGGCTATTACCGGCGTTTTATTCCCGAATTCTCTCACACAGCAGCCCCTTTGACCGATCTCCTACAAAAACATAAAAACACCGAAAGAGAGCTACAATGCCCCTCTACAGATCTTCAGCAGGCATTTCAGACTCTGAAACAAGCCCTTACCTCCAAACCCGTACTCCTGAGCCCCGATTATAGAAAACCCTTCATCCTCCAAACGGATGCCTCAGAACAAGGGCTAGGCGCTGTTCTGTCCCAAACCGACCCCCACGGACAAGAGCGGCCTATATTGTATATCAGCCAAAAGCTGTTCCCCCGAGAAAAAAACTACTCGGTAATAGAAAAAGAGGCCCTGGCTATCAAATGGGCGATTGAGTCTCTCCACTACTACCTGGAAGGAAGGGAGTTCACCCTTTACACGGATCACGCCCCTTTAGAATGGTTATCCCGTCACAAGGGTCACAACGACAGGATCATGAGGTGGTTACTAGCACTCCAACTATTCTGGTTTATTACATTACATCGAAAGGGGAAGGAACAGGGCAATGCAGATTACTTGTCACGTCATCCCCTCGACCTTTTCCTTGCAGGCAAGAAAGTTAGGGAAGGGGGATGTGAGGGGGTCGAGTGGAATACCACGCACAGCACCGCGTCAGAACCGGGAAACCAAGAGTTAACCCCGCCTGCCTCTCCTCGCCTACAGGGATGTCATGGACAGCTGGGGACTGCCGACCAATCCGGACACGGAGGGGCGGGGCCACACCCCCTAAAGGCAGGGCCAGAGAACCAGGAAGGCGCTGTTGTTGTGTCAGGAGGAAAGGAAGGAGATGAAGAACGCCGTGCTGGAGGAGCCGTATCGGGAGCCGAGCCTTACGGAAGACGGGAAGGACACCACGGAGAGCCCCAACCCTCAGGAACCAGACAGAGACGGAGGACCCGACTCCTGGACGGAGGAGTGGTGGACACCCCCGGAGGACGCTGGAGAGCCGCCGCAGCTCAGGAGACCGCCCTCCTCTTTACTTAGACCTACGGGCTCCTCTATTACGGTGAAGGTTTCTGTCTTGCCAAACCAGTGCAAGGACAGGGTTACTAATCGCCTCTTTTATTTTTATGTTGCTTCTCTCCCCTGCGAGCCTTCTGGGACACCCCCTCCTCGTCGAGAGAACACCCAGGAAACACCGGACAGACGTTCCAGACCTCACCCGGGGAGAAGAAGCCCACATCCCTTCCGTATTGACTGTTAGCTGTTTCTGTTGGTGTTGTAACCTCCAATAAAGAACACCATTGAGCCCGTAATCCGGCCTCCTCGCTTCTTCTTCCGCCCGTCCCTCTCACAAGCGGCAACTTTCTTCTTCTGAAACTGTGGGCGAGAGCGTTGAAATTCTTCTGCTTTCCCTCTGACCTGTTGTCGAGATTGGTCTCGTCCCTGTGGAGCCTCTCGACCCCTTCCTCTATCCTGGCGATCTCCTCCACCAGCCTGCAAAGTTGTTGGTGCCTGTGAAGAACGAGGAGAACGCGAATCAGAGACTTGAAATCTCTCTGGAGATTTAATTCTCGCCCTATCGCGCAAATCATAAGTGCGTTCAGAAGAGACGGAAACCGGGGATGCGCCTCGCGACCCCGGCTTCTTCTGTTGCTTACCCTGTTTTTTCAACCTCCAGCTCTTTTTAGTAAAAACTGGTTTCTCATCTTTCTCAGATTGAGTTTTTGGTTGTTGTTGCGATTGTGTTTGCGATTTAGCGAAAGGCTTAACTCCCAGGCTATTGCGGCCAATTGTTTTGTAAGCCTGTGCAATAATTTTCGGTAATTTGCGCGGCTTGTCCGGATCTGGGACCAAAGCCAAAGCATTAGCTACTTGAAAGTTAACTGCATTGCCCTTGACATTCGCAAGGATCAAATCAGCTACTACGTCGAACACTCCCACCAGTCTCATCCCTAATTCCACAGCCGCTTCAGGGCCATGTTCATCCTGCACACGTTTAATTACAGAGGGGAGAACCGTCATGGAAGGAGTGCCGAAACACTTCGCATATACTGCTGCGAATACCCTACCCCCAGTTGTTGCATTCTGCCAACTCGGGGATTAAGTCTTTTGGCAAACTAATCGTCAAAATCCTGTGTTTTTCCACGGGAGAGGTATTTGGAAAAACTGCCTCCAGCTGCTCAAATTTTTCTGCAAGCCAATAAGGAAAATCATCCTTATTTTGTGGGCGCTTGCCCATCACCGAATTACCATGACAGGACTTATGGTTACACCACCTGCTCCAGCTGGATGGGCTGCAACTCCAGGCGGAGCTCCCTGGATGTTGCCTGTAACATACTGTACTAAAGCTCTATGCACTCGTATCAAAGACGAATGCAAATTACGCAGTTCACCGACTGCCACCGTCATATAACGCGGATGTGGGGTATACCCGGCCAAGACAGGCCAAGTGGCCTCTTCAATCGATAAGGGGCCTAAACGAACCATGGTAACCGGTTGGGGGAGGGCGCCATCAAACCAAACACGGTGTTGCCATGCTGTGAGCGGTACTTCAAGATTCCTATACAGTCTATAGAGATTAGGAACAGCGGTGGCTGTATATTCATGGAACAAATTATCAGTCCCATCCACCGCCGAAAAGGTGACCCAAGAGTAAAACACCTCAAAGTGGTAAGCTGGATCTGCTTGTACCACAAAGATCAGATCGACACCCGCGTCAGGCACTCCATACACTGTTAAGTGAGCCCGGAGCGCTGCGTGGCTATGTGCCGCAATTTGAACAGCCATTTCAGGCTAAAATTTTTCGACAACCTAATATGAGGCAGCACAATATAGGGTTTTAGTTAAGAACCTTTTAACAACTTCAAGCTTGAAAAAACCTATAAAAACGTCAATATAGGAGGTATCACCGTCACAGACGCTCCCGGAAGCGTCTGCGATGGGGGTTGTGGACAAGCACAAGCACTACTCAAGCGTCTCGCAGATAAGCAGCCCACTCGTTGGTTGCGCCATGTTGTAGGGATTCTGCACATACACAGAGCTATGCACAGGATAATAGGACCTCGGAATATAGAGGTGAGCCAACCATAAACCTTAGCACCTAAAACCCCAACCCGACTAGCTGTAGCGTCTCATTAGCAACAATGCTACCAATGATTAGACAACCCAGAACACGGTCTCTCTCTCTCAGGACTCGCAGGAGCAAGAACACCCTTTCATCACTCACTCATACCTGTCCACAACGTGCGTAAGAAGAGACACTGTATAGTTTAAAATGTTTATTTCAACAACGTGCTCTAAGATACAGTACACGTGCCAGTACTATCAGCATAATGCATAAGGATAATATAATCAGCATAGTTACAACTCCATAGAATACAAACGGGGAAAGCATTTTATAGAGCAGTGGATATAGGGCTAAATGACCTTACCACTCTCCCCGTGCTAGTAGCTAGTTTATTATAAAAACAGAAGACCTCCGGGCATTTTCTAGCGAACCCCCATACCTCAATATCTAGATGCAAGATTTACATCATCAGACAAGCACAGCTCTTCTCTCTGGAAAGGTTTTTCTCCAAGTGCCGCTGTACCTAGTGTTATGTCTAAGTGCGAGGGACTGGCCAGATCAGCAAGAACAAGGGACGTTGTTTTTCGACCTTGTACATGTTGTGCAGACGTAGCCCAAAGGGAACAGGAGAAAAGGTGAAAGACAGAAATGCAGACAGTTCTAATATAGCCGGGCAGAAGCAGAGGCTGGAAAAACAACGGCACAAAGTAACGTGCGCAAAAAGGCATCATGGCAGCCAGGCCTAAGTCAACGTAGCAAGGCAGTCCAGGAGGCCACAAACCACAAGACAATCTGTTGAGTTGTAGTATATTGTCAACTGTAACCGCTGCCTGTGTATTGTTATCACTTACAGGTGTTGGTACAAAAGGTGTTTTCATCTCTTTGATCTTGGCTAGTCCAAGACAAGATGTTTGTTGGACGGTTTCATTCAAAAACATTATTTGTTCAGGGATGATACAGGCTCTAAATAAGGCTTCTATCCCCTGCACTTGCCAATTTTTTGTACCCCAGACAGTTTTTGTGTCTATTGTGTCTTTCCATAAGTCGAAACCCTGTCTAGACAGTTGGGCAATAAATGTTGCAGAGTAAATCTGTTTTGTATTAGTTAACATAATTTTCAGTCCTGTTTTGTTTACATTTTTATAGTAAAACGTTGCTGGATCAGATGTATTGTGACCTGAAAAATATGGAAACTTGTTAGCAAATGTTTTTGAACTACCTTTTGGTGGTGTAGGACAATGCTCCCATTGGTTAAACATAAACACATTTCTAGGGTTTGCAGATTTATGCAAATAATGATGACCATAGTGGTTATAGCAATACAGCTGTTCATAGTCTGATGAACCCTCTAAATATTCATTTTTAGAAAATGCAGCAGATTTTTCTAGGTCAAACATTATGTCGTTAACAGTCTCAAAGTCCCAATCATCAGAATAGGTACTGGACGAAATGAGATCACTTAGTGAAATTTTAAACAAATGTGGAATGTTCAATTTTTCCGTCGGGCCAAAGATATCAAAATCAGTTTTGTCCCACACTATACCATCCTGTATAGGAACGGCTGTGATGTTGACTGTTGACAAGTCTCTTGCTTCACGATGGGAAGATTTACGAGGTTTCAAAAGCACGTTCACATCTTTTCCTTCAATGTTCACATGGATGTATCTGCCATTTATAAGCACGCTCACAGTTATAACCAAAGCTAGCCAAAGCAGGAAAACAAACAGTCCAGAAATAATCCAGAGTTCAATCCATGGAGAAACCAGATAAGTCTTTTTCAGAAAGTGAAGAAAGTCTTGTACTTGCTGCTTGAATGTTGATGACACTGGCGTCGTTTCAGGTTCACTCGGATCTTCTGAGAACGTATCAAAGTTAATGAAATAGCCAAAAGCAGTTCTGTCAATTGTTGGAATTGCATCAGGATTTGTAGAAATCACTGGAACCAGTTGATCACTTGCCACATTGGTGTAGACAGGTGTATTTGGATGAACTGTTACTTGATTTTCAAGAGGGATGAGTTCCATAGCATTGTTGCTTAGTCCTTCATCTGTTACTGCTGAATTCCCAATTGTTATCAGTCTTTCAGTCTGAACCTCTTGGATAGTAGCGAGAGGAGTGTGTCTGCTACTAGGTCGGAGTCCACGAGGCCTACTACTTAGTATTGGCCACATACTGTGGTTTGATGAGGTCGATGGACACAAATCTTTTCTCCTTTCTTCCAGCAAGGGGCGGCAGAAGTACTGTTCTTGTTCCTTGAACTGCTAGGACAGGTACTGGTTGTCTGTAAGAAGGTCCAAATTCGGGGGCGGAGCTTGCCTGGAACGCAGATGGCCGCGCTGTAATTGAGCTCCGCCAGCCACCGGCACCATCCGTTATGGATTTGCCACTCCATTAGTCAACTACTGCCAAAAAAGTACAGGGCGATTGTCCTCCAAGACGTGGTGACCCTGGCGCTGGTATCCTGAACCCGACGGCTGAGGGGCGAGCCGAGATCCGTCAATCGAGGCCCTGAGCTGTGGCCTAGTGACGCGACTGGAGACGCTCCTGGGTCTCGCGTATGTGCGCAGCCGCGTACGCTCGCGCTGGAGACCCAAGCGGAGCCGCGGGAGTGCCTGGGCCCGGGCGTCTATGCTACACATTGCTGCCAACTAGAGCCGGTGAGGAGTGCTGGGGGGCCTGAGCGCGAGGTGCGGGAGAGCGGAACCTTCGACCCCCTCCCTGTGCGCTGGAACATGCCGATTTGCCCGTGCGCGCTGCTGGCTGACTCGGCCCCTCGCACCTTACCGGCCTGAAGATCTCTGCGTAGCCCCATAGCTGGCGAAGTGTGCGGTCGGCTCGTACTGTGTGGCCTCCTCTTGCCAACTGCGGATCTGTCACGCCCTAATCAGCCCCAGCAACACAGCGCTATGTTCTCTGCTGCGGGAGCGACCCACTGAGTCAACCCAGCCCTACCCTCTCTGAGCCATCCGGAGCCATTCGGTGCCTTCTGGCGCGGATCACCAGATTTCACGGGGCCACCTAAATTTAGCTGCTAAAGCACGCTGAGGCACCGCATAGGAGCGTCTGCAACATTTAGGGGCAGTGTGCACGCCTAGGAAAAGCCCCTGGTGAGAGAGCTTGGAAGGGGTACCCTGGAACAACACCTGGGAGGGTCTCATGTTGTGGCAACTGGATAGGGTCACTGCCGCATTGGACACTCTGTTGCGATCTGGCCTGGTGCTCGTAACTGCTGCAATGGGCAAGCCTGACAAGACCCAGCCAAAACTTAACTTTGAACAACGGAAGTCCAGACGCGTTGAGGGCGCTGCGGAGACAGTGCTATCAGACCCTGACTGCCCGGCGGAGGACACTATTGGGGACATCAAGACCATTATTTCGTCCATGCAGCATGGTTTAACCGCGCTAGATGCTAAAATTGATTCCTTAGCTTACAGAATGGACAGGATATCTGAGCGCGTAGACAAACATGCTCAACGCTTGGACACAGCCGAAAGTCGTATCACGGAGACTGAGGAAGCCCAATCTGAATCCCACATTGCGCAAAAACAGATGGAAAAAGCCCTTGCTGCTCTCCGAGACCGGGCTGAGGATTTGGAGGCCAGGTCGCGACGCAGCAACCTGCGCATTACAGGCCTTCCCAAAAATACTGCGACAGGAAACATGGAAACATTGGTTGAGAGGCTGCTCACCACGCTACTGGGCACTGAAGTGTTCTCGTCCAAGTTTGTCGTGGAGCGGGCGCACCGTTCACTGGGCCCCGAGCCTCCCCCTGGCGCCCCTCCACGGCCCATTGTCGCTAAGCTGTTGAATTATCGGGATAGGGACGCCGCACTCCGGAAGGCACGTGAGCTTGGTTCCTTACAGTATGAGGGATCTGCTTTGTCCCTATTCCCGGACTTCACTATGCAGGTCCAGGAGGCCAGGAGACAATTTGCACCCATGAAGCGCAAACTGCGCGAGCAAAACATTGAGTACGCAATGTTATATCCTGCCCGATTGAGAGTCCGTGTTGCTGGTAAACAGCAGATTTTCACCGATCCACGTACTCTTCAGAAGGCCTTAAGAGACTGGGGAAAGTTGGGTACCCCTGGCACATCCCGCACCGAAACTGCCCATACCAGTGCAGACAATGGAGACCTTGATGACAACGACTGAGTGGGAGGCTGGGCTGCGCAGTCTTTTATGTTAGAAATATTGGAGTGCTTGAATCTTTTCTCTTGCTATTTGTGCTCTTTAAGTATGCCATATTATTGATATTAGCGTTTTCACATGCATGTAGTATATAAGTTTCCTATAATTGCGGGAGGTAGATCTACAGGGGCCAAGGGCCCTATTTGTTATTTGCTGCTGGGTCTGCCGTAAAACACTCACTAATGGAGTGATTCTATTTCTGGTTTGGTGGCCGGGAGGGAGAAGTACGAAATGTGGGACGACCGGGTAACATCCGCCCCAAAGCGTTTCACGCCCTCGTTCACTATGGCCATCCGCTGTTGTGGTGGTGCAATTGTTTGTTTGATTGTAAGATTTCTTTTGTCTCTCTTAGTAAAGGGTGGGATTGTGGGTCGACTTTGCGCTGTTGGGGATTGCAAGGCGTGGGTGGGGGGAAGGTGTGGGATCATCATTTTGTATTTTTTTACTCTTGGTATGGAATATAGTTGGCACAGCTTACAGGATATGCAGGGCACGTACTGTGCTAAGTATATCAGCTTCCACGTAAATACACAAGCACATTGAATGTCGCGCCACTGCACAGGACAGGGTCACACTAGACGACTACGACTCCTGACATGGAATGTTAGGGGTCTGAATGATCACAGAAAACTGTGCAACATATTGGCGTATCTGAGGAGGAGGGAAGTTGATATCGCATTGCTAAAGGAGACTCACTAACAACCCGGATCCGCCTTGCTCGCAAATAGGACGCTGGCGGGTCACTCTAACACTGCTGGATTCACTTCGCATTCTAGGGGGGTGCTGACATGGATTAACCCTAGACTGAGGCTCCAGATAGAGAATTGTGTCACAGACCACGCTAGCAGATACACTATAACTAAATGCCATGGTAGGGAGATGAACTTCCTCATAGTTAACTCGTATGGTCCGAACTATGATGACCCACAGTTTTATTGGTCCCTGTCCACGCTAATAACGGGTCTCGGCTCGATGCCAATAACCTGGGGTGGGGATTTTAATTGCATCTTGGACCCGGCACTGGACCGTTCGAGGGGGGCCCCTAGGCTGTCGTCAGCTGCTGCTAGATCGCTCATGGATATCATGCTTCAGTTGCGGATGGTGGATGTCTGGAGGGCCAGATCACCTACACACGGGGGGTACACTCATTATTCAGCCTACCACGACATACACACCCGTATTGATTACTGGGTTGTATCTGAGTCATTGCTACCCAAGGTTCAGAGTTGCTCCATCTTAGCGTGCTCTTTCTCTGACCACTCACCTATATTATTAGAGCTTAATGTGCCCTCGCGTCGCCTTCCTCCCTTTTTGTGGAGATTCCCACCATACTCCCTGCTAGATACAGTTTTCAAATCAGAACTTCGTGATGCCATTGACGAATTCTTCCGTATTAATGTTGGCTCTGTGGATAAGTTTGCAACAGTATGGGAGACCTTTAAGGTCTTCATACGTGGGG
This sequence comes from Calotriton arnoldi, assembly GCA_963921515.1. NCBI lineage: Eukaryota > Metazoa > Chordata > Amphibia > Caudata > Salamandridae > Calotriton > Calotriton arnoldi. The sequence goes on along the minus strand of CAWUFW010001024.1, from coordinate 2,176,139 downwards.
TGGCCATGAAAAAGCATTCCGGGGTGCTTCGATCCATAAGAGACAGGCTGACCCTCCTAGAATCTAAACTGGCTCTCTTAGAGGCTGCCCTGATGGAGAGTACAGCTACTGATATACAGGACCAATTGAAGGCTACCCTGGAGGAATATCACAGGACTGCTGACAGCGAAATACAACATATGGGGAAGTATGCCACTGCTAGGGCCTACGGAGAGGGTGACAGGCCGGGCTCGGTACTTGCAGCCCTTGCACGCCGTAGGGCGGAGTCTGCCGGCATATATGATATCTTGAATGAAGAGGGCTCACTTGTCACGGATCAGGTAGATATCAACAGTAGCTTCCGTGGTTACTACCAGGAGCTATATGGGTCTAGGGTTGACCCCTCAGACAGCGAAATATTGCAGTACCTGGAGTGCATTAAGCTACCATGGTTGACAAATGACCATCGAGAATTTTTAATGCGCCCCCTGGACCTGATGGAGATACGCCTTGCTCTGAGTTCCATGAGGGAGGGCAGTGCCCCGGGGCAGGACGGACTGACGGTCTCGTTCTATAAAGTGTTCAGTGACCTTCTGATCCCCCACTTAAGCACACTATTCCAGGAGATGGGTGCAGACGGGATGATGCCCCTTTCAATGCGAGAGGCATTGATCGTTACAATACTGAAGCCAGGCAAAGATCCTCATAAATGTTCCTCTTATCGGCCACTCTCCTTCCTTGTTAAGTGCATTGCACGAGTACCATGGGCACAAGGGGCTGCGTTTCCCCGTTTATAACCTAATTGTCTCTGCATATGCCGATGACATGTTGTTATATATACGCGATCCGGAGATTAACCTTTCACCAGTAATCCGAGAAGTGATCCGATTTGGTGGGCTATCAGGCCTCAAAATAAACTGGGATAAATCTATCATATGTCCACTCACCCCAGCTACTCTACCAACCCCTTTAGATTTCCCACTACAGTGGACGGTGGACCCAGTCCGATACTTGGGGATACTAATACATTCTGATGCTGACCAGGTAATAAAGGCTAACTATGGCAGGGCTATAACAAAATTGAGTGACGATGTCGACAGGTGGATCCGCCTCCCCCTCTCACTGATTGGTAGGATTTCTCTAATGAAAATGATAGTCCTCCCCCGCTTCCTTTTTCTATTCACTAATATACCTATAGTTGTACCCCAGCACGTATTTCGTGAGTTGCGCACTCTGCTTTGTAGGCTGGCCTGGGCGGGTAAAACTCCTCGTGTGGCCTTTCATATCCTTACCATGCCTTACTCTGCCTCTTGCCTGGGCACTCCGGACTTAGAATTATATTATCGTATAGCGCAGGCTTCACATGCCCACGCCTGGATACACAGCCCCTCTGAGCTACCCCATCTGCAGGTGGAGGGGGTGGCGGCGCTTCCGGGCCGCTGCCTCGTCTACTGACCCAACCACCAGTTAGGCGCTGCGGAGTTCTAGATTCCGTGAACTCTATAGTGCATGTCTGGAACACTATATTGAAAAAGCATGACGGTTCTCTTCTCTATTCTCCTTTGTTGCGGGTGGAGTGGTGTCAGTGGCTTAAACCTAGCTCTGACAAAGGGGTTCTTCGTGCACTTGCCACGCTGGGTATTCAAGATGTGGGAGATTTGTTTAAAGAAGGGCAGGCTCGATCCTGGGAGGAAATAGCGGCTGGTGTGGAGGCCCCTTCTGCGTTGCTGCTCTTCTCTTTTTTTCGAATACGCCATGCCTTACGTGCTCTACTAGGTGAGGATTTGCTGGAACCCCTGGAAATCCCCGCTTTGTCTATCTTGCTTCGCTCCAAATCTCCCGTGAAACTTGTCTCCAATCTTTACGCTTCGGTGCAAACTACCACCAACACTTCATATACTAAAACGATATTGGCTTGGCAAACAGAGCTTGGCGTCCTACTTACTGACGAGATCTGGCGTTACTGCTCAGAGGTCACTCAAAAGATCTCCCTCAATGGTCGCCATAGATTGGTTCACTTCAAGTTTTTACTTAGGGTACATTATACGCCAAGGCGGCTATATAGTTATGGTTTGCGTGATACTGATCGCTGTGACCGCTGTGGCATATCAGGCGCAGACTTTCTCCACGTGGCCTGGCAGTGCCCTCCAATAGCTATGTATTGGCAGAACATTTTTCAGTCTTTAAATAGCATGACAGGCCTGTTGCTGGCCCCTGATCCCTTGTTAGCATTGCTGGGGTATATGAAACCGCTTCGTAAGGAGGTTCGAAGGCTAGTCGCCATGGGCCTCTTGCTGGCAAAGCGTAGAATCGCGATGCGCTGGATGCGGGGTCCTGTTCCTACTGTGTCAGAGTGGGAAAGGGATATGCTGTTTTGTAACACCCAATCTGATGTGTATAATGAGTTGTTGCCCCCTGGTAACAGGCCAAAAAGCTGCTGGGGTCTATTTGCGCAATATCAACTAGCACGACAGTGTGGGGATGATGATCAAGATTAATCCTCACTGCACTAGGCCTGTTAAAGAGCAAAGTGAGGTCTGAGGACTATGCGGGCTATGCCCTCCGGATATTACATCCCCCAGGTGGGGTTTGTTCACTTACCATGCTACTTGTTGGTTGTGCAGGAGCTGTGACCTTTGGAAAATGTTAAATCTATATCCCTGACTCCTCTACATTGTACAGTGCTGTGCTGTGTATCACTTAATAACGTGATCTTTTACTGAATATTTCTGTTGCTGCTGAATGTATTACTCTTTGCCCATACTACGATAATTTGTAAACATTGGGTTTCGTTATCATTTTATGTATGTATTAGTTCTCCTTTTTTTTTGATCTTGAAAAACAAATAAAAATAAAATAAAAAAAGAAGGTCCAAATTCCTTCTTGTCCGCGATTTTTTCTCTGACTAGATCCCCAACTTTTGGAATCCAGACAGGCCTTGCTGGGACCGCCGGTTTTTCCCCAGTGGTGGTTGGCTGCAGGAATATGTTGCTTTGTTTCGATCTTAGTTCATTGAGTTCCTGTAAAACAGCCAAACGATCTTTGATATCAAATGGTTTATTTTCCACCACTGTGCCTACGTGATCGAGGTCTGGTACCCACATTCTTGTCCCAAATAGGACCTCATATGGAGTGACCCCCCCTAGAGAACTTCTTGGCAGATTGTTTAATGAGCGTTGGACCCCATAAAGATGTTTGACCCACCCATCACCGGAACCTAATACCCTAGCTGTTATAGACTGCTTTATGTCCCGGTTTTTCCTTTCCACAACCGAATTTCCCTCAGGATGGAATGGAAAGGAGTACCGCAATGCAACGCCCAGACTGGCCATGGCTTCTTTGTAAGCCCGAGAGCTAAACGCATGGCCCTGGTCAGAATGTAGCGTGCCTATTGCGTATGTGCCGATAAAGACTCGCAAATCTTTTATAACAGTTCGAGCGTCAGCCGAGCGCTGAGGCCATATCCATAGGAACCTTGATTCAGTATTTGTGGGATTGCATTTGTCCAGTGGGACGCCTGCGCATAGATAGTCTAATGCTGTCTAACAATGGTGTCTGTACTGGGCAGCTGCATTTGCAGCGTGGTGTCTGGTGGTTTTCTCGCTGTAATTTACAGTCTAAGCAGTTATTGATGAATATGTGAATTTCTGTATTCATACCAGGCCACCAGTACATCTCTTTTAACGTCAATATTGTATTAGAGATCCCTTGGTGTGACAGACCCTCCCCCAAATGTGCTTCATAAATCAAAGCTGCTCTACGTTCCATGTTTGGAATTACCCTATCCCCCACTCCAGGGATTCGAGCAAAAGGAACGTTGTTCGCATCAATTACATAAGAGTACTTGAGTGGAAACTTTTTGGTAACGCTGCACCACTGCCATTGCTTGTAGCATTGACAGCCAACATTATCTCACCGTCTATTTTCGTTTTTGAACGAGTGATCGCAGCTACGGAAGCCGTCTGAACAGCCCCCTTTGCGGCTTCGTCAGCCAATGAATTCCCTGCAACGTGAACGCCATCACGTTGATGACTCAGTGTGTGGATCACGTGAGCCTTTGGTAGTTCGTTTTTCAACTGAACTACTTGTTCCCAAAGCGTTTTGTGCTTTATTGTGCCACCTTTCGCATCTTTGAACCCATTTTCAAGCCAGTTTTGTATATATTCATTATACGACTGCACACAGTAGAAAGGATCGCACACTATTAGTGTGGGGAATTCTCGATCTGTTCTTTCAAGTGCCAGTTTGAATGCTTGTAGTTCAGCTCGCTGAGCTGTACAATCACCTAGAGACTGGGTTTTTGTGACCATAGGTCTGAAGATGCCATCTCGCATGCGACCTTTAACGATTGCACACGCTGCACTGTAAGCTTGCTTACTCCCTGTTGCGGGTTGTGCTGATCCGTCAGTGTAAATTATGAATTCGTACTGATCGAGAGGCAGAATTTCAGTGGGCAGAGGACATTCTTGTTTATATTGCAGGAATGCTTTTGTTTTTAAATCTGGGTCAAAAACATATTCAACATCTGTTGCAGCAAGAGAATTAACCCATTGTATCCATCTTGGATGTAATGCTTTAGCATTTGGAATGCTTGCTTTTGTGACCGCTTCTAAAGCTGGTACTGGGGTTACGACAATAAGGCGTTTCCCTTGTGCTAGGGCTCTTTCCTTTGTTACTGCAGTTTGAACTGCTGTCAGAATTTTTTCAGTTGAAGTGAAGCGCATTTCTGCTTGTGTATACAAATGAGATTTGTATGCGATGAGTATTTTTTCACCGTCGTTAAATGTTAAGTAGGTGAATCCGCATTGACCCGAAATTATTCGGATCACCAGGTTGCGTTGACTTACGCGTGTTTGTAAGTGATTTGTTGCTAACATGTTAGCCTGGAGTGAACGCAAAATTTCTGTGTGTTCCTGTGTCCAGTTTTTGATTGGAAAATCAGGTTTGATTAATGCGTAGAGAGGTTTAACCCTTTCTGCGTAATTTAGTATGTATGTTCTTCCAAAAGTTAGAAAACCCAGGATGGATTGTACGTTTTTAACGTTTTGGAGGTTGGAGCAGCGCACATTTCTCTAGAAAGTTAGCTGCCAAGCTCTTGCCTTCACTTGAAAGCTCATATCCTAGAAATAGGACATTGAGATGAGCAATTCTGGACTTTTTGAAGTTGAATTTGTAGCCCTCAGAGGCGAATCCCAATATAATGGTGCTCACCCTGTTCAAGTGTTTTTCCAGGTCATCGTCTGTCAGATAGATGTCATCGACATAGGACAATGCCTCATTGTCATAAATTTGTAGTAACTCCGTTACCCTCACTGAGAATAACCCCGGGCTGTTCTTGAACCCTTGTGGGAGTCGACAAAATTGACACTGGGTCCCCATTATGGAGAAATCTGTTAAGTACCTACTTTCAGGTGCTATGTTTTGACAAAAGAAACCATTTGAGATATCTAATGTGGTTTTATATTTTTTACGCACAATGTTATTCATTAGTGCTGTACTATGTGCATTTTGTACTGCAAATGTTTTAGAACAAGTGTTTAGGTGTCTGTAATCCAAAACTAGACGATATGTGTTGTCTGGTTTGGAGACAGGAAACAAAGGATTGTTCATTGAGGAGGTGCATGTTTCAATCACCCCTTGGTATTCAAGTTGATCTAAGATCTCCCTGACTTGTTTTTTAGCTTCTTGCTTTATTGGGTACTGCCTCTGTGCAGTTGGTTCATGTTTCAGATGTATATTATGGTGAGGGGAATCCTCATCCCATCCTACATGATTTTTATATAATGCTGGGGCCTGGGCCACTGCCCATTTCCTGGCATATGTATATTTTAGATGAATTGGAATATGGTTGGAGAAGGCAGGCATAATAATGTCCTCGCCGTGTGGGCAATCCCTGACAAATTGTGGTGGCCAGTCTTTTTCTGCTAGAAGTATGTCATAGCCCCTTGATAGTCTTTCCCAAAAAAGTGCTTTCACCTGTCTGGGTATGTCTCCCTCCATCCGGAGTGTTATTTCATATAACTTTTGTGGAGTACTAACCCTGGTGTCTTCAGTCTCAACTGTGATGTACTCATTCAAGTCCACTATCTCCAGAAGTTCCTTCAGGTTCCGGTGAGCTATTGTGACTTCTGCTGCACTATCCAGCATTGTCTGAGCCCATTCTCCGTTCTTGAGTTGTGTTCTCAGTATCCTTGGCATGTCTGATCTTTAGACCTGATACTTTCTTTTTGGAGAATTGAGGTTTTGTTTTACTTTTCGGAACGTGTTTGTCGTCTTTCGATTTCACGCGTTTTGCTCTATGTTCTGACCGTCCTCTTCTTTCCGAAGTCTGTGACGAGATCTGAAAGGTACGAGAGGAACGTGAATCAGTATCTTGATACCTGTCAGGCTTTCTCAAATTATCCCTATTCCTGAGGTTATACCTCCTTTCAGAGGGCTCCTTTTGAGGAGACCTACCTCGGGATTGAGAACGTTTCTCGTTGGAATTTTGTTTGTTAGTCTCCCACTTCTTTTTAGAAGATGTAGGAGTTTGTTTAATAGAGTCCTTCTCAGGACCTTCAGATAGTTTCGGCTTCACTGGTCTTCCACCCAAACTATCTCTGCCTAATTCTGCATAAGATTGTTCTATTATTCTGGGTAGCTCAGTTTGATGTTCTGTAACATCGAATTCCCTTAAATTCTGGCCGATCGCCACTGCTGCTGCCTCCCCTTTAATATTAGATAATATTATTGTTGAGACCTGGTCAAAATTTGTTGACCAAGTGGTGCAGTCTTCCAGTTGTGGTGTGATCCCCATTGGTAAACTGATTGTTAGGATTCTGTGTTTCTCATACGGGCTAGTATTTGGAAATACTGCTTCGATTTGAGTAATTTTTTGAGCTATCCAGAATGGAATTTGCTCACGTTTTGTGGGCATTTTACCCATGACTGCGTATAGAGTCTGTGGTGTAATTTTTAGTGTAGTCCCCGGTTGAGGGGTCTGATTTGGAAGTGTCAATGGTGGTTGGACTGTGAAAGTACTCATGACATATTGGACTTGTCAGTTGAGTAAGTAGTTCCTCATCTGACATTATATCCAGTTCAGGATGAGGTGTGTAGCCGGCTAGAATCGGCCATGTTGCTCCTGGTCTACCTAGTGGACCGAGCCTGGTAATGTTTCTGTGATGTTTTAGGGCGCCTTTAAACCAGAGTTGATGCTCCTGGTATGTTAGTGGAATTTCAATATCCTCGAAAGGAATATATTCCTCTGGTGGATCATCTTCTTTGTAGAAGTGAAACACTTTTGTAACTGGATTGGATTCAGGAAATATTACCCATGAATAGAATACCTCTGTCTGAAAGGATTCGTGTGCCTCTATCACGAAAACTGCTCTACCGCCTCTTGGTGGTAGGCCATGTTTTATGAGTTTTAGAGTGATGGCTCTTCTCAAGTTTGGATGGATGTCTATAACACCCTCCTCAGTTTCAATAAAACCTGTAATGTCATAAGCTGTTACAGCTGGTTGACCCGCGACGTCACCGTTGTCGGAGTCAGGCATTTTGTTTTTTGAAAAATGTAGAACAAGTTTCAAGGAAACAAAGATAAGGTGCACAATATTTTGGAACACTGTATCCTTCAACGTTGAGCAAACCAAACAGCTAATATATAGGGTACTTCCCTATGTAGCCGTGGCGGATACTTAACCCTGCCCACTCCAGACGTCTTTTGGAGTATATGGGTAGGGGTCTCTGAGAAAAAAGCACGGCTGAGTTACTCAGTGTCTAACGTTAAATTACTGCCTTACCAAACCGTTGGGCGCCATGTAGTGTAGCTCCTATTTCCCTAATAGGCTCTGCGCATTGGAATAATATACCCTATAGGTTTGACATAGGACTAAGGTCGGTATGTCCCTATCGAGTATATTAAACTTAATTACTTGTGCCAGCTAGCTCAGAGGCCACTAGAAACTCCTTGATAAACAAGAAGGGAGTAGTTTCTGGCAGCCGCAAAACATGACAACTTTGTTTCCCTTTTAGAATCAGAACGTGTCCCAGAGTCGTGGAAACAATAGATAACTATTTCACTCAGCTCAATCGTGCATGCTTAGTTTTCCCAAAGTTACACAGAAAGAACAGACGGGCGTTTCAATAAAAGGTTTATTGAACAGTCTTGTTTCTCGTGTAAGTAAAATGTGCTGTTACGATCACAAGACAGTATGCAAGATAAATAATGTACAGCGTAAGCAGTAGAAATAATACTGCGCTAGCATGATCTTTAGTAGATATTCATTTACATAAATAACATAGACTAAGAATGCGAGTACTCATACGATGCGTCTCTAAGCTAGTTCTACCCCAATGTACCTAACCTAACCTAGGTGTAGGGAGAGGTATGAAGTAGGTGGAGTATTCCTTTCTATGGTATACTAAGAGTATGTTAAGTCTAGTATGCCTAGTATGCCTAGTATGCCAAGAGTCCCTCTAGGTTTCTAGTCAGCTCCATACCTTAAGAATGAGAGAGGTGGGAATCTCTTGCCAGACTCGAACTCCAACACCCCGCAAGGGAAGTCAGATCACTGGAAGCTGGACTTTCTGCGTGCGAGGATGACAGCGTCTTCTCAGTGCGTCAGGCCGGGAAACGGGCTCCTCTGAAGTCGAGGTCTCCTCTGATTTACAAGGGCTAGGGAAGGTATATTTATACCTGAGAGGTACCTCAGAATGTTAGCATTGACGTGAATCGGACAGCGAAGACGTCATGAATGAACCCCTAAGGTATAACGGTTCATGCATAATAGATGAGTCCTTGAAGAAATCAATAGTCCTGTGCTAGGGAAACTCCCGCAGCCTAAGGGTCTGGTCTTCAAGAACTCGTTGTGACGTTAGGGTGGACGGATGTCAGAGACCATGCCTGTATTTGAAGTGCACGGTTTAATACCTAAATAAGGACTGGGATTTTATGCCTATATAAGGGCAGGGCGAATTGTGCCTATATAAGGACATGATACAGGAAAGCCCGTGTATGGACACCCTAAGAGGAATACAACAATGGGACACACTCTTTCAATCTGTTCTGTTTCTCTTAATGGGTATGCAGATGCCTCCTTTGTAGCTGCTTCATCTCTTTTCTTTTTCCATTTACCTCTCCATCTGTCTACATCTCCCCATTTCTTCAAAATATTCATTAATTCTTTTATCTGTAATCTCCTTCCTGACGCATTCAAACTTTCTAAATCCTTGTCAGTAAATTCTGCCCTATATGGTTTCTGCAATAATTTCGATTTTTCTACATCTCTTCCAAATTCTGAAGCAACCTCTACTATTTTCTCATTCAGATTCTTTGCTCTCCATGTTATACTTTTACACAAAAATAACAATTAATCATCTCTGTATGTACCTAATCTCTCTGGGCTTATTGTTCCAATGATCATTTCTTCTAGATCCACTTTTAATTTGGCCACATCTATATTTGGTGTCTGAGGTCTCTTTTTGTCTAATCTTTTTGCCCACTCCTCTAGTTCTTCTGGCGAAAATCCTTTAGAATTTCCTGCTACAGGAGTGACATTCAGTTCCATTCTCCTTTTATTTACTGGTGAACCTCTTTTTGGAGTCTCCGTCACTGTTTCAATATTAGGGAGATCTAGTAATGATATATTTGAATCAGTCTCACTGGTTAGATCTTCTGACATCACTACGCTCTTTTCTGACATTATTTTGCTGGATTGTCACTGTTTGTAATCTGAGGGTGTCTCGTTTATCCCCATATAATGGAATAACCGGACCTATCATTACTGGCACTGTCAAAGCTTCGGCATTTAAACCTAACTGATTTATTTTCTGAATTATCTCCTCTTTTGTTCTATTTAATGCATCCCTTTCCTTTTCCTGTAATTCTTTGGTAACTGTAGGATCATATAAAACCTGCGGAACTAAGGGAGTTCTCATCATTGGTGCACTTGGAGTTGCTTCTCCAGCACTTTCTTGATAAGGTGGAGCTCTTTTAACTAAAATGTCCTCTAATAACTCATCATCTGTTTCATCACATTCTGTTCCTGCCATACCTATGTGTTTCAATTTCTTCTTTGCATTTACTCCCTACTTGATCTTCAGCCATCAATACTGGATACAACCCTTCTGTTACTACAGCTCTTCTCCATCTTTTCATCTCATCTCCTCGAGTATCAAACGGATATCTTGGCAAAAATCCCCTATTTATTCTTCTACTACCTCTGTATTTCTCTCGCTCAAATGCCTCAACTTCCCATTCCTCCAACGCTTCATGCTGCGTTAACCTAGGACTAGGTTCTAATGTATTCATCCGATTTCTCAAATTCTGAAGAACCCTTACATTAAAGGTACCATTTTCAGGGAAAGCTAAAACTCCATCACCTTTCGTATATTCCACCCAATTTTCCAAGCAAACACACGTATGGTATCCTCGTTCCAACATCATAAAGGAAGCAGGTGTATTAGGGGGTGGCATAAGAATCCCTTCTCTGGTTACTACACGCTTATCCTTTTTAAAGAAATTCTTGATTTTATTAATCAACTTCATTTTCCCAATCCCTGTTTCTAAGAATTTTCAGCAAGTTAAAACTAGAAACTCTCTTCCGTATTCTTACATATCCTGTTTCCCAACACTCGTCCTATACCAGCGTGACTCACACCAACGGTCCAATCGGGGTTCACTACGTATTTTCTTCCACAACCAATACCTGCGCAGCTATTGTTTACCAACCAATCAGAGCTTTGCACACACCCACTTGTTGCAACCAATACCAGTGCGGCTCTTTGTGATGTCAGTATTACTCCTACTACTGACCCTCCCTTTACAATCGGCACTTGTTACACGCCCGCTGTCTCAACCAATACCAGCGCGGCTCTCTGTGACGTCAGTATGACTCATGCTACTGACCCTCCCTTCACAAGGTAATACGGCAGTGTTTTCTCTTAACTTTTCTTAATATCTTTTCTGTTAGTAACAACGTAAAAACAGCGCTACTCTATCTGCTCCGCTAATTCAAAAGATAGTTTATTCACTTGCTTCAAGAGAAAGTACTTCCTTATACTACAAGTAAAAACCACTGTTTACCCTTCACTTAAGCTCGGGAAAACCTATTACTCCTCTAGGGATACTCCTCCTTCGGGTAAGGCCAAAGTTTCACAGGTAGACCCTTCGCTGTCACTCACACTCTACTCTTATACGATATAATCCCTTATATAACACCTACAGCCCTCCGTAGCTTTTAGGTATAATGACAACAGACGAGTAACCTTCTGCAGTGTGATTTCCTTAACACACTCTTCAAAGTTCAATTCCCGGGATTCCCAGGTATTTCTATACCTGTACTTCCAGACAACATAGAACAAGACACTAACTCTTCATGTTAAGAACATATAGTCAATAATCAATAATCACCAAACTAATCAATAATAACCATAACTCCGCTACCAGAAAAACGGATCCAGCGCGAAGAGGCCAGGGTTGGATATTTTTCACGCAAAAACTGAACTTTTCAATCGGCCCATATACCTTTATCCCAATACCTTTATTTGTATTTTCCCTGACCAATTTCTCGCTAGAAGGGGTTTTGGTTTGAATAATTCCACGAATTTTGATTAGTTATTTCCTGTATCCACAAATCAATTACAGTATCATGTCTAACTAATCTTCACGAATCAACACTCTTCCTCTGGTCAATGGACCATTAGTTGAGTTAGTTGATGGTGATATTGACAACTTCTTAACTAAAATTCATACTGAAAGAACCACAGACTCTGAATATAATAATAATAATACGTTTATCTAAAATTTCAGTCATTTAGTTGAACGCTCATTAATTACAAATACACAGTGCAAGCTCCTTTTTCTCAAAAATGGGAGAGAGAATGATCATGAAGCACAATACATTCAATTTCACAAGCTTTGCACAAATTAAATGCACAAGAGTGGATAGATGTAGAGACAAAAGGCACATTTATAAAACATTTGCAAAGAAATATGCAAATACTGAATAGAATGACATTTACCTAATGTGGATAACTGGAAAACCACCCTTCTGGCCAAAGGACTGGTGGAGGTCCCCTGACTTAGGATCAGGAGACAAAGATTAAAGGATAGGATCAGGAGAGATCTGATACTTACAAGACTTCTCTACAACCCGACGCACCAGGGCGATTCCCTCTCTCTAGCTCTCTCCCTCCTCGATATTCTTCCGCAATCTTCGAATCTATTCAAGCAGTAGTCTGGATCTTCTGAACCTACACTCGTCTTCTCTCTATCTTTCTCTCTCGTGCTCAGCTCCCAGCAGCGTAGTCAGCTTCGCATCGCATCGCATACTCTTCTTGATTCAAATCACTCTAGTTATAGTCTTTATTCTTTCATGTCCCACCCTCAAGTGTTGCAGCTTTACTAAACTACAGAATATGATTGGACGGGGTTAGGGTGTCTTCATCATCCCAAACTGACATATTAATTTTATTAGTAAAACCTATTGTTTGTTAACCCTGCCCCTTCTACTCATTCATATGTTCTATTTGAAACATGCATATTTTGTTGCAAATGCCATAATTCACTTAATACAGGCTTCATAGTTGACTGTTACATCTTCTTCTTTTCCCATCCTTTTTGTCCTTGGATTTTGGCAGGATTTCAGCTCCCTCTGTGTTATCGGTCATTTCATGATCTCACTAGGCATGCGCAGCTTTCGCCATTTTCTGTTTTCGGTCATGGGTTAGCAGGCCCAAATATACACTATTAATAAAAGAGTCAAAAACAAATGTTATTTTCTTGAACATGTAATTATCGCTGTTCACCACCCACTTCTACTCTATCCCAATTGATTATTATTTCTCTTGGGCATAAGCGTTAATTGCAGCAGCTTCTTTTCAAATCAAGCAAGCATATGCCGAGCATGCGGTACCTCAAGACCACGTTTCAATTCTTCTTGCGCGTGCGTGAGAGGTTTTCCCTCTCAAAGCGAGTTAGTCACATTATTTCATGCGTCATTCAGGTTTGCACATGCGCAAAAGCGTTTTAGCAAGTTAAAGCGGGGTTTAATCGTGCTGCGTTTTATTTCTCATTAATTCAAGCATGCGTAAGCTTTTTTCCCCATGTTTTCTGTGTTGTGTGCATGTTAGTTTCGCATTATCTACTAATTATCGATTAATAAAAGTTAATGGAAGATTCGATCGAGCAAGTCTCATTTTCTCAAGTCCTTGCTCCATCATTGGCGTAGCCCTGGAAAACAACAATGGAACATGTGCTCTCTGACACTCAGATTGAACAGCCCTTCAAAATTGTTGCTGTGCTACCCTTCACCCATCCTTCCAGCGCATCACAACATTCTTCCACAAACTCCCCCCAAGACTGGCAAGACAGGTTCCTACTGCCCCTGAACCTCAACCTATACCCTTCAGGTGTGACACCCTCTTCCTGGGAACTAGTACCATGCTCTGGTTTCTGGGAGTGGAAGTTTCTACACTGGACACAACATTGCTGCCACCATTAGACTCCACCCTTGCTGGAGAATCCAGAACACTGAAACTACACTCAGGGGACAACCTATCCTCAAGAGCAAGCTTCTCTCTGGTGAAGGCCCTCTCTGCCTCCGCCATCCTCTCCTGAACTAAGGCTCTCTCCACCTCAGCCTTTCTCTCCTCTACAACCAGCTGCGCTAGCTCCTTGGCATGCTCCAATCTGAGCCTTTCCAATGCCAGCTGGTGCTCCCTTTCTTCCCTCTCTAATTCGCGTTTTGCTAGCTCCCATTCTAGATCTCTTGCCCTCTGCCTTTCTGCCAGCTCCTCTGGGGACACACTTCCAAAGGACACATTGCTGCCAGGCCTGGAGGTCCTTACCCTCACAGGCAGATCCTGAGCTACAAAACTCTGTAGCTGATTTTTCTCTCCCAGCTCCTCATCATCATCCTCAACCACCCGTTTTTTGGCTGTCCACCAGGCCGACAAGGCCTCCCGCAGTTCCACCCTCCTGGCAGAACTACACACATGACACACAAGATCCTGACAGAACTGCTTTAGGTCACTCACAGTGTACTGATACAATATGTTAATGTTAAACACACCTTCTGTCACAACAACTGCTGGATCACTGAGGTGAGACATGACTGACACTTAAGGGGTTTCGCAAAAAATGTAGGAGAAATCCAAAACACGTGATTTTCTAAAATGCAGAGCTTGTAGTGCAACATTGCATCACTGTAATACTGCGCAAAAGCAAGTCTATCCTCACCGCTGACAACCAATGTTAGAAATTGGGTTTCTGCTTGGCTAGGGTATGCACCTAAGCCAGGCAGAACCCACCACTCTGGTCAGAGCAAGGGAGTTACACACTGAAGATAACCCCTGCTCACCCCCTTGGTAGCTTGGCAGACCAGTCAGGCCTATCCCAGAGGCAATGTGTAAAGCGTTTGTGCACCACACTCACACAACATTGACACACTAGGCACACCACAAAAGAAACTCCACACAAGGTTATATAAAAATATCCTTTGTATTATCCATAAAAATACATTAGATCACAATCACATATATTACTGCGCCACTAGGCACTTGTCATGACTTCACAGGGATTACATAAATCACCTGGCCAATTGGGCCACCGTCACAAACATTACAGTTAGGGCGACCAGTAACTATTAGTAGGATCACCTTTAGCATAAGGAACGATAGGCATAACCAACATCATCCGCAGTGCACTATAGTTAGTATTAGCAGAGTGCACACATTAGGGTAATATCCTTACTGGTAATGTAACCTTATATCAGGGCACAACACATAGAAACTTCTCCCTGCATATCCATATTACCATGCATAACAATGCAGAATACCAAGGGCGTCACCTGCGCTCTTATTATCTATAATACGGCAATTCTGTTCCCTTCCTGGGAGGCTACGGGCCACCTGTCCGCCTACCACAGGGAATGCGGTAATCCCTGGGGATTCCTTGCTGCACCAGGAATTGGGAGCCTCCGTCGCGGTCTCACCCCATCCTCACTCCCAAAAATCCAGTGCCCCCAATGTAGGTAAGTGCCCCACAAGGTGCGATCCAGTCAGTCAGCTGCCACGATCGTGCAGAGCAGCCACTAGAACTAATACCACCAGTGAGCTGGTGCGAGGCATAGGCACTCACCAGATCTTTGGCTGGAAATAATGGACTCCTCGAGTCCGGCGCCCCTTCAGCTCTGTTTGAGAGGCACGAGGGGTTCCCTCCCTTTTTTGGCGGTGAGGCAGCTCTAAGTCGAGGGAGCGCGCCCTCGAGGCTCGCGGGCCACTGTCCCACTGGGCGGGACTGTTCCTGTCGCGGCTGCTCTTCCTGGTGTCTCAAGGTTGCTAGGCAGCGCCTAGTGTCCTGCGTAGGCAGAGGGGCCGCCCAGCGATCTCGAGTGTCTCTTGGCAACGGGGATATCCCGAACGCGGGCCCAAGGCGGGGAGCGCAGCAGTGCCACCGGCAGGCAGCTCTCCCTTCAGGGCACGCCACAGGAAGCCCTGGCAATGAGGCAGGGTGAAGGGAGGACACGCACCATCTCCCAAGACCATAAGCTTTCCACACGCTTCAGTGTAAGATGCGGGTAAAACCACGGCGCTCACACAGCGCCGGTCCACCCCAAGAGTGGCGAGATGAAGCGCTTCACATGCACTTCGTGTCAGAAGGAGCCCTTGCTTCGGGGTCCGATAACCAGAGCGTGGTGCTCCTAAATGTGCTACTTGCTAGGCCCAGTAGCTGAGCAGCTCTTCACCGCGCGCTGACTAGCAGAGGCAGGGGCAGCACGAAGCTCCCTGGGGAACACTTGGAGCACGCTCAGGGAGTAGGGTGCAGGCAAGCAGGTCATCAAATAAGGGTTCTTCAGCAAGGTTGCAGTTTTCCAGTAGCCCAGAAGGCCCCAGAACAGCACACCAAGTAAGTCCAAGTGGCAGTTCCATCTGCCAGCCCAACAGCCCCTCGTTACAAGTCCCACACAGTTTCTTCTTTTTTTCAAGTCCCAAAAACATGGGGTCACAGCCCCTTTACTTATAGTGCACAAAGTCTTTGCTCTCTTCTGGCAGAGGGCTCTGAGCCCAGTCCAAACCAGTTCTGTCCCCACTGGTGTAGTTTCCTGGCAGGAGGTGGAGACAGCATTGTTTAGGGCAGACCAGGCCTATTCAGGTGCAAGGCAAATCTCCTCCCACCACTCCATATGCAACCCAGGTCTATTCAGCCCAGCCCTGACTCATCCAGGAAGGTAGATCACACTTCAACCCCCTTAGTGGATGTCTGAAGAGAATTCACATCCCCTGTCCCTGTCACTCCTCCAAAACCAGAAGGTCAACTCACAAACCAGCAGAGGCACAAAGATACATAAGCACACAGAAATGCCCACTTCTAAAAGTGGCATTTCTAAAATAGTAATAATAAATCTGCTTTCACCAATAAGCAGGATGTATCTCTACTATTCCAAACATACCAAACATGGTGACGCTACCCATCTCATGTCAGGAATTACCATTGAAGCACATATGAGCAATCCCCAATGCATCCCTGTGAGAGGGCAGCCTCACAGCAGTGAGAAACCAAATAGGCTGTTTATTACTAGCAGGACATGCCACACAGTTAAGGCACATGTCCTACCTTTTACCTGCACTGTACCCTGCCCATAGGGCTAGCTAGGGCCTAACTTCGGAGTGACTGATATGTAGTAAAATGGGAGTTGCAGATGTGGCAACCACTTTATATGCCACGTCACAGCGGCAGTAAACTGCGCGCGCAGACCCTGCAGTAGCAGAGGCCTGATACAGGTATGAAAGGCTACTTTGGTGGGTGGCACAAGCAGCGCTGCAAGCCCACCAGTAGCATTTAATTTACTGGCCCTGGGTATATGAGATACCACTGTACAAGGGACATATAGGTAAATTAAATATGCCAAACAGGTGTTGACCAATCTTACCAAGTTTCCAGAGAGAGCACACACACTTTAGCACTGATCAGCAGTGAAAAAGTGCCCAGAGTCATAAAACCACCAACAACAGGTCAGAAAAAATACAGGAGGAAGGCAAAAAGTTCTGGGATGACCCTGCAAAAAGGGCCAAGTCCAACTCTCATTATCAGCATACCAGCCATCAAAGAACAAACAGAGTCACACTTGATATATTTAGGTGGGACTTACACCCTTAAGGACTGGAAAAGGCCTGACAGGTCTGGAGCACATGGGAAAGGTAAGACTGAATGAAACTGGGCAGGGAGTCCGGTGAATACATAAGAGAAAGACAGGCATAAAACCGAAAGATGATTTGAGGGGGTTCTCATTACAAATACATGAAAAAGGAACATATAGTTTGGGAGAAGAGGGAAGTCCACGGCCAGATATAGTTCCTGGAGTCAAAGAAGCATTACCTCAGGTTCGCAATGGTATGCTGATTCATTCTGGCCATGCAGTGTTTATTTCTTTTCCTTCCCGCACCGCTTGCTCAATGTTGTCTTCAGCATCACTGATGATGTTGTTAGCATTTAGCCATTACACTTCTAGAACTCCCAACACTTAGTAAAAATTCTAACTTTATGAAGTTCATGGCTTCTTTTATTATGATTCAGTCCTATTACTATTGTGCTGCAGAGCTCCCAGGCGCCTCTGGATTTCTATACCCACTCAGTAACATTTTGTGTTGTCATCATGCCACCCTCAGATGTGTGTTGACTTGGAATCTAGGACAACAATATAGGACAATCCATCTGAGAACAATAGATCTGACTGCTGCACATGTGTATTTAGCCTCTGAGATCTGCAGCCTATAGATAATGTGGTGCAGGAGTACAGAGTATCGACAAAACCAAGCAAAGTCGCTAAAGACAGTTCTTTAAGGGAGAAGCCCAAAGGTCTACCTATTCACTCTACTTAACGAAGAAAGCTGCTCTCTTGTGTTTGTGCTTGAGGAAAGGAGCACCAGAGACAATCAGAACATCCACTAAGTGGCCTCTCTGTAGATTGAACCCTGATGCCGTTAGAGAGATACGGAGTCCCAGTGGAGTCCTATGCAGGTTGATTCTTTCTGTAATATATTCCTCACTTATCTCTTAGGGTAGTACCAAGTGAAAGTGAGCATGTTTCTGGTGTGCGTCGAGTGAAACCTCATTGGTTGCGCCCGGTGCAGAATGGAAGCATGTGCCTTTATAATAACAAACACCTTTCCCCACACTGGTGCGAATGCATACCTTCTTGCTGACACCACAAAAGTGCAAGAGAGGCTAGTAGATCATACCACTTTTCTGTCTTCCAAATGTTGAGGACCTGACAAGACATTAAGGGGGGACCAGGTTGTGCCCTCCCTTCAGGTAGGTGCAAGGGCGTACCTTGGTCAGTAAGATGGGGGGGGAGAGCTTCAGTTTTTCCGACAATCAGTTTGGCATATAATGTTTAAATACATTATACGACAAGCAGAGTGAATGAGAGGGGCCTAAGAGGCAGTGGAAAGGGAGAGGAATACGAAGTAGTAGGAATACTAAGAGAGAAAACACTATATTTTGTTCAAATAACCAATACTTTTGAAGTCTTTCAAAACAGAGAGGGAGGGAGTGTGTGTTTTTTTCTGTGTATATGTAAAAATTACTGGTGAAATCTGACTGGCATCTCACAATACCCGACTGAAAGCACCTGCACCCAACTATTTATCAGAAATTGCATTTATTAGGGTGGGTGTAACACCCCAAATACCCCCTGAATCTACGACCCTGGGTAAGTGCAGTTTTTAACCATATCTGCTAGCGGACTGGGTCATAGGCGTCTCTCAACTCTTATGCTCTGTAACGCGGACACCCTTAGGGGAGGGCATGTCACTTCCTTCCTTGTCTCACAAGCCTGTTCACCCCTGAAGCTGTGTTGGTAGCACAGGGGTAAAAGCAAATACTTTAACTAATTTTCATAGGGTCATATGGCCAAGCCTTCATGCAGATGAGGAAATATCCCTTTAACATCATGCAGGTATTACAGAAATTGTCCCACAAGTAACTCCATATCTTCATTCGACACCAACCACTGGCAATGGTGTGGCCCACTGAAAGCAAGTTAGCACGTGGTCTTCAAATAAAAAGGACAAGAAAACAGTGGAAAGTTCTTTCTAAACACATATATAACTACTCAAACTAACTCTAAAATGTATGCATTCATATTGGCTAAATGACTGAATAAAGTAGTATGCTCATTGATTCGGGGAGTCAAAATGATCAACATGGTTCTATGTGCAAGGGTGAGAATGGTGTACACATATGTGGTACGCGTTCAGCTAAGAGGTGGCAAACACTTACAGGCAAGGATTAGGCACCATCAAAGATGAAGCAGAAAAGAAACATCTTCCTCGTATAAATTGGAACTCCATAAATGAAAAATTGTAACTACTTTAAATCGAGATGTATGGATGAGACACAGATAACTTGAAGCTTATTATGCTCACATTTTCAATGAATGCCTGAACTATCGAAGCTTGAAGTGAAGTATCTTCCAAATTCCAAAATGTCAAAATCAAGGCTTACCATATTACGACTTTCATTTGAAACAAGCAATGCACGTGGTAGCCAGGACGAGAGATGCAGAAAATAATCTCCACTGTCTTCAGCACCACCCATAAACCTAAGTTAATGCCATTATGCTGATTCAAAAGCTAAACCGTCGAAAAGTACCATGACACTTAAAACAAAAAAGTTCTTGGGCACACCTAACGCTTAGTTATGGCCACTTAAGAAATGATAAACCCATTGGCAGTTTCCTTAAGACGCGAAAACCTGTGTTGATCCCAACATTAATGCTTTTGACAGATGGTCTCACCAATTCCTGAATGTGCTGACATGAAGAAAGAAATTACTCAAAATAATGAAGTAACTAAAGTAACCAGATGTAATTTTGGAACCTGATCTGAACATATTGATTTCCCAATTTGTGTTATCATTATATAAACCATACAAATTCTTTTAATTCTGAGTCCCTAATATGATCGTTCTTCTCTCTTTCTTCCTGTTGGTTTTCCTCTAACATGTACCATGTGATATATGGTTACCTATACTGTAATACCCTAAAATATATCACCCCCCAAATAATCTTAATATGCTCTATTATGCTGTCATTTTGTATTGTTTTATAATAGCATGGTTATGGTGGATATAAGAGCCTGGGTATAGTGGATATAATAGCATAGATATGATGGATATAATTGCAATGGTATGGTACATATGTTGGCATGGATATGCTTTATAAAATTGCATTGGTATTGCACTCTTTCCCTTAATGTTATCTATCTATTCATGTATGCTAAGAGAAATGTTTGGAAGATTAGTGCAACATCTAGTCCCTACAATGGCTCATAACCCCCTTTGGCTACTAAGAGATATTCTAATTTCATTCTGCTTTTGATCAGCATCTTGGCATGGTCATCTTCTTGCTCTATTACTAATCCTAAAGCTATTGCAGTTTAATTTTCTATTTTTCTAGAATTTATGCATTTCTTCTTCTTTTGCTTAAAGCAACGCTTATTCCATACATAGGAATTAAAATCTAGAGGTAGTTGAAACAGTCCCTCTAAACCTGTTTCGTTCTAAGGATGATAACCAAATTGTCTTATAATTGTAACAATGTACCCTGGATAACAAGTTCCAGTCCAGTATAAGAGCAGCGAAGGGTAGTCCTACCAATGAAATGTGTTTGTCCTCCTTGCTGATGGCATTTGAGAAACATCAAATCACAAAAACCCACAGAGATCAGCTGTGGAGTGCCCAGGGTTCGTCCCTGAGCCCCAACCTCTTCAACGTCTACATTGCCCTCCTCGCAGCCTTCGTCAGAAGCCACGGACTCAACCTCGTCTCATACGCTGATGACACCCAGCTGATCCTCTCCCTCACCAATGAAATCACAATTGCCAAAACCAACTTCCACAGTGGAATGAAGGCCATTGATACCTGGATGAAAACAGCTGCCTCAAGCTCAACTCGGACAAGGCCGAAGTACTCATCCTGGGACCCACCCCTTAAACTTGGGATGACTCCTGGTGGCCTGCCGCTCTGGATATCCCCCCATCCCCGACGGACCAGGTACGCAACCTCGGCATCACACTGGACTCATCGCTCACTATGAACCACCAAATCAACACAGTTTCCTAAGCCTGCTTCCACACCAGTTTTGAAAGACGTTCAGATGGATTACTGCAGAATCCAGAAAGACAGTCACCCACACACTTATCACCAGCAGACTCGACTACAGCAACTCACTCTATGACGGCGTCACCCAGAAACAGCTCAAGAAACTTCAGAATGTCCAAAACACTGCAGCCAGACTGGTACTCGACATCTCCCACCGCAGCCACATCACGCAACACCTCCGACAACTCCACTGGCTCTCAGTCAACAAGAGAATCACTTTCAAGCTCCTCACTCACACCTACAAGCTCTGCATGACGAAGGACCAGCATACCTGAACCGCCGCCTCACATTCTACGTACCCACCAGACAACCCTGATCCTCCCAACTCACCCTTTCCTCTGTCCCCAGGATCCACAAGACCAGAACCGGAGGAAGGTCATTCGCCCACCTCCCCACTAAGACCTGGAACACCCTGCTCCTCCAGCTCAGGTAATCCGCGTTGCTGACCCAATTCAGGAAGGACCTCAAGACCTGGCTCTTCGAATGATCCTCCACCCAGTCCTACCAACAGCCTCTCTCCCCAAGCACCTTGAGACCCTCACGGGTGAGTAGTCGCACTATACAAGACTCTGATTGATTAAAAACCCATGGAAAGTATCCACTGTGGGGATCTAGAGGCTATAGGGCCTCAAGGGTGAGCTGGCCTCCAAACAAAACCTGTTCCACACAAAAAGCCACCGAGTGATTTCATACTTTCCACCCTATTCCTAGACACACACAAAAGTGGGACAGGATGTCCTCACACACCACCAGGTTTCATGCTTCATCATAGGACATCCCCATGGTCTCCAGCCCGGGAGAGCAGCAGGCTGTGCGTAAACTGCAGCATCACTGTGACAGCCAAACACAACAGTCGGATATTGTTAGACATGGGGGTCTCTAGTTGGCAGAGGTAGGTACCTTTGTCCAAATAGGGACCCTTGCTTCTAGTCAGGGTAAGGGGGATACACTCCTAAAGTAACCCCTGCTCACCCCCTTGGTAGCTTGGCATGAGCAGACAGGCTTATCTCAGAGGCAGTGTGTAAAGCTTTTGCGAACACATACAGTAATACAGTGAAAACACTACAAATGGACACCACACCAGTTTAGAAAAATAAGTAATCTTTATCTAAACCAAACAAGACCAAACAACAAAAATCCACAATACAGTAATAAAAATATGACTTTCAAATGGGAGATATAGTTCAGTTCAAAGCAAATTGCAGATGCAACACTTTTCACACAAAGTACCTTGGATGCGTCTCGCACACAAACAAAAAGGGCTGCTGTGAAGGTGATGCATCGGTTCCTTGCTCCGGGGAAGGTGATGCGTCGGTTCCTTACTGCTGCGCAGGGGAGGTGATGCGTCGGTTCCTTACCGGAGAGGAGGTGATGCGTCGGTTTCTTACTGCGTGGGGAGGTGATGCGTCGGTTTCTTACTGCGTCTCCCAACGATGCAACAGACCTGGGGGCCGATTCTGATGCGGGTTGGAAAAGCTTCCCGACCGAATCGGTTGGGAAATGGTGTCCGACCCACTCGGATCGGGAAAGTCCGACCGGCGGAGTAGGATGCATCCGGATGCTTCCAGATACGATTTGGTTGAACTCCCATTGACTTCAATGGGAACATTTGTTCCTACCCGCATCAGAATTGGGCCCTCGGTCGGGAAGACACGTTCCCGATCCGATTTGGAAGGAGCAAATGCCGTTAGGAGGCCTTCCTAACCGCATCAGAATCAGGCCCTCGGTCGGGAAGCTTTTCCAACCCGCATCAGAATCGGGCCCCTGGCGCCTCGGTGCAATGCGACGATCCGGGATGATGAATGGGTCCTTGCAGCCGCACAGCAGGGCTTGCGTCGGAATCGTGCAGTGATCTCGGACTTCGGAGATCGGTGCACTTGATGCGGCGTGCAGCACTTTCTTGATCCGCGGGCAGGTGCTGCGACGATTTCTTCGGGGATGCATCGGAAACAGGTGCAGATGCGTCACGCTTGTTGTTGTTGCGTTGCTTTTCCAGCTCCCAAAAGCCAGAACAACTGCCAGAGGCCCAGAACAGCCTAGCGCTGACTCATCCAGACTCTCTGGAGCCACTGCACATCCCCAGCCCCTGTCACTCCAAAGCCAGACAGTCAATACACATCCTAGCAGAGGCACACTGGATGGCTATGCAAGAAAATACCTACATTCTCAAAGTGGTATTTTCAAACACAGAAGGTAAAAATCACCCTCACTAAAAGATGCATTTTAACATTCTGAGTTCAGGCATACTAAACTTTATTTTCCTATCTGGTTCCCAGGGGCAGATATGCTTATAAGATTTTATAAGCAAACTCCCTATTCTATCCTATGGGAACAGATAGCCTTACAATAGTGAAAAACGAAATTGGCAGTATTTCACTATCAGGACATGCCACACACATCAGGGCATATACTACATTTCACATACACTGCACCCTGCCCATAGGGGTACCTTAGGCCTACCTTAGGGGTGACTAACATGTAAGAAAAGGGAAGGTTAGGGCCTGGCAAGTGGGTGCACTTGCCAGGTCGACATGACAGTTTAAAACTTTGCGCGCAGACACTACTGTGGTAGGTCTGAGATACATTTTCAGGCTGCTTATGTGGGTGACACAATCAGTGTTGCAGGCGCACTAGCAGCATTTGATTTACAGGCCCTGGTCACACATAGTGCACTGTACTAGGGACTGACTAGTAAATCAAATATGCCAATCATGGAATCACCAATCCATCATAACAATTGACAGAGAGAGCATATGCACTTTAGCACTGATCAGCAGTGGTAAGCTGCCCAGAGTCATAAAACCAACAAAAACAGGTCGGAAACAGAAGCCCAAAAAGCAAAAAAGTCTAGGGATAAACCTGATGGGCAAGCCAGGTCTAACACACATATATATATATATATATATATATATATATATATATATATATATATATATATATATATATATATATCACCACGAAAATCCCAGGAATGTATCCGCTACGGCAGCAGCAGCAGCGCAACACCACAGGCACAGACTCCAAAGGCAGAAGTATTCAACAGATGGGTTTATTCACACATCTATGTCCAAAAGTGACGCGTTTCGGCCGCCAGACATGCGGCCTTGATCACACCTATATATATATATCTCATTATGTCGACGGGACATCTTTCAAACCTACAATGCATTGACAGGAACTGTTTTGATGCCAGTTCCTGCCAATGCTAGAAATGTCTGCTGGGTCAGCGACCTTGCTAAATTTGGCAGGCGGCACCTCCATCAGAGTGATGGAGTAATTTAATATTTTGCCCTGGTGGAGAAATGGGCTGCCTGCCACTATATAAATCAGGCCAGTAGTGTAGTTGGAACTTGCATTTTCACCTATGCTTAGTGGCGAAACGTGGCCTGAGATTATACCGTTTGTTTAGACCCTTTGTCGTGTTGAAGCCTGCCTGGCTACTCCGCAGAGCCACTTGTGTGAAAATCACTGTACCTTTCTTCAAAGTACCTACTGGTAGCCTGTGGCTGTGTGGGTATGTTGGAAGCCCCATACCAAATGGGTGGGACATGATGCCCATTTCCCTGTCCTTTATTGTTAAATGGGAGGAGTGCCAAGCTCCCAAGACAATTCTCAACTGGGAGGACCTGTACACCTGGGTAAAGTGTCCAGGGAGCTCAGCACTTCTCCCTACTTAATCATCTATTCCCCTGCGAAAGGCAAGCACCCTGTGGGTGTTGTTGCACACCACCATGCTCCCTTTGGAAAAACTCTCAGTGAGTCTTGAGGTGTACCTTCCCTGTTCCTCATGTCTATGTCAGGGTAGAATAGGGGGGCATTGCACCCGACAATGCCCACACATGCTGACCACAGTTGGGAGAAAGAAGGTCTTCTGCTGGCATGAGAGAGAGAGTACCAGGCAGGGAGCAAGGTTGTGCTGGTATTGGCTCCCATGCGGACTGAGGAAAAATCCCCACATGGGTTCCCCATATAAGGGACAGGGGCACCTGACTATTAAAAAACAAGGCAAACAGATGCACGGTCAAAGAAATAATGAAGCTTCATCAAAGGCAGTGCTGCAGGGTGATGAAAACAGCTGAAAAGTTGCCAATATGTCCCAATGGGGGGGTGGCTGTAACAATGTTCATTTATAGTAAGTAGTGTCCCAGGAAGGCAGGGGCACCACAAAACTAGTTGCCTTCTGCTGTGGGGTACACAGGAGCAGTGGTCGGACCCCAGAGACCCTATAAGAGATATGTTTACAGCTTTAGTTTTCACCCTCTTTCTCAGGACCAGAAATCCATTACCAGGGGTGAGGGTTTTTCATTTTCAACCATTCTAGGAGTTTAGTTATAGGGTTGTGACTTGCATGGATCTTTCTAGCAAGATCCTGTGATTACTTTGCAGCCAGGTTGAAGGTAAAGAAAGACTCATACATTGCATAATATTGAACCGTGTAAAGTTTGTTGAGCTACGTTTTTTGACAATACATTAATGGATATGTTGATGAAAGTCATAGAAAGATGGTACCATCCTGAACTGTAAAAATATTGATTGCATCGTGTTTAGACTCTAGAATCTGCCTTTAATTATTGTGGTGACAACCTGACAATACAGAGCTTACATGACGGAGATAGGAACAAGAACGACAAAAAATGAGCTACTGAGGAATTTCCTTGGTTTGGTGGTATTGGACCTGACATCCTTAGCTTGGTTTTCCTCTAACATTTTGCCTTCAATCCTCCTGTTTTTGCTTACTTTGGTTTTGCTGCCCTTAGGACTCTGTGCACTTTATAACTGCTAACCAGTGCTAAAGTGCTTGTGCTCAATCCCTTAAATAGGGCAACATTGGCTTACACTCAATTGACACCTTTAATTTACATGCAAGTCCCTAGTATAGAGATACTACATGCACACAGGGCCAGTAAATTAAATGCTATTAGTGGGCCTGCAGCACTTATTGTGCCACCCACTTAAGGAGCCTTGTGTGTGCCTCAGGCCTGCCACTGCAACTTGTGTGTGCAGTTTTAAACTGCCATTGTGACATAGCACAATAAACCTTTCACCAGGCCTAAATCTTCCTTTTTAATACATATACACCACCCCTAGGGTAGGTGCTAACAGCTTACCTTAGGGATTTATTTAAAAAGTAGTACATGTACGTTTATTTTTTACATGTGCTAGTAGTGAAAAACGCCTACATTTGTCTTTCGTTACTGCAAGGCCTACCTCTCCCATAGGATAACATTGGGTTATCTTAATACATTTAATAAGTGATAAGTTTAAATTGGGAGCAGATAGGAATGATGAGTTTGGTGTCCAAAGAAGCGTAATTTAAAATCCTCTTAAATGGTAAAGTTGGATTTTAATTCACAATTCTGAAAATCTAACTTTACAAAGTTGGCATTTTCTTGTCCCAACCATTTGGTACCTGCAGTCTGTATCTGGAGTCACATGGCTAGGTATAGCTGGCAGTCGATCTTTGTGTATTGCTCCCAGACAGTGAGACAAAGAGTGAATAGGTGTTGGCAAGATGGGCCATCTCTGACTTGATGAAAGGGAGGGGCTGTCACCTAGCACACTTGAACATCAAAAAGACTCTGCCTGAGCACACTAACAAATCTTTTGTGCCCCAAGACAAGTTGGGGCAATGGCAGGGAGGCAGGAAATTCCAAAAACATCTGGGGGTGGAAACCTCCAGATCCTTCTCCTACTTCAAAGTGGGCACCAGGTATAAATATTGGACCCTGAGACCGAACTGTTGAGTACACCTCTGGACCTGTAGAAGACTCAGAAGGACTGCTGTGCTGCTCTGCAAGAAGGACTGCTACTCTGTGGTCCTGCTGCTGTCCTGCCCTGCTGCCTGAGTGAGAAGGACTGGATGTGCATCTTGTATCCAAGACCACCAGAGTGGCTCCAGGGGCTAGTTTGCTGGCCCCTTGATCGGAGCTCTGGGGCAGAAAAGTCTCCAGTCATCTCGAACCCGGCACCAGGAATTGGCCTGCTGTGAGTCATACCCCTCTATGTGGTGCCACACCAGTTGTGGACCTTTGGAAGGGAGGAAGATGCTCTGCCAGCCCGGCTGCAGAGAACTAATGTAGCACAACGCATCGTCTTGCAGTCTTGCATCGGAACCGCTGCAGTGCAATGCATTCTTGATGCAGGAACTCACAACACATCCCCACAGCTCCTTGGAACCACCGCTACATGATGCATCCTTGACACAGGACCTCACAGCCACCGCTGCACTCCACATCCCCGACATGAGGTCTCACAGCACTCCAGAACCCGGGCTTGAGGTACTTTGTTCAGCGGGCCTAACTTGGTCCCTGTATCCGGCCCACAGTCCATCGCAGTCAGTCTGAACTTGTGACTTTGTACCGAACTCGCACAACCAGATACCCACATTTGGCACTTTGTGCTTTAGACACTATTTTCACTTAAATCTTTAAAATTATATATCTCCTGTTCTACTGATTGGATTTTTTAGATTTTGGTCTCAAATAATCTATTTAACATTACTCTATTTTTCTAAATCAGTGTGGGATTTTTCTTGTGTTGTGTTACCACTTTATTGCTCTTCAAAGTGCTGCATAAGTACTTTACACATTGCCTCTGAGTTAAGCTTGACTGCTTTTTTTGCCAATCTACCAGATGGTTGAGCACAGGTTTATTTGGGGGTTGCTTGTGTCTCACCCTGACAAGAATTGTGGTTGTTGCTTGAGTAGGGTTTCACCCCCTCAACCAGTAACCCAATTTTCAACAGGTGGGTATAGTATGGCATGCACAAATGAAAGAGGCATGAATGCGACAATATGCATATATGTATGTGTTTACACAAAGTGTGCACAACACATAGAGTGAACAAAAGTTGAGTTCACTCACAGTAACATATTGCACAGTCTGGCCCTAAAGAAAGCCATCCGACCATTTAGATGAGATATAGTTCAAGCATATAGGCTCCTAAATGTAAGAGCACATTAAAACTCATACACATCAGACCTGTTTTAGCAAGCCACAGGGTACCTGGGGCAATTTTGCAACTTGAGATCACACTCTAGAACTGCTAAGCTTTCTATTGTGTTACAATGTAGAGCCTGTCTAGTTACACAAGGTAGCTCGGGCGAGGACCCTAAGATGCAGCATGCCACTACTGGCACTAGCAAGTGAGTCTTTAAAACATAAAGTGATGACCCACATAAGGTCAGAGGAAGAGGCTCATAATTGATTCTTAGGGTGTTCCCCCTTTTTTGATAAACAGGTGTTCTATAAGTAGCAGTGCGGGGAATCCACATCTAACTTTTTACTCCTTCTCCTTGGTGATTGGTTTGACACCCTGACAAAGCCAGTAGGCCTGACTTGGGACTAAAATATCCCTCATGTTTTATTTGGCTAACTGGGTGTACCGTGTTTTGAGGTTTCAGGGCTTGCTATGCGCTGACATTTTGAGGCACCTATAACACATAGGGTAAAGGATACATTAAAGGGGTTTAGTGATCCGTGGGATGTTTCTTTAGTGTGCACCCCTTGTTGGTTGTACATCCGGTTATAATGTGTCACCAAAGGTATTTCCACTTTCCATTTCCGTACCTGTTTGAAACTCTATAGCACTGTTTAGTTATGTTTGTTATTTAGTATGCTTCCTTTTCTATGAAAACACAATGACTGGATAGCAATTTAGTTTGTGTTGCATGACTGTTTGCTCAGTATGTAGAACACAGCAGCACTTCCTCTGAGTAAGCCTTGGGCTGCTCCTAATCTCTTACCTGAGAGTCAAGTACCCCCTGTCTGCTCTGGGACCGTCTGACCTGGATTCGTGACATACACCAACCAGACGATAGTACAGCTTGTCCATTAGTGAGATGCAGCTGTAGTATTCTATAACAATATGCACGCGCTTTAGCAATTTCATTCTTTCCCCTTTGTACAAATCATTAAAAAAGCAGGTGCTCAATCCCCAGAAAATTAGATCCTGAAGCACAAGGATATCTGGCTATTCCCAAATCTATAATGTCACAAACTCAAAGAAATGTTGCTCTTACCAAATTATTCTCATGGAGGTCTATGGTAACATCACAATTGCTTGGAACCCAACCTTCTGAGCTCCATCCTTGAACAACACTGGCACTTTGCTGCTTACCTTCTCAACCTTCCACAATTATGATACTTCACTGAAATGATGTATACATTTACGCACAGGTTTAGGAATTGATACTCAACAACAACTCTGTGAAATAATTTTTTTACTTCTGGCACACTGTATCGCTATAATCCCTGTAAAAATGTAAACCTTTAGGGTATCATGGTAGTTGCAAATTAATTTGTCACCTTATTCACTGTTAAGGTTGCTAACACAAATGTTCTCATTTTGAAAATAAAAATGCATCTAATTGAAAGTTGCAAAATTTTATACAAAGTAATGCGCACATAATAAATGCAAATTTGTAATGGCTAGTCATACTTAGTCATTGTAAACACATAAATAGAATACACAATTGTTGGACTTGGCCTTTTTTGCAGGGTCATCCCTGAACTGTTTGCCTTCCTCCTGGCATTTTTTCTGACCTAGTGTTGGTGGTTTTAGGAATCTGAGCACTTTATCACTGCTGTCAAGTGTAAAGTGCATTTGCTCTCTATGGTAAACATGGGAAGATTGGTCTACACCTGTTTGGCGCATTTAATTTACCTATCAGTCCCTTGTAAAGTGGTATCTCAGATACCCAGGGCAAGTAAATTAAATGCTACTGGTGGGCTTGCAGCGCTGCTTGCGCCACCCACCAAAGTAGCCTTTCAAACCTGTCTCAGGCCTCTGCCATTGCAGGGCCTGCGCGCGCAGTTTACTGCCGCTGTGACGTGGCACATAAAGTGGGTGCCACGTCTGTGACTCCCCTTTTACTACATATCAGTCACCCCTAAGGCAGGCCCTAGCTAGCCCTATGGGCAGGGTGCGCTGTAGGTAAAAGGTAGGACATGTGCCTTAACTGTGTGGCATGTCCTGGTAGTGACAAACAGCCATTTTGGTTTCTCACTACCGTGAGGCTACCCTCTCATAGAAATGCATTGGGGATTCCCTGATAAGTGTTTCAGTGGTAATCCCTGATCTGAGAGGAGTAGCGTGATCAAGTTTGGTATGTTTGGAATAGTGGTAATAAATGCTGCGTAATGGTGTGCGCAGATTTATTATCACTATTTTAGAAATGCCACTTTTAGAAGTGGGCATTTCTGTGTGCTATGTGCCTTTGTGCCTGCCTGTTGTGTATTGCATGTCTGGCTCTGGAGTGACAGGGGCTGGGGAGGTGCAGTGGCTCCAGAGGGGCTGGGTGAGTCAGCGCTAGGCTGAATGGTCCTGATCTGCATTTGGAGTAGTGGGAGGAGTAGCCCCTGACCCTGAATAGGTCTGTGCCTGCCTGGGACAATGCTGGCTCCACCCCTCTGTGGTGTGTCTGGGGCCAGAGCCTACACTTACAAAGGAGGTTGTGGAGCACTGTAAATAAAATATTAAGTGCCCCCCAGAACTGGTTTGAACTGGGACCCAAGCCCTGTGCCAGGGCAGAACAAAGGACACAAGTAGTATAAGTATTGGGGCTGTGACCCCATGTGTGGTGCTGTGTACCTACTTGGAGCTGCGTTGCTGCAGGACTGCTGGGCAAGGAGGAACCGCCGTGGGACCCAACTGCTGCTTCCTGGGGGTCCCTACGTGCTGGCCTGCCTGTGCCCAGCTCTGCCCCTCTGAATTTGGGACTTAACGCCGCATGAGTGCTTCAGGGTTAATTGCCTGGTGCCAGAAGACGGGAGGGAGTGCTTGTGCCCGGTAGCGTGGGCCGCGCTCCACTCCCCAAGGTGACCAGAGTCCCAGAGGGGGGCCCACACCGCCCCGGGCATGAGGAGTGCCCCAGGGGTCTTTGCGCTCGAAAGCGCTGTGCAGCCCATTGCTCCGAAGGAATCCTGGCGTGGGGATTGCCCTGTGCTGCCTGTAGGTGGGACGGCCCGCCGGAAGTCAGGCAGGGGCCGTGCCAATCATCACCCTGGAGTGGGAGCCTACCCCGCCTTCGTGGGCATCCAGGGCTCCAGAGGCCGGAAGTCAGGCAAGTGGCTGCCTGGTTGTGGGCGGGGCCCACAACGACGAGAGCAGGAAGTGCGGCCGGAGCAGAAGACAGGCAAAGGCTGCCTGGTCCAAGACGGGGCTCCCGGAGTACGGAGGAGAGCCCTGCATGCAGTCCAGAGCCCGACGGAGCCTCGCGGGCTCCCGGCCTCACACCCGTCCTGTTCGGCAGAGTGGCGGTGAGAAAGAGAAGTCCGGTGAGTGGGGCCTGAAAGGCACAGGGTTGGTGCCTGATTCCTGCCACCCTCTTTGAGCCGGCTGGGAGACAAGAGAGGCCCCAGTAAGTGGGGCTGGGAAGGCACACTGCTGGTGCCGATCTGTACTGACAGCTACACCGCCAGATCGTGGGTAGCTGCAACCACAAAGGAAAGCCCCGGTGAGTGGGGCTGGGAGGGCACACTGTTGGTGCCGATTTCTTTTGGCTACACAGCTGTACCGCCAGATCGCGGCAGCTGCAAAGTGGGAGGCATGTTGGCCTCATGAGAGAAACAAGGGTGAGATGCACCCTCGCCCCCATTAGAGTGCGGGCTGTTGGAAGCCCCGTGCTCATAGAGCCCTGACTTTTGGAGGACAGAGGGCATTGTGGGGAAACCCAAGACGGGCCCCCGAGGAAGGCCAGTTGGCCTTGGATCACCTTGTGTTCAGGTGGGGTGTAAGGCCCTATGGTGATGTGTGCACCTTACCAGTGTTACTGTGGTGCACTGCTGGTTTATGCCTAATGTGTTTTATGCATAATGTGATTTATGCTAAGTACAGTGTTTGACCATTAGTTACTGGTTGCTTTGCGCTAGATGCAGTTATGATTATGCCTAGGAGGGGCATGATGTGTTATTGGTCTGATGCACTGCCAATGATATTTTATATCTAATGTATTTGTGCTAAGTGTACCCTCACCAGGAGTTTCTGGTTGTCCTCACTGGTTGTGTGTGCTAATAATTATGACAGTGGCCCGATTGGCCATGTAATGTATATAATCCCCTGTAAAGTCATACCTAGTACCAGGTGGCACAGTGTATATATGTGATTGCATTCTAATGTGTCTTATGAGTAATACAAAGGCTATTTTTTTATATAACCTTGTGTGGAGTTTCTTTTGAGGTGTGCCTAGTGTGTCGCTGCTGTGTGTGTGTGTGTTGCGCAAATACTTTACACATTGCCTCTGGGATAAGCCTGACTGCTCGTGCCAAGCTACCAAGGGGGTGAGCAGGGGTTATCTTCGGTGTGTAACTCCCTTGCCCTGACTAGAGTGGTGGTTTCTGCTTGGCTTAGGCACTTGCCCTAGCCAACCAGAAATCCCATTTCTAACAACAAGGTTTAGTTTTAAGGTAGCTTGACTACTGCTGACATAATAACAGCAATTTATAAATTGATATTGAAATGCCTGTTTTTTTATGTTGAACTTTTGTTATGTACAAGATGTTTTTCTCGTTCACTGCAGGTGCTGTAACTTTTCAGACAACATCTGTTAGTTAGTGAATATGCATTTGTTTTATATTAGACAACTGATAGTGAGGTTCTCACAGGGAGGAGAGGAGAGGAGATGACAAGAAGCATGACTCATTGGAAGACCTGTCTGAACCGCCAGATGTGGACGAAGTATCTTTTCAAGAACTTATTTCTGTGGTCTATTGTGAAGGCATGAGAAACTAGGGAGTTTAACTGCTCTTGGGGTTTTCAGAAATCCAATTGGGCATCAAGAATGGGGAATGTAACAGATGCTTCATTGTGTATTTTAATAAAGTTTTATTAGCGTGTGTTCCTAGAGTAGGTTGTTCTGGGGATCCTTCCCTGGGTTTTGTGAGACCATTTCTCTCTTCATGAGAGGCTTTCCTTAGATTTAGGGAAATTCCTTTATGGAACACGCTTGTTGCTTTATTTCTAGTTTGACTATAATTTATACTAGTATTGTGTCTTACCTTTTTTGGAAATATCAACTAATGGATTATTTGAATTTGTAATAACAATGGCTGAAGGTTATTGCCTTCTGAATAAAATAATTTGAACTTATTAGAATTATTGATAAAACTCTTTAACTCTCACAAATGTTCTTTTTTGACTTTACAAATGTCAAAAGAATTGCTGATACTAAAGGATTGATATAAATGATTGCCAATTTTAAACTCTCTTCATCGACAAAGCCTGTATGACCAGTGGCAGGGGTTATTTAATGATTACACCCAAAGACTAAGATATAAAATTCCCCACACCATCAATGTAAACAGTCCTTTTCATTCACCAGTCATTAATTCAAAGGTGTTTTGTTCTAGAAGTTTTACCTTCACCCACAATGAGTTAACATTTTTGCTCAGTTTTCTAAAGTTCCATGTCAAAGAAAGACTTACAGATAGTTAGGCCCTCAAACGTTAACCTCCATCAAAATGCACTTTGGCTTTCGTTTAGATAATGTTTTAGCCAACATGCTACATTCAGTTAGGTCTGTTTTCTACTAAATAAAAATTCCAGTTATTGTACCATACCATCCAGTGTACACTTCTTTCTACACTTTCAAATGTTTTGTCCCACTGACATCACTAAAAACCCTAGACAGTCACTGAAAAAACAAAGGTTAAAGTAACATTATAGTTAGGTGAATATGTCAGTTACAACATTAAGGTTTTGAACAAAAAAAAAACACTGAAATTCACCAGTTATAGTTAGCTGAGCTAACTATAACTTGCGCCACTGCCGTGCACTGCTTATGACCTCACATATTACATCACTCAAGACATGTTCTATGACATCTTTTATGACATCACAGATGACATCTCAAATGACATTATCGATTACATTACTGCTGACATCTTCCAATGAGTGTGTTAGTTTGTTTTATAATTTACATAGTGGTGGGTAACTATCATATTACTTTTCTACCTAATTTTGTACAGTCTATGTGAAGCTAATGGGTGTAAGTGTTTACAAAACATGTGCTCCTAATGCATTAAAGGTGTGTAGAGGTACTGAACACGTTATAAATCTTTGTATTCAGGAGTAACTCTGTGTGCAGGTGACAGTTGACAACTTGTAAACAGTATGTGCCACACAAGTTTTTTAGTTCTGCAGAAAAAGTTTTCAACAGGGCAAAGATTCTGCGTAGTAGATATTAAGTATCATAAGCAGCCTTGAGTATTTAGACAGAATTGTCTCCGCATCACAATTTCTTCATAACATAGAAGACTGTGTGCACCAGGGATTAGCCTATGTACATGTGCATGTTTAGCTTCACATAATGGGCTATCTGTAAAGCTTTCAGAACAGTATTAAGGCTGCCGGTAGAATGACTTTTAGCACCTTCAGACCTTGGTAATTTTAAGCAAATTGTGTCTCTTTGAACATGTTTTGCATAGCAAGTACACTGTTCTTGGTAGGTAGTTTTTAATGCTCTGTGGTGTATTTCTCATGAGAGTTTCACTATCTGCAAACAGTGTGGTACAGAGTAAACTCTCTCCATACAGTAAACACTGTTTATAGTACCCACTTTTCTACTCATATCAACTTAATTTCTCAATGTAGGTTCGGTGACCATGAGGGGTCTGATACAGATAAAGGCTGTTCATAGTAAGGCATTAATTCTGGAACAGACATTGAGTATCTTGAGGAACTTGGCTTTCACTGAACAGTTGTATACAGATTGAACACCGTGCGCAATAAGGGTTTCCAATATATCTGTAGTTGATTGTTAATGTGAACTAGGCTACCCATGAAGTGAATGGTATACGGTTGAGTCCCATATAACATATGTCTACTACACCTAAGGGAGTTGTATCTGTGACTGCATTAATGATGCTTCATATTATTCTGAGCTATTTTGTACTTACTTTCATGCCATGCTAGTTTATAGAGTAATGTGTACAAAAGAAGCTTGGATGAGATCATCAGTGATGTCATCAATTATGTCATCAATGTCATTTGAAATATCACCAGTGATGTCCTAAATGATGTAATAGAACATGTCATAAGTGATGTAATATGTGAGGTCATAAGCAGTGCATGGTGAGGCGCAAGTTTTAGTTAGCTATGCTAACTATAACTGGAGAATTTCTGCGGTGTCTCAAGTTCAAAACTTGAATGTTTTAAAAGACATATTCACCTAAATATAACGTTACTTTTACTTTTGCTTTTTTTCAGGGCATTTCTAAGGTCTTTATGAACAAAAACAGATATTTTTATCACACACTTAGTATAACATTTCTTTAACATTTTTTTTCCAGTGAATTTTTAGGTTTTTTTTAACGTAAAGCAATGTTTTATTACTATACGTCAAGTCAACCCGCCGCCGCACACAGCCTTTGGCCGTGCATAGCGGAGGGTTGACCGCAGGGCCTGGCCGCAAACCCCCCACAGGCAGCCAACACCATGCTGTGCAAGGACTTTGGTTGTGCACAGCAGAGGGTTGGCCAAAGGGCCTGGCCCAGGGCCGGACCCTGTGGCCAACCTACACGGAAGCAGCCAACCCCACCGGCAAGCTGTCAACCGCACACTGTACATGACCTTTCATAGTGCGCAGCATTGGGTTGGCTGCAGGGCCTGGCTTGCAGCCAGGCCCTGTGTCCAACTCCCCGCAGGCAGCAACACAGAGGCAGCCAACCCCATGCCATACATGGCCATTGGTCGTGCCTGGCGTTAGCTGCAGTTCTGGCTTGCAATAAAATAAAAAAATGATATTAAAAAATAGTGTAACATATAGTATATATTTTAAAAACTTTGTTTAAACAGTCCTAAAACTATAACAATTAAATAAAACATAACTTGGAACCAAATTTATTAAAAATTAAATAAAAATGTTAGGGTGGGTGATTTTTTTTAAAAGTGTTGTTTCAAAAATAAATAATAAATATTACTTAATATATTTCAAGTAATTTACAATTTAATGCAAATGTAATTTTACGTAGCAGCGTGTTGTACATTTATCTTTCACTCAGTCTTAATTGTTCTACTTTTCTTTAAATAGCAGATGGAGGATTATCCCTCCCTTCTGCCTACCTCATTGGAGGGGGGGAGGGTTAGAGACACTTTCTCATATCCGAGAATAGGGTTTTGATGCCAAAACGAGATGTATCTCCACCCCAGATTAGAGGTGGCCCACCAAATAATTTCTTTTTCTGATCCCAATCCCTCGTGTTTAGTGGGCTTTCTGCTCCCCTGAAGAGCGCGTATTTTTTTGGAGTAGTTCCACCAATCTTCCCAAAGGGTTACAAAGTCCACCAGAAATTGATGTCCAAAATTGGAATTTGTTGGTAGGATGGCAATTGGCATTGGGCCCAACTCCGGGCACTATACTTTCTAGGGCCCATGGTTCGGAAGTGCAGCCAAGTGTGGTGACAGACCGCCTCCCATAATCCTTTATCAAATATTTTCCCACATGTCTACAGGGCTTTCTGCCCCTATGGGATGAGGTAAGCTGCCAAACTGCCCATATCACAGTAGAATTACTGTCTAGGCACAGGGCACAGGGCGGAGGGAGATGACCCGATGTCAGGATATGTTGGTCGCCCACCCATTCCCTTTTTAAAGAAATATATTAGTTTTTTTGGGCAGTGAGCTTTCTGTCCCTCTGGTTTGGTCCGATTGGGAGAAAACATCACCAAACCTCCAGGAGAAGGGCAGAAATAGACTAGGTCATGTAGTTGGGAAGGTGGACCAATGCCTGATATTGGCTGGCACCCTATTCATTCTTTTCTTTTACATATTTTCCATGGGTGTCTAGTGGGTTTTCTGCACCCTGTGCATAGGTAGATTGGAGATAAATACCCAACCTGCCCACTCCAGGGGGCAGAAAGTTGTCTACGCACTGGGTGGGAGAGATGTTTACCTTATGCCAGGTTCAGCCAGCCCTACCATTCACTTATTAACATATTTCCACTGGTGTCTAGTGTGCTTTCTGCCCCCCAGCAGTTCTTAATAAGAGCTGGTGGTTGCCAGTGGGAGGCACTGGCACTTCTTTTTGGGGATTGCCACTTATTTTTCTGCAACAGATAGCAAGAGACGGAAAAACAATGTGGAAAGACGGAGGACGAGAAAGACAGAAAAAATGTCATAAAGGGAGAAAGCCTGTAAAAGTGAGAAATAAGGAAGAGGGAGTGTCTGTTAGTGGAGGCCTAAGGTGAATTCAAGACTATGCAGCCTTGCTCTATGGTGCGCTGACATTTAATTAATCAGCTCTGGTTTCAGAGCAGAGTTTTTGGCACCAGCACTCATTCCATTACAAACCAAGCACTGCCCCCAGGTGCGGGCAGATTGAGGTTAAATCCTCTAATGTGCCCCCCTCACCCAGTGGGGTAGAAAGACTGTCTAGGACTCAGAGAGCATGAGGTAACCTGACGCCCCACACCATTATTTTTTTAAGTCTTTTACTGGTGTCTAGTGGGCTTTCTGCATCCCGGAGCAAGCAGATTGAGAATAAACCACTAGTCTGCCCCTCCAGGGGGCAGAAACCCTGTCTATGGGATATAGGGTGAATTGCGGGCCACCCCACCTCAAATTTATTGTTAATCATTTCCTTAGCAGCCAATGGGCTCTTTGTCCCCAATAGGCAGGCAGGTTCATAGAGTGAAAGCAGAAAGAACCAAAAGGCTCCTTTTACTTTCAACAATGATGACATCAGCACTCATGGCACATTGATCATCATTCACAAAAAACAAAGCCACAGGCTGCTTGTAAGCTCTTCCCCAGCAGTCCCAATTGGGGGTCATTAAATGAAAGCCCCTTGGTGCAAGCACTAGAGGTTTTCCCTACCCTTAGTGCAAAGACATGACATTCATGTTCTCCACATTAAAGAGGTAGTGCAGAGGATATGAATTACTTACCACACACACTAAAGGAGTTCATGGTTATTGGTTTTAGTACTGATTTCAGTATGTGTTGGTACTTATTAGGAGAAATAGTGTGAGCTTACAAACATTTAATTTGGTGTGAGAGTTAAAGTTTGCATGTCTGCTATGCATGTTATCGATTTGAATCTAGCTATAAATTTCAGTTTTATTTCGTAACCATAACTTCACTTTGTGCTTTGTTCAATGAATTTCTTTTTTTAATTTTTTTTTTCTAACCTGCTACACCCAACATCCTTGAAATCATTCCCTTCCCTTCTTCCCTTTGACCCTGAGCAGCAGTTGTTGGTGGCAAGACTTGGCCTTTAACACGTAGTATAATTCAGTTCAAAGTCCCTAACGCCTCTTTAGGGTCTCCTTACCGCAAAATGAATCAAATGCCAGGTGATCAAAGTGCTCAGTACTCCACTGAGAGCAGATTTCACCACCAAACTTCTTTCCAGATGGGAACAGTGATGGATTTTGAAATGTGACACCAAGATTACAGGCTTAATTACTATGGATTAATTACTTAATCCCATGCGATGGTTTGAAAGCGTACCACTGTGGTTGCATGCCACACAGACTTATCCTTCTCCAGTCCACCATGACAAGATCCTCCTTGGACTCTTTTTATGAAGCATATGTTTCTTGATTTTGTCCTTGGTGGTCTCCCAGTCACGAACTAGTGATCTTCAACCCTCCCTGCCAGTTCCCACCTTGGATATTTAAATTATCAGTCCTGATGATGACCCCACTATCCCTATGGGTGGAAACGTCATCAACTACATCCATATGACCCTTTCTTTGAGTCATTCCTGCTTGTGTTGAAATTGCTTAGTCTTCCGGAATACAAACCTAGAAGTCTTTTTATATTGATTATATAGTTACTAGATATGAGAACACTTGTTATCTTTGCAGTTTGTTTTGTGACTCATCTGAGCACCGAGCACATATTGCCAGTTATTCTCTTTTTGCCTCACATTATTTTATGTCTCTCTTTCTATCTCCAATATAACTTAGAAAACATGTCTGTGTGTATTGGCCCAATTATAATATTTTATAACAAATCTCTTTCAGTTGTTATATGATATTCATTTCTGTTTGTGTATGATGGGTTTGCCTTATTGTTTACTCCAGTTCTGAGGTAATTCAATAGGGCACGCCCCTGTGGCATACAAACCCAAACGGTGGTCAAATCCATGGTGTATAACCTATGGCTGTTTGTACAGAGGGTTGGACAAAGGGCCAGACTTTTGGCCAGGCCCTACGGCCAAACACTATGGTTGGCCAACCCACGCTGTGCACAGGTTTTGGCCAAGTAAAGTGGTGGTTAGCCGCATGCCCTGGCTTTTAGCCAGGTCCTCCACTGAAAATTGTAGTGAGTGCGTACTTGCAGGGTCTTAGAGTAAAGAGAGATTCAGAAGAACCTTTCATTGTTTTTTAGTTTATGATTTTTTTTTTAAATTGTCATTCCAAACGGCCAATTATTAACTGTAAACCTTTTTATTGATGTTATTTTGGAAGTTCTCAAACATTTTAGTTCCAGGTCCTAGGATTCTTTTCTCCACATCAGTATTCATTTTGGGGATTGCTCTCTTCTGCTTTTTCACCAACTCTTCATGAACAATCTCGGGTCTTTATGCATCCTGGTTTGCAGGTATTTGTTTCCTTTCATTCCATTCTTCTAAGAACGTCTAGTACTCCTACTCATGCTTTCCCTGAATAAGGTATGTCATGGTCAAATTCCTAGAGAGTACAGTT
Source organism: Calotriton arnoldi (assembly GCA_963921515.1). Lineage (NCBI taxonomy): Eukaryota > Metazoa > Chordata > Amphibia > Caudata > Salamandridae > Calotriton > Calotriton arnoldi. The sequence continues at coordinate 2,136,361 of CAWUFW010001024.1, read as the reverse complement.
CTCTTTGGCCCTGCTTCATTTCTGGTCACAATTTCCAAACGACCAGTCGCGGCTCCTGGAGGGAGTGCTGTGGGGCGGTGGGGCAGGGCGGGGGGGCAGGGTGGGGGGTAGTAAACTTTGGCATACGGCCAAACGGAGGTAAGTACATAAATAAATAAATAAAACGAATTACATTGCGCACGCCGCATCGCCATTTGGCGTTGCAGCGCGCGCAATGTAATTCGTTTTATTTATTTATTTATGTACTTACCTCCGTTCGGCCGTATGCCGGAGTTTACTACCCCCCGCCCTTCCCCACCGCCCCGCAGCACTCCCTCCAGGAGCCGCGACCGCAAACGATCCTTCTCATTTTCATCTTTTTTTCTCTCAGTCTCCTGGGGATTGAGTGAAGAACTTTCAAATGGTAGATTCCTTGTTGTGCTTCTCTAGTTCCTTCTTCTCCTCAGTACAAGTCACTTTTTTCTGTTGGGAACCTGATGATATTCCAGGAAGCTCTTACGGCTGTTTCAGCCATTGTCAGTGTTTCTGAGGATTTGGAAAAGACCTGGAGTGACTTTTCCAACATCAAGAAATATTGGGGCTTAGAAATTTCTATGACTTCTGAAAGACGGGAACAAAACACCAAAGTTCCCAGAGGTTAGAACAACAGATTGCTGGGGGGCGTGGCTTGGACATCAGAGGGAATGGCTGCCTAGCTCCGCAGCTCAACAGACCGAAGGGGGACTACGCCGCAAATCAGACCTTCTGAGCGGATCAAATCGGCAATTAACGCCGGGATCTTAGATGTGAAACTTCGGGGATCATGCTGTGATAAATCCTACCCGACTGGCAACCACGAAATCAGCGCTTTCAAGATCTGTACGGGGGAAAGCGTGCGCCCGACAGAATACCCAAAATGGCGCCGAGAGACAGCGGTGAAGGAAAGTCGAGCCGATCAGCGCTTCATCTGTCGGACATAATGCCTACAATTCCTGATGCCTGAGCAGTAGCACGCATCGACGCCGATGACTGCTATCAGCCGGTAAGAGCGATTTTCTAAATCCCAACAGCTACACGTGGGAGCCTCATTGCGTCCTGCCTGACCCTCTCATGGCCGCCAACTGCCTGCGACAGTAACCTACACTGATCAGCGCCTTGCTTCCCCAACACAGTACCCACCTTCCTTGAAGCTCGCGCGAGGGTGCGCTTCTCCGCTAACGCCTAACTTCAGCTGGTAAAGACAGTATCAACAATCCCAACAGCTACATGCGGGAGCTTCTCTGCGTCTTGACTGACCCCATCAGGGCTGCCAATGCCCCTGCCTCCATCAGTGAACGTTAACCCACGTGCGCGCCAGGAGCGCGATCTGGTACCTGCCTTGCCATCAGAGGAGATCTCCCACTACAGCACCTGAGTTAACTGTCTGTGCTACCCAAACATAACACAGACCTGCCTGATCAGCTATAAACCCCTCGCCCTACCATCCCGACAGCGCAGGCTCCCGGATATGCGCTGACTCTTCAAGGGGGGACAGGAGTCCGAGACCAATATAGTCTCTGCAGAAGCTCACCATTGACACAGGGAATACAGAGATCTCAGACAGGCTCAGCCAGGTAATCAGGGGCGCTCTATATTAACAAAAGTCAGCCAGGCACAGTCCAACGTCGTGATAGCTATATTGCGAGTGGCACCAACGGTGATAAACAAAGCCACCCAACACAAAAAAACAAAGAAACAAAGAAAGAAACAAAGAAAGAGTGTTCACCCACGTGGAACCTACACACATCGAAATGGTAGAGGAAAAAAACAGAAACAGTAAGAAAGTCAGACCAGATTCAACCACCTCAGATTTGCCTATTAAGGCTAAACCAGACATCCACAGTACTATGGACATGATACTAAAAAAATTAGCGGATGTCCACGACCTAGCAAAGTCTACAAAACAAAACACAGACGCCATGCAGCTGGAACTCACGGCAATTAGAGCAGACATGAACACGATGAATGTGCGAATAGGAGATGCGGAACAAAGAATAAGTGCCACAGAAGATATCACGACTCAAGCCTGCAAAGAACTTGTGCACCTTCATAAAGTCACCGACACTCTAAAGAAACAGAACGCAGAATTGGAAGACAGAAATAGGAGAGGGAACATACGAATTTTTGGTATCCCAGAAAAGTCGGAGGAGGATGCGGGATCATGCGTGGCCTTCCTGGAATCATGGATCCCCATGATAACGGGGATAAAATTCAATCCTGGCTTGGAGCTGGATAGAGCGCACAGAATACCCACCTTTGCCAATCCGCATAGAATTGGCACCAGACCCATGATCTGCAAACTGCTCCGCTTCCAGCACACAGAAGCCATTCTAACATTTGCCAGGAAATCACACCAAGTAACTTGGGAGGGCAGGAAGATCACCTTCACGCAGGACTATTCTAAAGACACCGTCGACATACGGAAAGGGTTCCTCCAACTACGCGATAGATTGAGAGAGAGGAAAATTCTTTTCTCATTCATTGGACCCTCGAAGTTTCGAATCATGGAGAATGGCAGAGCACTGATCTTCACAGACCCCCAGGAATTAGCGACACACCTTGAAGGTGCCCCTCCCCAAGAGATGGATCTTGCTACAGGACCTTCCAACAAAAGAAAGACTTGATATCCTTTTTACCCTAGCTTGGGTGTTTTGCCCCTCAGTTGTATTCGATCTATAATACGTAGTCGCTTCACTTATTCCAAGTATTAACCCTGACAGTTATCGTATTCTTATTCTTATACTTTAAGATATTGTCAACACTCCATGACGTGACCATACATAGCAGTGAGGCCAAATATGAGAAATCCTTTTGTGACCACTTGGACCAACACAGTTTTGAAGCAATAAGTTATATGCCCGTTAAGGCCTATTAGTAATGGCCCTGTTAGGAATGTTTTTAGCAAATATGATAACCTGAGTCTGATTCTGCCGTACTTGTTCTCATATTTATTATTAAGGCCAAATATGTGGAGTCTTATTGAGACCACTTGGATCAGCATAGTTTTTGAACCCACAATGTATATGTCCTTTAACCCCTTCGATGCTCATGACGAGCTGGACTCGTCATGGCACACAGTGGTCGTGTGCTCATGACGAGTCCAGCTCGTCATAAGACCACCCACGGGGGAAGCGCTGGCGCTCCCCCCATGGGAATCCGATTGTCGGGTTTTTTTGGGGGAAGGCAGGGGAAGGGCTTCCCCTGCCTCCCCCCGCCCCTCCCCCCCTCAATGACGTCAGCGCGCGAGGCGCGCTGACGTCGTGGGGGTTTCCCTTTGTTCCCCGACGCGCTGGAAGCCATTTGCTTCCAGCGCGTCGGGGAATAAGGTTAGTTTTGGCTCCGGGGAGGGGGGATTTGAAACAGAAGAGGCTTCGAGGGAAAGGAAAAGTACAAATTTACAATGAAGAGCGAACTTCCTAGAGGGGGCTGAGAGTGAAAGTATTAGTTCTGAAAGTGTCTTTGGAAGAGAAGAGATTTGAGGTCAGCTTAGAAGATCCGGGTAGAGGAGGTGGCACGGAGCAATGGGGGAAGCGAGTTCCAGATTCTCACCGCATTGCCTGAGAAGGATTGCGCCATCGATCTTTCCCTTTTGAAGACGGGGGGGGGCTCAAGCAGAAGCTTTTTCGCATTGCGAGAAGGGCGAGAGCCACCGGACAATTTCAATTTATTCGCCAGGTAACGAGGGGAGGACGTGTGTAAGGCTTTGTGTGTGATGCAGGCAGTTTTATAAATAGATCTTGCCTCGATCGGAAGCCATCGAAGAGAGGACAGGATAGGAGTGATGTGGTCGCTTCGTTTAGACCCTGAAATGAAGCGAGCTGCTGAATGGAGGATGGATTTGAGAGGGGAGAGGTGGGATTTGGGTAGGCCCGTCAGAAGAGAATTGCAATAATCCAGTCTTGAGAGAACCAGAGATTGTACCAAGGTTTTTAAGTCTTTCTCCGGGAAGAACCGACGGATCCCCCATAGAAGGCGCAACTGGTAACGTGCGTTCTTAGCAATAGAGTTGATGTGGGAGATTAGGTTGAGTCTTTTGTCAAGAATGACACCTAGGGATTTAGCGCTGTCGACATTGATGGGTTTGTTGTTGAGTAGGTTCAGCTGATCCATCCAAGATTGAACAGGAGGAGGTGAGAGAGAGGTAGAGAGGAGGAGGAATTCAGTTTTGGCGGGATTCAGAATGAGTTGGTGAGCTAACATCCAGTTGTGAATAGAATTGAGAGTAGAGTTGAGTAGTGAGAGATCGTGTGCGGAAGATAAAGGTATCTTCCCACTAGTCCACCAGGCATTTATTTGTGGAGAGTGACCCCTTGGGTGGCAGAATAGCAGTATGTTTTTAGGTCCATCTGCCCCCAAGGAGGTCAGAAGTCACTAGACACCAGGTTTTTTAAATTTTTGTGTTGGGGAGTGGCCAAAAGGGCAAGGGTTGCTCCCTTTTACGGGGGTGAATATTTTATTTATACTCTTTGGCCCACCTACCCCTTAGCTTGGCTGGTGGATTGTGTGTGGACTGGTGCATTATTTGCATATGTGATTGTAATGTTTTTTTCTCCTTTTATTCTAGTGTAAAGCTTTTGATTCCTGTTTGCGGTTTCGGCAGTGGTTGTTCTGCAGTTTTGCGTAATTGCATTTATTTGGTAAGAAAAATATTTTTGTTGTGTGTACTCCAAATGAGTATTATTGTCATGCATGAATGAATTTTTTGTAAGTGGTGTCATAATGGCAGCATATTTGTTAGTGTTCAGAGCATGAAATTCTTTGCGATGTTTTGCATTGTCTTATGTGTACTTTTTTTTCCTTCTTTTTTAGTGGGATATTGTTGATCCTTACTGTGTCTGTGCAGAGTAGGTGGTGGTGAGTCTAGCTGCTTCTGTCACGTGAGTGGTATAGTGTTGGAGTATATAGGTCTTTGTGATAAAGCTACATTTTGTTTATTTCTTTTTTTACAAAGGGTTTGTTGTTGTTGACTTGTTTGACAAGTAACCTTTATTAGTAAGCATTATGGCTAGCCGTAGAATTACTGCTCAGCAGGTGGTTGGTTTGCTTCTTGAATCTTCCTCTGAGCAGGATTATGAGACTGACAGTGCGTCTGAGGGAGAGGAGGGAGGGGAAGATTCAGGCAGTGAGTTTTCTCTCCACATGGAATCATCGGATGATGAAGGTACTCTCAGTGCAGATGAAGTGCCTGATTTAGAGGAGGATACTACTGTGCCGATGGTGCAAGAGGCATCTGGATTGCAGCCTGGGGCTGCTAGGTTTCCTACTGGAAGTGCTGGACTCTGGGTTGATCCAAACATGGTGCAGCCGGTGTTGCCTGCCTTTAGTGGTTATGCAGGGTGTAGAGTGGATTGTGAACATTATTTGCCTATACAGTATTTTCAGTTGTTTATGGATGATGTATTTTTGGGTGAGATTGTTGAGCAGACTAATTTGTATGCTGAACAGTTTTTGAGGGACAACAGTGCCAGACTTAGGCCCCATTCTAGAGCTACCCGGTGGAGTCCCACAAATCTGGAAGAGATGAAGAAGTTTTTGGGTTTGACTTTTTGATGGGTTTGATAAGGAAGCCGTCCATGGGTTCATATTGGTCTACCAGTCCCTTGATGGCAACGGCCATATTTCCTGCAGTTATGACTCGTGATCGGTATTTACTTTTGCTTCGGATGCTGCATTTTGTTGATAATGGTTTGGCGTTGCCACGAGATCACCCTGAATGTGACCGTCTTTTTAAGATTCGGCCTGTTCTTGATCACTTTGTAGATCGATTTTCAGAGATCTATACTCCAGGGAAAGAAATATCTATTGATGAGTCTTTGGTCCTGTTCAAGGGCCGTTTGGTTTTAGGCAGTACATTCCTAGCAAGAGGGCACGCTATGGAATTAAGCTGTATATGTTGTCTGAGAGTAGGACAGGATATGTTTTTAATTTGCGTGTGTACACTGGTAGGGATTCCACTATTGACCCCCCTGGTTGTCCGTCCACTTTTGGAGTTTCAGAGAAAATTGTGTGGGATCTTGCTAGAGGACTGTTTAACAGAGGCCACCATTTGTACCTTGATAACTTTTACACTGCTGTGCAATTGTTTAAGGAATTGTTCAAAGTGGACACTTTTGCTTGTGGCACAATCCGCTCTAACCGTAAAGGTTATCCAAAAGAGCTTGTTTGCAAAAAACTTCAGAGGGGACAGTGCAGTGCCTTGCGTAGTGAGGAATTGCTAGCTGTGAAATTTGTGGACAGGAGGGATGTGTACATGCTGACTACCATCCATGATGAGAGTACTTCACCTGTGGCTGTTTGGGGTCAGATTGCTGAAGTGCGCAAACCTGTGTGCATTTTAGACTACAATAAGCACATGGGTGGTGTTGATAGAGTAGATCAGAGGTTGGAACCTTACACTGCTATTCGTAAGGCTTACATTTGGTATAAGAAGTTGGCCATCCATCTCTTCAATTTAGCAACTTTCAATGCTTTTGTTGTGTTCAAGGAGTGTTCTCCTGCGTCAAAGTTGACTTTTGTTCAGTTTCAGCAGTCTGTCGTAGGCAGCCTTGTTGTTGTGGAACAGGCAAATGTTCCTAGAGTTGGAGTGGTGGAGGATGTGGCTCGATTGAAAGATCGCCACTTTCCTGATCACATTCCTCCTACACCCTCAAAAGACTTTCCCACTAGGAGATGTAGAGTCTGTTGGCGAAGAGGTACGCGGAAGGAGACTCGTATGTACTGCCCTGAGTGTCCTTCTAACCCTGGGCTGTGTGTGCCTGCTTGTTATAGAGCGTACCACAAGCAAAAGAATTATTGGGAGCAACCATGAGTGGTAAAGTGAACTGCCTGGTCTGTAATGTTTAAGAATTGTTGTTCTGTTTCAAGGTTGGCATTAGTGCAATGTATTTAGTTTCTGATTTTGTGTTAGTAGATTTGTATCTATTTGCAATTTGTTTGTGTTTTCTTTTTGTATAAAAAAATCCTAAATGTGATGGTGGTGTGTGTAGGCTGGTGCTTGGCTGGCGGTGTGCGTGGAGTGGCGCTTGGCTGGCGGTGTGCGTGGAGTGGCTCTTGGCTGGCGGTGTGCGTGGAGTGGCGCTTGGCTGGCGGTGTGCGTGGAGTGGCGCTTGGCTGGCGGTGTGCGTGGAGTGGCGCTTGGCTGGCGGTGTGCGTGGAGTGGTGCTTGGCTGGCGGTGTGCGTGAAATGGCGCTAGGCTGGCGGTGTGCGTGGAGTGGCGCTAGGCTGGCGGTGTGTGTGGAGTGGCGCTTGGCTGGCGGTGTGCGTGGAGTGGCGCTTGGCTGGCGGTGTGCGTGGAGTGGCGCTTGGCTGGCAGTGTGCGTGAAGTGGCGCTTGGCTGGCGGTGTGCGTGGAGTGGCGCTTGGCTGGCGGTGTGCGTGGACTGGCGCTCGGCTGGCAGTGTGTGAGTAGTGACTTGCTGCTGGTCACTACACACACTGCTAGCCGAGCGACACTCACGCAATCCATCAGCTTGTGTGGTTGCTGTGTTAGGAATGTGGGCGTGTGAAAGTGATGGGCCCTTGAATGGCGCTGTCTGCTGGTGTGAGTGTTGTAATGTGATGGGCCCGCGGCTGGTGGTGTGAATGGTTTTGTATTTGTCACACGTATGAAAGGTGTATGAATGGCCTGTAAAGAGGTTGGTGCCTTGTCGTGGCTTTACAGCTCACGAGCTGTGAGTCAATGGTTCAGTTTCTCGTCCTTTCAATTATTAACAGTGCATTTCATTTTTGTGAAATCACTTGTTAATACAATTGTATATACTGAACCATCACTCACCCTCGTGCCAAATCCAACCAGTATGTGTGTGTGCTTGAGGATTAGATGGCTGTGCAGTAATATTTATTTTTTGTCTTTCTCAAGCAGGGTGTACCTTGTCCCTTTTTGTGAATGTTGTAATGTGTTTGTTTCGTGCCTGGTGGTGTGAATGGTCTTGTGTGTATCACGTATGAAAGGTGTGTGAATGGCCTGTAAAGCGGTTGGGGCCTTGACGTGGCTTTACAGCTCACGAGCTGCGAGTCACTGGTTCAGTTTTTGTCCTTTCAATTATTGACAGTGCATTTCATTTTTGTGAAATCTCTTGTTAATAAAATTGTATATACTGAACCATCACTTGCCCTCGTGCCAAATCCAACCAGTATGTGTGTGTGCTTGAGGAATAGATGGCTGTGCAGTAATCTTTGTCTTTTTAGTCTGTCTGCCAAGGTGTACATTCCGTCTAAGAATAACCTACCAACTGTAGAAATTGTCGTAAACGAAACACCCATGGGAGTACATGGTGATATCTCTCTTGTGGATCCCAACAAGTTATGGTACCCACAATGTCCTGCAAACCTCAAAATGTCTGTCACATTTTCCTTGCAATATTGTGCCAAAATTTTCAAGCTGCAGAAATAAACAACACATTATCTCAAAATGACCTGGTTTTGCAAGGGGGGTCACCTGAGTTTTTGGCCCGGGGCTCGGCGGCCACCAAGGGAAACCTACCAAACCCACACATTTCTGAAAAGTAGACACCCGGGGGCTTCCAGGGAGGTATGGCTTGCATGGATCCCCCAACGTTTCCTTACCCAGAATCCCCTGCAAACCTCAATTTTAGCTGAAAAAATCACTTTTTTCAGAACTTTTTGTGTGGGAAAGTGTGGCATCACCGGGCTCACACAAATTTCCTACCACCCAGCGTTCCCCAGGTCTCCCGATAAAAATGGTGCCTCACTTGTGTGGGAGGCCCAAGTACCCACGACAGGCAAGGGCCCAAAACATAGTGAGGCGACATCAAAATTGCCTATCTCAAAACCACCTGGTTTTGCAAGGAAGTCACCTGGGTCTTGGCCCCGTGCTCGGCGGCCATCTAGGGAAACCTACCAAACCACACATTTCTGAAAAGTAGACACCGGGGGCTTCCAGGGAGGTATGGCTTGCGTGGATCCCCAACGTTTCCTTACCCATAATCCCCTGCAAACCTCAATTTTAGCTGAAAAAATCACTTTTTTCACACATTTTGTGTGGGAAAGTGTGGCATCATCGGGCTCACACAAATTTCCTACCACCCAGCGTTCCCCAGGTCTCCCGATAAAAATGGTGCCTCACTTGTGTGGAGGCCCAAGTACCCGCGACAGGCAAGGGCCCAAAACGTAGTGAGGCGACATCAAAATTGCCTATCTCAAAACCACCTGGTTTTGCAAGGGAGTCACCTGGGTTTTGGCCCCGTGCTCGGCGGCCATCTAGGAAACCTACCAAACCCACACATTTCTGAAAAGTAGACACCCGGGGACTTCCAGGGAGGTATGGCTTGCGTGGATCCCCCAACGTTTCCTTACCCAGAATCCCTGCAAACCTCAATTTTAGCTGAAAAAATCACTTTTGTCACACATTTTTGTGTGGGAAAGTGTGGCATCACGGGCTCACACAAATTTCCTTCCACCCAGCGTTCTCCCAGGTCTCCCGATAACAATGGTGCCTCACTTGTGTGGGAGGCCCAAGTACCAGCGACAGGCAAGGGCCCAAAACGTAGTGAGGCGACATCAAAATTGCCTATCTCAAAACCACCTGGTTTTGCAAGGGGGTCACCTGGGTTTTGGTCCCGTGCTCGGCGGCCATCTAGGGAAACCTACAAACCCACACATTTCTGAAAAGTAGACACCCGGGGCTTCCAGGGAGGTATGGCTTGCGTGGATCCCCTAACGTTTCCTTACCCAGAATCCCTGCAAACCTCAATTTTAGCTGAAAAAATCACTTTTTTCACACATTTTTGTGTGGGAAAGTGTGGCATCACCGGACTCACACAAATTTCCTACCACCCAGCGTTCCCCCAGGTCTCTCGATAAAAATGGTGCCTCACTTGTGTGGGAGGCCCAAGTAACCGCAACATGGCAAGGGCCCAAAACATTTTTTGATAGGCAATGTTGATGTTGCCTCAAAACGTTTTGTGTCCTTGCATGTCGCGGGTACTTGGGCCTCCCACACAAGTGAGGCACCATTTTTATCGGGAGACCTGGGGGAACGCTGGGTGGTAGGAAATTTGTGTGAGGCCAGTGATGCCACACTTTCCCACACAAAAATGTGTGAAAAAGTGATTTTTTCAGCTAAAATTGAGGTTTGCAGGGGATTCTGGGTAAGGAAACTTTGGGGGATCCACGCAAGCCATACCTCCCTGGAAGCCCCCGGTGTCTACTTTTCAGAAATGTGTGGGTTTGGTAGGTTTCCTAGATGGCCGCCGAGCACGGGCCAAAACCCAAGTGACTCCCTTGCAAAACCAGGTGGTTTTGAGATAGGCAATTTTGATGTCGCCTCACTATGTTTTGGGCCCTTGCCTGTCGCGGGTACTTGGGCCTCCCACACAAGTGAGACACCATTTTTATCAGGAGACCTGGGGAACGCTGGGTGGCAGGAAATTTGTGTGAGGCCAGTGATGCCACACTTTCCCACACAAAAATGTGTGAAAAAAGTGATTTTTTCAGCTAAAATTGAGGTTTGCAGGGGATTCTGGGTAAGGAAACGTTGGGGGATCCATGCAAGCCATACCTCCCTGGAAGCCCCCGGGTGTCTACTTTTCAGAAATGTGTGGGTTTGGTAGGTTTCCCTTGATGGCTGCCGAGCACGGGCCAAAACCCAGGTGACTCCCTTGCAAAACCAGGTGGTTTTGAGATAGGCAATTTTGATGTCGCCTCACTATGTTTTGGGCCCTTGCCTGTCGCGGGTACTTAGGCCTCCCACACAAGTGAGGCACCATTTTTATCGGGAGACCTGGGGAACGCTGGGTGGTAGGAAATTTGTGTGAGGCCAGTGATGCCACACTTTCCCACACAAAAATGTGTGAAAAAAGTGATTTTTTCAGCTAAAATTGATGTTTGCAGGGGATTCTGGGTAAGGAAACGTTGGGGGATCCACGCAAGCCATACCTCCCTGGAAGCCCTCGGGTGTCTACTTTTCAGAAATGTGTGGGTTTGGTAGGTTTCCACAGCTGGCCGCCGAGCACGGGGCCAAAACCCAGGTGACTCCCTTGCAAAACCAGGTGGTTTTGAGATAGGCAATTTTGATGTCGCCTCACTACGTTTTGGGCCCTTGCCTGTCGCGGGTACTTGGGCCTCCCACACAAGTGATGCACCATTTTTATCGGGAGACCTGGGGGAACGCTGGGTGGTAGGAAATTTGTGTGAGGCCAGTGATGCCACACTTTCCCACACAAAAATGTGTGAAAAAAGTGATTTTTTCAGCTAAAATTGAGGTTTGCAGGGATTCTGGGTAAGGAAAGGTTGGGGGATCCATGCAAGCCATACCTCCTGGAAGCCCCCGGGTGTCTACTTTTCAGAAATGTGTGTGTTTGGTACGTTTCCCTAGGTGCCGGCAGAGCTAGGGTTCACAAACTACAGCTAGGCACTTTGCCAAAAAAGGGTCATTTTTCACTGCGAAATTGAGGTGTGACCACGTTGCGTTTTGCGCCGTTTCCTGTCGCGGGCACTAGGCCGACCCACACAAGTGAGGTACCATTTTTCTTGTAAGACTTTGGGGAACGCGGGGTGGGCGGAAATTTGTGGATCCACGCAGATTCCAGAACTTTCCAGCACAGAAAGGTGGGGGAAATGTGTTTTTTTTGACAATTGTTTAGGTTTGCAAGGGATTCCGGGTAACAGAACCTGGTGGGAGGAAGTCAAGTCACCCCATCCTGGATTCCCCTGGGTGTCTAGTTTTCAAAAATGTATAGGTTTGCTAGGTTTCCCTAGGTGCCGGCAGAGCTAGGGTTCAAAAACTACAGCTAGGCACTTTGCCAAAAAAGGGTCATTTTTCACTGCGAAATTGAGGTGTCACCACGTTGCGTTTTGTGCCGTTTCCTGTCGCAGGCACTAGGCCGACCCACACAAGTGAGGTACCATTTTTCTCGTAAGACTTTGGGGAACGCGGGGCGGGTGGAAATTTGTGGATCCACGCAGATTCCAGAACTTTCCACCACAGAAATGTGGGGAAAATGTGGTTTTTTTGACAATTTTTTAGGTTTGCAAGGGATTCTGGGTAACAGAACCTGGTGGGAGGCAGTCAAGTCACCCCATCCTGGATTCCCCTGGGTGTCTAGTTTTCAAAAATGTATAGGTTTGCTAGGTTTCCCTAGGTGCCGGCAGAGCTAGGGTTCAAAAACTACAGCTAGGCACTTTGCCAAAAAAGGGTCATTTTTCACTGCGAAATTGAGGTGTGACCACGTTGCGTTTTGCGCCGTTTCCTGTCGCAGGCACTAGGCCGACCCACACAAGTGAGGTACCATTTTTCTCGTAAGACTTTGGGGAACGCGTGGTGGGTGGAAATGTGTGGATCCACGCAGATTCCAGCACTTTCCACCACAGAAATGTGGGGAAAATGTGTTTTTTTGGACAATTGTTTAGGTGTGCAAGGGATTCTGGGTAACAGAACCTGGTGGGAGGCAGTCAAGTCACCCCATCCTGGATTCCCCTGGGTGTCTAGTTTTCAAAAATGTATAGGTTTTCTAGGTTTCCCTAGGTGCCGGCAGAGGTAGGGTTCAAAAACTACAGCTAGGCACTTTGCCAAAAAAGGGTCATTTTTCACTGCGAAATTGAGGTGTGACTACGTTGCGTTTTGCGCCGTTTCCTGTCGCGGGCACTAGGCCGACCCACACAAGTGAGGTGCCATTTTTCTCGTAAGACTTTGGGGAACGAGGGGTGGGCGGAAATTTGTGGATCCACGCAGATTCCAGAACTTTCCACCACAGAAATGTGGGGAAAATGTGTTTTTTTGGACAATTTTTTAGGTTTGCAAGGGATTCTGGGTAACAGAACCTGGTGGGAGGCAGTCAAGTCACCCCATCCTGGATTCCCCTGGGTGTCTAGTTTTCAAAAATGTATAGGTTTGCTAGGTTTACCTAGGTGCCGGCAGAGGTAGGGTTAAAAAACTACAGCTAGGCACTTTGCCAAAAAAGGGTCATTTTTCACTGCGAAATTGAGGTGTGACCACGTTGCGTTTTGCGCCGTTTCCTGTCGCAGGCACTAGGCCGACCCACACAAGTGAGGTACCATTTTTCTCGTAAGACTTTGGAGAACGCGGGGTGGGTGGAAATTTGTGGCTCCACGCAGATTACAGAACTTTCCACCACAGAAATGTGGGGAAAATGTGTTTTTTTGGACAATTGTTTAGGTTTGCAAGGGATTCTGGGTAACAGAACCTGGTGGGAGGCAGTCAAGTCACCCCATCCTGGATTCCCCTGGGTGTCTAGTTTTAAAAAATCTATAGGTTTGCTAGGTTTCCCTAGGTGCCGGCAGAGGTAGGGTTCAAAAACTACAGCTAGGCACTTTGCAAAAAAAGGGTCATTTTTCACTGCGAAATTGAGGTGTGACCACGTTGTGTTTTGCGCCGTTTCCTGTCGCTGGCACTAGGCCGATCCACACAAGTGAGGTACCATTTTTCTCGTAAGACTTTGGGGAACGCGGGGTGGGTGGAAATTTGTGGATCCACGCAGATTCCAGAACTTTCCACCACAGAAATGTGGGGAAAATGTGTTTTTTGGACAATTTTTTAGGTTTGCAAGGGATTCTGGGTAACAGAACCTGGTGGGAGGCAGTCAAGTCACCCCATCCTGGATTCCCCTGGGTGTCTAGTTTTCAAAAATGTATAGGTTTGCTAGGTTTCCCAAGGTGCCGGCAGAGGTAGGGTTCAAAAACTACAGCTAGGCACTTTGCCAAAAAGGGTCATTTTTCACTGCGAAATTGAGGTGTGACCACGTTGCGTTTTGCGCCGTTTCCTGTCGCAGGCACTAGGCCGACCCACACAAGTGAGGTACCATTTTTCTCGTAAGACTTTGGAGAACGCGGGGTGGGTGGAAATTTGTGGATCCACGCAGATTCCAGAACTTTCCACCACAGAAATGTGGGGAAAATGTGTTTTTTTGGACAATTTTTTAGGTTTGCAAGGAATTCTGGGTAACAGAACCTGGTGGGAGGCAGTCAAGTCACCCCATCCTGGATTCCCCTGGGTGTCTAGTTTTCAAAAATGTATAGGTTTGCTAGGTTTCCCTAGGTGCCGGCAGAGCTAGGGTTCAAAAACTACAGCTAGGCACTTTGCCAAAAAAGGGTAATTTTTCACTGCGAAATTGAGGTGTGACCACGTTGTGTTTTGCGCCGTTTCCTGTCGCAGGCACTAGGCCTACCCACACAAGTGAGGTACCATTTTTCTCGTAAGACTTTGGGGAACGCGGGGTGGGTGGAAATTTGTGGATCCACGCAGATTCCAGAACTTTCCACCACAGAAATGTGGGGAAAATGTGGTTTTTTTGATAATGTTTTAGGTTTGCGAGGGATTCTGGGTAACAGAACCTGGTGGGAGGCAGTCAAGTCACCCCATCCTGGATTCCCCTGGGTGTCTAGTTTTAAAAATGTATAGGTTTACTAGGTTTCCCTAGGTGCCGGCAGAGCTAGGGTTCAAAAACTACAGCTAGGCACTTTGCCAAAAAAGGGTCATTTTTCACTGCGAAATTGAGGTGTGACCACGTTGCGTTTTGCGCCGTTTCCTGTCGCAGGCACTAGGCCGACCCACACAAGTGAGGTACCATTTTTCTCGTAAGACTTTGGGGAACGTGGGGTGGGCGGAAATTTGTGGATCCACGCAGATTCCAGAACTTTCCACCACAGAAATGTGGGGAAAATGTGTTTTTTGGACAATTTTTTAGGTTTGCAAGGGATTCTGGGTAACAGAACCTGGTGGGAGGCAGTCAAGTCACCCCATCCTGGATTCCCCTGGGTGTCTAGTTTTCAAAAATGTATAGGTTTGCTAGGTTTCCCTAGGTGCCGGCAGAGGTAGGGTTCAAAAACTACAGCTAGGCACTTTGCCAAAAAAGGGTCATTTTTCACTGCGAAATTGAGGTGTGACCACGTTGCGTTTTGCGCCGTTTCCTGTCGCAGGCACTAGGCCGACCCACACAAGTGAGGTACCATTTTTCTCGTAAGACTTTGGGGAACGCGGGGTGGGTGGAAATTTGTGGATCCACGCAGATTACAGAACTTTCCACCACAGAAATGTGGGGAAAATGTGTTTTTTTGACAATTTTTTAGGTTTGCGAGGAATTCTGGGTAACGGAACCTGGTGGGAGGCAGTCAAGTCACCCCATCCTGGATTCCCCTGGGTGTCTAGTTTCCAAAAATGTATAGGTTTGCTAGGTTTCCCTAGGTGCCGGCAGAGCTAGGGTTCAAAAACTACAGCTAGGCACTTTGCAAAAAAAGGGTCATTTTTCACTGTGAAAATGTGGTGCGTCCACGTTGCGTTTTGCGCCGTTTCCTGTCGCAGGCACTAGGCCGACCCACACAAGTGAGGTACCATTTTTCTCGTAAGACTTTGGGGAACGCGGGGTGGGCGGAAATTTGTGGATCCACGCAGATTCCAGAACTTTCCACCACAGAAATGTGGGGAAAATGTGTTTTTTGGACAATGTTTTAGGTTTGCAAGGGATTCTGGGTAACAGAACCTGGTGGGAGGCAGTCAAGTCACCCCATCCTGGATTCCCCTGGGTGTCTAGTTTTCAAAAATGTATAGGTTTGCTAGGTTTCCCTAGGTGCCGGCAGAGGTAGGGTTCAAAAACTACAGCTAGGCACTTTGCCAAAAAGGGTCATTTTTCACTGCGAAATTGAGGTGTGACCACGTTGCGTTTTGCGCCGTTTCGTGTCGCAGGCACTAGGCCGACCCACACAAGTGAGGTACCATTTTTCTCGTAAGACTTTGGAGAACGCGGGGTGGGTGGAAATTTGTGGATCCACGCAGATTCCAGAACTTTCCACCACAGAAATGTGGGGAAAATGTGTTTTTTGGACAATTCTTTAGGTTTGCAAGGGATTCTGGGTAACAGAACCTGGTGGGAGGCAGTCAAGTCACCCCATCCTGGATTCCCCTGGGTGTCTAGTTTTCAAAAATGTATAGGTTTGCTAGGTTTCCCTAGGTGCCGGCAGAGCTAGGGTTCAAAAACTACAGCTAGGCACTTTGCCAAAAAAGGGTCATTTTTCACTGCGAAATTGAGGTGTGACCACGTTGTGTTTTGCGCCGTTTCCTGTCGCAGGCACTAGGCCTACCCACACAAGTGAGGTACCATTTTTCTCGTTAGACTTTGGGGAACGCGGGGTGGGTGGAAATTTGTGGATCCACGCAGATTCCAGAACTTTCCACCACAGAAATGTGGGGAAAATGTGGTTTTTTGATAATTTTTTAGGTTTGCGAGGGATTCTGGGTAACAGAACCTGGTGGGAGGCAGTCAAGTCACCCCATACTGGATTCCCTGGGTGTCTAGTTTTCAAAAATGTATAGGTTTGCTACGTTTCCCTAGGTGCCGGCAGAGCTAGGGTTCAAAAACTACAGCTAGGCACTTTGCCAAAAAAGGGTCATTTTTCACTGCGAAATTGAGGTGTGACCACGTTGCGTTTTGCGCCGTTTCCTGTCGCAGGCACTAGGCCGACCCACACAAGTGAGGTACCATTTTTCTCGTAAGACTTTGGGGAACGTGGGGTGGGCGGAAATTTGTGCATCCACGCAGATTCCAGAACTTTCCACCACAGAAATGTGGGGAAAATGTGTTTTTTGGACAATTTTTAGGTTTGCAAGGGATTCTGGGTAACAGAACCTGGTGGGAGGCAGTCAAGTCACCCCATCCTGGATTCCCCTGGGTGTCTAGTTTTCAAAAATGTATAGGTTTGCTAGGTTTCCCTAGGTGCCGGCAGAGGTAGGGTTCAAAAACTACAGCTAGGCACTTTGCCAAAAAAGGGTCATTTTTCACTGCGAAATTGAGGTGTGACCACGTTGCGTTTTGCGCCGTTTCCTGTCGCAGGCACTAGGCCGACCCACACAAGTGAGGTACCATTTTTCTCGTAAGACTTTGGAGAACGCGGGGTGGGTGGAAATTTGTGGATCCACGCAGATTCCAGAACTTTCCACCACAGAAATGTGGGAAAAATGTGTTTTTTGGACAATTTTTAGGTTTGCAAGGGATTCTGGGTAACAGAACCTGGTGGGAGGCAGTCAAGTCACCCCATCCTGGATTCCCCTGGGTGTCTAGTTTTCAAAAATGTATAGGTTTGCTAGGTTTCCCTAGGTGCCGGCAGAGCTAGGGTTCAAAAACTACAGCTAGGCACTTTGCCAAAAAAGGGTCATTTTTCACTGCGAAATTGAGGTGTGACCACGTTGCGTTTTGTGCCGTTTCCTGTCGCAGGCACTAGGCCGACCCACACAAGTGAGGTACCATTTTTCTCGTAAGACTTTGGGGAACGCGGGGTGGGTGGAAATTTGTGGATCCACGCAGATTACAGAACTTTCCACCACAGAAATGTGGGGAAAATGTGTTTTTTTGACAATTTTTTAGGTTTGCGAGGAATTCTGGGTAACGGAACCTGGTGGGAGGCAGTCAAGTCACCCCATCCTGGATTCCCCTGGGTGTCTAGTTTCCAAAAATGTATAGGTTTGCTAGGTTTCCCTAGGTGCCGGCAGAGCTAGGGTTCAAAAACTACAGCTAGGCACTTTGCAAAAAAAGGGTCATTTTTCACTGTGAAAATGTGGTGCGTCCACGTTGCGTTTTGCGCCGTTTCCTGTCGCAGGCACTAGGCCGACCCACACAAGTGAGGTACCATTTTTCTCGTAAGACTTTGGGGAACGCGGGGTGGGCGGAAATTTGTGGATCCACGCAGATTCCAGAACTTTCCACCACAGAAATGTGGGGAAAATGTGTTTTTTGGACAATGTTTTAGGTTTGCAAGGGATTCTGGGTAACAGAACCTGGTGGGAGGCAGTCAAGTCACCCCATCCTGGATTCCCCTGGGTGTCTAGTTTTCAAAAATGTATAGGTTTGCTAGGTTTCCCTAGGTGCCGGCAGCGGTAGGGTTCAAAAACTACAGCTAGGCACTTTGCCAAAAAGGGTCATTTTTCACTGCGAAATTGAGGTGTGACCACGTTGCGTTTTGCGCCGTTTCCTGTCGCAGGCACTAGGCCGACCCACACAAGTGAGGTACCATTTTTCTCGTAAGACTTTGGAGAACGCGGGGTGGGTGGAAATTTGTGGATCCACGCAGATTCCAGAACTTTCCACCACAGAAATGTGGGAAAAATGTGTTTTTTTGGACAATTTTTTAGGTTTGCAAGGGATTCTGGGTAACAGAACCTGGTGGGAGGCAGTCAAGTCACCCCATCATGGATTCCCCTGGGTGTCTAGTTTTCAAAAATGTATAGGTTTGCTAGGTTTCCCTAGGTGCCGGCAGAGCTAGGGTTCAAAAACTACAGCTAGGCACTTTGCCAAAAAAGGGTCATTTTTCACTGCGAAATTGAGGTGTGACCACGTTGCGTTTTGTGCCGTTTCCTGTCGCAGGCACTAGGCCGACCCACACAAGTGAGGTACCATTTTTCTCGTAAGACTTTGGGGAACGCGGGGTGGGTGGAAATTTGTGGATCCACGCAGATTCCAGAACTTTCCACCACAGAAATGTGGGGAAAATGTGTTTTTTGGACAATGTTTTAGGTTTGCAAGGGATTCTGGGTAACAGAACCTGGTGGGAGGCAGTCAAGTCACCCCATCCTGGATTCCCCTGGGTGTCTAGTTTTCAAAAATGTATAGGTTTGCTAGGTTTCCCTAGGTGCCGGCAGAGGTAGGGTTCAAAAACTACAGCTAGGCACTTTGCCAAAAAGGGTCATTTTTCACTGCGAAATTGAGGTGTGACCACGTTGCGTTTTGCGCCGTTTCGTGTCGCAGGCACTAGGCCGACCCACACAAGTGAGGTACCATTTTTCTCGTAAGACTTTGGAGAACGCGGGGTGGGTGGAAATTTGTGGATCCACGCAGATTCCAGAACTTTCCACCACAGAAATGTGGGGAAAATGTGTTTTTTTGGACAATTCTTTAGGTTTGCAAGGGATTCTGGGTAACAGAACCTGGTGGGAGGCAGTCAAGTCACCCCATCCTGGATTCCCCTGGGTGTCTAGTTTTCAAAAATGTATAGGTTTGCTAGGTTTCCCTAGGTGCCGGCAGAGCTAGGGTTCAAAAACTACAGCTAGGCACTTTGCCAAAAAGGGTCATTTTTCACTGCGAAATTGAGGTGTGACCACGTTGTGTTTTGCGCCGTTTCCTGTCGCAGGCACTAGGCCTACCCACACAAGTGAGGTACCATTTTTCTCGTAAGACTTTGGGGAACGCGGGGTGGGTGGAAATTTGTGGATCCACGCAGATTCCAGAACTTTCCACCACAGAAATGTGGGGAAAATGTGGTTTTTTTGATAATTTTTTAGGTTTGCGAGGGATTCTGGGTAACAGAACCTGGTGGGAGGCAGTCAAGTCACCCCATACTGGATTCCCCTGGGTGTCTAGTTTTCAAAAATGTATAGGTTTGCTAGGTTTCCCTAGGTGCCGGCAGAGCTAGGGTTCAAAAACTACAGCTAGGCACTTTGCCAAAAAGGGTCATTTTTCACTGCGAAATTGAGGTGTGACCACGTTGCGTTTTGCGCCGTTTCCTGTCGCAGGCACTAGGCCGACCCACACAAGTGAGGTACCATTTTTCTCGTAAGACTTTGGGGAACGTGGGGTGGGCGGAAATTTGTGGATCCACGCAGATTCCAGAACTTTCCACCACAGAAATGTGGGGAAAATGTGTTTTTTTGGACAATTTTTTAGGTTTGCAAGGGATTCTGGGTAACAGAACCTGGTGGGAGGCAGTCAAGTCACCCCATCCTGGATTCCCCTGGGTGTCTAGTTTTCAAAAATGTATAGGTTTGCTAGGTTTCCCTAGGTGCCGGCAGAGGTAGGGTTCAAAAACTACAGCTAGGCACTTTGCCAAAAAGGGTCATTTTTCACTGCGAAATTGAGGTGTGACCACGTTGCGTTTTGCGCCGTTTCCTGTCGCAGGCACTAGGCCGACCCACACAAGTGAGGTACCATTTTTCTCGTAAGACTTTGGAGAACGCGGGGTGGGTGGAAATTTGTGGATCCACGCAGATTCCAGAACTTTCCACCACAGAAATGTGGGAAAAATGTGTTTTTTGGACAATTTTTTAGGTTTGCAAGGGATTCTGGGTAACAGAACCTGGTGGGAGGCAGTCAAGTCACCCCATCCTGGATTCCCCTGGGTGTCTAGTTTTCAAAAATGTATAGGTTTGCTAGGTTTCCCTAGGTGCCGGCAGAGCTAGGGTTCAAAAACTACAGCTAGGCACTTTGCCAAAAAAGGGTCATTTTTCACTGCGAAATTGAGGTGTGACCACGTTGCGTTTTGTGCCGTTTCCTGTCGCAGGCACTAGGCCGACCCACACAAGTGAGGTACCATTTTTCTCGTAAGACTTTGGGGAACGCGGGGTGGGTGGAAATTTGTGGATCCACGCAGATTACAGAACTTTCCACCACAGAAATGTGGGGAAAATGTGTTTTTTTGACAATTTTTTAGGTTTGCGAGGAATTCTGGGTAACGGAACCTGGTGGGAGGCAGTCAAGTCACCCCATCCTGGATTCCCCTGGGTGTCTAGTTTCCAAAAATGTATAGGTTTGCTAGGTTTCCCTAGGTGCCGGCAGAGCTAGGGTTCAAAAACTACAGCTAGGCACTTTGCAAAAAAGGGTCATTTTTCACTGTGAAAATGTGGTGCGTCCACGTTGCGTTTTGCGCCGTTTCCTGTCGCAGGCACTAGGCCGACCCACACAAGTGAGGTTCCATTTTTCTCGTAAGACTTTGGGGAACGCGGGGTGGGCGGAAATTTGTGGATCCACGCAGATTCCAGAACTTTCCACCACAGAAATGTGGGGAAAATGTGTTTTTTTGGACAATGTTTTAGGTTTGCAAGGGATTCTGGGTAACAGAACCTGGTGGGAGGCAGTCAAGTCACCCCATCCTGGATTCCCCTGGGTGTCTAGTTTTCAAAAATGTATAGGTTTGCTAGGTTTCCCTAGGTGCCGGCAGCGGTAGGGTTCAAAAACTACAGCTAGGCACTTTGCCAAAAAAGGGTCATTTTTCACTGCGAAATTGAGGTGTGACCACGTTGCGTTTTGCGCCGTTTCCTGTCGCAGGCACTAGGCCGACCCACACAAGTGAGGTACCATTTTTCTCGTAAGACTTTGGAGAACGCGGGGTGGGTGGAAATTTGTGGATCCACGCAGATTCCAGAACTTTCCACCACAGAAATGTGGGAAAAATGTGTTTTATTTGGACAATTTTTTAGGTTTGCAAGGGATTCTGGGTAACAGAACCTGGTGGGAGGCAGTCAAGTCACCCCATCCTGGATTCCCCTGGGTGTCTAGTTTTCAAAAATGTATAGGTTTGCTAGGTTTCCCTAGGTGCCGGCAGAGCTAGGGTTCAAAAACTACAGCTAGGCACTTTGCCAAAAAAGGGTCATTTTTCACTGCGAAATTGAGGTGTGACCACGTTATGTTTTGCGCCGTTTCCTGTCGCAGGCACTAGGCCTACCCACACAAGTGAGGTACCATATTTCTCGTAAGACTTTGGGGAACGCGGGGTGGGTGGAAATTTGTGGATCCACGCAGATTCCAAAACTTTCCACCACAGAAATGTGGGGAAAATGTGGTTTTTTTGATAATTTTTTAGGTTTGCGAGGGATTCTGGGTAACAGAACCTGGTGGGAGGCAGTCAAGTCACCCCATACTGGATTCCCCTGGGTGTCTAGTCTTAAAAAATGTATAGGTTTGCTAGGTTTCCCTAGGTGCCGGCAGAGCTAGGGTTAAAAAACTACAGCTAGGCACTTTGCCAAAAAAGGGTAATTTTTCACTGCGAAATTGAGGTGTGACCACGTTGCGTTTTGTGCCGTTTCCTGTCGCAGGCACTAGACCGACCCACACATTTGAGGTACCATTTTTCTCGTAAGACTTTGGGGAACGCGGGGTGGGTGGAAATTTGTGGATCCACGCAGATTACAGAACTTTCCACCACAGAAATGTGGGGAAAATGTGTTTTTTTTGACAATTTGTTAGGTTTGCGAGGAATTCTGGGTAACGGAACCTGGTGGGAGGCAGTCAAGTCACCCCATCCTGGATTCCCCTGCGTGTCTAGTTTCCAAAAATGTATAGGTTTGCTAGGTTTCCCTAGGTGCCGGCAGAGCTAGGGTTCAAAAACTACAGCTAGGCACTTTGCAAAAAAAGGGTCATTTTTCACTGTGAAAATGTGGTGCGTCCACGTTGCGTTTTGCGCTGCTTCCTGTCGCGGGCACTAGGCCTACCCACACAAGTGAGGTACCATTGTTTTCAGAAGACCTTGGGGAACGCGGGGTGGGTGGAAATTTGTGGATCCACGCAGATTCCAGAACTTTCCACCACAGAAATGTGGGGAAAATGTGTTTTTTTGGACAATTTTTTAGGTTTGCAAGGGATTCTGGGTAACAGAACCTGGTGGGAGGCAGTCAAGTCACCCCATCCTGGATTCCCCTGGGTGTCTAGTTTTCAAAAATGTATAGGTTTGCTAGGTTTCCCTAGGTGCCGGCAGAGCTAGGGTTCAAAAACTACAGCTAGGCACTTTGCCAAAAAAGGGTCATTTTTCACTGCGAAATTGAGGTGTGACCACGTTGTGTTTTGCGCCGTTTCCTGTCGCAGGCACTAGGCCTACCCACAAAAGTGAGGTACCATTTTTCTCGTAAGACTTTGGGGAACGCGGGGTGGGTGGAAATTTGTGGATCCACCCAGATTCCAGAACTTTCCACCACAGAAATGTGGGGAAAATGTGGTTTTTTTGATAATTTTTTAGGTTTGCGAGGGATTCTGGGTAACAGAACCTGGTGGGAGGCAGTCAAGTCACCCCATACTAGATTCCCCTGGGTGTCTAGTTTTAAAAAATGTATAGGTTTGCTAGGTTTCCCTAGGTGCCGGCAGAGCTAGGGTTCAAAAACTACAGCTAGGCACTTTGCCAAAAAAGGGTAATTTTTCACTGCGAAATTGAGGTGTGACCACGTTGCGTTTTGTGCCGTTTCCTGTCGCAGGCACTAGACCGACCCACACATTTGAGGTACCATTTTTCTCGTAAGACTTTGGGGAACGCGGGGTGGGTGGAAATTTGTGGATCCACGCAGATTACAGAACTTTCCACCACAGAAATGTGGGGAAAATGTGTTTTTTTGACAATTTGTTAGGTTTGCGAGGAATTCTGGGTAACGGAACCTGGTGGGAGGCAGTCAAGTCACCCCATCCTGGATTCCCCTGGGTGTCTAGTTTCCAAAAATGTATAGGTTTGCTAGGTTTCCCTAGGTGCCGGCAGAGCTAGGGTTCAAAAACTACAGCTAGGCACTTTGCAAAAAAAGGGTCATTTTTCACTGTGAAAATGTGGTGCGTCCACGTTGCGTTTTGCGCTGCTTCCTGTCGCGGGCACTAGGCCTACCCACACAAGTGAGGTACCATTGTTTTCGGAAGACCTTGGGGAACGCGGGGTGGGTAGAATTTTGTGGATCCGCGCAGATTCCAGAACTTTCCACCACAGAAAAGTGAGGAAAATGTGTTTTTTTACCAATTTTTTAGGTTTCCAAGGGATTCTGGGTAACAGAACCTGGTGAGAGCCAGTCAAGTCACCCCGTCCTGAATTCCCCTGGGTGTCTAGTTTTCAAAAATGTATAGCTTTGCTAGGTTTCCCTAAGTGCCCGCAGAGCTAGGGTTCAAAAACTACAGCTAGGCACTTTTAAAAAAAAGGGTAATTTTTCATTGTGAAAATGTGGTACGTCCACGTTGCATTTTGAGCCATTTCCTGTTGTGGGCACAAGGCCTACCCACACAAGTAATGTACCATTTTTATCGGGAGACTTAGGGTAACACAGAATTGTAGAGCAACTGTTATTACCTATTGACTTTCGATGCATTTCTGCCTTCCAAATGAAACACAATGTGTAAAAAATAAGTCATTTTGAAAAATGACCTATAATTCTCATGCTAGTATGGGTACTCCCAATTTCGGAAATGTGCAAATATCTACTGTTTCTAAAATCTACATTTTGTTCCCATTTCAGAAATACATAGGTGTCTTTCATAACAATTTTTCCATGTATACATTTTCCCAAAATAATTTCTATATACCCGGTACATAATAAAAACCATTGCAAGATGCTGCTCAGTTATTGGCTCTGGGTTCGTCGGGTTCTTGGTGAACCTACAAGTCCTATATAACCCCACAACCAGAAAGGTCCAGCGGATATAACGGTATATTGCTTTCAAATAGCTGTCATAATTAGAAGAAGTTACAGGTGAAAACGTTGACACAAATGGCTGTTTTTTTCAACTAATTTTCAATTTTTCCTTCATTTAACTGTTAGTTTCTATAAGGAAAACTTTAAGGACCTACACAAATGACCCCTTGCTGAATTCAGAATTTTGTCTACGTTTCAGAAATGTATGGCTTTTCAGGATCCATTATTGGTTTCATACCCATTTCTACCATTAACTGGAAGGAGGTTGAAAGCACAAAAAATAGCAAAAATAGGCTATGTCCCAGAAAAATGCCAAAACTGTGTAAAAAAGTTAGTTTTCTGACAAAAGTCTGCTTGTCCCTGAAAGCTGGGAAGATGGTGATTTCAGCACCACAACCCCTTTTTTGATGCCATTTGCAGGGAAAAAACAAGACGCTTTCATCTGTAGCCCTTTTTTTGCATTTTTCCCCAAAAAAACAAAATTTTGCTGTATTTTGGCTAATTTCTGGGTCCCCTCCAGGGGAATCCACAAACCCTGGGTACCTTTACAATCCCCATGATGTTGGAAGAAAAGGACGCAAATTTGGCGTGGATACCTTATGTGGTCAAAAAGTTACAGGGGCCTAAGCGCGCACTACCCCAAATAGCCAAAAAAAGGCTTAGCACAGGGGGGGAAAAGGCCTAGCAGCGAAGGGGTTAAGGCCTTTTCAGTAATAGCCCTGTTAGAAATGGTTTTAGCAAATAAGATAACCTGAAACTTTTTCTTAGGAGAGCTCCTTGAGCAGACTGATTATGCTGTATTTGTTTCCTAAGTATTCAATATTCAACTCTCCCTACCGGTCTGCCGACAGTCGGATCTGCCGTCGCAGCCGCTTCACATGATTTGTTTGTGGGAGGGAGGGAGGGAGGAGAGGGAGGGGTGGGGGGAAGTAGGGGGAGAAGGAGGAGTGGAGGTAGAAATTGAAATGGTTGTTCTAATTTTGCTTATTTTATTTTTATGTTTAATGTCTCATTCATGTTCTTTTGTTACGTTAGGCACACACCATGGCACAGGTTTGCTTACAACTAGCACATTCTTAAAGATCGGAGCCCGTAAATATCGCCCAACTCTATCATTCCGATACCATTCGCATACACTAATTAGTGACGCTGCTGTAAGACCGTATCCACACCATAGCTCTAACCAACGCTACCGCGATCTGTGAGCCCATACGATGTCTCAGAACAAAACACTTACAGAAGATCTTAACATCATATCATTAAATGTTAAGGGCCTGAACCATCCGATAAAACGTAGGAAAGTTTTCGATTATTTAGCAAAAACTAAAGGAGATGTTATTCTTCTCCAAGAAACAAAATTGTCCAGAGAGGACGTAAGCTTCATCAAACATAATTGGATCTCTCATTCTGCCTGCTCACCGGAGGTCCACAAAAGAAAAGGAGTTATTACTCTTATCGCCAAAAAATCAAACATTTCACTTATTTCTCATACACACGATGATGAAGGCAGATTGCTAACCACACACCTACAGAGAGGAGAAGACCTCATTCATGTGGTCAATATAAATGGCCCAAATTCAGATGAACCCCAATTCTGGGAAAAGGTCTCAGATACAATTGGAAGTTTACCCCAAGACGATCTTCTTGTGGTGGGTGGGGACTTTAATATGCCATTAGACCCCCTCTTGGATAGACAATCAAAATGCAAATTTCACTCGTCTCGGTCACACGACATACTACGTAGAATCTGTGCCAGATTCAACTTGAAAGATACTTGGCGCCTCCAGCACCCAGATACAAGAGACTACACCTTTTATTCAGCCCCACATAACTCCTATTCTAGAATAGATTATATTTTAATATCCTCCACCTTTACCACTTTTTAGATCAAACAGACATAGCCCCGATTCTCGTATCTGATCACTCATGTATACACACCACACTTGCAGGTGCTCACCCCACCTCGCCCCCGAAGAGATGGCGCTTCAATGACGAAATCCTGGCAGACCCTGTAAACAAAGTGAAAATTGACAATGCGATTAAAGAATATATAGAGACGAATGATCTCCCAGAGATCCCCACATCTACCTTCTGGGACGCTCTTAAAGCCACCATTAGGGGCGTCATTATTGGAATTAAAGCCCAAATAAACAAAAAAATTAAATCTAGAACTAAAAAATCTAGAAAGCGAGATTAAAACCCTGGAAAAAAAGCACTCGGATAGGGTGGAGGATCAGGTTGTCCTTAACATGCTAACTAAAAAGAAATACGAATATAACGCTATTATAAGCAAAAAGGCTGGTGTTTGGATTAACAAATTCAAGGCGCTCCAACTTTGTGAGGGCAACAAGGCGGGGAAACTATTGGCCTCCTACCTCAAGCATAAACAGAGACAGTTCACCATTACCTCAATTAAAGATGCCAAGAACATTACCCATACCAAACATAACGAAATTTTGGATGCCTTCCAAACGTTCTACAAGGACCTCTATAGAAACAAATTAACAATTAACTCAGTTGCCTGCGAACAATATTTGCAGTCATTAGACCTCCCAAAACTATCAAATACAGATAAATTAAAGCTGGGGGCACCTATTTCGGAATCAGAGATATCATCGGCCATAAAAACACTTAAATCTAACAAAGCTCCGGGGCCAGACGGCTTCTCCGGCTCTTTCTATAAAGAATTCAGCACTTCACTTCAACCGACCCTGAATAGGCTTTTCAACTCTATAGCCAATGAGGGGAGCATCACTAACTCAATGAGGGAAGCTAACATCATTGTCATCCCCAAGGAAGGCAAAGATTCGCTCCTTCCCAAGAACTATCGGCCAATCTCGTTAATAAATGTAGATTGCAAGATTTATGCCAAAATCTTAGCAAATAGGTTGAATAAGCTTCTTCCCACTTTAATCAGCAACTCACAGGTGGGATTCCTCAAACACCGTATGTCTAATGACAATACTAGACTCCTATGTCACATTTTAGAGAGGGCCAAGACCGTTCCTGCCCCCCTAATCGCTATCACGCTGGACGCGGAAAAGGCGTTCGATAGAGTATCATGGCAGTTCCTGAAACAATGTATGCAAATCTTCAACCTAGGTGAGTCGTTCACTAACATGGTTATGGCCTTATACTCTAACCCGACTGCCCAGATTGCCATTAATGGTTCCCTATCGGAGTCATTCCATCTAGAACAAGGAACTAGACAGGGCTGCCCCCTCTCACCGGCTCTCTTCCTCCTAGCACTAGAACCATTGATCCAAGATATTAAGCGTAATAAGGAAATTACCGGGGTTCTCTTCGGTGACACGCGAGTAAAATTAGCCGCATACGCGGACGATATCCTGATCGTCACAGAAAACCCAGAAGATTCCATTAAAGCCCTGATGGACACGATAGACGCCTACTCTAGACACTCAGGCTACAAACTTAATCGCGACAAATCTGATGTCAAACCCCTTAATGTCCATGGTATGCGTGAACTGTTAGGCAATTCGGGCCTTACATGGCAACCAAACCATATTAAATACCTGGGGATTGAATTCTGCTCCACTCTACCAGAGACACTCCAACATAACGAAACTAAAACACTGGAGAAGATCAAAACATTATTAGATGCTTGGTCACCCAGATTCATAACTTGGTGGGGCAGAAACGAGACCATAAAAATGATGATCTCCCCCTTGTTGAACTATCTGATAACAATGCTGCCCCTCATCTTATCGGAGGATTTCCATCACAAACTGAACATTGTACTCTCGAACTTCCTATGGAAAGGGAAGAAGGCAAGAATCAGCATGAAGAAACTCAGGCTTCCCAAAAGGCTAGGTGGGGTTAATCTAGCTGATTTTAAACGCTACCAGTCGGCTTTCCTAGCAAAACAGGGCGCCTACTGGCTGACATCTCTGGCAGGATACACCCCTGTATGGCTAGATATTGAGAAATCTCTCCTCCATGATATCCCTCCGGCAACCCTCCTCACCACGAATCTTAACCGAATTACATGCTCAAGAACCATCTTCAAAAACACAAAATCCTCCCTCTTGAAAATAGATAAACTACTAGACATCAGCGTTAGGAAATCCAGCTTAGAATCTATTTGGTATAATCGCAAAATCCTATATAAAGGATGCATCTTATATAATGATACATGGATTAGTAAAGGCATCTACTTTCCCCACCAACTCTACGCGGGCACACAACCCCTGTCCTTTAAGGACCTGCAGTCCACATACCAACTTGAGCCAATAGAATTCTACAGCTTCTTGAAAATAAAAGCTGCCCTAGCTAAGGCAAACCTCTCAACCCTAACACCATCCCTCCCGCAATATCTCTAAAAAATAAACGCATTGGGCCACCAGGTCTCCCGAGTCTACAAATTACTGGGCCCCCAACAGTCTACACTTAATGAGAAGGTCACATCCTTTTGGGAATCGAACTCCACCACCCCGATCTCAGACTCAGATTGGTCCTGGACATGGAACTCAGTATTTAAAAATAAAATCAGTCCGGTATTGTCCCACACAAAGTTCTGGCTCCTACACAAGGCATATTGGACACCAGCCCGACTACACAAACACAAACTCCGTGAAGACGATATCTGCTGGAACTGCAATGGTGCAGTAGGAGACTTAGAACACTTACTAACTCTTTGTCCGTGTGTGACGCCCTATTGGGATAAAGTCCTTGAATTCATATCTAAACTTTTCCCCTTTGATACAAGCAGGGACCTCCCGGCTCTGCTGTTCGCTCCTACAAGAGCGGACTCCTTGTGCGAAAACGCAAGGCACTCCTTGACCTACTCCTCACAGCAGCAATTAAAATAATTCTCAATAATTGGAAGGATACTCGCAAAACGTCCTTTAAACACTGGCTAAATTGGGTCACTAATATGCGAGGGGCTGACAATATAGCGCTCCACAACTCTCCGTGGAAGACCCCGATTAGAAGCATGTGGGAATCCCTTGATCTCTTCTTTGAATCACACAAACCACCGTGAAACTTTTTTCAAACTACCCTACGATCTTACACAGTACCGAACGGTGACCCTCTATGATCGACACCTATACCATGAAATCTAGAAGGGCACATATCAAGGATTTCTAACCTCTACTCACCGCCTATATTTCACGCTGTGTGGTATTATTGTTCTTTTGATTAGTCGAAAACTCTGGCAATCACTAGATATATATCGAACGTAATAACCTTCCATGATATATGTTTCTGCCTTAGATACATCCCATGTGTCATCTATGTTATGTGTGTTATTTGCTGACGCATTGCTGATAGTCTATTCACCCATTATGTCTCCATTTAGGTTATTTATGGTTTTGAATTGTGCTGTATTTTCTTTTGCTTATAGTATCGTATTGTGTTTTATGTAATATGTACTATATATTGTTTTGAACAACCAATAAAAACTTATTGAACTTAAAAAAGAACAACAGATTGCTGGTGTATCCCATTAATAGCTTTTTCACCAATTGTTCGAGTACACCACAGGACCGTCACAAAATAGCAGCCAAGCCTTTAAAGCCATTGCAAGTTGAACCTCCTATTTTGCATTACTCAAGGAAAAAAAAACTTTAAAAAATGAATAAGTCCAAATGTGGGACATGTGACAGTATCTATGAAATTAAAATGTGTCCCCGTCAGAGCCATGTAAAAACAGTAAGGCAGGAGCCATCTATGCAGATTTGCAGCGTTAATTGCGTTTTTTATCACAATTATTTAGGGAAGGGATTATTTTCACGACCGACTTAAGGCTTCATTTTTGGTGAGTAAAGGACTTATCAGTGATTCACATTTTTTAACCATCACTTTATTTCAGCCCTTTGAATGATCTGCACAGAGCTCGAGATGGCAACAGGAGGGCACAGTTCCTGGTCATGAGAGGGCCACAACATTTTGCAAACCTTTGTGGAGAATCCGGAATTTTTGGATGAAAGGCTATGACTGCCTCCTCAACAATTTTCTCCAGGTAAATTTCAGGTCTGTTCTGCAGAAAAATTACCAGGTGCAAAAGCATAATAAATTCGGAGACATATTTAATTCGATGTGGCAGACGCTAATTTCTGCTTGCAAACTCTTTTCATCCAGTGCACCAAAGTTGTTAACGAACACTTTTTGAATCCGCTTTGTGGGGCATATTATCAAGGAAGTGCGATATTTATCGCTAACCGCGCTTAGCGCGATTTTTTTTAACGCCACCTATCGCTGGAAATTATCGCTGAGATAACACCCTATTAGTAAGGTTTATCTCCATTGCGATAAAATTTCCAGCGATAGCGACAAAATGCGAGAATATCGCTGGGAAACCAGCGATATTCTCGCATTAACGCTAAGGTGGATTCAGCATTAGAATCCACCTCCTATACTTTAAACAGGTAAGTCATCCTCACTAGCAGGTGTTAAAATCTAGCGATAAACGCGCTTAGCACGAATTATTTTATCGCTTCGCCTGCCTTGCTAATAGGGGGTAGTTGTGTTAGCGACTGTTTTCAGTCGCTTTTAGTAGGGAACGCCTTCCTTGCATGTCATTAGCGATAATTATCGCTGACATGCAAGGCGATGTAAATCCCGGCCGCTAACGCATGAAAGCTGTCGATAACGCCTGTTAGCGACAGCTTGCTGATAGGGCGATAAAATTATCGCAGCTAAAGCGGCGATAAAGCCCTTGATAATATGCCCCTTAGTTTTATCCTTCTTGAAGGATTTACATAAATCTATAAGTGAAACTTGTGAATTGTTTATCAACTTTCATGCAGCCTTGTGGTGCTTAAGTTATAAGCAAATCAATAAATGCTTTTTCAATTGTCAACATATGTTTAAAATTAACTATTCGAAATCTGCCTGACTCCTCATTTTAACACAACTATCTCGAAAAAACTACAGAAGAGATTTAGAGCCAAGAACAAAAAGATTCTTTTCTAACTAAAATTCTGCAGTCATTCCAAGTTTGGTGTAAATCCATTCTGTGAGTTTTGCTGTACTGGAAATCAAAAATGCTAATAGTAGCAAAAATTAAAAATGCTGCCATTTATAGCACTCTCTTACATTTTAGCTCCACCATAAGATTTCTCAGGAAAGCTAAATACGTAACTGTGCTCCAAAATTCATTCAGATTGGTGAAACGGCACCAAAGGTATTATAAACGCAGTACTGGCCTTTACACTGGGCAATGAGTTTTAACATGACAGCAGACTTACTATTGCCAACTCTGTAATGCATGTAGATACTCCAGTGCATGCATGCTTAACACCTCAGGCGGAGGGGACCAACTGTGTACATCTGCAAGCATAATGAATGCACTGCTAAGTTTATATGTGTAACAGTACATTTGTATTCTACCAACGAATCTTTAATTTGCCATTACGGCCTGAAATCGGTTGGCCAGTAAGCAAAGTACATAAGTGAAAACGTTTAACGTCACAAATGTACAAGTGAGCACCAGTAATATATGCATCGGCGGATTTATTGTTACTTTTCTGAGTGAATCCGTAAAGATGCGAACATGTGGCATTTCAACTACACCCTAATCCAGCAGAGTGGCATCTGCTAGCTGTTTACTCCTTCCACGCCAGCGTATGTTTTGCTGGCGACGGTGCAATAAACTGTAATTCAACCACCCAACTTAATTTCGACTGATGGTCAACAAACTTTTAATTAGGTCTATGGGGACTTTGATGTACATATACAATATTCTATTTCTAGCAGCGATATTTATTTAGCCCACAGCTATTTCAAACATTGTAATGTCATTTTCTGTGCTTGCCAAAGATGCCATTAGGTCCTTCTTCTCTCGTGTTTGACCTCATAACACATAACTCCAACTGGGACATAGGATAATGGCTGCCATATTAGGCGAGTGCACACATTTGCCCAGCAGTAACGCGCTGCCAGCCCGCATCACTGATCTGCCAATGTATGCCATCTCAAAGGATAATGCCATCTTTAATGTCTTGCCTTATCCCTTCAGGGATGCTCTAAGTAATCAGCGACTGGGATGAAACACAGAAGAACGAGGAAGAGTAATTATTGCAGCTGTGCCTTGAACTTACAGTTAGTCTGCTGCAAAAAGAAAACACATTTTCTTCTGATCTTTGTGATTCAAAGACTGGTAAATGCCCTTGTAATGGATAAACACCGGGCTCACCCCTGAGAAAAATGCATATTGATTTTCCAAACCCAGACTAGTATGTTAGATTTTCCAATCAATGATCTACTTTTCAAAAACAAGCTGGATGAAATATAAAAGTAATCGTGATTTAAACAGTCCCAGCAATCAGTTCTTAGACATGTTTTCTCTTTATTATAGTCTATTTTTTTTAAAAATTTCACTCCGAATGAAATAGTGCCTCAATTATCATATGAGGCTGTCTGCTCAAAATGGATACAATCAAAGAAATGCAATTGTAATGAATATTTAACAGGCTGCCACTGACCGAGGGACCAAAGCTCCCATAGGAAAGCGAAAATAAATATATTTTTTAATACCGCATGGCAATCACTAAAGCGAGTGGATGTTGTATTTATTAATTTAATCATTTACTTGTGCAATAAAGAAAATAATGTCCAGTAACTATTGGATGTCTATTTGTAATTCTAGCATACATGAAGTGTACTTTTAAGTGATGTCCTTCATGGCATTTCAAGCACTCCTGTTGCAGGGTGAACGTTTTGAGAAACCCAAACTCTTTCTAAACATTCATTCAGGAGTCTCTGGGCTTGGTCTGCAATCTCCCTAGTTGGCATATAAAAAACAAATCTACATGAAATTATTATATTTACATAGAATTACAATTGCAAACATTTAAGTGACCTCAAATTTCCCGAACGAGTTATGAATGATTCCTTAACTTCCTGAAGCAGAAGAAACAGAAGAAAAAACAAGTGAACAATGTCCAATCGGTAGCAGGAAGTATGTGTAATCAGAAGTATCCTTTGGGGCAGCATGTGTGCATGCTTCACTTGTACCCTGGACAGCCGGTATCTAGCTTCTCCAGTCCCTAAAACGGGCCTCGATGATCAGATGGGTATACTAATCCTGACTCTTGTATCAAGTTATTCATAAAATCAAACGTTTTGCCACGATAAAAGTCTATTTACGAGTCATAAATGTATTTCTGA
This sequence comes from Calotriton arnoldi, assembly GCA_963921515.1. Taxonomy (NCBI): domain Eukaryota; kingdom Metazoa; phylum Chordata; class Amphibia; order Caudata; family Salamandridae; genus Calotriton; species Calotriton arnoldi. Next base: position 2,103,102 of record CAWUFW010001024.1, on the reverse strand, counting down.
CTCATAAAAGGCTTTTCAACCCTTTCTGAATCACAAATAGGAGGGTTAGTGAACCCTCCTACTTACAAGTCGTTGGGGAAAATATCTAAGGTTTGTCACCGCAATTGTGGTTACAAACCAATGTTCGGTCACTTACCTTCAAATTGGGGTGGCAGGTAATTCAGAAAGGGAAAGCTGTCTACATAGGGCAGCTTCACCTTTGGAAATCATGTCTGGTAACCTCAGAGGAAGCTGGCAAGTGGTCCAGAGCACAACTGCCTGCTGCCCAATGAATTTTAGCCCAAAAAACAGGATTTGTAGAGCGCTGCTTATCACCCGTGAGGGTATCCAAGCGCTAGGGGTTGCTGCTTCTGAGTTGATTAGTCGAAGAACCAAGTTATTAGGCCCTTCCTGAATTTCTGTAGGGTGTGGGATGATCGGAGGTGGAGGCCATTACCAATCTGGCTGCCAGGTGAAAGAAAGCATGGCCGCCCGCCCCTGTGAATGCGGTGTGAGTGGGCCATGTAGAGGGATGCAGAACGTAGATTACCGGTGGGGTGGTGGAAATTCACCCTGTGGTTGAGTTATGCTGATTCCTTGATGTGTAGGGCTATGTAGGCGTGGGTTAGCAGTTTAAATTGGCACCATTTGCAGGCAGGAAGCCAGTGCAGACACTTGAGGTATGGGTAATGTGGGACTGCCTCTGGAGGTCGAGGACGAGCCTTGCTGCAGAGTTTTGAATGGTCTCGAGTCTGCTCAGTAGTTGAGAGGCAATTCCCACATAGAGGGAGTTGCCGTAGTTCAAGCGGCTAGTAATGAGGGCTTGGGTGATGGTGCGTCTGACGCTGATGGGGAGCCGTTTAAAGATTTTCCTGAGCATGTGCAAGGTGACGAAGCAGGAGTACTAAACTGCGTTTATCTGCTTCCTCATCATGAACCCACTGTCAAATGGGATTCCAGGGTTTCTCACGTGCTCTGTGGGTGTGGGTGAGGGGCTGAGTTCCATAGGCCACCAGGAGTCATCCCATCTGGAGTTGCTGCTCCCAAAGATAAGTATTTCTGTGTTGTCTGTGTTTAGTTTGAGGCATCTGTTCTGCATCCAACTTGTGACGCTAGTCATGCACTTGTGGAAGTTACATTTGGTGTTGGTGGGGTCTGAGAATAGGGAGAGGATGAGCCAAGTGTTGTCCTCGTAGGAGAAGATGTTCATGCTGTAGGATCTGACCAGGATGGCCAAGGGGGGCATGTATGTGTTGAATAGGATTGGGCTTAGTGAGGATCATTTTGGGATGCTGCAGATAATGGTTTTTGGGTCCGAGGTGAAGGGTGGGAGTTGGGCATTTTGGGTTCGTCCGGAGAGGAAGGACACTATCCAATTGAGCGAGAAGGCAAAAGACACACAATTGATGGACGGAATGCAGAACAAATCAAAACATTCACCCCCAGTCAAGTGATCTGGGTTAAATCCATCATTCTTTTGCTCACCATGCCACCCCAGTTTAGTCCTGTCCATATGCAAATCAGTCTTGACCCTGTGCCTCATGGGAACAGTCCAGCCCGAACTGCCAAGCCAGGTCCTCCCTGGACCGGAACACGCATCCTAGGACCGGTTTCGGGGTTTCACCCCTCTTCAGCCAGCATAGCTTGATTGCAGTGGCACAGTGAGCCCAGGACCCACGTCTGGGCATACCTGGCACACTTAGGGCGAGAAAGCAAAAGACACACAATTGATGGACGGAATGCAGAACAAATCAAAACATTCACCCCCAGTCAAGTGATCTGGGTTAAATCCATCATTCTTTTGCTCACCATGCCACCCCAGTTTAGACCTGGCCATATGCAAATCAGTCTTGACCCTGTGCCTCATGGGAACAGTCCAGTCCGAACTGCCAAGCCAGGTCCTCCCTGGACCGGAAACAAGCATCCTAGGACCGGTTTTGAGGTTTCACCCCTCTTCAGCCAGGATAGCTTGATTCCAGTGGCACAGTGAGCCCAGGACCCACGTCTGGGCATACCTGGCGCACTTAGGGCGAGAAAGCAAAAGACACACAATTGATGGACGGAATGCAGAACAAATCAAAACATTCACCCCCAGTCAAGTGATCTGGGTTAAATCCATCATTCTTTTGCTCACCATGCCACCCCAGTTTAGACCTGGCCATATGCAAATCAGTCTTGACCCTGTGCCTCATGGGAACAGTCCAGCCCGAACTGCCAAGCCAGGTCCTCCCTGGACCGGAAACAAGCATCCTAGGACCGGTTTCAGGGTTTCACCCCTCTTCAGCCAGGATAGCTTGATTCCAGTGGCACAGTGAGCCCAGGACCCACGTCTGGGCATACCTGGCGCACTTAGGGCGAGAAAGCAAAAGACACACAATTGATGGACAAAATGCAGAACAAATCAAAACATTCACCCCCAGTCAAGTGATCTGGGTTAAATCCATCATTCTTTTGCTCACCATGCCACCCCAGTTTAGACATGGCCATATGCAAATCAGTCTTGACCCCGTGCCTCATGGGAACAGTCCAGCCCGAACTGCCAAGCCAGGTCCTCCCTGGACCGGAAACAAGCATCCTAGGACCGGTTTCGGGGTTTCACCCCTCTTCAGCCAGGATAGTTTGATTGCAGTGGCACAGTGAGCCCAGGACCCACGTCTGGGCATACCTGGCGCACTTAGGGCAAGAAAGCAAAAGGCACACAATTGATGGACGGAATGCAGAACAAATCGAAACATTCACCCCCAGTCAAGTGATCTGGGTTAAATCCATCATTCTTTTGCTCACCATGCCACCCCAGTTTAGACCTGGCCATATGCAAATCAGTTTTGACCCTGTGCCTCATGGGAACAGTCCAGCCCGTACTGCCAAGCCAGGTCCTCCCTGGACCAGAAACAAGCATCCTAGGACCGGTTTCGGGGTTTCACCCCTCTTTAGCCAGGATAGCTTGATTCCAGTGGCACAGTGAACCCAGGACCCACGTCTGGGCATACCTGGCGCACTTAGGGCGAGAAAGCAAAGGACACACAATTGATGGACGGAATGCAGAACAAATCAAAACATTCACCCCCAGTCAAGTGATCTGGGTAAAATCCATCATTCTTTTGCTCACCATGCCACCCCAGTTTAGACCTGGCCATATGCAAATCAGTCTTGACCCTGTGCCTCATGGGAACAGTCCAGCCCGAACTGCCAAGCCAGGTCCTCCCTGGACCGGAAACAAGCATCCTAGGACTGGTTTCGGGGTTTCACCCTCTTCAGCCAGGATAGCTTGATTCCAGTGGCACAGTGAACCCAGGACCCACGTCTGGGCATACCTGGCGCACTTAGGGCGAGAAAGCAAAAGACACACAATTGATGGACGGAATGCAGAACAAATCAAAACATTCACCCCCAGTCAAGTGATCTGGGTTAAATCCATCATTCTTTTGCTCACCATGCCACCCCAGTTTAGACCTGGCCATATGCAAATCAGTTAGCAGGGTATGCCCAGACGTGGGTCCCTTGCTCACTTTGCCACTGGATTCAAGCTAGCCTGGCTGATGACGGCTGAATAGCCAGAAACCGGTCCCAGGATGCTTGTTTCCCGTCCAGTGGAAGACATGGCTTGGCAGTTCGGGCTGGACTGTTCCCATGAGGCACAGGGTCAGACTGATTTGCATATGGCCATGTCTGAACTGGGGTGGTGGAGTGAGCTAAAGAATGATGATGGATTAAACCCAGATCAGTTGACTGGGGGTGAGTGTCTGATTAGCTCAAACGCTCCGTCCATCATCCCCTTTGGTATCTCTTTGTTCGCCCTAAGTTGGCAGGGTATGCCCAGACATGGGTCCCTTGCTCACTTTGCCACTGGATTCAAGCTAGTCTGGCTGATGACGGCAGAATAGCCAGAAACTGGTCCCAGGATGCTTGTTTCCAGTCCAGGGAAGACATGGCTTGGCAGTTCGGGCTGGACTGTTCCCATGAGGCACAGGGTCAGACTGATTTGCATATGGCCATGTCTTAACTGGGGTGGTGGAGTGAGCTAAAGAATGATGATGGATTAAACCCAGATCAGTTGACTAGGGGTGAGTGTTTGATTAGCTCAAACGCTCCGTCCATCATCCCCTTTGGTATCACTATCCAATTGAGGGCCTTCCCTTGGATCCCCAATTGGTGGAGTCTGTGCAGGGGGGTGTAGTGGGCACAGTGCCAAATGCTGCAGAGAGAGATCGAGGAGGATCAGAGCGGTGGTTTCTTCCCTGTTTAGGAAAGTCCTGATGTAATCTGTGGCCATGATCAGGGTGGTTTCGTTGCTGTGAGTGAAAACCAGATTGGGAGGGGTCCTGTAGGTTGTTGATTTCTAGTTGGGTGGTGAGCTGGACGTTTACTGTTTTTTTCAGTACTTTGTCTGGAAATGGGAGTAGAGTGATGGAGCAGTAGTTTTTGAGGTCCTTAGGGTCTGTGGTGTGTTGTTTGAGGAGTGATTTGACTTTTGTATTTTTCCATCTCTCCGGGAAGAAGGCTGAGCCAATGGATGCATTTATGATGGTGGTGAGTTCCTTGCTGATGGTGCTGTTGCCCAGGTTGAACATGTGGTGGGGGCTGGGATCCCTGGGTGTACCCGAGTGGATGGAGCCCATGATGGTGGCGGTTGTATGCTCCAAGAGTGGTTCCCATGTGGTTAGTGAGATTTTGTTGGGGTTGGTGAGGTAGAGGAGTCTGTTGAGTTTGTTTCCAGGAGGTTGGGGTCGAAGTTTTCGTAGATTGTGGCCATTTTGTTGTAGAAGAAGTCTGTGAGTAAAATCTTTTTTTTACTCCCCAAAAAAACAGTACATGTCTTGTCCCTTTAATATGCTTGAGCTGCTTTAAAAAAAGTTTCCTGTTTGAAAAACTAAATGCAGGAATGGAGGTCAGCATTCCCTTGCTGGCCTTCATCAATGTGTTTGTAGCCAATCTCACGGGGTCACAAATTGAACATTGTCTAAAATTTATTGGGAGGGTCATTTTGTGATCCCCTTCAAATGGACAATTATTGACTGTCAAAACCACTTTCAGAGGGCCACAGGGGAAGCAGGAGCTACTGGGCCCAACCACAAGATTTGAGGCCTTTTACTTCTCATGTCTCAGGGCCTGACTTACTATAGGTCCTGATCAATTGGGCGAAGTACGCCTTCAGCACTTGACTCCCACTAGTAGCGTGGGTCGAGCAGTCCAAGGTTTCTCAGGGGGGTGTGTAGATGTAGGGGGTGAACACAGGCTCACAGCTCTTGCTTTTATGAAAAAAGGAGCATTTATATACAACCACAAAGAAAAATACAACATACACAAACAATGCACACAGTACCTTGAGGCTGGGGCTCTAGTTTTCCATAATCAGGTCCTTGGGTTATGTTATTTGATGTTATGCAAATTTTTAGAGTGCACTGTTACCCACAAGGGCATCCTGGCACTGAGCAGGTGTGAGTCTAGCCACACCTTGGGCCTAGCGGGGCGCCTCGAAAAGCCAGGTCTTCAACTCCTTGCAGAATTCTAGAAGTGAGGGGGAAGTTCTTATGTGTAGCGGCAGGTCATTCCATGCTTTCGGAGTGATGTAGGAGATGGCTTGACTACCGGATCTGGTATTGCACATGCATGGGATTTGTGCAATTTGCAATCTGAATGAGCGGAGGTGTCTGGAAGGTTTGTAAAAGCTGATGCAATTGTTGAGGTATTGTTCAGGTATACTGGGCCTTGAAAGTGTGTGAGAAGTTTGAATTGTGCTTGTTTGTGAATGGGAGCCAGTGGAACTCCTTCAGGTGTGGTGTGATGTGAGTGTGGCGTGGGAGGTTGAGAGTGATTCTGGCAGCTGAGTTCTAAATTGTCTGCAGTCTTCTGGTGAGTTTTTTATTTAGCCAGACATACAGGGTGTTCCCCTAGTCCAGCTGCTTGTGACCAGGGTTTAGCTTTAGAGAGTTGGTCTTCACTCAGTGGGAGATTTCAGTTATGCAGGCATTGAACTTGATCCGGGTGCTAGGTGCCTTGTCTGTGAGGAAGAGAATGAGTTGCATGTTGCCGGCATTAGAGAAGATGTTGATATCATGAGAGTTGATGCTGGCTATAGGGATCATGTGTGGGTTAAAGAGGGGCAGGCGCAGGGAGGATCTTCGCAGAACTCCGCAGATGAGGTCACGAGCATCCGAGGTGAATGGTGCAAGGATGACTGACTGGGTTTTTCCAGTGAGGAAGAGCAGATCCATCGGAGTGCTTGTTCTTGAATTTTAATGTTGTGTAGGCATTGGATAAGGATGGGGTGGGAGACTATGTCGAATGTGGCGGAGAGAGGGGGATGAGGACCGCTTTGTCCCCCCTGTCAAAAGTCATATGGATGTCATGTTGTGGGTAGGTTGGAAACCAAACTGAGTGGTGCCGAGGACTTGGTGGTCATTGAGGTATTTGGTGAGTTGTCTGTTGATGATTGTCTCTAAGACCTTGGCCGGGATATGGTAGCAGGGAGATCGGTCTGTAGCTGGCCAGTGTTGAAGGGTCCTCAAAGGGTTTCTTCAGTAATGGAGAACATTTGCATGTATCCAAGCATCTGGGAAGGTCGAGGAAGAGGTGGAGGCATTCAGAAAGGGTGTGAGCATGGTGCTGATGGGTTGCTGTCCTAGTAATGGTGGGGGCAGGGGACCGATGGGACCTCTGAGTAGATAGACTTCATTGTGACAGTGGTTTCTTCTGGGGTGATGACGAACCATGTGGTTAGCATCGGTTCTTTGAATAAGATCAGGAGGTGTTTGACGAGGTCTATCAGGTCAGTTGCAAGCTGACTTTGCTGTAAATGGTAGTGATTTTGTTGCTGAAGAATTCAGAGAGATTGCTGCAGAGGTCCTACAATCGGGGTGATCGAGATGGTGAGGTGGAATCTTTCACAATGGCGAAGATTTCTTTATTTCTGTTGGTGCTGTCATCCATGCAGTCCAACAGAGTGGGATGTTTGGTGGTCCAGTTCATTTGCTCGTAGCTCCTTAGGGAGGGTTTGAATGTGCTTCTGTCTGCATTGTCCTTGCTCCTTCTTCATTTGTGCTCCAATTGTTTAAAGTGGTGTTTCATCAGTCTGAGTTTCTCCATGTACCAACTGGCCTGGAGTCTGGATCTTGTTGCATTGCTGTGTTTGAAGGGGGCCAGGGAGTCAGCGTAGAAGGTGATCCTGTTGTTGAAATTCTTGATGGCTTTGGGGAGGTTGTTGCTGTGTTCGGGCTGGTGGATGTTGAGAGCGATGTTCTAGTCCTTGTCACTGATGCTGTTTCTTTTTCTGCAAATTGTCCTGGTGATAATGCATGTGCATTGGACCCAGACAGGGATGTAGAACTTGACGAGGTCATGGCAGATCCATGGCACTGGTGTGGGTTTGTCAACTTGGATGTTGTTGAAGTTGGTGAAAATAGGGTCCAGGAGGTGCCCAGTGATGTGGATAGGTCTCTTTACTCATTGGATGAGGCAGAGGCTTCCAAGGTCTTCAATGATTGTTCTTGAGCTGGGGTTAGCGTGGTCTTCTAGGTGGAAGTTCAAGTCTCCAAGTAGGATGTAATTGCTAGTATTGAGGGCGAGTGGTGCAATGAAGTCCATGATGGAGGCAGTGAAGTTAGACTGCAGTCCCAGTGGTCTGTAGATGACAGTGCTGCTTAGGGTAAAGTTGGCAGTGACATGGAACTTGAATAACAGGTGCTCCATGTTGGAGGATGACCTAGTCCGTGGATGTGGTGCAGCTGATGGTGTTTCTTGTGGATGATGGCTATTCCGCCTCCGAGCTCATGAAGTCTGTCTTGCCTGGCAATCTTGTAGCCAGGGAGAGGGTGGCTGTGGCAATGTCAGGTGCTGATGCAGGGTTCAGCCATGTTTCCATGAGGAAAAGTAGGTCAGAGGTATTGTCGTGCAGCAGGACCTAGATCTCTGTGGTGTGTTTGGAGTGTGCGCAGGTGTTCAGGAGCATACATGCGCATGTGGAGTGTTGTGTGTGTGGCTGCAGGACTGTGTGAGTGTGAGAGAGTGGGGTGTTGGGGACTGTTGATGTGGTGAGTGTTAGGTGTAGGTAAATGCTTGAAAACTTACAGGAAGCGCAGGGGAATGCTCCCTCAGTGTTGTGTGGTGTTGCAAGAAAGCAGCGTGTGGAGTGGAGGCCAGGGTTGAGGAAATGGAGGGTCACAGTGTGGTTGTAGCGGGAGGTGGGAGGACCAGGGTTCCTGGCGCTGGGCCCAGCCCAGCCATTAATTAGGTCCTGAAAGTGGAGAGAATCGACCTCATTTCCTGGGCAGATGGATGATGGGAAAACAGTGTAGTCACTTCCTGTGCAGATGGATGATGGAAATGAGTCCTCCTGCTTGGCCTCTTCTTCAAAAACCATTATGGAGGAAAACCAGTGATGTCACTTCTTGTGCAGATGGATGATGGGTAATCCAATGATGTCACTTCCTGTGCAAATGGATGATGGGCTATCCAGTGATGTCACTGTGCAGTAGAACTCACTTATGGTACTGTTTATTCCCTATTCACTATCAGGGACATTCAGGTTAAGCCCCATTAGAAGTCCAAGCCCCAGGAGTCCCACCCCAACTCTTTGAAAAGTCAAAAGCGTTTCAGGGCCTGATTGCTTGGGTTCTCATCCTCAGTCAGTGTTCGGGCACCTACAGTTCACCATATTGTCCTCTTCTCTTGATGACAGCTGAAAAAAGGCAATGTCCCTCGTTCTTAACAGTGGCCCCCTTGACATATGGAGTCGCAGACCTTACTCCATACATGGCCCGATCAGCCCAGTAGTAATGTCCTTTCTATGGCAGCCCCCCTCTGGCACATGGGGTCGCCGTCTCCACTCCACACACAGGCTATGGCCCAATCAGTACAGCAGTATTCTTCCGAGCAGCCCCTCTGGCATACGGGTTCGCTGATTTCACTCCGCACATGGACTTTGGCCAAATCAGTGCAACCACAGCTAACTTCATGGTGGCCCCCTCTAGCATAAGGGGCTGTTGACTGGGAACTACACATGGGTGATGACCCGTTATTTGCAGCAGCCGTATCATCCCACCTTGCTACATGGATCCACTCACCAGGATCTCCACTGGACCTCACTCCCCCCAAGAGCTCTCCTCTCCTCTTCCTCACAGGGCCCACTGGACTTGGCAAACATGTAGGAACTAGTGCTTCAGGCTTCAGGGGCAGATGGTCTTGGATTTATCTGTGGGATGTTCACTCACCTAGCTGGGCAACTGGCAGGCCTTAGCCCACAGTACTCATCACAGGCAGAAGTCTCATAGAGCTTCTTCGCCTCGTACAGGGCGACTGACGGCTTAATAGTGGACAGTTTTGGGTACTCAAACTCCTCCTCTTATAGTCCATTTCCAGACACCAAATGGGATTTATATTCTGAGTCTTTGAAGTTTGTGATGGGGGTCTGCTTTTTTTTTAAGTGCCCACTCCTCTGGCATGTTCTTCCTCCAGAAAACGGTCTGTCACAACAGGAGTGACTACAAACATGATAGCCCCACAACACATACCATGGGAGTGACTAGAGGCTCACATCTCAATGTCAGCCACACTGATATGAGCATCAAAAGGTTATCCCAGGTCCCCAGCCCTACTTTTTATGATTCTCTTATCAACCCTATTTTCTTCCTGAGATGTGCCCAGACCCTTTTCCTGTGACTTCTCCCTGAATCAGTGAGCACCCTTTGAAGTGTACTGGAGAGCCCGGCTCTTCTTCGTCCAGGATATGTCCCACCCAGCTCACAGGAATACAGCAATCCACAAATCTGTCCCGGGGGATTCCTTTACCTCCACAAGCCTCTCCAGTCAGCACTATGCCTCCCAAAATGGAACCCAGAGTCCTCCAAGTATTGAAACATTCACAGGCACATGTTACACAGCACATGGATGCAACAACATGCGAGGTGCACAACACTACATATTTACTTGATGTAGGCCACGGATGAGTTAATCACAGAGCAGCGGAACTTTACATGAGTGAGCCTGAAGGCCTCACTCCGGTGACACAGGTAAAAAGACCTGCTCAATTCTACTGATCACTACAGGGTAGGCTGCCACCACTGCGCTCATACTACTTAACTTCTGGCAAAGGCAGTAGCCTTTCACCACTATGAGATTAGTTTGGGTGCCCCTCCCGGTCCAACAAGACCGTGATCTGTTAACTTGTTATTTATTAATGTTTGGTGTGTTCCTGACAAATATGTCATTGTAGACATGCATGATTCATGTTCAACCATGACAGCAAAATTCAGCACCATGGGTCCAGATACCATTACATCTGGGCCCTCAAGGCAGGCATGCATGTCTGTCACCATGCGAGAGACTTTTCTGTCCGAAAAGAGATACAGCCTGTTAGTGTATTAGTTGTATGTCAAACTGGACACCCATTCTCAAACCAGTCTGTGTGCAAACTGGAAATCCTGGTTTTGGAATGGGTGTTTGTACATCCTGAATAAGGTTTGTCAGGAGCACACCAAACATTAACGAAAATATTAAGCATTGGCATAGCCAATAGGTCTCGCCTATCCTAGAGCTATTGGCTTTGGCAATGTGTTTTTGCCATCTTGTACAACTGTGTGGCTGCTGTTTATCATGGCTAAACGTTAGTGGCATTGAGTGTCCTAAAGTGGATTGGGGGTAATAGAATGTCGTAGACTGGATTTGTTGGAGTAGAGTGTCGTACACTGGAGTAGAGTTCGGTGGTTAGGTGTAGAGAGTAAAGTAGAGTGCAGTGTCGTAGAGTAGAGTGGCATAGAGTGGAGTGTGGTGGGGTGGAATAGGGTGGAGTGGGTTGAAGTGGATTGAGGTAGTGGGGTGATTGGAATGGAGTAGAATAGGGTGGATTGGATTGGATTGGATTGGAGTGGATAGGGTGGTTCAGAGCCGGGTGAATTAGAGTGAAGTGGAGGGGGGGTCGAATTTACTGGACTGGATGGGGGGGATTGAACTGGAGTGGGGTGGATTGGAGTGGGGTGGATTATAAGTGGGATGGGCTGGTTTGGATTGGATTGGGGTAAAGTGGAGTGGACTAGAATAGAGTGGGGTGGATTGGCCTGTAGTGGAGGTGGGTGGACTGGATGGGGTAGATTAGATTGGAGCGGGGTGAATTGGAATAGGGTGGGGTGTATTGAATTGGGGTGAGGTGGATAGGATTGGGTTGGATTGGAGTGGCGTGGGGTGGACTGGAGTGGGGTGGATTGGAGTGGAGTAGATTGGATTGCAGTGGGGTGGATTGGACTGGAGTGTGGTGGATTAAGTGGGGTGGATTGGATTGAGGTGGATTGGATTGGGGTAGGGTGAACTGGATTGGGTTGGGGTGGCTTGGATTGAGGTGGATTGGATTGGGGTGGGGTGAACTGGATTGTGGTGGGGTGGGGTGGAGTGGATTGAGGTGTGGTGGATTGGAGTGGGGTAGATTCGGTTTTGCTGGATTGGATTGAGGTGGGGTGGGGTGGACTGGATTGCAGTGAGGTGGCTTGGATTGGGGTGAGGTGGATTAGATTGGGGTGAGGTGGATTGGAGTGGGGCCGATTGGAGTGGGGCGTATTGTTTTGGATTGGAGTGGGGAAGATTGGAGTGGGGCATGTTGTTTTGGATTGAAGTGGGGCAAACTAGAGTGGTGCACATTGGAATGGGGCAGATTGTTTTGGATTGGAGCTGATTGCAGTGGGGCAGATTGGTGTGGGGCATATTGGTTTGGATTGAAGTGGGGATGATTGGAGTGTGGAACATTGTTTGGATTGGAGTTGGGCAGATGTTTTTGGATTGGAGTGGGGCAGATTGTTTAGTATTGAAGTGGTGCAGATTGGAGAGTGGCAGATATTTTTGGATTGGAGTGGGGCATATTGTTGTGGAGCAGATTGCTTTGTATTGAAGGGGGTGGATTGGATTGGAGTGGGGTGAATTGGGGAGGGAGTGAGGAGGATTGGATTGGGGTGAGGTAGATTGGATTGCAGTGGGGTAGATTGGATTAGGCTGGATTAGATTGGTGTAGGGTAGATTGGATTGGAGTGGGGTGGGGTGGATTGTGGTGGATTGGAGTGGGTTGAATTGAGATGGAGTCTGTGGATTGGGTTGAGGTGGATTGGATTGTGGTGGAGTGGGGCAAATTCGAATGGGCGGCTTGGATTGGGGCAGATTGGACTGGGGAAGATTGTTTTGGATTGGAGTGGGGCAGTTTGGAGTGGGTCAGATTGTTTTGGATTAGAGTAGGGCAGATTGCAGTAGAGCAGATTGTTTTGGATTGGAGTGGGGCAGATTGTCTTGGATTGGAGTGGGGCAGATTGCTTTGGATTGGAGTGAGACAGATTGTTTTGGACTGGAGTCGGCAGATTGTTTTCAATTGAGTCCGGGCAGCAGTGCTTATTTTGAGCCAGGGCTTTCCGGTGCTAAGCACCGGCACTTAATTGGTTTCCGGTGATCAGGACCGGCACCTAATTGTCAACACCATACATGGAACAGTCCACCACATGGTGGCACTGCTCATCTAATTTAGAGATGAGCAGAAGAACGGTACTTTAGGAATACAAATACATTAAAATTGCTAATACCTGCCTCCCCAGCCATTCCTTTAGCTTTGGGGACCTGGAATAATCTGAACTGTTGCATTTACATGCGAGAGAGATGGTTAGTAGATGTTTTGGCAGCGATGACAAGGGCGATGGGTGGTGCAAGCTGCAGTGGCCTCCTGGTCAGAGCCCTGGCACTTAATATTTTACAAATTAAGCACTGCCGGGCAGATTTTTTTGGTTTGGAGTGGGGCAGATTGGAGTGGGTCAGATTGATTTGGATTGGAGAAGGGCAGATTTGAGTGGAGCAGACTGTTTTGGATTGGAGTTGGGCAGATTGTTTTGGATTGGAGTGAGGCAGATTGTTTCGGACTGGAGTGGAGCAGATTATTTTGGGTTGGAGTGGGGCAGATTGGAGTGCAGAATATTGCAGTGGGTCAGATTGTTTTAGATTGGATTGGGACAGATTGTTTTGGTTTGGATTGGGGCAAATTGGAGTGGGGCAGATTCGAGTGGGGTGGAGTGGGTTGGGAGTATTGGAGTGTGGTGGATTGGAGTTGATTGGAGTGGGGTGGATTGGATTGGATTGGTCTGGTGTGTACTGGATTGAGTGGGCGGTTTGGTGTGGGGTGTGGTGTGGTGGGGTGGGGTGGATTGGCATGGATTGGAGTATGGTTTATTTGGGTGTACTGCACGATTATAGGTTAAAGCATAATTTCAGATATTATACATAAGAAAGAAACAATGCACTTTGCAATAAAATAATCCTCATCTTTTGAGAACAGCGCCCATGAGCAAAAACAAAAGAAAACATGAGTGCAAAGTGAGACAAGAAGACTTGGCAAAATAAAAGAAACATACCTATTTTGTTTGTCCTGCTGGGCACGTTGTGCCAGTCACACACCTTCTGTTTGCAGGGCACAAAAAGTTAAACAGATCAAAATATTACCTCATTCACATTGGGAGCAGTGGACGGGCACTGATTAAGTTGAATCAGTTAGTGCTTGGTCTCTGCGCGACAGAGAGGAACGGGAATGATGTTAGGCCTGCCTTGATGAATTACGAGGCTGTAAAGAAGAGTGCTATGCAAACCAACGAATGGTAAGCAATGGGTGGACTCCAAGCCCTTTTATATATGCAACAGTGTCTCGCAAGTGAGACTAATGCTCTATTGCATGCTCTCGCAGGCTCGACCTTAAAAACTGTAATTTGTAGTAATTGGCAAACAATGTTGGATGATAATACAGAAAGTTCTGTTCATTTCATTGCAGCAGGTATTCAAAAAGGTCCCATTAGATATATTAAAACTGTCAGATAAAAAGAATGTGGCCAGCTGGGACACAAATGTATGGTCAATGTTTTCAGTTGATTGAAAGATAGTGAATTACAGTGAGAAAGTAGATTGTTAGGTGAGTGGATAGGATTCCACCACAAGTAATAATGTCACTATCTTGTTTGCTCCAGTAATTTAAACCTGAACTCAACTTCTGGTAGCTGTGGCACAGGGCAGACAGGCTTAATATAAAAAATGTATAAGGCATTCAGAAGTACCAACATAGATAAAAAGTCAAAAACACAACACAATACAATTCCCACTCCAATTTATAAAAATAGAGAATAATTTAAACAAAATGAAACCAAAATGTTAAACTCCAATAAAGGGAAAAAGGGAAAATTAATTTTTGAAATGTTCAATAAAAATAGCACCAAAAAGCGTTAAGCGACAATGTAATTTAACTGGTTGCAGTTGAATGGAACCTAGACATGATTTGAGGCTGACCACAATGGAGTGCGGGTTGGATGCACCAACTAGGTTCAACCCATTTAGAGATATTTCCTTGGGTCTTAGTCTTCAAAATGGAAGTCAAAGTCCTTCAGCAGGGGAAGGCAGCAAGCTGTATCAGAGAGGGGCTCCATGACACCAGATAGGCACTAGATGAGGTCCAGTTAAAGCAGTTGGTTTAGGCGGGAAAAGGTCAGAGCAGGACTGTTAGACCTGGCATCATTGGCGTGGGTTTCCCCTGTAGTTTTGCCTTTGCCTTGTGTGATGTTGCTCTGTGTTGGACTTCGTTTTTGCTAGTCTAGATGCTTTGGGCACTTTGCCACTGTTGTTCAGTGCCAAAGTGCAAGTGCTCCCTCTGTAAATTGTTGTTATGGATTGGTGATTCCATGATTGGCATATCTGGTTTACTTTTAAGTCCCTAGTACAGTGCACTGTGTGTGCCCAGGGCCTGTAAGCCAAATGCTGCTAGTGGGCTTGCAGCACTGATTGTGCCACCCATACAAGCAGCCTTTTAAATGTAACTCAGACCTGCCACTGCAGTGTCTGTGCGGAGTTTGGTACTGCCCTGTCGACCAGGCAAGTGCACCCACTTGCCAGGCCCTAACCTTCCCTTTTCTTATATATGAGTCACCCCTAAGGTATGCCCAAGGTACCCCTGTGGGCAGGGTGCAATGTATGTGAAAGGTAGGACATGCCCTGATGTATGTGGCATGTCCTGATAGTGGAATACTGCCAATTTTGTTTTTCACTATTGAAAGGCTATCTATCCCATAGGATAGAATGGGAGTTCATTTATAATATCTTATAAATATTACTTCTCGTTGGGACAAGATCGGAAGGTAAAGTTTAGTATGCCTGACCTCAGAATATAAAGTTGCATCTTTTAGTGAGGATGCTTTTTTACATTTTGTGTTTGAAAATACCAGTTTTAGAAAGTAGGTATTTTCGTGATTAGCCATCCTGTGTGTCTCTGCTAGGCTTGTGTATTGACTGTCTGGCTTTGGAGTGATAGGGGCCGGGGATGCACATTCTGTTCAGACAGCCACTTGGGGGGGTGAGGTGTGTCCTGCCGTTCCAGGGTGAGTCAGGGCTGGGCTGAATAGACCTGGGCTGCATTCAGAATAGGGGGAGGAGGTTTCTCCTCCCCCTATTCTGAATTTCACCTAATTCTGAATTTCAAATCCTGCCAGGAAGCTGCACCAGAGAGGACAGAACTGCTTTTGGCTGGGCAAAGAGCTTCTTTGACACCAGATAACAAAGGAATTTATGCTATAAAAAGTGGGGCCCAGACCCCAGACTTTTAGATCATTTCTGGAATTCAAGAGGAACGTTTGCCAAGGAGAAGAGCTGGAGAAACTTCCCCTTTGCTGTGTGCTGTCTGGGGTTGTCCTGCAGTGGCTATTTCTGCCAAGGAAAGGATAAGGACTTTGCTGTGTGCTGTGTCCCTTGCTTGAGGAAGATCTCTAAGGGCTTGAAGTAAAGCTTGCCTCCTGTTCTGACGTCTCAGGAACACAAAGACTTCACCCCCAGCTCCCCTGAACTTCCTTGCTGGGAGTTCTGACCTGCCAGGAGGTGCCTATTGCTGAATTGGGCCTCTGGAGGTTGTTCCTGCTTTTGGGAGCTGGAAAAGAGACGCGACTACAAGAAAGGTGACGCATCCGCACCTGTTTCTGATGCACCGTTGAAGAAACAGATGCATCACCTGCCCGCAGCTGGAGAGATCGCCGCACACTGCATCAAGTGCACCGATCTCCGGAGTCTGAGATCATTACACCGATTCTGATGCAGGTCCTGTTGTGCGGCTGCAAGAACCAATGCATCATGGGACCATGGCTGGAGAAAGCAACGCAGTGCCGTTGCCGCTGCCTCATCGAGAACTGACGCATCCCCGATCCCCATGCATCGCACCGGGGCACCACGTCTACAAGGACACCGGGGCCGCAGTAAGAAACCGATGCATCACCTCCCCGCACAGTAAGAAACCGACGCATCACCTCCCCTTCAGTAAGGAACCGATGCATCACCTCCCCTGCATGGCAGTAAGGAACTGACACATCACCTCCCCTAGAGTAAGGATCCGACACATCGACTTCCCTGCATGTAAGGAACTGTTGCATCACCTTCCCTGTGGCTGTTTTTGTTTATGATTTTGACGCATCCAAGGTACTTTGTGTTGAAAGTGTCACATCTATATTTTGCTATGGCTAGAACTGTTTCTACCTTTTAAAAGTCATATTTTGATTACTGTATTGTGGATTTTTGTCCTTTTGGTCTCGTTTGGTTTAGATAAAGATTACGTATTTTTTCTAAACTGATGTGGTGTCCATTTGTAGTGTTTTCACTGTATTACTGTATGTGTGCACACATACTTTACACAATGCCTCTGAGATAAGCCTGTCAGCTAGTGCCAAGCTACCAAGGGGGTGAGCAGGGGTTATTTTCGAAGAAGGGTCCCTACTTGGACAAAGGTGCCAACCATTGCAAACTAGAGACCCCCATTTCTAACAAGGACAATTAAAAATTCACACGCAGACAAGTCCCCACATCAGCCAGATACTTTTGGTGCCTTCACCAGGTTAAGTTTTTAACATTCAGATTTAGGGCCTAACTTAGACTTCAGTTGGCCGGTTACTCTGTCACAAACGTAACAGATATCCTGTTCACTGGTTAACAAGTGCCATCGGCTAAAATGCACTTGTAATTCGGCAGACAAGATAACCGTCACATTTGTGAAAGAGTAACCTATTCGCCAAAGTCTAAATCAGGCCACTAGTCACTGTTTTAAGGTTAGACTCCTCAAAGGGGGGAAGGCTGCAGGCTGTAGCCAAAGAGGGCTCCACAAGGCCAATTACCTTCTTCGTGAGGTCCGCAGAAATGGATTTCTTGCTGCAGAAAAGTTCCAAGCGGGGGAGAAATCTAAATCTTCAGCCCAGTTGCAATGCAAATTGGTAGAATATGCTTGACAGGCCTGTTCCAATCTTCTAAAGGTCTTTGGAGATGCAAAGTTTATAAATCCCAGGTTTTGACACAGCCAAGGGACCCCGAACCTCAGGAACAGCACTTGGGTGTCAAGATTCACTCCAGCTGAAGTCACCAGCAGGGTCCAGGGCAGGTCAAGTTGGTATTGGTCTGCTGGGCTCTTCAGGAAAAGTTTCTTGCAGGTTGCTTTGACCTTGTAGCAAGAGGTCAGCCAACTGGCCCATGAAGTCAATTTCTTTGTCCTGGGTACAAGTGGGAGCACATCCAGCCCTTCAAGTCTCCTCACAGGTTTCAAACAGCAGATGCAACCCTTCTTCTGTTTTCCACAGGTGCAGAATTTTCTGAAAAAGGTGCCCATGGGTGATACATCTACGCCTGACACTAGCTTGTGGGTGGAGGTGACTCATTCCCCTTTACCTAACCAATAGGGTAAAAGTTCCCAAGGGTCTCTTAATCCACGTTGGCAGCAGTTTCTGTGAGCCATACTATAAACAATCCCACAGTGCCCTCACCCACAAAATCCAAGATAAAGAAACCCTTCTGATCTTGTGCAGAGCCTATGTGCCCACCCAGAGTTGCGGCTATAGCAATGATTAACCTCTCCTCTGTGGTCACTTCAAAACAGTTCTGGGGCAGCTCCTTCCACACAGGGATTGGAGCTTGCCTGACTGGGGGAACAAAGAAAGGGGCCTGGCCTGGTCTGGTGTCATGTGACATCTGCTTGTGATTTGAGAGGCCCCTTTGAAGCTTATTAAGTTCATGGGCACTTCACAAATGGTCATCCTGGTAGAGGAACAGAAATACCTCCTCACATGCAGGCATTTGCCTCTGCTTTAAGAGCAATTTTCATACTTTATTCAGGGCTTGAGTACTCAGCGAGCAGCAGCTGAAAGCTAATGCAAATTAGACTCCAGAAGGTTTAGGAAGGAGAAAGCAAACTTTCTGAAAGTACCTTTTCCTTGATATTTATTGAAAAACTCTGACTTCATCAATACATTGGGTTTTAATAAATATTATAACGAGTCCAAGAATTACGTGTCTAGGAATTTCCTAGCCAAAGATAGCATGTTTAATATTTTTCTCTTAACTAGCTTTTTATTGTATATTTATGCCAGCGTATAGGTAATACATATCAATACCACAAATAATCATTTTATTTACACGCTTGTTTCTTCTTACTTTACTGAATGAACATCTATAGGTTCAATCACTACAAATCCTGAATGGTACAGAGCATTTAGAAGTGCATTTATCACTGAACAAATGTTCACAATAAGAAAGAAATTGTTTAGTCTGTTAGGGAAGCATCACATCCATCTCTGAGCCTGTAGCTCCAGCAAGACAGTGTCCTACTCCGTTATCTGTAACCCTATCCATCTTTGTCATTTCATGAGTTTCATACAATGTATCTCTGCAGTAGTCAATAATTCCAATTCTCAAAGCCATTTAGTGATGTCCACCTCATGGCACTGGTATGCTTACACAGGAGCATTGGTACATCAATACATTTTGCCACATGTTTAGTTTTTACCGTTCTGCTGAATCCATGCAGAAGGCAAGTGTCATAGTGGTGCATAGGCATTTACTAGTTACTTTCTGCAAAATAGACATCAACTGGGTCCAGAACTGATGAATAAGGGAGCATTCCACACGATGTGGAAAGATTCTGGAAAATGCATTCCGTATCTAGGATATGTTGCCACTGCCCCAGGGTAAATTTTTGCTAGGCGAGAGAGAAGAACAGTGTACATAATGTAATTAGGTGAACTTAAAGCATGGTTTCCTATTCACATGTTTGGTACACTCAAGGATACATGTCCATTACTTATCGGTAAACTCCCCCTCTAATTTCTGTATCCAGGTTTCCTTCAGAGCGGTTATAGACACATTGAATGTGGAAGCTAACACCCTATGCATCATAATGACAGCTTTACATTGTGTCCCATGAGTATGTATATAGCTCATCTGATTTGGGTGGTTTGGCTGCCCCTTCCCCCCCATTGTCTCTCTGGTTGCACTATTCAAAGCGTTATGTGTTAAAAATTGCCTGATAGTCAGGCTAGAGAATGCTGTTAAGGTTTGAAACATAACAAGCATCCCTTCCTCATAAATATCACTTACAGTGGTGATTTCGGCCTGTGTCCAGGGTCAGGGGAACATAAATCTAGGCAATGACCAAAGTGGTAGATCTTGGGAGTAGAGTGCTGCATTCCCTATGTCCTTAATATATTTAAATCAACAGTCTCTAGTTGTGCGGAGAACTCTCGGGGGTAAATCCCCTAGCCCACATCTACCGTGTATAGATCCTACAATAGGTTGGTGGAACCTGTAATGGTCATTAAATACATTCTATTGGAATCTGACTCAGCTGACAGCCATCTTGACATCCAAATCAATTGTGCCGTTAAATCGTACATTTACAAATTAAGTACTCCCAACCCACCCTCATCTAAGGGACACATGGCTTCTCTATGAAAACACGTATCCAATCATGAGCAAAGATAAATCTCAACAAGATAGACCTCAGATTTAGAAAAGAAGAGGCCGGTAAAATCAGGGGTAATGCCAAGTAGTGCAACAGTCTAGGTAGTGTTAACATCTTGGTTTTTGCTGCCCTACCTAATGGAGACATTGGCAGACTAGTCCAAAGTGGGATCGATTGTTTGATGCAGATGACACATTAACCCACGTTTCCTCCCTTCGATTTATCATCTATATGACAGATTTGGACACCTAAATATTTAAAGGTTTCTGGCTCCAAATGTAGGGATTCTGTAGAGTGGGGGATTGACTGGACCGGGCACACGCAGAAGAAATAAACATGATTTATCCCAATTACCTCATAAATCAGACAGGTCCCCAAACTCTGCCAACAGAGATATTATATAGGGAAGAGTTAGTGCCAGACCTCAGAGACATAGCAATGCATCCCAGGTCGCTCTGTGTGCTCTACCACATATGTCTACACCCCATTCTCTACCTTAAGCTCTCATCTTACAGGCCAGCAGCTCCATCGCTAGCATGAAGAAGATAGGAGGTAGGGTTCCCGTATGCATCTAACATGGTTCTACCCATCCGGACCCTCCCGCAGGCATTGCAAACAACAATGTTATCCACTTGAGGATGCTACCCCTCACCCCGCTTAGCCAGCATCCCAAACAGACAAGGCCGTAGAAGAGTATTGAAGGCCTTCTCAATGTCTACATAGGCTAGGGTCAGAGTATCCAATGTTGGCGGCACTGGTCCATAATATGTAATTGATGACCTATAGTGGTATAAACGTTTCTGCGGGTATGAGTCCGCACTGGTCTGGATAGGTCAAAGATGGCAGATGCAAAATTAGTCTGTTAGCAATAATTTTGACCAAAAGTTTGCACTTGTTGCTGAGTAATGAGAGAGGTCTGTATGATTTAACATCAAGTGGTTCACAGCTTTGTTAAGGCAGCACAGTAGTTTCCTGAATCGTGTCTGGTAATATCCCTTTTTGATAGGCCATGTTGTATAAGGTATGAAGTTTCTGAGCAAACTAAGTTTTACAAATGACAAAGAAATCTGGGGGCAGCTCATCCACCCCAGCCAGTTGGTTGATAGCAGCCTTGTCCTTCACCTCCAGTACAGTCAAAGCTGAGTTAAGTGACCGGTTTGGTGGGGGCAAGGTCTGGGACATGTATGGAATTCAGATAAGCACATAGAATTGTAGGCTGAGGGGGACCAGGAATATTCTGTCCTTTAATAATTAAAAAATACCCTGTTGATATCTACCTCGAAGGTCACCAGTGGACTGGCGGTTGACCTAATAGCACAAATTGTCTTGTGGGGGATCTCTGATCTCACAAGCCAAGCCAAAATATGGCCTGCCATACCACCCACTTCATGTTAACATGTTAAGTGTTCTTTATAGTTCAGACATCGCATGCATTCCATTAAAGTCTGGTAAGTCTTGGCCGCCTCTAGGAGTTTCGGCATATCTGCGGGATTCAGAACCACATATGTTTCTAAAGTGCGGAGCTGCCACTCTGCATCAGAGATCTCTGGGTCACTGTTGACTTTATTCTAAAAGCCGTTTTCATACTGTATCCATGGATAACATCTTTCAAGATATCCCATTCCACATTAGGATGGGAGACTGTCCCATTATTTTCACAAAAGTATAGGTCTGTGGCGTCACCAAGTGTTAATCAAAGGGGGGTCATGTAGCGCATCCAGCTGGAGCCTCCACGCAGGTATCGCAGGCGCCACCTTGCCATAATGTAATGATAACATTCAGGGATTATGGCCTGAGTCGATATGGCAGAGGTACTCTGTGCCATGAACTCTCTGCAGCAGAGCCCTAGACCCTATAAACATATGGAGTCCCGTATGTATATAATGTTGAGAACTTCTGACTGTCCAGGTGGAGTTCCCCCCAAAAATCACAAACCGCAGTGGCCCATTGCTGAAATCCTTGAGCAAGCATCCTGCAGGGGTAGCCCAAAGAAGTGGGAGTGAACGGTTTTGCTCGCCATTTGGAACCACATTATAGTCTCCACCTCATAAACTGGGAGTCTCTCATATACTTGTTAGGTATGGGGCCAGGGTTTCAAGAAATTGCAGTTGACCCACATTGGGTGCATAAATAATGGTGATAGCAAGTGGATTACTATCTAAAGACCTTCAAGTATCATGAACCTCATCACATCATCCACAATCTTATTGGTTACTGTTTATGAAACTTCCAGGGCCACCCATGTCAGATTACCACTAGATCAGGTGGAGTATGTGGTGCCTCATATATGACCCCTCAATTTCTTCTCTAATTTACCCAGCTCGAACCAGGACATGTGGGTCTCTTGCAAACAGGCTATGTGTACTTTCCTACATTTAAGAAAGGGGAGTACACAGTAATGACTAACCTCATAATATTCCAAGTGAGAAAGGTGTAACTGTTGCTCACGAAGGGAACTATGTATGTTTTAGGACAACCATGGTGATCCCTAGGCTTGTGCCTCATGTCAGGGTAACAAGGGAATGGATGGAAGTCAACAGGGGAGACGAAGGTAGCACACAAACTGTGTAAAGCCAAAAAGTGTCCAGTTAGTGGAACCCCAGCACAATGGCTAGAAAAAAACAACTAAGTATAGAAGTATATGGTCAACAAATAAACAATCCCATCATCCCCGGTCATAGCTCAACATGCATTGACCACCCAAACAACAATAAACAGCATTAAACTATTCAATGTGTAATTCCAAATTGTGTAGTCTGGGGGAGGAAAGACTCTGGTCATACATCAGGGACATAGCCCCACCCGTTAACATTACCTTTGGTATAGCCCACAACCTCAAATAGGACCACGTGTGCCATGTCTGGGTGGTGAACTCCGCTCCGTTTGTGGAGTTTGCAGAGTTTTCTGCACCCAGCGCTCCACGGAGCTCGCGGAGTGCAGAAAACTTCACTTCGCGTAGTGCAACAGAGTTTTTCCCCCGCTCGCGATCGCGAACGGTAAGTTCGCAAGCGCGAGCTGCCACTCGGGTTGACTTTCTACCCGAGCGGCAGGAAGACCAGCGCGAACAGCAGTTCGCACTGCACTCCGCCACTTGCGGAACTCCGCAGAGTTTTTTTGTAACTTTGCGGAGTTCCACGTAGCAAAACTCAGCGAACTACGCTCAGGCCTGGTATTTTGAAGTGCACACCTGTCCATGCATAGCTACATCAGAACAGGCAATGTTCATGTCAGACAATGCTGTAGATGACATGGTGGTGACAAAAGGGCTTCTTACAGACCAGGATCCAATGTTTGAAGCACATGTCTCTGACCTGTCTTCCAAAATGTGGCTGCTAGTTGTATGAGGTGAAGGCGAAGCCCGCATTGTGCTGATATCCTGGACCAGGCTGGCACATTCAGCAGCAGTCTGTTCTTTGGTAGGGGTCCTAGATGGGAGTGATAGGAGCCATGAATTCTGTCGTCTCTTCTCCTGCTCGGATCTCCACCTGTACTCTTCTGTGCATGTGTGACATCATGGCCTCTCACCCGCAAGGCAGGGGCAGCTCGGAGGAGTGTCGCCCCACTGGCAGAGCCAGAAGCTAAAAAATAAAATGATATTTGATTATGGTTTAAATTTAAGCAGCTGGCTCAGCCAGCGTGTGCAGGGAGGGGTGGAAGTGTAGGCATGGGAGAGGGTAGGAGGAGTGCTATGTGCACTTTCTAAGTGCACATTTGTTTTTGGCCGTCCGTCTCAGGCCGACCAAAACACACATGCGCTCTTAGGTTTCTCCAGCCCGGATGCATTGAGCAGTTGGGCTGGAGAAACCCCCCATATTCCCTGGTCTGTGCAGTGTGTCTTTTTATCCTGCTCAGGCCAATCCCCGCCCTGAGGAAGGGGAGTCTGATGCAGCCCAAGTGCTTGCTGGGACACTGAAGAAGAAGCACCCGGCGTGACGCGGGACATGGCCATCAACTTAAGGTAAGTTTTTTTATTTTAGTTTTATTCTCTCTCCCGTGCTCCCCCCCCAGGCGTCCCGCTCCCCACTACCTTTTGTAAGTGGCGGCCGCCTCTGCCACAAGGGCAGGTGCAGCAGAGCGAAGTGGCCATTCAGAAATGGCAGCCATGAGCACAACTCTTACCAGGTTTGGTAGAGCGTCTTCTGACAATAGCAGTTCAGGCTCTGATGGATGGCACCCGTGGGCATCGCCAGTCATCGTCAGGTCCAGTGGTACCTCCAATCCCATCACCAATCAGCCTCAGCGCCCGACGACCTTTGCAAAATTGGGTCGGGCTCATTCCACGGCCATCTTGAGACCAGGATCTGGGCTTGACGTAATAGCAGACGTTGTTCAATGGCTAATATTGTCATCCATCATGCATCTCAGGACAATGAAGAATGATTCTGGCTCAGCGCGGTAGAAGGATTCTAGTGGTGAGGCAGCAGTTTATGCCTCGCTACCATCCTCCCTACCTCTCCACAATCTACCATCGTCCTTGGTATAACCACTGCATAATTAAATTTAATTGTGCATCGAAGTGTTTCTCTATGGAACAGCCAGCCTTGCTGCAGTGCAAATAGCTTTTAGGTGCTAGTCATTGTGACAACATGTTTAATATTATGTTTCTACATGTTCATTCATTAAAATACCAAGCACTCTGCTTTATGGCTCATAAGACCTACTTTGTGGTGACTTATTAACATTTAAAAGAAAGGATTAGGCCAGTCAAAAGGGTTTATTTTGACAGGCCAGATTACAGTTATAATGATAAACCTGAAACCATATTTACAGTGACAGTACTGGGCGGCACAATAGGTGCGTTAGTTCACTAGTGGCATTTAACTTACAGGCCCTGGGTACACATTGTACCATATACTAGGGACTTGTAGGTAATTTAAATATGGCAATTAGGAATCTAACGAATTTCGGCATGTTTAGGCGTTAGAGCACATGAACTGGGGCCTGGTTAGTAAAATCCAAGTGCACAGAGTAAAAAATACCAGCATCATTGGCTACAGAAAATGGGGGTGACCACACAATAATGGGCATTTTCTCACAACTAGTGTGCGTAGTTTTCAGTAACCATGATGCATTGGGGCCAACTGAGTGCTGGAATGTGTGCACCCGCCTTCTTTTTGTTTGAAAAGGCTCCATTAGGCTAATGATCTGACAAGCATTGGCTGATACACTTGGACCCAGTGAGTGGTACAGAGACCAGTGGCCTCATATATATATATACATTAAAAAGAGTGGGGCTTCAAGAGGAGCTCTGAGGTACCCCACAATTTAAAGGGAGAGTGACTGAAGTACACATTCCATCAAAAACCTGGAGAAAAGACTCAAACCAGAAGAGACGTGTGCCGGAGATTTTCACGCTCTGCAGTCTTTCTAAAAGTAAATCATGATTTGCTGTGTTGAATGCAGAGCTAAGATCAAGGAGGATGACAGCAGCCGATCCCCCCTGATCTAGCAGCCTTTTGACTTTTGCTACTACAGCCAAAAGGGCAGTTTCTGTACCATGATAGGGCCTAAATCCAGTCTGTGTGGGTTGCAGAATTGCATGGTTGTCTAGGAATCCAGATAGACTTGAATTTACATGCTTCTCTACAATTTTAGTCATCGCAGGGAGCAAGGAAATAGGCCAATAATTTCCTAACTCAAGGGGGTCTAGGTTAGTCTTTTTCAATACGGCTCTGACATGGCCTGTTTTCAGGTTGCGGGCACTGATCCTGAGGTCAGAGAAAGATTTTCCATTGCCAGAAGGCATGGGGAAATCTGGTCAGCTACTTTGGCGAAGATGTAGAGGGGGCCTGATCTTTAGGTGAGCCGGATTTAATTTCCCTAAAAATGTCACTAAAACGTTTTCATGTCAGCAGAGGAAAATTCAGCAGACTGGGCCAAGTAGTGGCTGACACGTTTTCCTTCTGCCGGAAGGGCTAGTTTCTATGGACTGTAAAAAACTACTATAAATGGTCTGTATTTTGTTCTGAAAGAATCTCACAAGATCGTTGCATCGCAATAGTTATGGATCTGGTAGGGGGCCAGTGGAAGCGGGCTCTAGAAGGGATTTTGCGAGGGTAGTTAGCATCATTATCAATTTTGTTCTCAAAAAAGACTCTTTGTGCTTTTTTAATTTCTCTATGATCGGTCCTAATCGTTTTTCCATATATTTGTTTACTTGTCTCCCCATAGTCTCTCCTCCAGAATCTTTATGCTTTTTTGCCTTTTTTGTTTTAGTTTCCTAAGATTAGGAGAGTACCATGGGGCAGATTTATCTTTTGCTCTCCTAGTGTGATTTTTTTAGTAGAATGACCTGATCAAGAGTCGCATTCAACCACTGAGATATTTTTTCATTAGCAGTGGTCGGATTGGAAGCTAGAGTAAGTTGAGAATCATCAAGCACCTGTTTCCAGGATGCAATAAGCAGATCGGTCTTTCCAAGTCACTGATTTATACTTAGAATAGGTTTCAGAGGATTCCAACGTGAACTGTATCAAAAAGTGATCTGACCAAGTAACAGGTGATGGGTTTTGAATGGCTAACAATTTATCATTGGAAAAAACAGGGTCTAATAAATTACCCTTCTCATGAGTGGGCCCAGATACTCTTTGCGATAGTTGAATGGCCATTAAATCCGGTAGAAGACTGGAGGCTGGCATGTTTGCCAACTCTTCCATATGGAGATAAAAATCTACTAAGAGGGAGAAATTAGCTTTAGTGCTGGCTAGATTAGCTATTACTTCCAGAAGAGATTGGCAAAATTTGCTACTCAGTCCCGGAGATCTATAGAGTAAGACTCCAGAGAAAGTGATAGTGGGACAGAAGGAGGTAGCAAAAGCTAAACTTTCACAATCAACAATTCGTGTAGGTTCAATGATGCACCTATAATCTTCTTTAAGAATGATAGCAATTCCTCCTTCTCTCTTAATGTCTCGATCTTTGAGAAGGATATAGTAGCCAGGGGGAAGGACTATAGCAATATCTGGCCCAGATTCCTTATGGAGTCAGGTTTCTCTTAAAAAGACTGCCTCTGTTTTTTTTTCCTCTAAAAGGTCAAACAGTTCTAACCTATGACACTATGACAAGGAAGCATCCTACTATTAATCAAAACATGCGCCAGCTAGGGTACTTTTTTACGGAGCGTTAGAATCACTCACCTGCAGGAGGGACCAGAAACAATGCCTGTACCCGGTTTCTCCTGTGGAAAGTTCCATAGAATGCCTACAGCTGTCATTTAGGGTCTTCCGTAGATCCACGAGTTGAGAGTTAGAGTAAGTTATCTTTTTTAATTGAGAAGACCCAGGGTTCGTAGCTCCTGGCCCCGCCTGGACGCATATGGGCGCAGACGGGCTTGCCTTTGGAGCGCCCGCTGTGCGCGTCCACACACCAGAAGTCATTTTATGGCCAAAACCCCCAGGAACACTGGGGAGCTGACTCTACTAGTGTCTCCCAGCTAAAAGTGCAACGTACAAAAAGCTCAAATTTTGTTATATTATTAAAATTCAAATTTAAAACAGCATAAAACCAGTCATATGTTCCCCCCAAAAAACAGAAGCAACTAATTTTCCTCCAATATGGTCGGTGCGAGACACTAACAGCGTATTCGCACACCAGAAGTCATTTTATGGCCAAACCCCCGACGAACGCTGGAGAACTGTCTCTACTAGCGTCTCCCAGGTAAATGTGCAACGTGCAAAAAAGTTCCAAATTTGTTATATTTTTTAATTTAAAACAGCATAAAACTAGTCATATGTTCCCCCCAAAAAACAGCAGCAACTCAGTTCCATCCAATCCGGTCGGTGCGAGACACTAACTAAATTAAAGGAGGACAGTAGAAGGACCGGAGGAATCGTAAGTCCATAATATCAGTGTAAAAGAGAGCCCTGAGAGAAAGTAAGGATCGATTTGTGATAACACATGAAGCACCAGGATTGTTAAGGCTAATGAAGTGAGAAGAGATATGAAAATCATGTCACCCAAGTGTAAGAAATCAGGACTAAGCTTGATATGCGAATATAGAATCATAGCTACCTAATTGTACTGATAAGGTATATGGTACTATTCAAATCTTGAAGGAAGATAAGTCAGCAAGGGAAGAGAAAGGTAATAACGTCTTAAGTAAATAATGGCTGTGATAAGTACTTGTATGTGGTATGTGTTAGACCTGTCAGCCTTAGGGTGGTCTTCCCCAAAGCTTTTTGCCTGCTTGCCTCCAATTCTGCTGAATTCTTTTTGTTGGCCGTAGGACTCTGAGCACTTTATCACTGCTAACCAGTGCTAAAGTGCATGTGCTCTCTCCCCTAAGCATGGTTTGATTGTATTATCCTCAATTGCCATATTTAATTCACTTGTAAGTCTCTAGTACAGTGCACTACAAGTGTCCAGGGCCTGTAAACTAAATTCTATTAGTGTGCCTGCAGCACTGATTAAACCTTAAGTCATATTTCTGAAGCCAAGCAAAGACACGTTGCCTTGCTTTGAATGGCTTAAAAAGTCTGGAGTACTCCAACTCAGCGCAAATCGCTGTGTTGCATTACTCTGTGCAAGGGAGCATACCATGGGAGATGCATGGGTGTTACCATGCAACTCCCATAGTTTTTGACGCATTTCCAGATTTACCTGGTAACCCTGGGAATGCTTCAAAAAGAAACGGCACACCAAGAAAGGCTTAACGAGGAGAAATATGCTTATTTATCCTAGTTTGTTCCTCTTTCTATGAGTGATGTATTTTGCAGCACCCATAGAGTGAGGAAAAAGCCTCTCATGATTGTTTTGTTTGCAGGAAGGTGCCCCTTCCTGCTCAAAAACAATCCTGCATACAATGGAGCATGCATTGGTGCTAGGATGCCAAAACAATGATGAGTAAAAAGTGCCTACAAGGGATTTTGTTTAGAGATACTTAGTTTGATGTAAAGTATATATAGTTACTTAGGGTTCAACCCCTGATGGTCTTGAACTCTGAAATAATCTAAGCAAACGTCAAGTTTTATAACACTCAATAAATGAAGATAATGATATCAAACACACGGGAATATCTTTTTTCAAGAAAGTACAACATTTATATATATAAATAAAATTCATAAGGGTACAATCACAAAACACCATGGAAGAGGATACATCAACCTACCTGCAACTCATTGGTGTATGCATCTATTCCAACATAATCAAATAAGCAACGGATCAGTAAATACAGAAAACAGTTACTTGAATACAATAGATATTCAGGAAATAGATGGGAGAGTCGACGTTTCGGTCTGTGGTGGCGTAATTACCCGTCAGACCATCTTCAGGACGTACAGTCAGTTATGTAAAAAAGACCCTTTCAAAAGGTCCAAGAATCGATAAGGACCAAATCAAGCCTTAGTCTAGATCGAGTTCAACAGGATTATTCACTGTTGAGGAAGTACACTCTAGCGGTATATTGTTTAACGCTGAGTACTTTTAGAGCCGTCAATCAGTACGTGATCTATCACAAAATGAGCGAATTTTTCAACAGGCTACATTTGGAGTGTATTGCCCTGACGCATTTTATATTGACTCAATATAAAATGCGTCCGGGCAATACACCCAAAATTGTTCCACATCCACAGGACTTTGCTGGTGAATGCGCTGCATGATAAATTCGATTTGGCAGCTAGATTGTCCGAAAATCGCTTGCCGATTGCAGCCTGCATACAAACTCGTTCATTTCGATTCGTTTGAATATCGTTCTCCAAATGTAGCCTGTTGAAAAATTAGCTCATTTTGTGATAGATCACGTACTGATTGACGGCTCTAAAAGTACTCAGCGTTAAACAATATACCGTTAGAGTGTACTTCCTCAACAGTGAATAATCCTGTTGAACTCGATCTAGACTAAGGCTTGATTTGGTCCTTATCGATTCTTGGACCTTTTGAAAGGGTCTTTTTTACATAACTGACTGTACGTCCTGAAGATGGTCTGACGGATAATTACGCCACCACAGACCGAAACGTCGACTCTCCCATCTATTTCCTGAATATCTATTGTATTCAAGTAACTGTTTTCTGTATTTACTGATCCGTTGCTTATTTGATTATGTTGAAATAGATGCATACACCAATGAGTTGCAGGTAGATTGATGTATCCTCTTCCATGGTGTTTCGTGATTGTACCCTTATGAATTTTATTTATATATATAAATTTTGTACTTTCTTGAAAAAAGATATTCCTGTGTGTTTGATATCATTATCTTCATTTATTGAGTGTTATAAAACTTGACGTTTGCTTAGATTATTTCAGAGTTCAAGACCATCAGGGTTGAACCCTAAGTAACTATATATACTTTACATCAAACTAAGTATCTCTGAACAAAATCCCTTGTAGGCACTTTTTACTCATCATTGATTTGATTGCCCAAGCCTCCAAGGGTATATTGGGTTCCCCCACCTTCTTATTGAGGATGCCAAAACGGCACTAGCACAAGGGGAAAGGTCAGGAAAAGTATTGGATAAATATGGTGCATTCCTGCCCTTTCTCTTTGATGCAGGGCAGCACAGCAAGATGACCTGCTGCACTGCCCTGCACCACTAGACTCATAAATATGACCCTGGGTGTCTGCTGCCTATCTTTGCTCACTGACTGGGCTCGGTGACAGGTGGAATTTGTGTATTCCCTCTTGACAGAAACACACAAAAGGAACCTAGGTATGACTTCATGCATCTTCCTGGGAAGATGAGAGGGAGAGACTGGGCACAGCCTCACACTTACAACTGAATAGGCTATGTCCTGTCCACACACAAAGGGCTGCATTCCCCCCGTAGTGACTCTGGAGCCAAGGTGGGAAGAAAGGACCTCTGTGCACTTCAAAGACCCTTCTTATAAGTCACCCCCCCCTTCAAAGACACAACTGGGTATATGTACTGGACCTCTGACCCTACCAACTCAGTACACTTCTGGACCTGAAACCACTCTGCCAGGAAGAAGAACTGCTGTGCTTAAGGACTGCCACTCTGCTGGACTCCTGCTCTGGAAGACTGCTGCCTTGCTGTGTTTTCCCACTGCTCTCTTTGACTGGGTAAAGACTGGACCTCTTTCGCAAAACCCAGAGTGACTCCAAGGGCTAGCTGACTAGTCTCCTGTTCTAAGACTCTGGGACATCAAAGTCTTCCACCCTACTCCTGTGCCTGGCTCATTGGAAGTGGACCCAGATGCTTGCTCCAGTGAAACCAATGCATCCTCTGCTGCAAGAACAGGATCAAAGCATCGACACTGCTGCGGGAAGAGAACCGGTGCATCACACTCGGAATCAGCGCATCGCCATTGGAACCTCATCATCGGAACCACTGCATTGCCACCACTGCAGAGAGACGATCGACTCAATCCCCCTTGACTGTGTGGAGAAACCAAACGTATCGGCTTCAGAACCATTGTATCTCGGAACTGAAGCTTTGGCTTCAGAACTACCGCTTCACCATCGTTACATGGAGAAAACCGACGCATCACTTCAACTGTGGGAGCAACACCGATGCACCCCGTATCTTCGTGTTGGGTGTGATAGTACGGCAGCCTTTCTTATGATTTTTCTCAGGTCCAAGAAGGTTCTGAGGACCTTTCTGCATATGCCCGTTTTATGCCCAGTCCCAGCCTGTGGGTGGGGGCAATCGTTTGTTCACCCTCTAAACCAGTTCTGGGCAGACCCCCACTGGATTTGGAGCCAGACTGACTAGAAAGACAAAAGGAAGCAAGGCCTAAGTGTGAGCTTCATGTGCCACTAACAGGGTAGGCATCATTTGATGCTCGGGAAGAGGGAGAGAGAGAGACAAAGTAGCCTGCCCAAGCGACTCTCTCTGTTTTTACATCTCTTGTCACAGTACAGGTATTCCCGGAGACTCAGAGGAGGTATAGTGTCCCTCTAATCAGAAATGGAACATGCAGTGTTTTAGTATTAGTCAAAGATGCATGATGTTCAGCTTAAACATATAATAGGCTTGTATACTCACTGGCTTTAGAAAGGTAGGCCACAGTGAACCTATCCCAAGCGGATGTAAGTAAGTAAATAAGTAACATTTTTATAAAGCGCTTGAATGCCAAGGCATCTTCGTGCTAGGGAGTGCTATTACCAATCAGAAGGGACAGGGAGGGAAGTACTCACACCCCTGAAGCAAATAGCCAAGTCTTTAAGGATTATCTGAACACTTACCTGCTAATTTGAGACCTCAATGTGAATGGCATGGTGTTCCACAACTTACCGGCCAAGTGGAAGAAACTTCTGCCCCCCCCACTTTGTCATCTTGGCCCGGGGGATGACCAACAACGAAGCGGTGGATGATCTAACTTTGCGCCGAGGGACATACCATCTAAGGGACTTCTGGAAGTCGACAGGGTCGGAGCCATGGAGGGCCTTGTGGACAATGCACAAGGCCTCAAATTTCACCCTAGCCTGGACAGATAGACAGTGAAAGCCTCTGATGCTCTTTGATATGGGACTACGTTTAGGGATTTTTAGTATTATGCGGGCTGACGCATTCTGCAGGGGATGAAGCTTCGACTGCATACACTTTTGTGCTACCATAGTGAGAGCATTACAATAGTCTATCTTCGAAGGAACCAATGTGACAATTACTGTTTTTTGTAAGTCAAATGGGATAAAGAGGAAGATCTTTTTTGGATCCTCAGGGTGTAAAAACAGGAAGTTGTGATGTGATTAATTTGATCTGAAAAAAACACCTGATCATCTAGCGTAACTCCCAAAGTTTTTACTTTTCGAACGGGGGATGGGCACGGTCCAGCGACAGCCAGCCATGAGGAATTGTTCCAAAATGAGGGGTCATTTCTGAATAGTTAGACCTCGGGTTTCGCAGTGTTTAACTTGAGACAGTTTTCCTGCATCCATCTGATGATGTGTGCCATGTAGTTGTTAAACTTCTTTGCCACATGCTCTGACTCAGATGATAATGATACCACTATTTGTGTGTCATCCGCGTAGCAAACTGCAGAGAAACCATGTGATCGAATGAGTTTCGCCAACGGAGTGACATAAATATTAAACAGAGTTGGGGATAAGGATGATCCCTGGGGCACACCACAGGGAAGAACAAACGAGTTAGATGTGTGTCCTCTCAGGAGCACCGTCTGCTCTCTGTTTGACAGAAACAAACTGAGAATGCTCAGTTGCCTACCGGTGATCCACATTTCAACTAATCGGTGGATAAGAACTTGATGGTTAACCATGTCGAACACAGCTGAGAGGTCAAGCAGTGTAAGTTGCTAAGCCACAAACTCAGGAAAAGGAATCAGGACTAGTCTGAGCAGTGAAAGGGGAAAACACAACAAGAAAACAAAGCCAAAAAAGAGTCCAGAAAGCATGGTCAGCATATCAGGTGTAAGAAACTGGGTTACTGGTTGAGGGGGGACCCTACTGAAGCAGCAACCACAATCCCTGTCAGAGGGAAGTCACAAGCAAACCCCAAATTAACCTGTGCTCAGCTCTCTGGTAGCTTGGCACAGAGCAGTCAGGCTTAACTTAGAGCAATGTGTGTAGTATTTATGCAGCAATTCAAATAGTAATGAAGTGAAACACAACACAAAAAAAGTTCCACACCAATTTAGAAAAATAGGGTAAAATGTAATAAATAATTTAGGATCAGAACAGCAAAAATCCAATCAGGAGAACTGGGGATATGAATTTTTTAAGATTTGAGGGAAAATGGCACCAAAAAGCACAGAGATCCAACTTTGGTTATCTGGTAGCATTGGAACGGGACAAAGTCACAAGTTCAGACGGACTGCGACTGAGCACACGCTGGCTACAGGGGCCCAATTAGGCCCCCTCAACCTTCAATCTCCGAGGAGTTGAGGTGGGTAAGCGAGGTCCTTGCGTGGAAATGCATCATGCAGTGGTGGTTCAGATGGCTGCAATGCAAGGTCCTACATTGCACAGTGGTGGTTCCAATGGGCTACAGGGCTGCAATCTGAAATCCTGTGGCAGGGTTGCATCACCCAGTGGTTCAGATGCGGAGTCTTGCGAGGCGATGCATCAAGCTGCGTTGGGTCTACTGGGACTAAAGATTGACCTACAACACACCTCAGAACCACTTCCAAGTGTCCAGGACTGGGGTGGCACCACTGCGGAGGGCAGGACTTACAGTTTGCAGAGTCTAGGTGCTGGGTTCAAGGTTGTGGAAGCCTGCTCTATCCATGAGGCTCTGATTGGGAGGGCAGCCAACTA
This sequence comes from Calotriton arnoldi, assembly GCA_963921515.1. NCBI lineage: Eukaryota > Metazoa > Chordata > Amphibia > Caudata > Salamandridae > Calotriton > Calotriton arnoldi. The sequence goes on along the minus strand of CAWUFW010001024.1, from coordinate 2,069,202 downwards.
GCTCTTGGAGTCACTGTGTCGGGCCTGGGCCCAAGATGCAGGCAGTGGTGTAACGCAACTTGAGAGCCCCCATACAAAGTACACGGAGGGGTACCCCCATGGCCCACCACCTGGCACTTTTGCTGAGGGGGCCCCCTGGAGCTCGGGGGCCCGCTGCACCGCGGTGGCTGTTGGGCTTATGTTAGGTCCTGTCCTTCTCACTCAGGCAGAAGGCCAGAATTGTGGCAGTCCTTCTTGCAGCAAAATAGCACATCAGCCTTCTTCTGAGTATTCCACAGGTCCAGATGTGTACTGAAGAGTTGGGTCTGAACATTCATTATTTATATTATGTTATGTTAAAAAATTTGTAGAGCTCACGTAAACCCGAGGGTGTCTTGGTGCTAGTCAGAGTAATGAGCAAATGCAAAAGAAGAAACTACTGGTTAAAGAGCCAGGATTTTAGGGACTTTCTGAAATTTAGAAGGGAGGGAGCTGATCTAATGTGAAAAGGAAGGAAATTCCACTGTTTGGTTGCTCCTGCTAGAAAACTGCTTCCGGCCCATTTCGATTTTTTGTATCTGAAGTTGTTTATTTAAAAAGATCCCATTGATCTAAGATTTCTGATGGGAATGTACCAGGAATTAGTTTTCCTCAGAAAAACTGGTCCCGAATCATGGAGGGCCTTGTAGCTAAGGTAAAGGGATTTAAATGTTATCCTATTTTTAACAGCCAGCCAGTGAAGATCTTTTATGGCAAGAGAAACAGACTGGTGCTTGGGAAGTCGTAGCAGTAACCTTGCAGCTGAGGTCTGCAGAACTTGAAGTTTGTTGATACATTGAGCCTGCAGGCTGATATATAGGCCATTACAGTAATCTAACTTAGAAAGTATTAATGTGGAAATTACTGTCTTTCTGGAATTAATGGGGCGATTGCAAGGGTGTTATAGGAGGATGAAATGACTGCATTAATTTGCTTACCAACATTCAATTTATCATCCAAGATTACCCCAAGACTCTTGGCTTTAGTCGTAGGTGAGGGGAGCATGCCTATTTCTGCCGGCCAGCTGGCCGCAGACCAGAAGTTGGGATTGTTTGTATTTATACCTGGTGCCCACTTTGAAGTAGGAAAAGGTTCCGGAGTTTTCCACCTCCTTGAGGTGTCAGGCATCCCCTTCCTCCTGAGACATGTTTTACAGGGTATTGCAGGGTGGAAGTATTATATGATATGACTGGCAGGCCTTATAGTGTAATACTAACAATACACAGAGATGGACCTCATTTTCACCCTTAGCAGCCTTAGCTCGGTCCTGGTAGTGTGGCACCGAGCAGTCAGGCGTACTCAGAGGAACATGTGCTTCACAGTACCAGCATTGACAATAAGTAAGTGAGATGACTCGAAAGAAACCTTGACATAAATTTCTAAAAATAGATCTTATTTTATATAAATATAGGCACCAAAACTGGATCACTGACATAATATAGAGGAAGAAAATATCGACCTGACAAAATATCGAGTTAAAAATATCGAATACCAAAATATCGAACTCCTATCTACAAACAGGTAAGTACAAAATTATCGAATCAAAAATATCGTTGTAAAAAATATAGTTAGTCAAAATATCGAATTTTTTAAATCTCTTAAAAGTAATGTAAAATTAATAAAATAATAAATATAATTAAGTAAAACATACTTAAAAATACTTAAATAACTTTCAAATTAATGAATAATTAATGTAAGTAAAAAAAATAAACATACAATTTTATTTTTTAATACATACATATATTAACGTAATATTATTAAAAAATATTCAATATTTTTAACGTAGGATAGCGGGAGGGTAACATTTACTATTCCCACTCCAGTGAGTGCAACAGTAGGGAAAGCGTTGGATAGCGTAGGGGTAAAAATTACTATTCCCACTCCAGAGAGTGCAACAGTAGTGAAAGCATTGGATAGCGGGAGGGTAAAAATTACTATTCCCACTCCAGTGAGTGCAACAGTAGGGAAAGCGTTGGATAGTGTAGGGGTAAAAATTACTATTCCCACTCCAAAGAGTGCAACAGTAGGGAAAGCGTTGGATAGCGTAGGGGTACAAATTACTATTCCCACTCCAGTGAGTGCAACAGTAGGAAAAACGTTGGATAGCGGGAGGGTAAAAATTACTATTCCTACTCCAAAGAGTGCAACAATAGGGAAAGCGTTGGATAGTGTAGGGGTAAAAATTACTATTCCCACTCAAGAGAGTGCAACAGTAGGGAAAGCGTTGGATAGCGGGAGGGTAAAAATTGCTATTCCCACTCCAGTGAGTGCAACAGTAGGGAAAGCGTTGGATAGCGTAGGGGTAAAAATTACTATTCCCACTCCAAAGAGTGCAACAGTAGGGAAAGCGTTGGATAGCGTAGGGGTAAAAATTACTATTCCCACTCCATAGAGTGCAACAGTAGGGAAAGCGTTGGATAGCGGGAGGGTAAAAATTACTATTTACACTCCAGTGACTGCAACAGTAGTGAAAACGTTGGATAGCGTAGGAGTAAAAATTACTATTCCCACTCCAGAGAGTGCAACAGTAGGGAAAGTAATATTTTAATATTTTAATAACAATTATTTAATTATCAATACTAATAAACATTATTATTAAAATTAATTACCAATTACAAAATATTTAATAATTAATTAATTATAAATACCAATACAATTTATTTATTAAAAATTAATTACCTTTTAATAATTAATTAACAACCAATTAATATTCAATACCAACATTTTATAAATAATAAAAAAATACCAATTAATAATTAACAGTAAATTAATTATCAAAACAAAAAATATTTTCAATAATTAAATATTTACAATTAAATTACTTCCCACCATATCTTATCAATTAATCAATTAATAAAAATTAATTACCAATTAATAAAAATTAATTAACAATTAATAATTAATTAACAATAAATTAATTATCAATACCAATAAATAAAAATAAATATTTACTTAATTACAATTAAATTACTTCCCACCCTATTCCCCTATAAACCCACAACCCGCTACGGAATTAAATTACGCAAAAATTAAATAACATAAAAATCATTGCTTTAAAAAAATTAAACATACATTACAAAAACTAATATACACTTTTAACACATATACTAACATACAAAACACTTAGAAAAATTCGATATTATTAAAAATTCGATATTTTTTAATGCCTATATTTTGTACTTCGATATTTTGACAATCGTTATTACTTACCTTAATTTCGATATTTTTAACCACTATATTATGTCCATTCGATATATGTCCATTCTATATTTTGGATTCGAGTATTCTGTCCATTCGATATTTTTATTTCGATATTATGTCTATTTACCACCAAAACTAACTTGATACGATGTAGGTAACAGAGTTATCGAGTTTCAGAGTATTAGCAAGAAATGCAAGGAAAGCTGTCAAATGTTCACCATTAAAGTCAAAGGGAGAAAACACACTTAGAAAAATGATAGTTGCAGGGCAAGTTCAAACTAACCCTTTCGTGGTTAAGGTTCTGCAGGGCCCTAGACCAAGACTTGACAGTTACTACTTCGTTACCTTGCCCAGGGAGTCCGGGTGCAGAGGTTATTTGGCTGTCCTTGGTGCTGAAGGGATCCGCAGGCACTGTCAAACTACAGCTTTTGGCAAAACCACACTTGGAGTTGGAGATACACTCTACTCGGCGTTTGATACACTCTGATGGCGTTTGTGGTCCCTGGACCTGGGTGCAACAGCTGGATTTCTTCTACCTTGTTCGGCTGCGCCGGGTACAGAGGTGGCTGGCAGCTGTCAATTACCAGGGCAGGTCGCACCAAAGATGCTTAACCACACACTTGATGGCTCTAACCTCAAGGTGCAGGGAAACAGCAGCGGGGTCATTTTTGACATCAGTCGTTGTCACCGTGAGTTGCTCTCAGGCTGCAAATGCCACTCAAGGGATCGATCTTCCGACTGGCAATAACCATGCCTTGGCTGCAGCAAATGTAGTCCTCAGGTTCTTAGGTGGCTGGAGGTCGACAGGACTGGAATAGCGCCTTGAGACATGGCGTGAGCTTAGCTACCACTCCGGGCTTGCAGGACACCACTTCTTTTTGGGCTCATTCTCGACAGGCCAAGCAGATTGCAATTCATGTGACGCAGCACGCTGATTCTTCTGTGGGGTGCAGGTGACTAGTCCCACTAGTCAGTGGAGTCTGCTTTGGCTTCTGGCGTTCATTGAAGTACCCCTTGCTGCGAGCAGTGAGCTTTTGTCGGGGACATACATTGACACACGGTTCCAGGATATGGTCTCTTCAGGGCACTTAAGTGTTCTCTCTTTGCACTGCAGCAATGTCCAAAGTCCTGTTGTCGGTGACGCCATCCTTTTTGTGCCTCTTCTCAGATTCCAAGTTAGAACTGATGTTCTGGTGCCAGGGGAGTGTGAGGTACAGTGGCCTATGGGCTACTGGTCCCTGCAGATAACCCACCCATGTAGTGTCAACATCCTGTGGGTGTACGTCACTGTGCTACCCAGAATACTCTATTTTAGGGCCTTCCAATATGGCATAACCCTTCTTCGGCTGTACAGACCTCCTAGTCTACCTTAAAGGTGTGGCTAGCCTTTTGGGGATGTACACCTCCTGAAGCACACATTTTTCTGCCTGTTGGTTTGGACAGGGTGGGAAGGGCTTTGTCCTTGAGTGAAGGACAAGAGATTACATTTCAAGGCCTTTGAGACTCACCGCCTTGATTACTGTAAACACTAGCCATCCTGGGAGGGTGGAGGTGTGACCTCCTTTCTGCCCAGGCTTTTGTCTCTGTCCTGAGGAAGTGCTAGCACATCCCACCATGAGGGCAGACTCTTATCTTGGTGGCAAACGGCTTGGGAAAGCTCACCTAGGCACTGCAGCTTTGTATCCTAGGGGAGTACCCACGCAGGGTGCCAGCTCACCTTCAACACGAGAACCATGTCAGGGTTGAAAAGGCATGGTGTTTGATACCAAACATGACACAATTCGGTCGTTCCATAATTGAGTTGGCTATCTTGAGTTTCCTCGGTAGCCAGCCCATGTTACTATATGCACCACTGGTCACTTACAGTAAAACCTCGCCTTACAGGGTTACTGCAGGGATAGATATGCATAAATATATATATCCACATCTTCAGTATAATGTACTCTACCTCCTGGGCCATTGGAGGACAAACCTTAAGAGTGACTTACTTGCATTAGGCAGTGGTGTGGCTCTGCAGCACATGTTGTGTGCAGAGTCTCTCTTGAGCAGACAGGTTGCTGGTGCAGGGCTGCGATGGCAGACATGCAGACATACTTTTCCTCCGGTCACACAGGGTGGCACAATATAGTGCTGCATCCCTGGTGATCCCTCTTACCACCCTTGGCTGGGTACCACTGGTACTATCTACATCTACTAGGGACTTACAAGGAGTGCCAGGTGCTTGCCAATTGGGTGCACTAACTCAACAGCTACAGTTTAAGGGAAATAGCACTGGCACTGAAGCCTGGTCAGCAGGTCCCAGTGCACATCCAAATCTATAAGTACAGCATCTAGAGCAAAAGGTGTGGGGGGGGCCGATAAAAAAGTCACTTTCTAACACAGGGATACTTAAGTGGGTGGCACAATCAGGGCTGCAGGCCCAGTAGTAGCATTTAATTTACAGTACCTGGGGTGCCACTTTACTAGGGACTTACAAGCAGTGGTGGCCGCTATTTGCCGGGGGTGGCGGGGCAGAGGGAGGGGGAAGGAGGTGTAAATTAAAATAATATTTTTTTTTTAAAAGGACACTTACTTTCTGGCCGGCCACCCGGCTGGCCGCCGCATCTCAGTCCACTCGCCGCCACCGCCTCTCTCGTTCCTCGGAAGCAGGAACCAGGAAGCACCCAGGCTCCTGACTCCCCTAGCCAATCACAACTCTGCAAAGCAGCTTTGTGATTGGTCTGAGCACCGTGGTTCGGCGCTCAGATGGAGAATGGAGGCCTGGGCATGTTCTACACCCAGACTGTAATGCAGCCTGTGTGCAGAACATGCAAAGTGTGCATGACTGTTATGGTCGGCCCGAGAGGGCCAGCCAAACAGTTATGCGCACTTTAGAGTGGAGCAACCACTCCTCCTCCTGGCCCCTGCCCTGGCAGTCCAGCCCCGCCCACACCAGGAAACGGAAAACTAAATTGATAACAAAGCTGGTTATCATCATTTTAGTTTTCCTTTAACTACTGCTCGCAGAGCAGTGGGGCGACGCATCTCCGCCTTAGCGGAGGAGCCACTCCTGCTTACAAGTAAATTAAATGTCACAATTGGGTATAAAAAGCCAATTGTGCCATGTTCAAGCATTTTAGCACTGATCAGGAGTTGTAAAGTGCACAGAGTCCTAAGGCCAGCAAAACAAATTCCACAAAAATAGGAGGAGTGAATGCAAAATGTTTGGGTAAGACCACCCGAAGGCTGACAGGTCTAACAACAGGCAAAGAGGTCAAAGAGCCGTAAAGGAACATCCATAGAATTGGCTGCAACACCGCGATTCTCCAGTGCCACCTAGCTTCCGTCCCCGCCGGTGATGATCCCAAGTGATGAATGAATGAGCCGCAGATAGCATCAGCGGAGCTGCGCCATCACTGCTGCCGAAACTAATCCACTGCCCGCAGCCGCAGACACCCCCGGCACCTCCCCATACTACACACGGTGAGCGCGCTCGGGTCTCAGAAACCCCCGGCACTCCAGCGAGCCTCGCCTAGCCACTCACGGTGCAGTAGATCAGAGCGGAGATGGCGGCGGTCGATTTGCTTCTCGAGGGGAGAACGCGGCGCTGAATGCACGAGGTCTCCACTGTTTGCTGTCACGCACCGCGGGATAATAGAGGGTGAGCAGGGGCACTGCGGATGACCCTGGGTTCCCCTGATGTTCCGGTATTGATGGTAGGGGGCTCCGATGACCTGTGCCCCTATCAGCCTTGAATTCTCCGGGTCAGATACTCGCTTGCTGAGCACATGATGGCGGAGTGCTTCTGGACGGCGCTTGCTGTTTAACGGTAGCTCCGGCTTCCCTCCTCGTGCACGGATTTTTGGACTAAATTCTACACTATTCTCAACAAGGCAAGCAACATACTAGACACTCTTCTATTTCGGTCTCTGTGGTCCCTATTTGTTCAGAGGCTCGCTCCAGTTCTCAACTCTGCCTGACCCTAAGATGGCGACCACTCTAGTGAGCTTACTGGGAGCCCACGGGAGACCGCCCCGGTGACCCGCGGGTCCCACATGCCACAGCTGATGTACTTCAGAGGCGCTCAGTGTGTGAGTGGAGAATAGCCTCCGGAGATCACAATGGGCAGACCCAATTCTCCCGTCTCTGGACTCAAGACCTTCGGTCACTTCATAATCTTCATTCTTACCCGGCGGAGCCCGAGCCACATGGCCGATTCCCGGTGGAGCTGCACCGACAGCTATAGGGGAGATTGGCTCTGGCGCACTGCTATGGCCGTCACCTACCCAGCCGGACATCGGACATATATCTCGTCGTTTTTCTCAGCTGCTGTCTCCTCCCTGTGGACTTCCTGCTCTCTTGGTCTTTTTTGGATCTTGATTTCTGGTGTTTGCTAGTAACTCCTGTCTTGTCTATGTAATTCATTCTGTAATTTATGTGAAATTTCTTTTTCTTATAACTTGCAACTCGTTTGTTTCCTTATGTAAAGCGCTCTGATACCTTCGGGTCTAGCCAGCGCTATATAAAACTAATCAAATAAATAAATCAAATAAATAAATAGAAGAACAGAAAAGCAACGCAGAATCAGAAGAGCAGGGTGAGAGTAAACAAGCAGGAAGATCAAGGGAAGTGAGAACCATGAAGGGAAAAAATAACAAAGGTGAGAGACAGGAATGGTGAAGAACCCATACAACATGAAGAAGCCTGGCAGATTTCTAATATCTTCATATTGTTTTAAATACTGCTGCTTCTTGTTGTGACCCAGAAATCCCACCCTTGAAATAGGCTGACCAGCTCCACATGGCACGCCACCTTTCATCGGCTAGTACGCCACAGTTTTAAAGGGATATGCGTCACTGGTGTTCTCGTAGTCTATTGATGCTGGAACAATATTCAGAGTGTGGATGTTGCTTTGAATGTCAAATCACTGATGTCATAGGGATTGTAAAAAAAAGTCAAGCATCACACAAAAAATAAGAATAGCTAATGTGTCACGCCAACTCAGCAGGAGAGTGGTAACAGTGTGGTAGGTAGACTGAGGTGCATTTAGAAGCACTTGTGAGGAAGCACACTGTCGTTTACAGACAGCACATTTTCCACTAAGTTTGCATAGACTTGCAGTTTTATGGTAAAACTAGATAGCCTACAAATTATAATGTGTGGAAATTAGGTTTCAGAAACATTTTATCATTTGCTCATCACCTAGTAAAGAGTCTTGATTTGTTTTGATCCTGTTAAAATCTTTGTTTCCACCACACTTCAGAATTACAAAAAAAATGTGCTTCATTTGTGCTTTTCCAATCGCTGATATATTTTAAAATGTGTATAGGTAGTTTACAGGCATTTAAATGTTGTGTTAGAAAAATACTTATATCTTGCAGCCTTTGCTTTCTTGTCATTTACCCTAGCAAGATAACTTGGGACACTTTTACAAAATCCTCTCACTTTGGAGTCAGAGGAATAAAAGTAAACAGTGCAAACACAAAAGAAGTAGGTTGCCTTCAGCAACACAGTGAGCAAGAACCCAACGGTTGGATATGGATGCTGTCTACTGCAGGTCTCGTGGGGTCTTTTAGACCAAGGAGGCCATAATGGTAGAGGATGCCTCACACACAATATTGTGTCATGCTTCATCATAGGCATCCTTTCCCCACCCTGTTAAGATGGTACTACCAGGTTGCACTCAACCTCCATGAAGACTTGGCGGTAGGAGGGAGTTCTTACATAAAACTTGCAGGACAAAATCGGGATCCAGTTTAATTAAAAATACCTTCAGGTACCTCGGTTATCACCTTTATTATTGAGGACATGAGGTACACTAAAAACAGATCAAAAGATGGAGCCCTAAGAGAGTAATGTCTTTAGTCCATCTTACAGTCTGCCAACATGTTTCTGCCCATATGGATAGCCTAATAGGTCTGGGGAATTCATCAGGGCTGTCGGATCCCTATAATAACATTACCGGGTGTCTCCTGTGTCCCTACATGCTAGTGTGGGGGAATACACCTAAAAAATAACCCAAGTGAATCCTACCTGGGATACTCCTATGCGAAATTCGCCGTACACCGTAGACTTTAGGGGATACCAGAGACTCGGTCAAAGGAGGGGTGGTGGCTTTCGTAGTCACACATTCGTCAGAAGGCACGCCACATGGGAAGACCTACGCCGATACGCTCCCTGCCGCCACCAGTTTCCAAATAAGCAGACATTTTTCAGAAGGCATAGCCTGACATTTGACCTATGTCTTTAAAGAGGCAAACAAATGTGACAAGATAAACACAAAACTTAAAGGCATCTTTACTGCTCATTCGCCTTCTGAACTTCAGCATGGTTATTACTGGGGTGATGCAGCACCCTCACAACCCTACTTCCAGCGCCTATGTCATAGCCACTCTAAAACCTAGGACACCCTGCTGATTCTTGTCAACAAGATTAAATGGGTATATTAGTAGGACCATGAAGAGGCAGAACTAATTGCAGTGAGGAGGGAGACAAGTTCTCCTGGGCTTAGAGGTGCTGCCCATCATTTGTGTTTACGGGCCTATATCTGAGAGGAAATGTGCAATATTCTTCCCCCAGCAGGAGTTGTATGCTCTAAAAACGAACATAAAACATTAATTATGATGTGTCCTAGAAGAAAGACTGTAAGTTATTTAAAATCCATCAGACAAACAGATGCCATAATTACACTCCCATAACCCTCGAATAATATCTCAAAATAATTTCTAGACACATTTAAACAAACAGATTTGTTGTAGGAACATTTAATTTTCTTGGTAGCCTGTTTTCAAACGTCTATTTAGTTTTAAAATAGCTTTGCCACAGAGATGTGCTTAAACGTTTTTGGAACTTTTCAATGATATTCTGACAGATTCTGTCGGATTCCTCACAACATCATAATTCGCCTTAGTTAATTCCACCTTTTTAAGCCTGTCTTCACTATGAAGCAGCTTCAATTGAACGTGGTGCATAGAAATGTTTTATTGTTGCATTGACTGTGTCTGCCCTGGGACAAAAAGGCATCCCTGTTCACTTCTCCACTTATTAGAAATTACATTTTGGTCAATTGTACTAATCTCGGTGTTTTAGCGCGTGTTCTGTTTTTTAGGTTTGCCGTGTACCATTCATGGCAAAACATTATTTTAGTCTATACAAATATACAGAAAACATCTATAAAGAAAAGGACACAAACCATCCCCCTTTCAGCCATTGATTATTTCTTGTGTCCTTCACATTATAGACTCACTCACAGTACAGCATGCATACAGTGGACAGCCACCTACTGCCATTGGCAACTGTAACACTTTCAGGGCTGCCCAGAGGACAGGGATTGGGTACTAAGGGGCCCATTACGATACCCGGCGTAAAAAAATCCGCCAGGCATGGAAGCGGCAAAAATCCGCCCGCACACACCGCCTGAACACCGACCACGCCATTATGAGTACACAAACCGAAAACCGCCATCGGCGGAAAAATCACACAAAATACCGCCCGCCATCGTCCGAGTCGGAGTCAAACCGCCCGCCACGGACGGAAACACGCACGACAACACAAAACCGCCCGCCCACACGGCCGACACACCGCACGTGAAATTACGATCGCACCGGCATGAGCGCGGAAAAACAACAAATATACCGCCCGCCAGCGCAAACAACGCCGATGAGAATCTACACGGCAGAAGCCATGGCGCCCACGTACCTGCACAGAAACCATCCGCACACAAAACCAATAGCACACAACATGGCCAACAAGTCCACACAGCAAGGCACACACAAATACACAAGCACAGTACACATCCTGAAAACACCCCCCCGGACAAACAAAAAATACAAAGGCCAGAACCCCAGACACAACACACCTGAAAACAACAGACCATGAGGACACACCCACATAGGTGAGTACAAAAGCAGCACTCCCACAGACCACAACCCCTTGCTACATTGCAAACCAGAGAGGAGAGGAGAGGACACAGTGACACAGCAAGGACAGCAGCACACCACAGAAACGCACACATCACAACCACCACCACCACCACCACCAAACACCACCACCACCACCACCACCACCACCACCCCCACCAAACACCGGCACCACAAACCCCCAGCACAATACACAACACACACCCCACCAGCACCACAAACACCATGGCACCACAAAGAATGCCCAAGTTCACGCCCATGGAGCTGACGGTCATGGTCGACGAGATCATCAAGGTGCACCCACAAATCTATGGGAACATGGTCCAGCACACACCACTAGCCACCAGAAACAGAATGTGGAACCGGATCGTAGACCAGGTCAATGCAGTCGGGACCCTGCCCAGGAACAGAGTCGAGATAAACAAACGTTGGAATGACGTAAAGAGCCTGGTCAAGAAGAAGGAGGGCAAAAACAGAGAGCTGGCTGCCGTCACTGGCGGAGGGAATCCCGCGCTCTTTAAGACCTTCAAAGCGTGGGAGGAGAAGGTGCGAGTCGTAATCCATCCGGAGATCCTCGCCGGATTAGCAGGGGAGTGGAGGCTGGTAAGTACAAACTAATGTATACTAGCACACCGCTATGTACTCACATGCGCAACCACCATGCCACAGCTCCCAGGGACAAACACCCCCATGTCCAGCACACAATACACAACACATCACACGCACATGCAACAGACACTACCACACACAGCCCAAACCGAACAACTGTAAGATGCGTGGGGACATGTGTACACTAAGCCAGCCACGTAACCACCAACAGGTCCCCAAATATGCCAGAAGCGCCACAACGAGCACCCACCACACCCATGTGTCCGCCACAGCTGCACTAACCGACAATTAACAGGTAAGTGGCAGGAACACAAAGTGCAGTGGGTGGGACGGTGGACAGCCCAAGTACAACACACACCAGGCCCCAGTCCCACAGCACAGCAAGGAGGAGCATCCCCACACCCCACAGCCACGTGTCAGCCACCGCAGTGCACAACGACAGCCGAAAGGCAGACATCACGGTCCACAGCAATCGGTGTCAGTGGGTGTACAGCCACCCCCACGACCCACTACACCCCCCCACCCCCACAGACCTGCAACATGGAGCACCCCCGCTTAGAGCCATGTGGCATCCAGTACAGTGCACGCACGAACAACTTGCAGGTGGGAAACTGGACAGGGCTGGATTACTGGAGGCATGAGGACCATAACACCACCAACACATGGGACATGTCACGTAGCACACGAACACGCAGCACCGCCCACCGTCACGAACAAGTGAACAATGTGCACACGGACATGAACAACAGACTCACACCCCACATGACCCATCACAGACATAGCAACACCCAAGGAGCCACGTCTGCATGCACAAGCCACACTGAATATAGTCCCACACGGCAGCCACTGTGCAACTCATCACACACAACCGAAACACCATTGAAGTCCTGTCCATGTAGCCCCCACTGCCTGTCAACCCCACACCCCACAACTACGCCTATGTAAGACAAACAACACTAGACGCAACAGAGCGGAACAACAGAAATGCACACGAACACCACTGAACCCATCAAACTCACAGACACACCATGCACATACAACATACCATCCATCCCATCCGTCAGCCCCAGTCACATGAAAGGCATGTCATCCGCACAGCTGCCACACATACAGCAGTCACGCTAAGACACATGCCCATGACCAACCATGTGCCAGAAGTCAATTAAGCGCACGACACACTGTGAGCAACAACACACAACATGGGCCACACCCCCCGAGCACTGCAGTGATGCACATGGCACAGGGCAGCACGCACACCAAGGAGATGGGACAACTGCAATACGTTGGCTGGCACACAACTATCACTCACTCATAACGATGCGTCCAATGCCATGTCCAGTAACCACAACAGACAGCAAATATGCAGGGCATGTCAGGCATGCACACACCTCAGACCATGCACTGTCATGCTGCCACAACACATGTCACGTTCGGCACCCATGGCTCACAGCATGTACCCCAAAAGCATATCCCTCCCAAATGCGAATCTGGGGCATGGCCCCCATGTTGCCATATGCGTTCCTAAGCGTTCCATTTGAACCCCAAAAGCATATCCCCTCCCAAATGCGAATCTGGGGCATGGCCCCCATGTTGCCATATGCGTTCCTAAGCGTTCCATATGAACTCCAAAAGCAAAGTACAAACCAGACCCAGGATGGGCCAGGAGCCCGCATACACCAGAGTCACAATGAGTAGGGGCACAGCAACACACCCATCGGCATGGCCAATCCGTCCCATGCCACATGTGCACAGCACACAGTCCCATTGCCTAGCACACACAACTACAGATGCCACAGCCACACACTCGCCTCCGGGAAACCCATGTACGAGATTGCACGAACTGCCAATGTCAGACGACTAATACATACTTCGCCAGGTGCAACACAATAACAAATCTCATTCTCTCCACAGGTGACGAACTGCTGGACGCTGGGGATGGAGACAGCAGCCAGCACAGCCAGCCTACAAGCCCCCAACGAGGACACACGGATCTGGAGGATCTGTCCACCTCTTCGGACACGGACCACCAAGCTGGCCCATCTGGCGTGGCAGGGCCCAGCCGCTCCCCAGGACCCCTCCTACCCACCAACCCATCATCCAGGGATGCTGAACAGTCCCAGTCCCCTGCTGCCACTGTCGTTGCGGCCACACCCACGGTCATTGCGGCCACTACCACTGCCGCAACCGCCACCATCGCCGCACCGACCACCACCGCCTCCACCACCACCACGTCTTCGCTGGCACCAGCCCCAGCGCAGGTGGTGGCCCGGCTGACTGGATCCACCCTGGGAGCCACAGCGAGGACCGTGGTGTGCAATGTGGCTAGTGGGCAGGCCGGTGGCAGCAGGACTGGTAGGAGGAGCAGGGTCAGGGAAACGCCAGCCTCCCCTGGGAGCCATGCCCTGCCTCAAATGGCCAGAGTCCTTGGGGCCTATGAAGAGGCCCAAGGACAATGGGCCAGGTCTGCTACTGACACGCGGGAGGTGCTGGGGGTGCTGAGGTCCATGGACGCCCATATGGGCCAATTCGTGTCCCGTATGGACCAACTCGTGGACCTCATGGGCCAGCTGGTGGTGGCGGTGGGGTCACAGGCAAGGCCAGCAACACCACCTCCGCCACCACCTGCTAGGGCGCAGGGTCGGCCAGCAGTGTCCACTTCCCCTGCGTCCACAGCCAGTGAGCACACCTCACCCACCACCAGCAGGTCGCCACCACACACCCCCTCCCAAACGTGGAAGGGGCCGTCCGAAGAGGAAACAGATCTCCCGGGAGGACTTCGCACGCTCCAGTCGCAAGTGAGGCAGCCAGCCAGCCTTCCGCCAGCCTTCCTTGACCAGCCACTGCATTGACTTGCTCTACGATCCCACTCCACACAGCCAGCTGGATGGCATGTGTGTGTTGGACTATGGACATAGAACCAGTGGGTACACCCTGATCATCACGCAGCCATGACCGACAGCTCATTGTCACTGCACGCACCACTTTTGTCATCACCTTACACACAATCACATGTGACAGTTTGTAATAAATGCACCTTTTTCACTAACTGCTGTTTGTGCCCTGTGTTTTATTTGTACGGAATACAACGGCCACCTTGGGCGGAAGGGCACCTGATGCGTGGCATGGCAATGGAATCCGGAGGGCCTGTAGGGACCTAGGGGTGGGAGACAGAACAGGAGCACATTCAATGAGTGTGTCACACACCCATCACACAGTACATGTCAACAACTACAAGCAATGTACACACATCGCACGGAGCAATAGGGCACAATGCCACAGTCACCAACAGTGGCATACTACCCTGGCCATGGAGCATTGACACACTGCACGCAGTGAACATACGGCCACCCTGACACAGCACACACACACCTGCACAGATACAGACACATCATCCGTCGTACATGGACACTCACCGTCAAGTGAAGTAGCGGGCGATGAGCTGCTGGCGCACATTCCCAGCTTCCTCCTCTCCGCTGTCCACCTCACTCGAGCTGTCCTGGTCTGCGGGCTGGGGCCCTGGTTGATCTCCGTCATCCACAATGAGGGGGATCTGCTTCCGAATGGCCAGATTGTGCAGCATGCAGCACGCCACCACTATCTGGCACACCTTCTGTGGGGAGTACGCCAGTGCACCCTCGGTGCGGTCCAGGCACCTGAACCTGGACTTGAGGAGGCCAAAGGTACGCTCGACCACACGTCTGGTCCTCCCATGTGCCTCATTGTATCGATCGTCTGCTGGGGTGCGAGGATTCCTCAATGGACTGAGCAGCCATGCCCCATTCGGATACGCAGAGTCACCTGGGTGTGAGGGACACAGAGAACCGTTGCAATTCCAACTGGACAGGGGACAGCATCGCACAACCAGCACGCTACACCACTCCACATACTCACCGACAATACAGGCACGATCCTGTTGCAGATTGGCCATCAGTCGTGGCAAGATGCTGTTGCGCATTATGTGTGCGTCATGGGCCGAGCCTGGAAACTTGGCACACACGTGGGTGATCACCATGTCCGCAAGGCACACCACTTGCACATTCAGGGAGTGCGTGTGCTTCCTGTTGCGGTACAGGTGCTCAGTGGCCTGTGGTGGAACAAGGCCAACATGAGTGCAGTCAATGGCTCCCACGACGTGTGGGATTCTGCCAAGGGCATAGAATGCACCCTTCACTGCCGCCAATTCACGAGCCCTGGGGAATCTGATGTACCTGTTCCGGCACAGCATCATGGCTGCCAGTACATCCCTCAGCACCTTGCTGAACATGGGCTGGGACATCCCTCCTCCACTGCCCACTGTGTGCTGGAATGACCCAGTGGCGAAGAAATGCATGGCGGCCATCACCTTAGCCGTGGGGGTGACAGCAGTCGGATACACCCTGCGGGGACGGAGATGGGGCTCTAACATGGCACACAGTCGATGCAGAGTTGGCCTGTCCAGCCGTAACTTCCTGATTACCTCTGTATCGTCCATGTCCGCCAGCAATTGGTATGGGCGGTCAATGTTCGGTCTCCGCCTGGGGAAAATGGCAGAGGACACATGTCAAAGCAACACGGCACATAGCAATTTCGCATACACATCACTGACATGACTGAGCAAGCACATGAGCCACAGCCCAGCTGTCAAGCTGGGACGGCACGGCCACAATACACTTACACAGGTCTCCCAACAATGGCAATGGCAAGTGAGACATACCACTGCCATGTGCATGCACATGGGGATCTAGGCCCCAATGACTTGCGGGGCGTGCTGATGGGGACTGACTGCATATTCGTCAAGCGGCAACGCCACGGCAACATGAGTGTCTGCTGAGCATGGAACTGCTTCCGAGGCTGGATGAGTATGGCACACGACGACGACGATGTGGGCACGGGCTGAGCGGCCAATACAAGTGGGACCTGTGGCACGAGGGGATATGAGACAGTAGTAGGTGTCAGCACTGCACCCTATGTACAGCACTGTACGGATCACAGCTCCTCGAAACATTGACTGGTGTCCACATTGACAGCCCCATGCCAAGACGGCTGTGTGCTTGCAGTCACACGTCACAGGTGAGAGGTTACATTGCACGTGCCAGGTGGCAGACATACATAGTGGGAGCTGGCATGTGTGTGCATGTGTCTCCTGTTCAGGATCCACCAGATGGGCGCTGACTCTGTACTGACCATTGGACACAGCATGTTCCGTGGAAGGCTTGTGTGTGTGGGATGGTGGCACTGGATGTGCCTCCGTTGGGTGGGGGGCCATGCACAGGGCGGGTACGTCGATGATTGCGCATTGTTGGTCACGGTGGGTGCACCAACTAAGATGTGTTGCCCTGTGTTCAATTCCTATGTCCGCATGATGATGGACTGTGGATGTGAGCAGACTACACATTGGTCGATGTGCTGTCTATATGCATGTGCCTTCACACCAGGCACAGCTGCCCCTGCACATGTGACCCCTGCTGGACTCGCTGCTGGGTCTGTGGAGCTGATGCACCTTCTGCGCGTGGGGCGGACAGCTCTCCTCACTTCCCTCATTGCGCATGTCATGTCTTTGCCGCAGGTGACATGGATCATGGAGGGCCCACATGTACGCGTGGGTAGGCTACACATGATTGTTCACTGGTCGCCACCCCCAGTCAGTGTTTCGAATGGGAAGGTTGTCGTGCTGGTGGTATGTTCGATGTGGCGGATGGGCGGGCCTAGGTGCGGGCTTACATTCCGGACATGGGGGTAGTTGGATTGGCGACTAGTTGCAGTACACACGGGACACGTCTCTTCCTTTCCACATCTGGGTCATCCCTTGTACTAACTGACAGTGATACAGTCATCTTCGCCCCAGCCCTCATGTCCTCCCCCTCGCCCCCCAATATGCATGCTCACCTGCGAGGCTAGCGCTTGCACAGGCAGCCCCAAGCTCGCACCAGAGAGGGCAAGGAGTGTATGTGTGGGTCCAGTTGCACGAGTGGGCTGTCTCAGGGTATGATGTGTGGCGGGACGCCGTCCACCTGCGTGGTGCCCCAAATGGAGACCCGGCCTGCATGGACTATGCATCACAGTCTTCGCCTTCCGGATCCGCCACCTGCGACACCCAGTGGCTGTGGCTGCCCTTGCGGCCAGGCCGCGTCCGTCTGTGGCTGATGGCCCACACATTCACTCTTTGGCCTCTCTGGGGAGGGCTCGGGGGTGGTGGCGCACGCGCTTGCACTTAGTCGCAATGGCATGTGGCGTGGTTGGTATGATGGGCAATGGATGGGATGGTGCGAGCCACCTCCCGTGACGTCAGTGCTGCTCGTGCTGTGGTGCGTCCCCTACACTTCCATGTGACTTGTGCCATGCTAGACGTTGAGGTACTATTGCCTGCGTGATATGACCAGGAGGAGCGCGAGGAGACCTCTCACACACCATGCTCCACTGCCATCCCGTGCCCTGTATCGCCTGTGCGGATTGACTATGTTGGGGTTACACCTGGTCGACTGGGGCTGTGTGTGCCTTGTCAAGGGGCATGGCGGGCGCACAACAGGATCCAGCTTGTCCACAGAGGGTGGGCTGAGGTGCGCCTGGTACCGCTTTGTACGTGTGCCCGGCTGCTGTGCACACACGTGTTCACTCCCCCCGACAGGTGTCCTCTCACAATGCCCAGGGAAGCGGTGGTGTACTGTTCATGACCCCTCCCAACACGGGCGTGCTCCAACTTGTCATGTGCGCATCTACCCGTCGCACCCACCCACCTGAGCACTGCGTCCATACGACTTCACACGACACATGTGTGTCTTCCACAGTAGTGCTACTCATTTGCGTTGACATCCAATACCAGTGGACTACATGGTCATGTCACGACTGCCGTGTACTTCACATACTCTCATCCTCTCTCATTCGTACTTGTGAAATGAGTCAGCGGAGACAGTTTTGGTTTCAAACATTATATTGAGTCTTCTGTCCTCTGTGATGCAGTATAGTGGACACTACTGGCAGCGGAATACATGTTGAGGATATACTGAGCATGATAACAAATGGGATAGGGTGTGGGGTTACATCTGCTTGGCCAAGGCTGTGCTAATGTACATTTACGTATAGCTGCGGAGCTGCGGACTTTGACACAGACGGTATACATGTAGCCTACCAGACCGCTCGGCATCATGGGCACAGTCCATCTCAGTTCCATGTGACAGGTTTGCTGCGGTTGTTCCTCATGCACGCGTGCATGTGAGATGACATCAGGGCATGTGCTTGCGTGCATGCAGCGGCGTGCCACTTGTTGTTGCACTGTGGTGGTTACTGGACATGTCACAGTCACTGGGGTCGTGTTGTTGTTGTATGCACTTGTCGTCCATGCAAAGGTCCTGGTATGGGATTCCCGGGGCGGGGGTGGGAGGGGTGCAGCACCCACAGACTCCAGGCGACCTATTCATGTCCACTGAGCGGTGTGTGTGTCCATGTGCGCTGGATCCATGTCGTGTCCTGGTTGTTCGTGCAGTTCCGTCCATGTGGGTGCGATGCACAGAGCCCATGCCACTGCCTCCCACGATGCATGCGGTGTTCCTGGATGTGATGGGGAACAGTGTGCATGTCCCGGTCATATCCGATGTCATGGCGATGTCGTTGATGGTGTGGTTACAGTTGCCGGTCGTTTGGTATGGCTGTTGTGGTGGTGACTGGCCAGTCCGTGCGGAAGCTGAGCATGGGTGCGGGGTTGGACTTCATAGGTCACTCGGGAACCTGCGTTGTGGTCCGACGTATTTACAGGTTGTCAGGTATGCGATGCCGTCCAGCAGGGCTTCCATGTCATTGGTGGTGTACATGTTTGCCAGCCAATGAAGCGGATGGTGGCTGTCAAGGTGTTGTTCGTAGGTTGTCCCTTGGAGGACCATGATGGGGCATGCTGGGTGACATTCGATGTAGCTGTTCTCGATGATCCGTCGTGTGGAGGCACAGTGGTTCCATTTCAGTGCGCGTGCGATGTTGGCCACATACGCCATGCCCCCATAGGCAGAGCAGGCCCTGTCGTGTGCGTCCAGAGGGAGGTGTAGTGGTAGCAGGTCCGCCTTCAGACATGCCGGGTTGGAGAGGCATATCTCGACGGGATGCTGGTAGGGACACCTCCGACAGTAGAAGACGGGCATGACGCAGCTGAACAATGTGATGCGGTAAGTCAGTCGGTAACTTACGTTCAGCAGGGACAGGAGATCGCATCCCAATGTATGTATCGTGTTGGTTTGGTACAGCTTGAGCTGTTCGGCGTAGTTGGGTAGGTGTGTTGCGGTTGCCATTTCGCAGCGGTTCGTAGAGGTGGCGTGCTCCGGCTGTGTGTGCAGTCTGCAATGTGCACGCTCCGGGGTTGCTGTGAGCTCTGTGTAGTCGTGGGGAGACAGGACTTGTGTTCTGTTGGCTTGTTTGGAGGACACGGGCCCTCTTCCCACATGCTTCTCAGACAGTTCAAGGTCGGTGCTGTGTGACTCCTTCCAATTAACTTGCATGTGGCCGACATGGGGGAGTGTTTTCTTCTTTCTTCCCCGTCCGTTGTGTGCTTCTGTGATATGCGCTATCTGCCCTGTGGTCGGTCTCCTCGGCATGCCTGTGTTGGTCTATTCTTGGACAATGGCTGTATTCACCGGCTTCTGTCGTAGGGCTGTGGTTTCGGTGTTGGAATGGAAGGTCATTCAGTGCTGTCTGCTCTCCCTTGTGTGGGCGGCAGGCTGCCTTTCCGCTCTGCGTTGGGCCTTGTGTGTGGATGTAATTCTTGGGCCACCTGTTGTCGGTCCCCGGGCTCTTTGGTGTTCCGTTTCATGTGTCTTGTTCATATGTGCAGGGTGGTATGGGTTTTTCAGTGTGGTACTGGCGTTCCCTCTTCCCGAAGGGGCCCTGCTTCTCCTAGTTGGTGTTGCCGCCGCTGTGTGCTACGCCATGTTTGTTACACTGGGGTGTGTCCTGCAGTTGCGTGTCTTCACTGACATGTGTGCGTCGTTTGTGTGGCGTTGGGTGTTGTCCGTGAATTGGGCGTTGGGGACATGTCTGTGGCCGGCCTGTCACGTGTCATGTGCGTTCGGGGTGGGGCTGATGTGTGTGCTGCTTGGTTGTGTCCCTGTGTCTGTGTGCGACGCATGCATGGCGCTGCGGTTGGCCTCTGCGTTGTGCGCATGTGTGGCGGCATCATCAGCGCTTTGGGGCCGTGACGGGGTGGTTGGTTCCTAGTCCCAGGTGGTGTGTACACATGTGTTCTGCGATGTTAGGATTTGGCCTGTGTGTCATATGTGGATGCGATGGTGGATGTGTAGTGTGCACGCGCTGGTGGGGGTTGTCCGCTTTTCCGCCCTTGCACTGTGTGCGCTGTTTGCGTGCACTTGTTGTGTGTGTGCCTACCTGCGTCTCCGCGGTACGTTGCGTCCTTGGTGGTGCATCAGCAGAAGCATGGGAAGGGCCTGCAGTGCTGGATTCATGCCCGGGGTGCCGCTTCGTTGTCCGTGCTCTGCGTCCGTGTTTCCGCCTCTCTTTCACGTGCGGTGTCTCTTTGCCGTGGGAGCCGTTTGTTTGCGGCATCGTAATTTATGCGCCGGGCGGGACGTGTTTCGTCGGACGGTGTGTGTCAGTTGTGCTGCGCCGCTACGTGTGCGGGCGCACTTTGATGGCGGACGGTGTTGCTGGCTTGCCGGCGGTGTTTGGCCTGCTTTTCGCATCATAATTGGGCGGGCGTGTGGACTGCTGCGTGCCGGCGGTAACTGGTGGTTTTTGCATCCGCCAGCACGGCGGTTGTGCTTCCGCCCGCCATCGTAATGGGCCCCTAAGCTTGGGAAGCATAGCGACTGACGACATTTTGCCTGCTTATGTGACATTGAATGGCAAAGGAGACCCTCTACACCACGAGTACTCACAAACATTTTCCCAGAGCCACAAAGTAAGGTCTGTGGTGTTCTCCAGGGCTGTGTTGATGCAAGCACAGTGGCAGTGGGACTGTTTGTTATGCAATCCCTCTACCGCACCTTGGGGTAAGCCTTTTCTGCTTGCTATCACTACCTTGCAAAAGTCAAGTGAAGTAACTTAATTATTGAATTGAAATAAAATAGATTTGTACATTATGAAACCATAAAACCTGGGATTAATCATGGCTTTCCCACTTGACCAAATTGTGTGATCCTAGGCAATTGCCTAATTTCACTTTGCCTCCCTTTTCTTCCTTTTGACATATAAGAGTACCTTGAAATACATGTGGTCAAGATACACCCTGTATAAAACTTTCTCTTGTGTTTGATTTGTTAAACTATGATGTTGTTCATCTATAATAACAATACACCACACACAGAGGGTTCCTCGTGGTAGCCGACTTGCCTCTTAGTGCAGCATTGACATTGTTGCCAGATTGGGAGGCGCCATGACTGTTTCTATGTTCATTTCGAAAACTGATATTTTAAAAAAATCTGAAAGCAGTAATATAATCTGATGTACTAAGGTGAATCGCATGAACATGAAATACAAGTTTATTTAATTTTGAAGAGACTTTATTTTTACACGTTTGTTGAAAGATGTCTTACAAATGTGTGTGATCCTAAAATTAAATGGTGCAGGACACCTTATTTGCTTCTTTTCTTTCAGTTAGTGTAAATAAATGCTTGCCCGTTGTTAGACCTGGCACCATTGGCGTGGGTCTCCCCTACATTTTTTGCCTTTGCCTCCTGTGTTTTTGCTGTATGTTGGACTCCGTTTTTGCTGGTCTAGATGCTTTGGACACTTTGCCACTGCTGTTCAGTGCCAAAGTGCAAGTGCTCCTTGTAAATTGTTGTTATGGATTAGTGATTCCATGATTGGCATATTTGGTTTACTTGTCAGACCCTAGTACAGTGCACTGTGTGTGCCCAGGGCCTGTAAATCAAATGCTGCTAGTGGGCTGCAGCACTGATTGTGCCACCCACAGACGCAGCCTGTAAAATGTGACTCTGGCCTGCCATTGCAGAGCCTGTGGGCAGTCTGGGACTGCCATGTCGACTTGGCAAGTACACACACTTGCCAGTCCCCAAACCTTCCCTTTTCTACATATTAGTCACCCCTAAGGAAGGCCCAAGGTACCCCTGTGGGCAGGGTGCAGTGTATGTGAAAGGTAGGACATGCCCTAGTGTGTGTGGCATGTCCTGATAGTGAAATCCTGCCAATTTCGTTTTTGACTATTGCAAGGCTACCTGTTCCCATAGGACAGAATGGGGAGTTTGTTTATTACATCTTATAAACATAACTAGCCCTGGGAACAAGGTAGAAAAATAAAGTTTAGAATGCCTGAACTCAGAATGCTAAAATACATCTTTTAGTGAGGGTGATTTTTACATTCTGTGTTTGAAAATACCACTTTTAGAAAGTAGGTATTTTCTTGCCTAACCATCCAGTGTGCCTATTCTAGGTTTGTGTATTGCATGCCGGGCTTTTGGATGACAGGGGCTGGAGAGGGGCAGTGGCTCCAGAAGTCTGAGGAGTCAGGGCTGGGCTGAATAGACCTGGGCTGCATTTAGAGTAGGGGGAGGAGATTTCCTTTCACCTGAGTGGGCCGGGTCTACCTTCAACAATGCTGTCTCCACCTCCTGCCAGGAAGCGGCACCAGTGAGGACAGAACTGGTTTTGGCTGGGTACAGACACTCTCTGCCTTCAGAGAACAAAGGATTTTGGTGTATAAAAAGAGGGGCCCAGACCCCAGACTTTTAGATCACTTCTGGGAAATCAAGAGGAACCTTTGCCAAGGAGAAGAGCCGGATAAGCTGAGGAGGAATACTGCCTGACTCACACCGCAGCCCTGACTTCACCGACGCCAGTGCTTCATCAACGTGGAGCCGATCCTCGACATGGGTGACTCCCAAATCCATCGACATGGCACCGTCGTAAGGAACCAACACCTAGCCACCATCCTTGACGTCACCTCCCCGACACAGTAAGGAACCGACGTCTCACCTCCCCTGCGCTGCAGTAAGGAACAGAGGCATCACCTCCCATGGGGTCGTAAGGAACCAACGTCGCAGGCGCCAACAAAGCATCACATCCCCGGCGCCGTGCACCATCTTTGCTTTCATCAATTCCAAGGTACTGTTCTTTGTGGGTCTGCTTCACTCCGGGCCCGACGCCACGCACCTCGCGGTTGGCGCCGTTCTTTGGGATTTTCATCTGTCACGACGTCATAATACTCCAGGTGGATTTATTTGTTGCTAGAAGCTTGATTTGAGTGAATAACCTATTTTTAAGGATATTTTTGATACTGTATTGTGGAATTTTGTTGTTTGGTCTTGTTTTGGTTTAGATAAAGATTACTTATTTTTCTAAACTGGTGTGTTGTCCATTTGTAGTGTTTTCACTGTATTACTGTATGTGTCACAAATGCTTTACACACTGCCACTGAGATAAGCCTGTCTGCTCATGCCAAGCACCCAAGGGGGCAAGCAGGGGTTATTTTAGAAGTGTATCCCCTTACCCTGATTAGAAGCAAGGGTCCCTTTTTGGACAAAGGTACCTACCTCTGCCAACTAGAGACCCCCATTTCTAACACCTGTTTAATGAACATCTTTATGAATGATAGTGCTCCCAGCAGCCCATTGCGGCCATTCAGCTGCGGGCCGCATGTGAAGGTCAGGAGGGTCGCATGCGGACCCCGGGCCATACTTTGAGTATCACTGCTCTACACTGTTCTCTTCTGCTTACACTTTTCACTGTACTGCATAATGATATGGTACTGCAGTGGAAGTGCATTAAGCAAACAAAGCGCGCAATGAGATCGCTTGTGGGTCAATGTTTCACTTGTGTGAGTCCTGCACTAATCTGCATGCACAGAAGAGCTGGGAGTTTGCTAATATATGACTGTTTCTCGATGTTATGGTATATGCTGCTTGATGTCACTGTACTTATATTTGTTTTGTCCGTTATATAAAAATATAATTTAATCTGCGTGCATGCTCTATTCAGCAGTGTCTCCTCTGCGCATGCTCTCACTGGCATTCTCTATTGAGTAGTCACCCCTCTGCCTATGACCTCTCGAGTAGTGTCTCCGAAGCCTATGCTCCATTAAGCAGCGTCTTAGCAGTGTCCCTCCGTGCGCATTCAGTCTTTTCATCAACAAGTGCAAAAAAGCTCCTTTGCCCATGAAGGAGGAAGTATGTGTCTTCTTAGTGAGGGGAAGTTTGCGCTGTTCCAATTGGCTAGTCACAAATGAATTATACCAATCAAATTTGCTTTTCAATGAACTTGAAATGACATTGGTGTTACTGCCTCCATTTAATAGCAGTTCCTCTACCACAGGGGCATAACTACCAATGGTGCAGCAGGTACAGTGTCACCAGGGTTGAGAGGTCTTAGGGGGCCACTGAACCCTGCTTATTGTGGTATTTTGCTAGCCATCCAGCAATAGGAGTTCCAATTTTCCTTGCTTGCACTTGGGCCCATGGCGCGCTTGTCAAGCCATTGCTTTGCATTGTTTTTTCTGATATACTGGGGGGGGAGAGATTTACCAAATCTCCACGCAACACAGCACAGCCTACGGTGAGGCTGCGCTGCGTTGCACGATAGGGAAGGAGCAGGAGAGTGCCATATTTTCAAAGATATGACTCTCTCCTCCCCTTTCCCTTCCGCCAGTGCTGATTACAGCTGCCGTGCGCCACGCACCACCTTAGCGCCATAGCACTAGTGTGTGTGTGTGACTTTAGCACAGGTTTTGTACAGGAAAGGTACTCTTCCTGTACAAAATACTATGCTTTAACAAGAGGGAAAGATTTTCCCACTTTGTATGCGTGCTGCACAGTGCAGCATGCATGCAAAGTCGGAAAAGGAAGGAGAAATGAAAGCATTTCTCCTTCCTTGCGCCTAGTTTAAAAGGGCACCGTTTTCTCACGCTAAACCCAACCTACTGTATTTAGTAAATTGGATTTTGCATGAGAAAGTTTGGGTGGTTGCATGGGAACGACCATGCACCACCCTTGGTACTCCTGTTATGTGCTGGATTGAGGCCCTAACATAGGTGAGCTGTTTCAGAGGCTCAAATCCTTCGTGCCACAGAGACAGGCAGGACCTTTCCCCTACATTGGCCCTCCCTTTACAAATAACGAGCAACAGAGTCTGTCCCTTATCTGACGTGTGCTCTGGGTGCAGAAGACGGTCCATTCTACATACGTCATATCCATGCCCAAAAGTGACTAACTTAAAAAAAGACTCTTCGCTCTTGGGATTTTCCCTAGCACAGGATTATTGATTTCTCCAAGGTCTCATTAAATATGCATGAACCACTATTTCCCAAGGGTTCATTCCTGACGTCTTCCTCTGACCGAGTATAAATATACCTCCCTTTGCTCAAGCAAACTAGAGAGGACCAAGACTTTCCATGCCGACACTCTGATGTGAGACGCTGCAACCTGCATCATGCCACAGCTCCAGCTGGCAGAGATCCCTCCACCCATCCTGGGGTGTCCAGCTCAACACCAGGATCAAGTCCCACTAAGGTAATGGGGTTAGACTAAATCCTAGGGGGATTCTTGGCTCTCTAAGACCTACACACATGCTAGGTACACTTAGGTACATCTAGTTAGGCATCATAGGGGTATAGGCTTTATCTTAATGCATTCTGCATTTCATGTATGTGTTCATTACTATTGCACAATGGTAAAACTGTACCATGCATTTTTATTTAACTGCACTGCTGGCCATATTTCTCTGCTACTGTCCAACAGTTGTCGCAGCACATATAACCAGTACTAGAACAACAAGTGTGCAATACATTTTATTGTAAACACACCCGACTGTTTCTTCTATGTACTTCTCTGAGTTGAGTGACTGAATGAAAAGTAGTATATTGTTTCCACGGTCCTGAGGGATCAGGGTTTTATGTTATGTGGTTGCCAGAAACTATTCCCTTCTTGTCTTCAAGAAGTTTCTAGCGGCCTCTGAGCTAGCTGGCACAGGTAATTAAGTTTAATATAATCGATAGGGACATACCGACCATAGTCCTATGTCAAACCTATAGGTTATATTATTCCACTGCGCAGAGCCTATTAGGGAAATAGGAACTACACTACATGATGCCCAAACGTAAATTTGGCACTTATTTAACAGTAGAATCTGAGTAGTTCAGTCATGCTTATTCTCAGAGACCCCTACTCACAAAACGCCAGAGACGTCTGGAGTTGGTAGGCACAAAATTCCGCCACAGCTGAGTAGGCAATCTTCCTATGTATTGGCTGTAGGTTAATCAAGCTTGAAGGAAAAAGTTCCCGAACAATTGTGCCTTTTAAAACCTTATCTTAAAACCTTTTTTTTTAGGACATTTTGTTTTCACAACACATTGGGGCCGATTCCGATCTCGGCCGGTAGGGCTCCGAATCGGATTCGGCTTTACCGGATCCGATTCGGAGCCCTGTTTCCCGACCGAACCGTACGCGGGTCCGGCCGAGCGAGTACGATGCGAAATTGCCGACCGACTCGTCCGGGCGTCCCGACCGCTCCAACCGACTTCGCTCCCGACTCGAACCGCTCCGACCGACTCGCTCGGACTCGACTCGCACCGCGCAATGGAGACGTTTCCGGCCGGGTAAGTACGATGCGCGCCGCGAGCAGTCCGACCGAGCCGCGCACTCCGGCTCGTAAGAGCAGTCGGAGCAGTACTCCGGGGGTCCGTGTCGGACCCCTGTACGCGTAGCCGCGCGAGTCGCACACACAGGGGACCCATGGGTCCCCCTACCTGTGCGTGTACGGCGCGAATCGCCTCGCCGCGCACCCGCTGTAGGGGGCGCCCTTGTCCGACTCGCACCCATTGAGTCAATGGGAGCCCGCGTACGCGTTGTACGACCGGCTCCCATTTACAACAATGGGAGTCCGACCGACTCGAGTCCGATAACATACGGACGCATCGTACTCGTTCGGTCGGACTGCACGGGTCCGATTCGGTCGGAAATCTCTCCGGGTCCGGCTCGGTCGGAGAAATTTACGGCCCGAATCGGAATCGACCCCTGAGTCTGTCGAGGCAGCTGCTCCTGTCACTGGGACACAAGTCTCAAACGACGAAGAGGAAGCAAATGCACTACATTTTGCACCCAAAATCAGGCATACACTCACACAAAAACCCCTCAGACATGGTTTAACAGACCAAGAGGGTACAGTGATATTAATAGAGGCACACGAAGATTATCAAACAGATGTGTTCTATTCTTGGGTTACATTCCCAGCAGTAAATGCAACAACTCAGACTTTTCATTCTTACATACATGAAAAAGTCCCAGCGGTCTACACTCCGTTCGAGGAGATTAAGATTCCGCACACTAACCAGGACCGCAATTTCTGGTTTAAATGCGCCCTACAACAAATAAATAAAACCAGGTTCGGTCCACTAGGTAGACCAGGAGCTACAAGGCCAATATTAGCTGGCTACACACCACATCCTGACATTGATATAATGCCACAAGATGCACTGCTCCTACAACACAAAGAGTTGGTAAAACTTTAAAGAGCCATGACGCAACTCGTCATGAGGACACTTGGTGTCCAGCCCACAGTAGCTACAAATAGCACAGCTCCAACACAGAGCACCGCTACTAAAATCACTCCACAAACATTACACACAGTAATGGGCAAACTGCCCACAAAATGTGAACAGATTCCTTTCTGGGTAGCTCAGAAAATTATCCAGTTAGAAGCAGTATTTCCAAATACCAGACCATTTGAAAGCATATAATGCTAACACTCTGCTTGCCCATGGGGATCACACCACAGTTAGAGGACTACACCACTTGGGGTACAGTCTTTGCTGCCATATATACCAGGACTCATGGTATTCCTCCCTTAGCAGTAATTTCAGATGTCTTACGACAGATACAGAACAAGTATGGAGCTGAACGAGCTCTGACCTTAGGTATGAAGTTACTAGGTAATTACGACCAAGTATCAAAAATAATACTAGCTAAAATTAAAGGGGAAGCAGCTTCAGTGGCGATCCGCCAAACACATAAGAGAGGTCAGTCTTATAGACCAACCACAAGAACTTCCCAAAATAATTGAAACTGCATATGCAGAACTGGGAAGGGACAGTTTGGGTGGGAAAGCTTTTAAAACCACAGCTAATGGGCAGTCCTGAGAAGGACAATTCTAAGCAGACACCTACTTCTTCTAAAACGAAGTGGGATAATAATAAAAAACAAAATTTTTCAGAAAAGATTCTCAGTCCCGAAGTAGGTCTCCTCAACAGGAGCCCTCTGCAAAGAGGTATAACCTTAGGATTTGGGATAATATTTGGAAACCTGACAGGTATCAGGATACTGATACACATTCCTCTCGACAAAAATACAGGGAGAGAAGGAAAGTCAGCACACAAAGAAGAGTGCAAGCAGTCCAGGGACAAGCACGCTCAGGACTCTTCTAAAACAGAAGACAAGCCACAATCCAAACCTCAATTTAAAAAGAAGGAAGTTGCAGGTCTCAAAGTTAGACATGCACAGAATCCTAAGGACTCAAATTCTGAACGGGGAATGGGCTCAGACAATGCTAGACAGAGCGGCAGAAGTAACAATAGCTCGCCAGAACCTGAAGGAATTTCTGGACAGCAAAATTGAATGATTACATCACGGTGGAAACACCAGACAAAAAGGGTGAGCGTCCCACACAAGTTATATGAAATAACACTCCGCATGGAGGAGGACAAACACAGGAAAGTAAAAAGGTCTCTTTGCGAAGAACCTATTGTCTGGTTTTGACATACTGTTAGCAGAACTAGATTAGCCGCCAGCATTCGTCAGGGAGCGCCCAAAGGGAGAAAGTATATTTTTCCTGCATTTTCCAACCATGTTCCAGTTCACCTTAAACATACATATGCACAGGAGTGGGCAGTAGCCCAAGCTCCAGCATTGTATAAAAATCACGCTGGATGGGATGATGCCTCAACCCACCATGTGATCCCATTAATAGTTTCACCACATGCTCAAAGACAATATCGTATTAAGCAAGAAGCTAAAAACACAGGTCAGGGAGATCTTAGATCAACTTGAATACCAGGAGATCATTGAAAAATGCACTTCACAAAAGAACAATCCCTTGTTTCACTTATCAAAACATGATAATACATTTCATCTAGTTTTTATTTACAGACACTTGAACACTTGAACAAAGACATATGCTGTCCAACATGCAGATAGTGCCGCATTAATGAATAACATTATGCGGGAAAAATACAAAACGACACTTGTTGTCTCAAATGGATTTTTCTGTCAAACTATAGCACCTGAAAACAGGTACCTAACAGCATTTAGTATATTAGAGTCCCAGCGACAATGTTTTGTCATCTCCCCGTGAGTATAAGAACAGCTCAGGGGTATTTTCTGAAAGAGTTACTGAATGGCTAAAGCACTTTGATGAAGAAGCGTTGTCCTATTTGGATGATATTTATCTAACGGACGACCTATTGGGGAAACACTTGACCAGGCTGAGCACCATTATTATGGGATTCGCCTCTGGGGGCTACAAATTTAATTTTGAGAAATCAAAAATTGCCCACCTCTGTGTCCTATTTTTGGGATACTAGTTTTCAAGTGAAGGGAAAAGCCTGGCAGCTAACTTTTTAGAAAGGTGCGCTGCTCCAGCCTCCAAAGACATTAAAACAACTTCCAATCAGTACTGGGATTCCTAGATTTTGGCAGAACATACATTTTTGATTTCGCAGAGAGAGTAAAACCTTTCTACCTCCTTTTTCAAACCTGACTTTTCAGTCAAACACTGGACACAAGAACACACCAATATTCTTTGTTCACTCCAGGAAGATATTATTGCTTCCAAACACATACACACACGTGTAAACTTGCACCACTTGGTACTCAGTATCATTTATGGTCAATGCGGGTACACTTATTAAACCTTTAATGAGGGTGAAACTGTACCAATCGCATACAAATCTCATCTGTACACAAACACAGAAATGAGTTTTAATTCAACAGGAAAAAATTCTGACAACCATTCAGACTGCTGTAGCAAAAGAAAGAGCACTGGCTCATGGGATGATGCATTATTGTCGCCACCCCAGTACCGGGGCTAGCATTCCTAATGCCAAAGCCTTACATCCAGAAGGGATACAAAGGGCTAATTCTTTTGCTACATCAGACTTTGAATCCAGATTTGATCCAAGTTTAAAAACACAGGCATTCCTGCAATATGAGAAAGAACATCATCTACCAAATGAAATCTTGCCTCTAGAACAGTATGAATTTTTTAAAATTTACACTGATGGGTCTGCCCCACCGGCCGCCTTTGTTAAAGAACAGATGCTGGATGGCAAGTTCCGTCCTCAATGCACCAAAAACTACCTCTAGGTAATAGCACGGCTCGGTTGGCAGCTTTAAAAGCCCTGATACTTGCACTTGTAAACACGGATCGCGAATTCCCCACACTTATAGTGTGCGATTCCTTTTACTGTGTGCAATCATGTAATAAATATTTACACCATTGGGAACAAAATGGGTTTAAAGATGAAAAAAGTGGCATAATTAAACACAAAAATTATGGGACCAGGTATTGGAGTTGAAAAATACGACCTACCAAACAAAAACTCACGTGATTAACACACTGAGTCATCAACGTGATGGCGTGCACGTTGCAGGGAATTCATTGGCTGTAGAAGCCACACAGGGGGCTGTTCACATAGCTTCCGTAGCTGCGCACACATGTTCAACAACGAGAATAGACGGTTAGAATATGGTGGCTGTAATTGCTTCACGCAAAGGCAGCACAGCAGTGCCTAAGAAATTTCCACTTATATACTCCTACAAGTTAGGTGCAAACAACATTCCATATGCTCAGATTCCTGGAGTGGGGGATAGAGTATTTCCAAATATGGATAGTAGGCAGGAATTAATCATTTAAAGCACACAAGGGCTTGGGCTCCGCACATTCAGGGGTAATAGCTACTATTTCTTCATTGCAAACAGTGCTATTGGTGGCCAGGGTTCAGAAGTCAGACTATTGGCTTTGTCTTGAACTGCAAAATCTGCAAACAAATGCCAGGCTACACCATCGCAAGACCCGCGCAGGTCCCATTGCTAGACAGCATCAGACTGTCCACTTGATCGTGTCATGTAACAGGACCACTGTGGCCCCTCAAATTTTGAGGTGGCTTAAAAATATATCTTGATGGCAGTGGATCCGTGCTCAAGTTTCCTATAGGTATGGCCTTAGCGCTCGGCTGACGCTCAAAACTGTTATAAAAAGATTTGCGAGTCCATAACAGGAGATACGCAATCAACGTTACACCCTGACTATGGCTCCACGCTTAGCTCTCGGGCTGACAAAGAGGCCATGGAAGGGATGGACGTAATATTGCGGTACTCCTCTCCAACGCCATCCTGAGGGAATTTAGGTAGAGGAAAGGAAGGACTGGGGCGTAGAGCAATCCTTAACAGCTAGGGTATTAGGCGGGGCGCTAGTGAGGTCAAACACTTATATGGATTCAGGGGGCGATACACACCCAGCCAAGAAGCTCTCTAGGAGGAGGTCTGTCTCCATTTGCGAATGTGGGAACCTGATCATAAATGTGAAGGCACAGTGGCGGATGAAAACCATTCTGTATCTATGATCATTTGGCTGTTTTGCAGGAACTTAAGAAAACAAAGAAACAAACAAAGATTCTGTCAAAGTGAAACAGGCCGCCACTGGGAAGTCGAGGTAATCACGGCAAGACCTGTCTGAATCCCAAAAGTCGGGGATCTGGGCAGAGAGAGATAAAGATCGCGGACACAAAGGAATTTGGCCCCACATACAGGAAAACCTGTGCCATTCCTTGAAGTGAAAGGAACAAGAACTGTACTTTTGCCGCATCTTGCCGTGAAAAAGGAAAACAGATTCATTTCAAATAAAAGAATCAACCAAAAACTATGTGGCCAATACTGAGCAGTAGGCCTCATGAACTCCACAGTAGTAGACGTCCCTCTCACTACTATTCAAGAACTTCAAACTGAAAAGCTCATCACGCTTGAGTAATCAAATCCATGGAGTGGGGACTATGCAACTATGCAATGGAACTAGTTCTCCTTGAACGAACCTTTCAAATTCAAAATAAAAGTCAAGACAACACTCAAGTTGCAATTTGGCCAAAAACAAATGTGTACACCAACGTTTTTCAACAAAAACATCAAATAATAAAAGCTTCCACGTTTTTCAACAAAAACATCAAATAATAAATGCATCAACGTTTTTCAACAAAAACATAAAATATTAACTTCAACATCTGAAAGTTTTTTAGCAAAGACATCAACTATTAATTTCCACATTTCAAACGTTTTTCAACAAAAACAGCAGAAATAACTTCAACTAAACACGATGCAATTTCAACAATTGATCATACAGATACTGGCTATTTCATTAACTGTGATATCGTTTTCCATGGCTCCACGGAACAGGAAACAAAGCCTGCCAAAAACAAACAATAAACATACAAGTGCGAACTTTTGAAACTTTTTTTCTTTTTCCAAAAAGATACAGACCTGGCTTCACCATGGGTAGAACTATGGAGTATTTCTGGGTTCATCTTTTTCTGTTCTAGCTTTGCTTAGAGCTAGCTTTTAGTATGACTTTTAGTGGACACTTTCTACAACACAGGATCAACATAAAACTGAAGCCACATCCATTTTCAATTCAAATGCAAAAGAGACTTATAAATGTATTCGGCCTGAACATGCCTTTGTATTCTAAATGATGTATTTAATCATCCGGTTTTTAATTCTGATTAATGTATTTTGAACTTTCATTCATTTTCATTCATTTTATCATTCATTCAGTGATGTCATTACCTGCAGTACATTTTTCTGAAAATTGGGTTACTGATACAGTGAATAATATGCTGTCGGTTTTAGGAATAATTGCTACATTTTCAGATCATGAAATGTTAGAGATTTATTCTTATTGTGACGCTTTATACCTGTTACCTTCATTAAGGTTATCAACTCCTACACAATTGCAATGCATCTAGAAATGTGGTTGTTTAAACACCAGTAGGAACGTTGCCAAACACCACCAAACACCATCGCACGGGGGTGGAATAGTTGACATAGATCAGCAGGGGCAACATTAGATGCCATTTACCAAAACAACAGGACAGACCCAGTTAGGAAAGTATGGGTGGTTTGGCCTTTGACACAAATACCTGTCACAAAAATGATTCCTGAACATCGCCAAGGGACTCAGTATATATAAGCCAGACCTACGTTATGTACAGATAACATCCAGAGGTAGTGAAATCCTACAAGTGTAGGGAAGTTGTGCCCTTTTTGGCTAGAAGCCCCAACACTGAAAGTAGTGAACCAAAAGTTTCCTTTATAAAGTTCAAATGCTTTGAGCAATCTGAAAACCATGCTTGTGTAGCACTTTTATTTTTTCATTTTCACATCAGCTAAAGAAATATTTTTTCTTTTTGCAAAATAGCACTCTTAAATACAAACTGCCCCTCTTTTCTTTTTGATAAATTTTATCTTTCACACACAAGCAGTGTGATGCACCTTGGGAATACCTTGCAAACAGGACCCATGCTTTTCATGGTTTCTAATATTAGAAAAACCAGTCTGAAAAGACTGCAACTGTTCTCTGCCTGGATTTTCCAGTGAAGAATGCGTGGTCATCATCTGTCTGACACTTCCAAAGGAAACGCCAGCGGCATTTACCACCAGGCTGGAACTGCTGAAGTCCCATGCTTGGCGTATTCCCATCAAACCCATGCATTCCTTGCAAATCCAAGGTATCGATTACAGCACCGGCTGCCTCAGAACCAGCAACTGGCAGCACTGCTCATTCTGTGCTCCCACAACGAGTCTGCGAAGTATTACAGAGATCCGTCCGCTGCTGTAACTATCAACAAGAAATGTTATGTCTCTCAGCCACTTGTTATCTCGATTTTGCTAAAACATGTCCTGAAACACATTTTTTCTCTTATTGTTTCAACTCTGACCGAGTGCTTGGAGCTTCCCTCTAAAATTGACCTTTTTTTTTTTTTTTTCCTTCTAAAGAAAGCATGGTCTTCTGAACAGCTTGTAAGAGTTTTCAATTTTATAAACAGGAACTTTTATAAGTCACTACTGACTCTAAGAGAGTATTTTCTAATGACACTATAGATTTTTCCTGTCACCACAGAGTCTATAGTAATTTTACATATTTTAACAGCTGCTATTTTTTCAGCTCATAAACAACACTCTCATGCAACTACCTGCCAATCATATGCTAATGCCTATTTTAGTCACATAGTTTGGTTTTAATGGGTTATTCACGATTGTTCATAGATAGGAGTGGGTGTTATGTGCTGGATTGAGGCCCTAACATAGGTGAGCTGTTTCAGAGGCTCAAATCCTTCGTGCCACAGAGACAGGCAGGACCTTTCCCCTATATTGGCCCTCCCTTTACAAATAATGAGCAACAGAGTCTGTCCCTTATCTGACGTATGCTCTGGGAGCAGAAGACGGTCCATTCTACATACGTCATATCCATGCCCAAAAGTGACTAACTTAAAAAAAGACCCTTCGCTCTTGGGATTTTCCCTAGCACAGGATTATTGATTTCTCCAAGGTCTCATTAAATATGCATGAACCACTATTTCCCAAGGGTTCATTCCTGACGTCTTCCTCTGACCGACTGTGCGTCAATACTAACATTCCAACGCACATATCCAGTATAAATATACCTCCCTTTGCTCAAGCAAACTAGAGAGGACCGAGACTTTCCATGCCGACACTCTGATGTGAGACGCTGCAACCTGCATCATGCCACAGCTCCAGCTGGCAGAGGTCCCTCCACCCATCCTGGGGTGTCCAGCTCAACACCAGGATGAAGTCCCACTAAGGTAATGGGGTTAGACTAAATCCTAGGGGGATTCTTGGCTCTCTAAGTCCTACACACATGCTAGGTACACTTAGGTACATCTAGTTAGGCATCATAGGGGTATAGGCTTTATCTTAATGCATTCTGCATTTCATGTATGTGTTCATTACTATTGCACAATGGTAAAACTGTACCATGCATTTTTATTTAACTGCACTGCTGGCCATATTTCTCTGCTACTGTCCAACAGTTGTCGCAGCACATATAACCAGTACTAGAACAACAACTGTGCAATAAATTTTATTGTAAACACACCCGACTGTTTCTTCTATGTACTTCTCTGAGATGAGTGACTGAATGAAAAGTAGTATATTGTTTCCACGGTCTTGAGGGATCAGGGTTTTATGTTATGTGGTTGCCAGAAACTATTCCCTTCTTGTCTTCAAGAAGTTTCTAGCGGCCTCTGAGCTAGCTGGCACAGGTAATTAAGTTTAATATAATCAATAGGGACATACCGACCTTAGTCCTATGTCAAACCTATAGGTTATATTATTCCAATGCGCTGAGCCTATTAGGGAAATAGGAACTACACTACACTCCCCCATGGCGCAAAGTAATGCAAAGCAGTGTTATGCGTTGCTTCGCATTACTTTTACATTATTTCCAGCGCTGGAAAGTAAATTAGGAAAAAAAGATTTTGCACCGTTTTGCATCACTTTTGTGACGCAAACACGGAGCAAAATCTTAGTAAATCTCCCCCTGAGTCTTTCTTCTGTGTGCGCATCCTCATGCATGTCCACACGTTCATTGACCAGGACTCGGACTAACATACCTTTTTTCAGTGCCATTCTCCGTCATTCATGCTGTGTTCCTGCTCCTCTTTCACTGTGGCATCACGGCCTGGGAAATTGTGTCTTACCTATGCCCTTCATCCTTTTACCTCCTCCCCATCCCGCTGCTCTGGTTGTGACTGACTGCATTTGGCAAACCATCCACCATGTTAATGCCTATGCCATGGTTAAAGTGAATAAAACATCATTAGTCCGGTCTTCCTTTACTACGTTACGGCCATGGTGTAAACCGTCTCAGCGGGCAGTTCACCTCACTATATGGTATTCTAATGCAAGACGTTAATGTGTTCACCTAGAATCTGCACCGCGCCCCATTGGGGCTCACTTCAGCTCAGCTTGGCGCACGGTCATTGAACTACAGAAATGTTTCAGTCAGATCAAGCTCTACATTGCAGCACTTATTTTAGTTGGTTGCATGCCCATATGCGGCATTGCCTCTGATTAACCTTCCATCACCTTAAGTAAAGCCACACTGTGCTACTTGTATGTTCAATATAACCGCTGGCATGCTTATCTTAAAAATGTTTCAGGGAGTACGTTTTACCACACTCAGGAGATCCTGCTATTTAAAGACCTTTTTCCACAAGAAGTACTGCTTTTTTTAAGAAGCTAAATAACTTGATAATTTGCTGTATATAATGTTTGGAAAACACACACCAGGATATGGTTGTGAAACTTCACCCACTGTGTTTTTATACAGCGCTATAGCATGTTTCATGTTTCACAGAAATTATGGCAGTGCTGTGCTGGTCTGACATAATGGACTTGTGAATAACCTAGAAGGCTATTAAGCAACTAATTCAGTTCTCTAAATAGTATGTCCTATAATGTGGCTCATTATTGCCTTGGGCCATTGGTGTTCATTATTTTACTCAATGCCTGTAGATGTGGATCCCATGCACACTGTGCCACGGGATTCAAGCAGCCTGGCTGATGAGGGGTGATACCCCGTAACCGGTCCCAGGATGCTTGTTTCCAGTCCAGGGAGGTCCTGGCCTGGCAGCTCGGGCTGGACTGTTCCCATGGGGATCAGGGACAAGGCTGGTTTGCATATGACTGGGTCCAAACTGGGGTGGCGTGGTGAGCAAGAAAACAATGGATTAAACCCAGATCTGTGACTGGAGGTGAATGTTTGATTTGTTCAGCATTCTGTCCATCCCTAAGTGGGAAGGGTATGCCGAGATGTGGGCTCCATGCTCACTGTGCCACTGGATTCAAGTTAGTGCAAGAAATAATGGTCACAGTGGAAAATGATTTAGTACAAAAATTAAAGCATCACCATAATAAATCAATTAAATCAATTTATTCATGTTCAAAGTATGCTGGTATATTCAGCGAACAGCATTGATTCTCTGTACATTTCTAAACAAGGTGCACCAGAAGGAAGGGAGGAGAAGGTGCTCTGGACGAGGTGTGCACTTGTGAGGGTTGTGGGAAAAAGGAAAGGCAATGTGCAATAAATACATCAAAGGACTAATAGAAACCTATCCAGCCACATAAAGGCGAACATTATACATGAACATAGTATCCTTGTGACACAGACATTTAATTTCTGTTGTCAGTACTTGACAGTTAAATAGAGACCGTCAACGTTTCTACCCCCTGCTCGTGTATCATTCAATCAATCAATACATTTATAGAGCGCACTACATACCCGCGAGGGTCTCAAGGTGCTGGGGGGGGGGGGGATGCTGCTATTGCTCGAAAAGCCAGGTCTTGAGAAGTCTCCTGAAGGCCAGTAGGTCCTGAGTCTGTCGCAGGTGGATGGGGAGGGTG
The DNA here is from genome assembly GCA_963921515.1 of Calotriton arnoldi. Taxonomy (NCBI): domain Eukaryota; kingdom Metazoa; phylum Chordata; class Amphibia; order Caudata; family Salamandridae; genus Calotriton; species Calotriton arnoldi. The sequence continues at coordinate 2,031,083 of CAWUFW010001024.1, read as the reverse complement.
TTCCAGGTCTTGGCGGCGAGGTGGGAGAACGATCTGCCCCCGGTGGTTGTTCTTCGGATGCGGGGGATGGCGGCGAGGGCGAGGTTAGCAGAACGGAGCTGGCGGTTCTGGGTGTAGAAGGTGAGACGTCTGTTGAGGTATGTTGGTCCGGTGTTGTGGAGTGCCTTGTGAGCGTGGGTGAGGAGCTTGAAGGTGATCCTCTTGTTGACGGGGAGCCAGTGCAAGTCTCTCAGGTGGGGTGTGATGTGGCTGTGGCAGGGTGTGTCGAGGATGAGGCGAGCAGAGGCGTTCTGTATCCGTTGTAGTCATTTCAGGAGTTTGGTCGATGCTCCTGCGTAGAGGGCGTTGCCGTAGTCCAGTCTGCTGCTGACGAGGGCCTGGGTGACCGTCCTTCTGGTCTCGGTGGGGATCCATCTGTAGATCTTGTGGAGCATGCGGAGGGTGTTGAAGCAGGAGGATGAGACGGCGTTGACCTGCTTGGACACGGAGAGCGATGCGTCGAGGATGAACCCCAGGTTGCGTGCGTGGTCGGTGGGTGTTGGTGCAGTTCCTAGTGTTGTCGGCCACCAGGAGTCATCCCAGGCGGAGGGGGTGGAGCGAAGGATGAGGACCTATGTCTTGTCTGAGTTCAGTTTCAGTCGGCTGTTTTTCATCCATTCGGCAACGGTTTTCATTCCTTCGTGGAGGTTGGTTCTGGCGGTGGAGGGGTCCTTGGTGAGGGAGAGGATCAGCTGGGTGTCGTCGGCGTAGAAGATGATGTTGAGGTCGTGTGAGCGGACGATGTTGGCGAGCGGTGCCATGTAGACGTTGAAGAGGGTCGGGCTGAGGGATGATCCTTGGGGTACGCCGCAGATGATCTCGGAGGCTTGGGATCGGAATGGCGGGAGGTGGACACTCTGGGTTCTGCCGGAGAGCAAGGAGGTGGTCCATTCCAGGGCCTTGTCGCGGATCCCTGCGTCGTGGAGGCATGTGCGTAGGGTGTGGTGGCAGATGGTGTTGAAGGCGGCTGAGAGGTCCAGGAGGATGAGGGCTGCGGTTTCTCCGCTGTCCAGGATGGCTCTGATGTCGTCGGTGGCGGCGATGAGGGCAGTTTCGGTGCTGTGGTTTAGGTTGGTTAGTCCTTAAACTGGGGTCTTTATCAGGACAGAACGGAGACACCTAGGATTAATTAATGTGATCTTATTAATCTGATGATGGGATATGCGAGATTGATAATAATTAATAATTAGTAAGAGAGGCAATAAATGTTACCATTCCTGAACATCTAGACAAATCAGGCAGTCGATTTCAAAAGGAAAGGGCCCGTAGGCTCCAGCGTCATGGAGGCGAGCGGAGAGGACAAATAATGAACTGAAAATTAGAAAATGAGGAACCGTGTGTAAGTACACAACTTACAAAAGAAATATGCCAGACCCACTTGCTAAATGGTTCGTTAATGTGGCACCAGAGAGGCTAAGATATAGCCGTGAATTGGATTACTGGTCATCGTAACACATGCCACCAGGGAAGCTAGGATATAGCCGTGAATTAGATTGCTAATCCCCGCAGCCCATGGCCCAACGTTGAGAAATGCGTGTCATCATGGGTCCTCCATCTAAGTGATTAATTAAATAAAGAGGAACGTTGCAGGCTATGATGATAAAAACAACTAATGTGGTGGAAGTAAGTACCATGACTCTCAGTATTCAACCAACATACACAGTATATATATGATCTATATATATATACCATCTTGTGTCAATTCCGCTTAATCAATTTGATCAGGGAACCGGGTCGGAATTACAACCGGTTCTGAGTGGTGTTTCACACGCAGCGTGAATAATTTTCTGAGGTACTTTACCCGCTACGATTTCCTTGGCCAGCCAGGACGGAAGTACAACCGGCAGAGAGATTTGAGATCTCCTTTAGATTGCCTGAAGCCCTGACGAAGTCTTGGGTCATTTACCCGGACGAAACACGTGTTGGCTGGGCATTTCTGCAAGAATAATGAAGAACATACATCAACTTCTTAAATGTTTACGTTGTCTCTAAGATCATATATATACTGTGTATGTTGGTTGAATACTGAGAGTCATAGTACTTACTTTGTAACACAAACGAGACGTGTGCACAGGCTTGTTTTCAATTGTAGTAGACCATCGGTCTTTAAGTAGGGGGTTCTGGGTTAACCCCCACCTGTCTGCACCATCCAACTTCACACGATACAGTTACAGGCGTACACCCTAGGCAGGCGCCATTTTCCTACCTTTTCACATAAACCCTGTCTCTTGCTTGAAACTAATGTGGTTGTGCGCGCTATCCATAAAACCACTAGTGCAGGCATAAAAACTTCCCGATCCACCGCGATCAGTGACAGTGTGGTTGTCTAAAATGAAAAACAACCCGAGAGACCCATGAGGGCTCGTGGTCACGTTAGGTTAAAAGAGATCGTGACATACCTTAATAGATCGTCACGATGGCTGAGTGAATCATTGCTATAAAGAAAAAAGGGGAAGACACATTAGATCCGTATTGAATCTATATTAATTATCGAACTAAGTCAAGATCAATTACAGGCTAACATTGTGCTGCCGCTTACGTGGCCGTATATATCGAACGCCACAAAAACCCCGACAGGCGCGCTCGGGCGGCGTTGATACTTATAGCGTGTGTATTGGCATGCACGCGCAGCACATTCAAAGGACAGCCGCTGGATGCAGGCACGTCCGGAAGAACGGCCCATGACATCGATGACTGATGAACGACAAGACCGAACCCGCACAGGTCAGTAGAGTATGAGATTACCGATTCAGGGAGTAGGAGGGGTGGGCCTAAGTCTGTAAAAACTTGTGGGTCATAATATTTACACCGTGTAAATGAAACCAAACTCATCCAGGTAGGTTCAGGCACACATGGTGAGTATGTTACTGAAATAATAGGGCACAGATGCCGTGTGTCTGGTGGGGCAAAGCACCGATCGCATCCAAGTCTAGTGAGAAACACATATTAAACACAGTAAACATATTAACCAGTCCCGCATAGAGCAAAGTGCAAGCCTTCATGATAATTGGTTACGTGAACCCGAATGAGCTGTACCTCTACAGAATAGAACTCAATCCATGTGAGAAAACATTCATGACTCAGCGGCAGGACACAGTGTAATCGCATAAACAAAGTAATTGCATCAATCCTGATATTTGAAAGAACAAAAAGGGCTCACATGTTAAAAAGGGGGACACCAAAGGATTACTTAACACAGAAGGAACGTGGTGCAGGTACATAACCGGATACTGTTAACAACACGTTATCCTGTGCATGAACAAAGTAATTACATCAATCCTGATATTTAAAAGACCACCAGGGGCCCACATGGTAAAAGGGACACAGAAGAAACTCAGTGGTGAATACATATCAGGATACTGTTAACAACATGTTAGTCTGTGCATAAAGGCATGTAAGGATCTGTTTGTCACACCTGCCTATGCAATGAACAAGACCAGTTCACTCACTATTCAGGCAAGATAATTGTGCATTGGTGACATCAATTTCATTTAGGCCATCGTGAACAGTGTTCAGGGAATGCATCCATTTACATTCGCGGGTGTTGAGGACTGCATTGATATCCCCACCCCTAATGCCAAGTGTGACTTTTTAGAGCACCACCCATTTAATACTCTCAGGTTGGTGGTCAAATGTCTGGAAGTGTTCCACAAGAGGTGCACCCACAGTACCACACCGTATCCTGCTACAGTGCTGTAGGATATGTGCCTTAACTTTCTGGCGTGTCTGCCCTATGTACATCTGATCGCAGGTGCACATGATGGCATAAATTACGTCAGTGGTATTGCAGTTGGTATGTGTTTTTAAGTCTATTGTGTGCTGTTTGTAGCTAAACTGCTTGGTCTCTACCATGAGCTTGCAAGCTTTGCAGTGGCCACACTTAAAATGGCCCACTATTTCCGGTAAATGTCACAGGGTTTGAATGGAAGGCTGTGGTGGCGTTGGCACTAGTGAGTGGACCACATAGTCCCGTATGTTCTTGCCTTTCTTGAACGAATGCATCGGGGGGTCGGATAGTTCCAAGTCGTCAGAGATTAACTTCCAATGGTTGTTGATAATGCGCTTGATTTCATTGCTGTGGGTACAGTATGTAGTGACACATATCAACCTGTTCATAGGATCAGTCGTACGTTGTTTAGGTGACAATAGGGTTTCCTTGGGATTGAACCATGCTCTCTTCCTGGCTCGTTTGACCAATCTCCTCGGGTATCCCTGTTCCACAAGTCGATTCAAGAGGCATTCTGATTCAGTTAAATAATCCTCCTTGTGCGAACTGTTGCGACGGATTCTAAAGAATTGGCCGAAAGGAAGATTGTCACGCAGCCCCCTGGGGTGGTGGTTGCTGTACCTCAGTAGGGTGTGCCTCTCCGTGGGTTTTCTAAAGAGAGTAGTGTGCAAGGATCCGTTCTCAGATTTGATAATGATATCCAAGAAGTCAATGGTCCTCGGATCGCAATGGATCGTGAACTTGATGTCACATGATCTCTCATTGAGCCACTTGAAGAATGTCTGTAAGTCGATCGAGCTCCCTGTCCACATGAGCAAAACATTGTCTATGTACCGCTTCCACATAGTGATATGGTCAATAAATGGGTTAACTGGATTGTAAATTAATGCATCCTTGAAGTGGTCCATGAACAGGATCGCCAGGTCCGGGGCGAAACCTGCGCCCATGGCGATGCCCTTAGTTTGTAGGTAGGACTCGCCCTGGAAGTAGAAGAAGTTTCTCATGGTGCACGGACAGATTATCGAGTTTCAAATATCGATATACAAAAATATCGAGTTTGAAATATCGTCATACAGGAATATCGAGAGTAAGAATATCGTGGTCCAGAATATCGACATTAAGGTACGAAATATCGTTTTTGAAAATATTGAAATTAGTAATATCATTTGTTAAAATATCGTTGTTTAAAATTTCGATTTTTATATTAGTGTTATGTTTTTTAGTATGTATTTTAAAAGTATGTGATGTAATTTGTTTCTATAAGTATTGATTTTGTTTTTTAATATATGTGTTAAATTTTTAGTAGTGATTCATTTTATGTTAATTAAATTTTGCGTTTTTTTGTTCTTTAGCGGGTTGTGGGTTTATAGGGAAATAGGGTGGGAAGTAATTTAATTACAATAAAGTAATTAATATTTTTAAATTATTAGTATTTATTTAATTTAGATTTTATAGTGTTAATTGTGGGAATACATTTTTTATTAATTAATTATTAATTGGTTGTTAATTTGTATTAATTAATTAATTGATAATTATGTTAAATGTGTTATTTTTTTAGGAGCGGGTCGTGGGTTTATAGGGGAATAGGATGGGAAAGTAATTTAATTATAATAAATTAATTATTATTTTTTTAATAGTAGTATTTATATAATTTAGATTTTATAGTGTTAATTGTGGAAATTAATTTATTATTAATTAATTATTAATTGGTTGTTAATTATTAATAATTAATTGATAATTATGTCAATTGTGTTATTTTTTTAGGAGCGGGTTGTGGGATTTTAGGGGAATAGGGTGGGAAGTAATTTCATTTTAATACATTTAATAATAATTGTTATATATTAATATTTATTTAATTTTTAATTTATAGTGTTAGTTGTGGGAATTAATTTATTAATAATTATTTATCAATTGTTTGTTAATATTAATTAATTAAATATTTTGTAATTAATTATGTTAATTGTGTCATTTTTAGGAATGGGTGGTGGGGTTTATAGGGGAATAGGGTGTGAAGTAATTTATTTAAAATTAATTTATAATTAATTGATAATTAATGGTATTTAATTTATTATAAATTAATTATGACAATTGTGTAATTAATTTGAGATGTGAGTTGTGGGGTTTATAGTGGAAAATGGTGTGAAGTAAACTATTTTCAAATAATTAATAAGTTGTTAATTGAAAAAATGTAAAAAAATTAAAATTAGTTATGGAAACTGCAATGACTTTTATGTGTGTGTTGTGGTGTTTATTGGGGTAGAGGGTGGAAAGTATTTTATGTAATATTAATTACTACTTATTTGCTCATTATTATCCTTTCTTTAATTGATACATTTTTATGGTTATTGTTTACTTTTATTTTGTGTGTGGATTTTGGTTTTATAGGGGTAATGTTTGGTTAGTAAATTAATTTGTATATGTTTTAATTTGATTTTTAATTAATAATATTTGTTTATTTGATAATTAATTATGTTAACTATGGAGGTACCATTTAAAAAAAATGTAGATGTGTATTGTGAAATGTGTGGTGCTATAGGGTAGGAAATAAAGAATATTTATTTTATGTAACAATTAATGTTTTTGATTATAATTAATTTATAATAAATATAGTTATTTGTAATTTTTTTAAATTTTTTTATAAAATAATGTTTGCTGGGATTTTTTAGATTTGTTTTACATTATAACATGTTTCTATTGTTTGTTATTGTTAATATTTTTATATATTTTTTATTTTCGCTTTTTTAACAATTTTTGTATTGTAGTTGATCTTTTTTTTTTTATTGACTTTATTGAGAATATTAATTTCAACACTCTACTATCCAACACTTTCCCGACTGTTGCACTCACTGGAGTGGGAATAGTAATTTTTACCCCTCCGTAATCCAACACTTTCCCTACTGTTGGACTCACTGGAGTGCGAATAGTAATTTTTTCCCCTCCGCTATCCAACACTTTCCCTACAGTTGCACTCACTGGAGTGAGAATAGTAATTTTTAGCCCTCCACTATCCAACACTTTCCCTACTGTTGCACTCACTGGAGTAGGAATAGTCATTTTTACCCCTATGCTATCCAACACTTTCCCTACTGTTGCACTCACTGGAGTGGGAATAGTAATTTTTACTTCTCCGCTATCCAATACTTTCCCTACTGTTGCACTCACTGGAGTGGGAATAGTAATTTTTACACCTCCGCTATCCAACACTTTCTCTACTGTTGCATTCACTGTAGTCGGAATAGTAATTTTTAACCCTACGCTATCCAACACTTTCCCTACTGTTGCACTCACTGCAGTGGGAATAGTAATTTTTAGCCCTACGCTATCCTACACTTTCCCTACTGTTGCACTCACTGGAGTGGGAATAGTAATTTTTACCCCTCCGCTATGCAACACTTTCCCTACTGTTGCATTCACTGGAGTGGGAATAGTAATTTTTTCCCCTCCGCTATCCAACACTTTCCCTACAGTTGCACTCACTGGAGTGGGAACAGTAATTTTTACCCCTACGCTATCCAACACTTTTCTTACTGTTGCACTCAATGGAGTGCAAAATGTAAGTTTAATTTAAAAAAAAATATATTAATATTTTAATTTATAATATAATGTTTTCTTTTTTAGATTTTGTGGTATAGGTATATGTATATTTATATATATTTATTTGTTAATTTGTATCTATTTATAACATTTTAAAATAAATTAAAGTTAGTTTATTAATTGTTTTAAAGTAAATATACTTTTATATATTACATATTATATATGTTTAAATTTTTTAAATTAAATTTATTTATTATATTTGTTTAAATGCACATTACATCTAAATGAAAATGAAATGAAATTAGGCATTTATAAAGCGCGCGGATACTCACATAGAGTGTCCCAGCGCTAATCTCCAAAACCAACAGAAAAATCCCGCCCCGCCTACCATCGTTTTATTGTTGGAACAGCCATGTTTTAAGTTGTTTCCTAAAAAACAGCAAGTCCTGATTCAATCTGAGATGTAGAGGCAAGTCGTTCCACAGGCGAGCCGCATGGACCTGAAAGGAACGACCTCCAATCCGAGATCGAGTGAACTTGGGAATCACCATCAGAGATTGTCCAGAGGACCTTAAGACTCGTTGAGGCTGATAGCATTGGATCCTACTTCTCAGGTAAACCGCACCCGTATCGTGGAAGGCTCGATAAGCAAGCACTAAGGCCTTAAACTGAATCCTCTTTCTCACCGGGAGCCAGTGCAGCGCTTTCAGGTGGGGCGACATGCGCGTTCTGGGGTTTACCATAAGAATAGCTCTGGCTGCGGCGTTCTGGACAAACTGCAGCCGATTGAGCAAATATTCTGGAAGCCCCAGATACAAGATATTTACGTAATCCAACCTGGATGTAATTAGGGCTTGCACTACGATCTTACGGGATTCCACCGGGAGTAGAGAAAGAAGGTTTTTTACCATTCTAATCAGTCCGATACTTATTTTCAAAAGTTAATTTTATTATTTAATTTAGTAAACATTATATTTTATATATAAAAAAAATCGATATTGTGTACATCAATATTTTTTACATCTATATATTTTTTCGATATTTTTGTATTTTACATTTTAAAGATAGGATGTCGATATTGTGGATGTCGATATTTGTGTGTCGATATTTGTCTATGGGGGTATTTTTGTAGTCGATATTATGTCAGTGATCCGTTTCTCATCATGGCTATCTCCAGGAGTTGGATGGTAAATCCTGTGGGGATCAGGGCTGGTAATGGTCTCTTTTCCAAAGCTCAGCCAATCAATTCAAGGGCTGGTAGTTGGGGGATGCTGGTATACAAAGAGACGATGTCCATGGTGATCAGTAGTTGGCAGGAGGGATCAAAAAGCATGTTGTTAACCAAGTTGATAGCTTCCATATGTCCCTTAGGTATGATATGGTATTTTCCGCCAATGGTTTCAGGAAGAAATCCACAAACTTACAGAGTGGTTTCAGCAATGATCCACATCCTGATACTATTGGGCGTCCCGGGGGATGTTCCTTGTTTATGTGAACCTTTGGCAGGGTGTAAATTGTGGGTAAGCGTGGCTGCTTGTTGTTCAAATAATTGAACTTCAGGTCAGATAGGAAGCCCAGGTTTTTCCCTTCCTCTGTGATCTTCCAGTAAAGATTGCTTATTTCCCTTGTCGGGTCTGTGTTCAAACGTGTGTAGCTCAGCCCATCCCTCGGTTGTGAGTAAATCTCTGTTTTGTAGTCAGAGGTATTCTGCACCAGAATGGCACCGCCTTTGTCGGCTGGTTTGACTACAATCGTTTGGTTATCCTTCAGAGATTTCAGCGCCTCCCGCTCACCTTTAGTGATGTTATGTTTGACATACTGCTTTGTGGAGCATACCTTCAAAACATTCCTCAAAACAACACTCTCATAGGTAAGTATTTTGTGGGGCATCATGTGTGTAGGTGGCATGAACGTGAAAGGCACCCTAAGGCCTGTGTGAGACGATGATTGTGATGGCTGAGAATGTTTGAAATGGTATCTTAGTCTCACCTTACGGAAGAAACGATGTAGTTCTGTCTTTATAGTGAATTGATTGGGATGGGTGGTAGGTACAAATGACATTCCCTTGCTGAGAACCTTATGTTCATCCTCCGTGAGTGCATAGGACGATAGGTTGATGATTGGGCTTTGCGATCTGTTCACCATCGGTATACCCGCCGTCGGGTCTGGATTTCCCCGTGGTTCTCCAGGGGGAATTGAACCTGTTTCTGATTCTGGCCTCGGGGTCTGCCTCCTTCCCAATTCTGCCCCCATTGTTGCTGGCCCCTCTGTGGGCCCTGGCCCCAGTTGTATCCTTTCCCTCTGGGCGGTCTCCATTGGGCATCCTCTAAAAAAGCTGACCATTGTGGTGGCTGATACCAATGGTCCTGGTGCTGGTGCCCAGAGCTGGTGCCTGGTTGTTCACTCTTGCTTCCCACGCTGTTGGAGCCAGATGATTCTGAGAATGTTGTGAAGCGTCTGTAGCCTCTGTAGCCTCCTCTGCCTCAGTTAGAAAAGCGCCCCTGTTTATCCTGCTTGTAGTAGTCCTCTTGGAGGTAAGGGTAGGTTAGCTTCTTATCATAGAAGCGGATGTCCTTGGAAAGTTTGTCTAACTTCTTGGCCTGGGTGTTCATGTCAATATCCTTAATAGTTTTCTCTAGGCGTTCCAGAGCTTCTTTTGCATTTATTAATGCATTGTCCTCACAGATCTCCCGTTTGAGGTCAGTGATCTCCTTCAGGAGTTTTTCAACTTGTTCTATAGCAGTCTCGATTCTGAGCACCATCCAGTGGTGCGAGTAGTTGTTTGCCACGTAGCTGAATCCCTCTTTGAATTTTGGAATATCCACAAAGATCGCAGGTTCGTTTTTCACCTGTAACCCTATAGGTATTATATTCGCCTGCAAGTATTTAGTGAGAAGGTGACCATGCAGACGTGTCCGTATCAGCTTCTTCTCCAACCTCTTTAACTTGTTGATTTTGTCATTAAGTGAAAAGTCTATGTTGGGGGTATTAGATGACAGGAAACTGGTGCTAGATTGCCCCTGAATAAGCCTGTTTTGTCTAGCCGGTCAGGAATGGTAACATTTATTGCCTCTCCTACTAATTATTAATTATTATCAATCTCGCATTTCCCATCACCAGATTAATAAGATCACATTAATTAATCCTAGGTGTCTCCGTTCTGTCCTGATGAAGACCCCAGTTTAAGGACTAACCAACCTATACACGACGAGGGGATAGAAACGTCGACGGTCTCTATTTAACTGTCAAATACAGACAACAGAAATTAAATGTCTGTGTCACAAGGATACTATGTTCATGTATAATGTTCGCCTTCATGTGGCTGGATAGGTTTCTATCAGTCCTTTGATGTATTTATTGCACATTGCCTTTCCTTTTTCCCACAACCCTCACAAGTGCACACATCGTCCAGAGCACCTTCTCCTCCCTTCCTTCTGGAGCACCTTGTTTAGAAATGTACAGACAATCGATGCTGTTCGCTGAATATACCAGCATACTTTGAACATGAATAAATTGTATTAAGTGATTTATTATGATGATGCTTTAATTTCTGTACAAAATCATTTTCCACTGTGACCATTATTTCTTGTACTGCATTTTACACGGGTCCAGTGGTCTTTCGGGTTACCCCATTGTTATTTAACTCACTGGATTCAAGTTAGCTGGCTGATGAGGGGTGATACCCCAAACCGGTCCCAGGATGCTTGTTTCCGGTCCAGGGAGAACCTGGCCTGGCAGTTCCAGCTGGACTGTTCCCATGGGGAGCAGGGTCAAGGCTGATTTGCATATGGCTGGGTCCAAATTGGGGTAGCGTGGTGAGCAAAACAACGATGGATTAAACCCAGATCTGTGACTGGGGGTGAATGTTTGATTTTTTTCAGCATTCTGTCCATCATTTGTTCTTTTAGCATTTGCCGCCCTTAGTGGGTAGGATATGCCCAGAGGTGGGTCACGTACTCACTGTGCCACTGATTTCTAGCTAGTCTGGCTGATGAGGGGGTGAAACCCCAAAACCTGTGCCAGGATGCTTGTTTCCGGTCCAGGTAGGACCTGGCGAGGCAGCTCGGGTTGGACTGTTCCCATGAGGGGGGCAGGGTCAAGACTGATTTGCATATGGCTGGGTCCAAACTCGGGTGGCATGGTGAGCAAAATAACGATTGATTAAACCCAGATCTGTGACTGGGGGTGAATGTTTTATTTGTTCATCATTCCATCCATAATTTGTTCTTTTTACTTTCTAAAAGTGTCATTTTTAAAATAGTGATGTGAAATCCAACGGCACCTTTGAGTAGGATTTATCGCTACTATTCTAAACATGCCAAACATGGCAACACCACGCCTTTCTGATCAGGAATTGCCACTTAAAGGTATATAAGGAAATTCCCAATGCTAGCTTATGAGAGGAGTAGGCCTCACAGCAGTGAAAACGAAAAAAGCTGCTTGTCACTACCAGTACATGCAAAACATAAAGGTACATGTCCTACCTTTTACTTATGCAGCATCCTGCCCATAGGGCTACCTAGAACCTACCTTAGGGGTGACCTATGTGTAATAAAAGGAGAGTTTAATGCTTGGCAAGTAATTGTAAGTGCCAGGGCAAAGTGGCAGTAAACTCCACACACAGGCCCTGAAGTGGCAGGCCTGAGACAAGTTTAAAAGGCTACTTTTGTGGGTGGCACAATCAGTGCTGCAGGCCCACTAGTAGCATTTAATTTACAGGCCCTGGGTATATGGTATACCACTTTGCAAGGGACTTATAAGTAAATCAAATATATCAAACAGGTGTAAACCAATCATACCATGTTTATAGGAGAGAGCACATGCACTTTAGCACTGATTAGCAGTGGTAAAGTGCCTAGAGTCTTAAAGCCAGAAAAATGAATGTCAGAAAAAAGGGAGGAGGAAGACAAAAAGTTTAGGGATAGCCCTGCAAAAAGGGCCAGGTCCAACACACTGTATTTCATTCTCTCCCTTCCGTCATGTACAGTGCCTTTGTGTGAGTACTGAGTAAGTATTTAGGCCTGTTATTCCTGATTTTGTCCGATCTCTTGACATTTGCTTTGCACAGACTATAGCGGCTTCATAGATGTTGGGATTGTGAGTACTTCCTCAAAAAATGTGAGAACGAAGATTTAGTCACATCAGTACATGCCTGACCTACAGCATGTACTCAATCAACAGCATGTTAAAACATTATCTGATTTTCACATGCTACTGGGACAACTATAACCTCGAAAAGTAGGAATCACTCTGGTGAAGTGAGGCTAAATGTGCAGACAGACAGGTACTGGAGTAACAGTGCACACTGTGAAGTGCATAAAAATGTAATGCGAAGGGCGTGTGCCCACAGCATTGGAAAAAGCCTTGCAGCCATTCCGTTTATTGGTGGAGTAATCTCCGTTTCATCCATTCATTTTCTGACAGCATTAAACATATTACAGAATTAACAAGGAAATATGTGGCTTTTCTCTTGGGTGAAGAATTTAAAGAAGCAAGTACACAGTTGAAAATTTCATTCACTAGTGGTTCTTTAGTACATCATCCCAATGTATGGATACAAAACATTGCAGAGGTAGATGCATCTTGTCATGGGTAGAAGCTCAAGCCAAAGGAAACTATACAATATATAATTTAGAGTTATTATTGAAAGAGAGGCCTTCACCCACTGGCAATACGATTCAGAAGACTTAGGACAGTCTGTGTTACTTTGGAACATAAGAACTTGGAATCATAAGAATTGTGCTTTTTTGAAAGCCATGAAATGTATGGATCCCAAAGCAGGCCTTCCTGTTCACATGCCAGAGCAGCAGTGTTGCCACCATTAGAAGGCTCTCAGAAGACTCGCCAGAGTTTGATTCTCTTAGTGAAGCCTCCCCATGTGGCTGCTTCTCTTCAGTTCATGCTGCACTGACATTCTTCTCAATGAACTGACAATGCACCACAGGTTGATTTCGCCCTTCGCAGTAATGGTGTTTAACAGCACTCACTCAGCAACTTTTCGAAGGTAGAGCAAGTCACTGAGCAACTCAGTGGCGAAGTCTGATGGTCTCTGCTGCACTCCTGTTATAAGGCGAAGTTCACCCCATACAGATAGCTAAATTATATAATCTTTTCTTTGCAGTTTTATCTAGCCTGAAGTCGAGTCGAAATCACTGAAGCATTGTATATGAGCACCAGTTACATTACACAAGGTTACATTCAATGTTTTTTTTTTTTTTGTAGGCAGGGGCAGATTAAGTGATTTTCCCAGATTCACAGGATGGTGAGCGGAAGCGCGAGACTAGAACCTGGTTCCATTAGCCACACCCTCTTCCTTCGTTCTGTACTGGGCAGAGACAGAGACCTCTCGGGGGCACCTCAAAGTGTCCCTCCAGGTCACCTCTTTCAGATGTCCCACATAACTCTGAGTTCTCCTCTTCCCCATCACAGTCCGAGTGAAGCCAAGAAGTCCCATTCGTTTACAAAAGGAAGAATCAATTGAAGGGAAGGCATTTTAAACTTTATGTGGGGAATGAAGCATGGTGAAATGTCTGGGGTGAGGAGCTCGTGCTTACAATGTAAGGACTGGGAGAGGAAAGACGGATGACGAGGGAATGTCACATGTAAGAGCCCCGGGGGAGGTCCCCCGTACTCTTGTTGCTATTGATGTGGTTGGGAGCTTGTGCAGGTAATCACCCGCCACATAGGAAAGGAGGCGGGTACCTCATCCAGTGCCCATAGCTCTGCCCGGTATGCTGAATCAGTGCTGGGGCCAAACAGCCATTCATTCATTACTATCAGATGGGCAGTGTGGTAATACATGAGGATATCCTTAATTCCTAATCCATCGTCATATGTTGAATTGCAGCCCTTAGACATCAGTACTCAGGTGTCCATCCCATTTAAAACTGCTAAGGAGGGGAGTGGGGTACCGAAAATGAGCTTTAAACATCAGTACAACCTCGACATCATTAAAGAAAAGGAGCACAAGAGTTGCTTTTAAAACAGGCTTTATCGGCTCAGTAATACTGCTAAGACAATAATATTGTGGTTGTTTTCAAGAATCCCCTGCTAATAGGAGTTGCTGTGTTAGTGAAAATGAGTGTTCCATCTCCGACTATACATCATTGCCATCTCCTATTCAGAAAATATTTTGTGACAGATCACGTCAGAAAAGCGATTATTTTACTTTGGCCTTTCATCATGTGTCCCAAGCACCTGAGGTACAACCTGCTTTGGAGACATAAGAAACTCTGTATCTTTCTTTGAATGACAATGAACTTTTTTCACTGAATCATTATATGCTACCATCTCTGCTCAACTTAGGTCATGATGAATGTGAGGTATTTACAGTGGCAGAACTCACCACTGCTGAATTTGAACCTGCAAATCTGACATCTGATGTAGTCAATGCAGCATTTTTACATGCATTGTGTGGTACAAGTGCACCATCTGCTTTTGGTTAATAAGGTCTTGAGTGACATGGTCCCTGTATTTTCTTCTACATCAAATATTACACTTCTTCTGAGGAGCACTGCTCACGACTGACCATCCCATTTACCCACATAATTTGACACTAAAATAATTCAAGCAGCAGTGCAGCTAGCAGGAAATGACTTTCATTCTACAAATGACTGAAGAAATGTCTGCCTACTATTTTCTCAATGAGCAGGGCCTTCTGTTACCATTTCTTCATCATTCAAGTCACTTCCAGTGTTCCCTTATCTGATGGATCCTGACCTTTTAACTGAGAATCGGCCTTATGAACTTTGTGCTTAGTCATCAAAAACTGTTTAAGTCTTTGGAGCCTTGGCTTTGGCGTATGGGATTAAGCCTGTCAACCTCTGCCACCCTGATGGACTATAGTCTGCCAAATTTAGAGATAATCGCCAGCCCCGCAGTCATCTCTGTACTTTGATAGGAACTACTGCCTTAGCGGTTCCCTCCAAGCAGTGGCGTAACATAGACCCCCGCAGTTCCTGCGGTGCGGGGGACCCTGAGCTGCTGGGGCCCCCCTAAACACAGTACCCTGGCCTGAGAGCTCCTGATTGAGTCAGGAGGGGGGGCCCACACAGGTTTTGTTTTTTTTCAGAAAAAAACTCCCAAAGTGGGAGTTTGTTTTTGAAAATCACAAAAACTAATGATCCTCCTACACCCTAGGAGTTTTCTCTCAGAGTGCAGGCAGGCATTACTTGATTTTTTCTTCTTGCAACTGTAAAATCTGGCAGTGACACATTGAAGAAAAAGGGCATTACAATATCCATAAACAGGTTGGGCTGTGTAATACCTGTCCACAGATGGCCCCTTCCCCATTGGAGGAAGCTTTCCATTGCCAGAGCCAATGGGGGCTTCGTCAGGGGAAGGATGACAGTTCTCCTGACTCCTATCTCTAAATAAAGCAGGTGGGCCTAGAGTTTGCAGACAGGGTAGTCTATCACTTTTATGACGAATTACCCCTATCCGGCAAACTCTAAATCAGATGCTTAGTCACTAATGCCGACTCTGATTACCGTTTCTGGAACTAGAACATGGTGCTCCTTTGATTTACGCCATTGTTCCTGTGAGAACGTGGATTATTAGTTGGGGTTGATGGTAGTCCACCACAAGTAATAATGTCACTATTTGTGTTAGTTCCAGTAAAGGTTTCAGTAATTTAAACTTGAGCTCAACCCCTGTAGCCATGGCATAGAGCAGACAGGCTTAACAAAGGAAATATGTAGAAAGCATTTAGACGAACCAAAATAGTTAAAAAGTTGAAAACACAACACAATTAAAAGTCTTACTCTGACTTATAAAAATAGAGAATAATTTGATTAACAAAATGACACCAAATTGACAAAAAACTAATAAGGGGAACTAGAGATATACTTTTATAAAAGCTTTAAATAAAAATAGTGCCAAAAAGTGTAAAGCATAGTGCAGGTGGTCTATTTTAATCAGGTTCGGCCCTGTTTGAAGTTTTACTGTTTGACAAAGGGGCCGATTCCGATTCCGGCCGGAAATCTCTCCGACCGAGCCGGACCCGGAGAGAATTCCGACCGAATCGGACCCTAGCAGTCCGACCGAACGAGTACAATGCGCACGCATGCCATCGGACTCAAGTCGGTCAGACTCCCATTGAAGTAAATGGGAGCCTGTTGTACAACGCGTACGCGGGCTCCCATTGACTCAATGGGTGCGAGGCGGACAAGGGCGCCCCCTACAGCGTGTACGCGTCCATGCGCATCGCGGCGTACATGCACAGGTAGGGGGGACCCATGGGTCCCCCCTGTGTGCGACTCGCGCGCCTACGCGTACAGGGGGGTCCGACACGGACCCCCAAAGTCTGGCTCCGACAGCTTTTTCGAGCCAGACGGCGCGAGTCGGTCGGACTGCTCGCGGCGCGCATCGTACTTACCCGGCCGGGAAACGTCTCCATAGCGCGGTGCGAGTCGTGTCCATGCGAGTCGGTCGGAGCGTGTTGAAGCCACGTTCGAGTCGGTCGGAGATTTCGCGGGTGCCTGCATCGTACTCGCTCGGCCGGACCCGCGTACGATTCGGTTGGGAAACAGGGCTCCGAATCGGATCCGGTAAATCCGAATCCGATTCGGAGCACTACCGGCCGAGATCGGAATCGGCCCCTTAGTCTCTGAAATGAAAGTCAAAAACCTTCAGCTGGGCAAGGCCACAGACCGTGGCTGAGAAGGGCTCCATGAGACTGGATAGCTGTTGGACGAGGTCATGGTGAAGTTGTTGGCTTTTTTGGAGAGAAAGTTCAAAGTGGGAGAAATTCAAAAATTCACACTCTAGGAAGGTCCCTCGCCAGCTGGATACTTTTGCCTACATTGCTCAGATTGACTTGAGAGGTTTGTCCCAATCATCCAGAGGTCTTTGTATCCAAAAAAGCTTTTAAGTTCCAAGTTTCTCAGGATGTTAGGAGAACATTTTGACAGATGCAACGGTCCCAGGACCTCAAGAACAACACTTGGGGGGTCAAGACTCACTCCAGCAGAAACCACCAACAGGGTACAGGTCAGGCTTAGATGGAACTGGTTAGCTGGGCTCTTTAGGAAAAGGGTTTCTTGGAACTTGTTGTTCTCTGCAGCTTAACAGGAGGTCAGCCAAATGACCCATGAAGGTTTTTTTCTGCCCTGGATACAAGTGGGAGCAGATCTAGCCTTTCAGATCTCCCCATAGGTCTCACCAGCAGGTGCTGTGCTTCTTTTGTCTTCCACAGGTTTAGTAGTGTGCTCAAAAAGGTAGCCAAGGGTGCCGCATTTATGCCTTGTGACAACTTATGGGCGAGGGAGACTCCTAGCCCCTACCTGACCAACAGGAAAAAAGTTCCCAGGGGCCACCCACACACTTTTGCAGCAGTTCCTGTGTGCCTTACAGTAACAACCTAAATCCAACATGGCAGAAACATTCTCCCTCTGTGCAGAGCCTGTGTGTCTACCCAGAGGTGTGGACGGAGAAGTGAGCAACCCCTCATCTGTGGTCACTTCAACCGGGTTCTCTTGCAGCTCCACTCCCACTGGGACTGGTGCTTGCCTGGCTGGGGCAACAAAGATGTGACAGGGTAGTCTTCTTTGACATTAATCAAGTTCCTGGGCACAGCTCAGATGGTCATTTTGCCAGAGGAACAGAAACACCTTCCCATACCCAAGGCCTTTGTCCTACTCTAGGAGCAATTTGTGCATTTCTGAGAGGAGTTTTCACATCTCATCATGAGGGCTTTTCAACTGTCAGGTGATAGCTAGAGCTTATGCAAATAGGCCTCCGCAAGTGTTAGGCAGGGGAAAGGTAACTATCTAAAAGTACCTCCCCTTAAAAGTTACTAAAAATTGGATTTTACCATTAAATTGGATTTTGAATAATAATTAAAAAGAGTGTTTGAATTATATCCCTAGCTGTTTCCAAACTACAATTAGCATTACTTAAAAAAAAAAATCAGATAATTTTTATTGACTTTTCAAGAAAAACAGGAACATATAAGAACAAACTAAATATACAGGGTGGCATGAGTTGAAATACAGTTACAGATGTGATTATAAATGGTAATAACCAATGAATAAATAATGATTACATAAATAATAATAAATTATTAACTCAATGGAAAACAAAAAGGCAGAGGAATTGCAGAGAGGCAACGTAATCAAATGGCATTTGGACGTGCGATCAGGTTAATCGTGCACTGTTTTCGTTATCGACATTGTTGTTTAGGGCGATCATGTGTTGCATGTTAAACATATAATAGAAGACATATAAATTGCATAGGATGTGTTGCCAGAATATCATATTAGAACAACCATAATCGTAATATAGAAGCTTCGGCATATCCATGTACAGACATAAATGTTAGAACATCAATAAACACGTAATTCTCGCCAATCTTCACCTAACGTCCGCATTATATCATGTTAGAGATAAAGTGAGGCAGGCGTGAGGTCCGTTATGTGGAAAACAGTACCCATGTGTGGGGATATGCAATATGACGTGATAGCTATCCAGAGGGAGAGTGACTTATCTCTGTTCATTGAGGTCAGTAGATACATTAAAATGCAAGAAATGGTTCACACAGAATCATTTGGTTCAAGGAGGATCAAACTTGAATGAAAAGGCATCGAGGGACTTCCATAGCTTCCTAAGGGAAGGGCGCCAGGGTGAAGAATGTAGGGAAATATTATCTGCACCTCTGAGAAAGGACAACCACTCTTGCCATTTCCTGAAGGAGACTTCTTTGAAGTTCTTCCAATTATGGAGTATTATTTTGCAGGCTAGTGTGAGCATTAGATCCAACAGGTAACGGTCGGACTCAGATGAAAGATTTGGGTCCAAAAATCCCAGAAAGATGTAGGAGAATTCCCTGGGGGAGACAATGTTGAATGTTTTGTTTATGCATTTATAAATATTATCCCAATATGTTTGTAGGCTGGGACAGTGGAAGAGCATGTGAGCTAGATCACCGATATGTGTATTGCAGTTCCAGCATGTAGGACTCTGACTGAGGTTAAGTTTGAAGATCCTTTCCGGGGTCCAATATGTTCTGTTAATTAGCATGAGTTTCATCTGGGATAGTACAGGAGAGATTTTGTTAGTAAAGGGCGTTTTATGTATCTTATGCCATTCGAAGGAAACATTCCTAGAATTAGGTTCAGATTCCCATTTTGTTTCATTAATCCGGTGTGATTTACGTGGGTTTGGAGCTAGCTCACAGAATTTATCACCAGAGAGAACCTACTGGACCATGCACAATACGGTTTCAGAGAGGGGCACGGAACAGAGACGGCGCTGGTTATGGCAGCGGAGGAACTCAGGATAATCCTTGATGCAGGGGGGAAGGCTGCCTTGATCTTGTTAGATCTTTCGGCGGCCTTCGATACTGTTAACCATGAGATCTTAGCCAGTAGACTAGCAGAGATGGGGTTCCAAGATTCCTCACTAACTCTTCTGTCATCCTACCTAGCAGACAGAACCTTTTCGGTGGAACTGGGAGACTCTGCTTCTAAGTCCTTCAAACTGCCTTGTGGGGTACCGCAGGGGTCCTCACCCTGCCCCACCCTTTTCAATTTATATGTGGCTCCCTTGGCCTCCATTATTAGACAGTGTGGTTTTTCAGCTGTCTCGTATGCAGACGACACACAGGTGGTGGTGTCTGTCTCAAATAATATGGAGGAGACAGCCGACTGTTTCAATCACTGTATGACGCAGGTGAATGAATGGATGCAGTCCAACTGTTTGAAGCTAAACGGTGAAAAAACTGAAGTTATGCTGCTAGGATCCAACCCTTCCTTCTGGTCGCCGAGATGGTGGCCTGATAGTCTGGGCAACTGCCCAACCCCAGTCTCTAAGGTCAAGAACCTGGGGTTTGTCTTTGATGATAAACTAACATTCAATGCTCAGATCAATAAGCTAACTTCTACCTTTTGGCTCATTATAAAAATGATTAGGAAAATTCAT
Source organism: Calotriton arnoldi (assembly GCA_963921515.1). NCBI lineage: Eukaryota > Metazoa > Chordata > Amphibia > Caudata > Salamandridae > Calotriton > Calotriton arnoldi. Next base: position 2,010,865 of record CAWUFW010001024.1, on the reverse strand, counting down.
CCCTTCATCCCTCCTGAGGCATTGAAGACATTAGTTACAGCTCTGGCCCTTTCCAGACTGGACTATGGCAATGCCCTCTATGTAGGGATGCGATCGCAGCTGTTACTGAAACTGCAGAGACTGCAGAATGCAGCAGCCAGATTGATACTTGACATCCCCAGACATGAGCCTGTCGCCCATAGCCCATGCCTGGCCTTCAAAGCTTTAGAAGGCACTGGCCCGCAGTTTTTGAAGACCCATTTGAAATGGTATACACCAGGTAGGAGCCTAAGATCGGCTCACTCTAAACTGTTACAAACACCCAAGTTCAAGAAGGTCCGGTGGGGAGGAAGAAGTTTCCTAGTGGGAACAATTAAAATCTGGAACCTCCTCCCAATCTCTATCAAGAGCAGCACTTCGCTTATGTCTTTGAGAAGAGCATTGAAGACCTGGCTCTTCACAAACAGACTTGGCGCATAATTTGCATTAAAACTATACTGTCCTACTTATTCTAGCGCCAAGACGCCCTTGGGCATTCGTGCGCTGTATAAATCCAAAAATCAAATCAAATCTAGTAGCTTGTAGATTTTAGACACCATATGACCTGTTTTCAGTAGTTGGGAAATTATAGGGAGCATCAACGGATTGGAGGGGAGTATTGAGCAAGATGTGAGATGTGCCTTTAATTTCAAAAATTTATAAAAATCCAGGGGTTCCAGGCCATACTTTGACTGGAGTTCAAAAAACAGGGAGGGAAGTGTCCCTGTGTATATATCTTTGACTAGGTTTATGCCCCTTTTTGACCACTTTTCCCAGTATAACATTTCTCTATCTATCTTCAAGGCAGGGTTGTGCCATAGAGAAGCTAAGTTGGATTTGTTGAATTTTACCGCTGACGTTTGGTCCAGTCGTAGTAGGGCTCTTCTTGTATTCTGAATTATATATTTAGAATGGGGGATAGTAGAGGTATCCATGGTTAGGAGAGCGGGCAGAGGGATTCCCTTGATGAGAGACCTTTCTATGTCAACCCATACTGGGCTTTAACCCGGGTCAGTTGTCAGCCAGTTGGCTCCTTGCTTGCAGAGGTATGCCATTTGATAGTTCCTAAAATTTGGCAGGTCTAAGCCCCCTTTTTCTTTGGATAGTTGGGGAGTTTTTTCATGGAAATTCTTGGTCTCTTGCCTTGCCATAGGAACGAGTTAAAGATCATGTCCAACTTGGATAAGAATTCATTAGAGAGAGTCATAGGTAGCATACTGGCCAAGTAGTTGACCAATGGGGTGATCATCATTTTTAATGTCTCTGCTCTTTCCCACCAGGATAAAAATTTTGGCGACCAACCGTCTAGTAGCGTGGAGATTTTTTTGAGGAGGGCAGTTTCATTGACCTGTAAGGTGGTGATTAAGTCACTGGTGAATTCTAAGCCTAGATATTTGATGCTGTTTGGTTGCCATGTAAGGCCCGAGTTGCCAATTATTTCTGTGCCGCCGAGATTGTTGAGCAATTTCACCTCGGTCTTATCTTTATTAAGCTTCTATCCTGACACAGCGGAAAAGTCAGCAATTGAGGACATTAGGGATGTTATCGCAGACTCAGCGTTTTCGGATATAACTAATACTTCGTCTGCGTAGGCCGTTATTTTTACCGTATTGTTGGTAAAACGTATACCTATGATCTCTATGTTGTTCCGTAATTGATAAAGGAGCGGCTCTATAGCTAAAAGGAACAATGAGGGTGAAAGAGGGCACCCTTGTCTGGTTCCCTGCTCTAGTTTAAAAGAAGTGGAGAGGCTATTACCCGATCTTACTCTGGCGGATGGGTTAAAATATAGTGCCATTACCATTCGAATAAGATTATCTCCCAAGTTAAATTTTTCGAGTGCCGCTTTGAGATAGGACCAATCTATTTTGTCGAAAACCTTTTCGCCATCTAAAGTGATTGCCACTGTTGGGGAGTCTGCTATTTTGGCTTTCTCCAGGACATGGCATAAAATTTGTGTGTTGTCACTAGAAAGTCTGTTTTTCAGGAATCCCACTTGTGAGGGGTGGATAAGCTTAGATATGAACTTTTGGAGACGCTTAGCAAGTATCGTGGCATAAATTTTGCAATCTATGCTTATCAGGGATATGGGCCTGTAATTCTTAGGTATTGTTGGGTCCTTCCCATTTTTGGGTAACACCGCTATAATTGCTTCTGCAGGAGTCCCACTTATCTGTCCCGATTCACTAAATTGGTTGAACATGTTTAGAAGAGGGGGGGTCAGGACAGTAGCAAATGTCTTGTAAAATTTTGCATTGAACCCGTCAGGGCCAGGCGTTTTCCCTAATTTGAGGGATTTTGTCGTGTCCTCAATTTCTTTTGCTATAATTGGGCCATTAATTACTTCCTTGTCCTGTTCCGAGTGAGCAGGTAAATTACAATTGCTTAAGTATTCACGGGCTTTGGCGGTGTTTAGGTCATGGTTTTTACTATACAATGAACTGTAGAAGTTTTTAAAAATTTCCGCTATTTTGGCAGGATCGGAATGGGCGTCACCCTTTGGGTCTACTAGGGTCTTAATCGTATTCTTTTGCATTTTGAATTTTAAATAGGAAGCTAGGCTCTTCCCGGCTTTGTTGGATTCGCAGAGCCTAATGCTCTTTTGTTTTGTGATCCAAATTCCAGCCCTAACACTCAATAACTTATTATACTCATATTTCTTTTTCACCAATTCGTTTAAGAGAAGAGTATCTCTGGAGGCAATGTGTTTCCCTTCCAGTGTCGATATCTCTGTTTCTAGTTTATGGAGTTTGCTGTTGGTTTCCCTATTCGTGGAGGACCTGATTTTGATGATCTCCCCCCTTAGAGTGCTTTTAGAGCTTCCCATCTCATCTGAGGTCCGAGGTGTCTCCGCTTTTATTTTCAATGAGGTAGTTCTTGATTAAGCATTCAATGTTTTGCCTATTTGAGTCTAAATCTAATAATCGTTGTTGAATCTCCATAAGGTTTGTTTTTTGGAGGAAGTCGGATCAGATATGGATAGGCTGATACAGGAGTGATCGGAGATCACTCTTAGTTCGATGGAGGTTTGTTCTATTCTGTTTACCGCGTTACCAAAGATAAGTAGGTAGTCGATGCGTGAATATGAATTATGGGGAGATAAATAGAAGGTGTTTTCCCTACCTGTGGGATTTTGTAATCTCCAAGTGTCAATCATATCAAAACGCTTGCATAAATTGTTGAGAGCTTTATGTGATTTATTGGTACGAAAAGGACAGCGCGAGTTCCTATCTAAGGTAGGGTCTAAGGGAAGGTTAAAATCCCCCGCAAGTATGTGCATGGCAGTGTCTGCAGTTGTTTTAATTTGTTTAGAAAGTTCTTCCCAGAAATTCGAGTCATCTTTGTTGGGGGCGTAGATGTTTGTGACGTAAAACTCTGCGTTATGTTTCACCAGTTTTTTTGTAATCCACCTCCCCTTTGTGTCTGATGTGCTTGATACCAGATCTATGTTGGATTTTTTGGCTATTAAGGTGAGGACACCGTTTTTTTTACCAATGGCGTCTGAGCCCGCGACGTCAATGTATGACTTATTTCTAAGTGAGTTAAATTGTTTGGAATCTATTTTGGTTTCTTGTAATAAGATGATGTCACTTCTCTGTTTATGAAGATAGTCTAAAATCTTCCTTCTTTTGACTGGGTGGTTTATGCCTTTAACATTCAGTGAGACTAATTTAATATTTTGTTGGGCCATAACTGTCGGTAGGGATTGTGACACAATAGTTTGGTTTGGACAAAGTGTGCATTTCTCTGCAAAGTGGAGTCCTAAGCAGTCGGCTACTCCCAGTTTGGGTGACAACATTCCCCAATGAGGAGCCACTTGTGTGAACATGGGCTTTGAAGCAATTCCTGCAGCCTGAATAAAAAGCACAGAAGAAATGATAATAATGGTGATAATAACAGAGAAAAACAAGACAAGTACATAAGGGAAAGCAATCTCAAAAACCCTCCCACTCCCCCAAACCCTCCCTCCCACCCCCAAACCCTCCCTCCCACCCCCCAAAGTATTGAACTGGCATGGTGATAGGGGAAGAGAGCTCCCCTCCCCTGGAGAGGCCAACAAGAAGACATATTCAGTAGTCTTGAACGCCTAAGACCAACCTATGTCTAAGGGATACATAACAGTATTACATTAAAGGTAAAAGTCTCTGGTAGAGATAAATTGTTTGTTCATTTGAGTGTTAGAACAAGTTGGAGAAAAGAAACAAGTCAATATTACCATTCACATGGTGCCAAGAGCCAAACTTGGGATTACTCAGACCCCCTGCGTGTAACTTGTCGTAAATATCCAGATAATGTGAAGTATACCTACGCCCGTTCACCTGACGGCTAGAGAAGATTATACGTCAGTTTAAACCATCAGTGATCGAGGGTAGTGTGTGATGCGTTGTTTCAAAATAGTGTTAAGATCTAACTTACTATTTGTATTATTATTAAGAAATAAGGCTGATAAGGCTGATAGCCTGACAGCACGATTGTGAAGAATTGAAGTTGAAATGTGAACTCGCTGGTCAGATACATACATGTGGTATATATTGGTATACATTGGCATACATTTGGCATATACACATATACACACATATACATTGGCATACATTTGGCATATAGTTTGACATACAAATGGCATACAAATGGCTTGCGACCTGACATACAAATGGCACGCGATTGGCAGAGAATATGAGTAACCAGTCGTCAACCGCCTAACATAACAAGATTTCATTAGAAGCATGCAAATGATCACTTAACTGGTGGATTCCTAGATTCCTAGATTTACCAATGCTCACATTACAATATGCCTGTTTAGCAATATAGCAAATGATCACTTGATGGTCAGAAGATTGCGTCGGTGGATTCCTAGATTCCTAGATTCCTAGATTTGCCAATGCTCACATTACAATATGGCTGTTTAGCAATATAGAAAATGATCACTTGATGGTCAGAAGATTCAGTGTTCAACCACCTGACTCAGTAAGGAACATTAGTAGCTTTGCAAATGGTCACTTAGCTGAATTGCGTCGATGAATTCCTCGGTTAACCAGAGATCACATATCAATATGGCAGGTTATCAAAATAGCAAGTGATCACTTGACGGTCAAAGAATTAGCGATGGGATCTTGTCAAAACAGTAGTTACTTAAGAACTTGCAGTAGAAGAGCCAGGGGCTGAGATGACTTAGCAAGATTTCTTTTAGTAGCATTGCAAATGAACATTTAACTGAAATGCGTTGGTGAGGTCCTATGGTTACCAGTGCATACCAATGTTTACATATCAATATGTCGGTTAGCAGAAGATTCAACGTTGGGATCTTGTCAAAACAGTGATAGCTTAAGAACTTGTAGCAGAAGAGCCAGGAGCTGAAATGTCCATAAGAGCTTCTTCTTTCCCGTCGAGGAACTTTTTCAGGGCAAAGTGATCGGTGAAGAAGTGAGGAGTCCCCTGTACTGTGACGCGATATTTAGCTGGAACTGCAAAGGAGAACTGGTAGCCCAAAGCTTTCAGTCTTGGCCGAAGCGCCAGGAAGCCTTTTCTGGTTTCAACAGTTTCTTTACTATAATCCTGCGATATGTACATTTTATTCTTTTTCCAGAGGATATGATTATTTTTCTGCATGAAGGCGAGGATCAGCTCCACGTGTTGGTATCGGAGAGGTTTGCACACTATTGGTCTTGGAGATTTCTAATTCGGAGTTATTCTTGCTGGGACCCTGTGTGCCCTATGTAACTCCAGCGGCTTACTGAAGGACAGGTTTGTAGCTTGAGTGAACCAGTTCTCCAGGAAAGAGATGCAAGATCCGGAAGGCTCTTCCTCCCCCTCTGGTATTCCAAATATTCGTAGATTCCCCCTTCTATTTCTGTCTTCCAGGCCTGAAAGTCGTCTAGCAAGCGAATCCGTTGTGATGGTTAGGCACTGGAGGGATATATTCATTTTGATTTCTGTATCTTCCAATTGGCTGATTCTGCTTTCTGTGTCTGTGATCCTAACATTGGTGTCTCTGATGTCCTGTCGAATTGCAGCTATTTCGGTCTGCATTCTGTCCGTATTTTCCTTGGTGGAATTTGCGAGTTCATGTACATCCGTGAGTTTATTTAAGATGGTTTCCATGGTGGTATTGATGTCCTGCTTGCCTTTAGTGGGTGAGTCTGGGTTAGGCGGATCAGCTTTGATTATTTTGAGGCTTGTCTTGTTTTCTTTGTCAGACATTTTTGTGCGAATACCGTGCTTCTTCAGGGTACAGGAAATCGTTGACGGCAAGGGGGGATGGTTACCCCTTCAGTGTCCCTTAAGTTAGAAAGATCCTGGGTGGTCCGCGATGGTTCAGCTGCTTCCTTTAAACCTATAGTGCCTTGCCATGTCAAGATTGACGAGATGGCTATCACTTTTAGGCTTTTAGTGACATTAATGTCTTCGCCCTATTGAGATTGACGGTTGTTGACGGTGCAGCATACAGCATACAGAGCGTTGGACAATTACAGCAGGTTCGTGCTAGGACTGGGACTTTGCTGCCACTTCTAAAACATTAATACCTTTGCCTTGATGAGATTGTCGGTGCAGCACACAGCCAAGTGTGATGGCATAGGCTAAATGCCACTGGAAAGGATCCTACTAGTCCCTTCTAGGACCTTCTAGAGAGTTCTTAAGACAAGCACAGAATCGCCATTTTAAAGTCAGGCAAGGAGGTCAGGCAATCGTAGAAAGAGACTGTATTTGATTCATGTGGTCTTATACAGCTTATTTCTTAAAGAGCTTTGATGCACAAGGCAGGAGCAGACATGCAAGCATCCTTATAATAGATAGGTGTAGGCGCTGGTGAGCAAATCTTCTAAGGCACTTCTAAAGCACTTAGTAGCATCAACTGTTATAAGGGCCATATTAGAGTCAGGTGCTGCAGCCATGCAAACAGTCCCAGAGAAGCCCTATTTTAGGAGTGGCGCCATGGGTAAGTAGCCTAATATAAACCCAGACCTGGGTTAAAATACTTGCAATTGCCTTGTTCTTAAGGCCGCGTATATTACAGGCTCAGCAGGAAATCTTGTAGCAGGACCTCGATGCGGCCGCCATTTTAAAATCAGGCAAATCGAGCGCGAGGAGCTAATCGTGCATACACTTGCACTTACTTTCTTTTTTGTGTCAGACGCTTAACTTCGCTTAGCTCCGCCGTCTGTATTTTGCTCCCATTGTCCGGTTTGTGGCCCCCACAGGGTAGCACAACGCAGCAGCCAGCCAGGTAAAGTGGTGGGAGGCCAGCGCGGGTTACGCGCCGCGGCCACAAAGATGCGACGCGTGAGAGTGGGTCGCCGTAGTTGTGCAGCCGGTGAGTGGTTCCACGATTTACTGGTATCGCCGTGATCCTTAGTTCATCTGTGTAAATTGGTGATGGAAACAGCCTTCAAATCGGTAATAGGCGCATTAGGGACGCTTAGAAAGGCTCGTCCAAGGGAGGAGACACAGGCTCAAGCTGCCATCTTCTCCGCGCTCCAAACCACGCCCCTACAATTAGCATTACTGAATGTAATAATGTAACCCAGTGTTTTCCAAAGGCACACCCATCCTTGCTACAATGAAATAGTTTATAGGGCTTTTTCACTGAAAGATCATATTTACCATTGCGCCTTTACATGTCCTACTTTTAGGTACAATGCACCCTACCTTAAGGGCAGTAAGGCCTACCTAGGGGTGACTTTATTATTATTTACAAGGAAGGTTTAGGTCTGTTAAAATGGGGTTATTTTGGCACGTTGAATTGGCAGTTTAAAACTGCCACAGCCAGACTACAATGGTAGGCCTGCAGACATGTGTACACTGTCACTGTAGTGGGTGGCACAATGGGTGCTGCAGTCCACTAGTGAAATTTAACTTACAGGCCCTGGGTACACTTTATACCATATAGAAGGGACTTATAAATAAGTTAAAATTGCCAATTAGGAGTATACCCAATTTTGACATGTTTTAGCAAGCAGAGCACATGCACTGGGGCCTGGTTATCAGAATCCTAGTGCACAGAGTAAAAATCTAGTCGCATTAGTCCACAAAATTGGATAATCATGCAAAAAGAGGCAATTTCCTATAGCTTCTTTTTCTTTGTTTACTCCTTAAATCCTGCCATTTTTGCTGAGCATTCCTTGAACACATTTTGTACATGTTATACATGGGATTCCTGGTTGGCTGAAGAGTGCACCCAGGCAAGGCAGGAACCACCACTCTAGTCAGGGTAATCTAGAAACACACTAAAAGGTAACATGTGCTCACCCTCTGGTAGCTTGGCACAGAGCAGTCAGGCTTATATAAAGAGACAATGTGCAAAGTATTTGTGCAACACACACACAGTAAAGCAATGAATACACCACAAAAAGACTCCACACAGAATAGAGAAATATAGAGAATATTTATCTGAGCAAAATGAGACCAAATTGACAAAAATCCAATAAGAAGAAGTCGAGATATACATTTTTAAAGATTAAAGGCAAAACTAGTGCTTAGAAGACACGAGTGGTCAAAAGGTTACTTGAGGTCGTGAGGAACCAGTGCAAATCAAAAGTTCAGGCTGACTGCGATGGAGGGTAGGCTGGCGACTGGACCCACTCATAGCCCGCTTAGAAAGTACCTTGGATGGAGCAAAGTGCTGACGCTGAGGGTACGATGCGTCGATTTTTTTCACGCAGTCGGATTGCTGCATCGTCACTGAGTTTCACTGAAGTGATGTTAATGCATCGTCGTCAGGCCACGCAGAGCGCCATCGTCTGGCTGTGCAGGCTGTGGAACCGCTGTCATCGAACAGCCTCTGTGTCAGCATCGAAGGGCGATGTTTCGGTTCCGACTGGCGCAATGATGATGATGTGTTGGTTTTGTAGCAAAACAGCTGCAGAACCCACTTCTGAAGCCCAGAACTTGGAGAGGGCACCTCAGGCAAGGGTAGAACTCACAGCACCAGCAGAATTGCAGGAAGTCTTTTGTGTCCCTGAGACTTTTGAAAACCGGAGGCAAGCCAGCAAGCACTTGGAAATCACTTGGAGGAAAGGCAGAGTCCATCTTTCCTGCAGCACAGTAAGGGAGCAGCAGGCAGCAGGGCAACTGTTAGACCCGATACTCTTGAGGTAGTGTTTCCCTAAACTTCTAGCTTTTTCCTTATGGGTTTTGCTGATTCTCTGTTTGTGGCCTTAGGACTCTGGGAACTTTCCCACTGTAATGCAGTGTGAAAGTGCACGCACCCTTCCTACACATGTTAGGATGTGGTGCTTACCTGATGTTTTAAAATATTCTCAAGCCAGCCATTGCAGGTCTGTGTATGTGCATTTGCAATAATGATCAGGTTGGCCTTTCTAAATCATTGGCCAGTGCTGAGGGTGCCTTTCACTAACACTGGAGCCCTGGGGGGGAGTGGAGGAAGTCATAGGTGAAAGGTAGGGCAGGTACACGTGTGTAATCCCTGCCCAGGTAGTGAAGAACCCCCATGTGTGTTTTCACTACCTATGAGGTCTGCTCTCCCTATAGGTTAACATGGGGGAATGGCTGAGTTTAATTTAAACTGCAGTGGTGGCTTACAGTGGAGCAGCTTCATGTTGTTTACTATCATTGGTTTCACAATGACAAATCCTTCCTAAGAATCTGTCACGGAGAAGGAGGACACTGCCATTGGAAGGAACCGTGCACCTGCCTGAATAGTGGCTGGCCTTGGCTGACTACCTGCTGCTGTCTGGCACCCTGAAGTGTGCTCTCCAAGGGCTTGTTGGGTCGCCCCCTGTTCTTTGTGGAGGTCTCAGGAACATCAAAGACCTACCGTGAGGGACCTAAACTGTCTACGTGTTTCACCTGTAGAGCGGTACCCTCTCAAGTGCCTACTTTGTCTGCTGTATCCTGACTGCTGCGCGGTGTGAGAGTGGAAATAAGTATTGTGCCTGAAGACCGGATAGCCTTGTGCAGAGCCCCCAAACCATACCCACATCTAAGGAGTGTGGCCCCTGCATCGTGGGGCCTCAGCACGCACAAGTGTCTCATTGGTCGTAAGCAGATTCACCGGTCACGGGACTCAGCATTGCCCGCTTCATCGTCCGTGCCTCATTTCTCTCATGCGCCACGCTGACTGCATGCTCATTGTGTGCGGTGTCCAATTCACAGGTTGTTACTCTCAGAGGGAGGGCACATCCCTAGTAGTGCCTCATTCTACCTCATGCAGTAATACTGAATTTGTGACTGTGTGTGTGGGACTGCATTGTCTGGTGTGACTCATATCTTCTTGCACCAGATGTTGTGCCTCATTCCAGGGAGGTACTGCGAGCCTGACTATGGGTTGATTGTAACCGGATTGTCTGGTACGACTCTTATCATCGTGCACCAGACGTTGTGCCTCATTCAAGGGAGGTACGGCAAACCCAACTGTGGGTTTATTGGGCCTGAATTGTCTGATGCAACTTGAATCATCGTGCACAAGACTTTGTGCCTCATTTCCAGGGAGGTATAATGAACCCAACTTTTGGTTCATTGTGACCAGATTGCCTGGTGCGATTCGAATCATCGTGCACCAGACGTTGTGCTTCATTTCCAGGGAGGTACGGCGAATCCAACTTTTGGTTCATTGTGACCGGACTGTCTGGTGCGAGTCGTATCATCGCACACCAGAGATTGTGCCTCAATTCCAGGGCAGTACGAAGAACCTGACTCATGGGTCATTTGGGCCAGATTGTCTGGTGCGGCTCAGGTCAATGCGCATCAGACATTGTGGCACTTCCCGTTGGGTGCGGGGACAGTGGCACCCCCCATTCTCTGAGTGTTCCATCTTGCCTCCAGTGCTGAAAATCAACTTCCCTCTCCTCACCCGGCCCAACAACTTCATGTTGCCAGGTAGTTTTGCCTGAATTGGGCCCGCGTGGTGAGAGTAAGTGACTTGGTAGAGAAACACTTCAGAGAGCGATCGAAAGCGGGTCAAGAGACTGCGTGACACCCCTGTGCTTCGCAGAACTGGGTTGGTGCCGGAAGGCGAATCGAGGGACCTCTTGATTGAACTGGGACAGCCTCTAGCCTGTTTCTGCTCTGCATACAGTGGGTGAACTTCCCGAGTGGTGGCTAACCCCCCATTTGTCGACTGTTGCCTGGTTACCCTGATAGTTACTCCAGCCTTCTCCCCTTTGCCCCTAACTAAGTGTGACTCCAGCCTTAAACTGGTATAGTAAGGGGTGTTTTATTTTACTCTAACCTGTGGGCAGAGTTGTGGGGGGTAACTGAGAGGTGTGTGGGGGATTTTGCCAAGGGGTATGCATTCATATTATAAACTGACCTGCCGGCTATTGTTTGCACAGCTTTATGGTGCCGAGCACGTGTGTGAGCCAGTGTGCCTCATACAGACTTGCTGATATCCTTTGCATTGTGTTACGGTGCTGTGCGAGTGTGGGAGAGTGTACTTCATGAGAACAGCCTGCTAATAGTTGCACTGTGCAGTGGTGTTGTGTTGCTTGTTTGTATGATTACCTAACGAACACTCCGTTTTGATATAGGTTGTACCCTGTGTGTACACATTCCTGATATCATTGTGACCTGGGGTGCACCCTAGAAATGTGTGGATTTGAATTGTGTTATTTGCCAGGGTTTGTCCCAGTTCTGACAATGTATCTCACCACATAAGGGTGCTTGGGTAAAATAGACTTTTTCCCAAATGTGCATATTACTGATGTCATTTTAACACTGTTGAGCCCAGCACTGCTAGCAGTATTTCTGATTGTGATTTTTGCCCAGAAATACATGATGTTCATGTTGTATTAATCAATGTGTGTGTTGAATACTGTCTTTATTTGCATACACCACATGTGAAGTCTCTTTTGTGATGCTCAGTGTATTTATTGTGTGAGAGTGCTGTGCCAGTTTAACACATTGCCTCTGTAATAAGCCTGACTGGTCAGTGCCAAGCTACCTAAGGGTGTGCAGGTTATACAGTGTGTGTAATCACCTAACCTTGACAGGATTGGAAGGTTCTGCCTGGCTTGGGCTCCGCCTCATCCATTCAGAAATTCCAGGTCCAACAGCAACAAGCAGAGAAGCAGTCCTTCCAGAAAAGCAGTCCAGTTGAGTCCTTAAAGCAGCACAGGAGACCTTTGGTCAGAGGTTCAGTTCAAGATCCAGAAGTGTCTGTTTTTAGGGGGTCAGAGACCCAGTACTTATACCCAAAAGTGCTTTTGATGTAGGGGGTGACTTCAAAGCAGCTCTCTGAAGTGCACAAGGATCCCTTCCATCCCAGTCCTGTCTACCAGGCTATCTGTGTGGAGTAAATCAGTGCTTTGTGTGTGGTAAGGACACTATCTATTAAAGTGTAAGTGGCAGTACTTCCCATTCCTCCCCTCCCAGGAAGACCTATCAGAATACAGATTAATGCAGATGAATGCTCAGAATGCAAATGAGCCTCACCTTTCTGTGTTTGTGGCTCTCTAGAGGGAATGCACAAAGTGTAGCTGTCACCCACCCCAGACCTGTATTGGAGAGAGGCTGCCAGGCACATGGAGCAGTAAGTGCAGAGAAATGTCCACTTTCTAAAAGTGGACATTCCCAGGATGCTTGTTTCCGGTCTAGGGAGGACCTGGCTTGGCAGTTCGGTCTGGACTGTTCCCATGGGGCACAGGGTCAAGACTGATTTGCATATGGCTGGGTCCAAACTGGGGTGGCGTAGTGGGCAAAAGAACGATGGATTTAACCCAGATCTTTTGACTGGGGGAGAATGTTTGCATTGTCAGCATTCCGTCCATCATTTGTTTGCTGTAACACTTTTCGCCCTAAGTGGGATGGGTATGCCCAGACGTGGGTCCCTTGCTCACTGTGCCACTGGATTCAAGCTAGCCTGGCTGAAGAAGGGTGACATACCCTGAAACCGGTCCCAGGATGCTTGTTTCCGGTCCAGGGAGGACCTGGCTTGGCAGTTCGGTCTGGACTGTTCCCATGAGGCACAGGGTCAAGACTGATTTGCATATGGCTGGGTCCAAACTGGGGTAGCGTAGTGGGCAAAAGAACGATGGATTTAACCCAGATCTTTTGACTGGGGGAGAATGTTTGCATTGTCAGCATTCCGTCCATCATTTGTTTGCTGTAACACTTTTCGCCCTAAGTGGGATGGGTATGCCCAGACGTGGGTCCCTTGCTCACTGCGCCATTGGATTCAAGCTAGCCTGGCTGAAGAAGGGTGACATACCCTGAAACCGGTCCCAGGATGCTTGTTTCCGGTCCAGGGAGGACCTGGCTTGGCAGTTCGGGCTGGACTGTTCCCATGGGGCACAGGGTCAAGACTGATTTGCATATGGCTGGGTCCAAACTGGGGTGGCGTAGTGGGCAAAAGAACGATGGATTTAACCCAGATCTTTTGACTGGGGGAGAATGTTTGCATTGTCAGCATTCCGTCCATCATTTGTTTGCTGTAACACTTTCTACTAAAAGTGGCATTTCTGAAACAGTAATGTTAAATCCAACTTCACCAGTAAGGAGGATTTATCATTGTCATACTTACTCTTCTCTGATCAGGAATTACAGCTTTAAAGTATATTATGAAATTCCCAATGCTAGTCTATGAGAGGAGTAATCCTCACAGTAGTGAACAACAAAATAGGCTGTTTCTCACTACCAAGACATGTAAAACATAAAGGTACATGCCCTACCTTTTTCTTACATAGCACCCTGCAATTAGAGTTAATTGGGGCGGCCTACCTTAGGGGTGACTTACATGCAATAAAAGGGGAGTTTAAGGCTTGGCAATTAGTTTTAAATGCCATGTCGAAGTGGCAGTAAACTGCACAAACTGACACTGCAGTTGCAGGCTTGAGACATGTTTGAAAGGGGAGAAGCACATGCACTTTAGGACTGGTCAGCAATGGTAAAGTGCTCTGAGCCATAAGGCCAGCAATAAAACCAGTAAAACGTGAAGGTAAAAGGCAAACAGTCTAGGGGAAGACCACCCTAAGGATGACAGGTACAGTAGCTGTCATAGATTTCAATGTGGCATTAATAAAATGTATTTGTCCTTTTCAGATTGGAACAAGTTACTATAGATAGAAAAGTTATTCAGTATATCTTTACCTTGATTAAAATGCAGACTCATCCCCACTGATAGAGTGGGTGACATATAATTTAGTTAAGTCTTGTGTGTTGACATTGTTGTTTTCCTAACATCATTCTTAACTTAAACTTAGATCATGCATCTTGTAAATGTCACAAATTGCCTCATTTGTGAGTGTTTGAATTATTTTTCCAGCTGTTTCCTAACCAAAAATACCATTATTAAATGTAATATTGTAACCAAGTGTTTTCCTATGGAACACCTAGCCTTGCTACATAGAAAATATCACTTTAAGGACATAGTTACCATTAAGCCTTTACATGTCCTGCTTTTAAATTCCATGCACCCTGCCTAATGAGCACTAAGGCCTACTTAGGGGTGACTTATTAATATTTATAAGGAATGTATAGGCCTTTTAAAGGGGGTAATTTTAACAGGTCAAATTGGCAGTTTGTACTGCCACAGCCTAGCTACAATTTTAGATCTGCAGTCATGTTTGCTCTGTCACTGTTGTGAGTGGCACAATGGGTGCTGATGTCCACCAGTGAAATTTAACTTGCAGGCCCTGGGTACACTTTGTAACATATACAAGGGACTTATAGGTACGTTAAATATGCCAATTAGGCATATAATCAATTTCAAAATGTTATAGGGGTCATATCTAAGGCCCAGTGGCCTGATTAGCAGAGCCCCAGTGCACAGAGCCAAAAAACACAGCACCAGTAGTCCACAAAAAATGGGAGTAATCATACAAAAATAGGTATTTTCCTACAGCTCCTTTTTTCATTGTTTGTTAAATCCTGCTGTTTTTGCTGAGCACTCCTTGAATATGTTTTGTACCTGTCATAGTTTTCAATGTTTCATTAATCAAATTTATCTTACCTTTTCTTAGAGGGACTATCCAAACGTAATTTTCTATTAACATTAAGCTACTATAGATAGAAAAGTTATTTCCGGATATCTTTAGCTTGATTAATACACACTCACCCACACTGGTGAAGTGTGTCTAATATAATTTAGTTAAGTCAAGTGTGATTTTCTAACATTATTCTTAAATTAACTTAGATCAGGCATCTTGTAAATTTCACAAATTGTCTCTATTTATGAACTCTGAACTGTGATCCCTGCTGGGTAACGAAAATTGAAATGTACTCATTTATTCATTTTATGGAACGTTTATGTTAGCTCAGGGTGATTTTTAACTGCCTGCGTGCACAATAGATGACTATAGGCGAACTTTAATATTATTTGCTAATTCTCATATTCAGCATTATTATAGGAAAGCCTGCTACAGAACCCAATCATAATTACTGCATGTGCACAATTTTTCTCATTGCCTCATGCTAGAACAACTGCTGTTTCCTGATATCCAATGGGAGAGAGGGCCACGTGGAGGGTGCATGCAACATCAATTTCATAATGAGGGGTTTGAAGGAATTAAAATTCTTACATTTCCAGTGATTTACCAGAAAATAAATGCGTTTTCTTTTAACTTTAAATAAAGAGTTATTTAGTTAGTGTTTGTTCGCATTTCAAACCCATACCTGTGATAAAGGTATAAATAGCTTCTCAGAACTAAATCTGGGATTCCTTGTGTCTAAATAAAACCTGCATAGTTTGTGGCAATGTGTTGGTCTCACTACTGGTTCATTCTTCTGCACCAGACCTGCAGAAGGGAAGGTTTGGCCCTTTCTGATTTCCCCACTCTACATAGACCAACGGCTAAGAGAACTGAAAATAGGAGGCCATAATTATTTTGGTGTGAATGGGCGGGCAGTGGAGATGTTTAAGTCAGTGGGGGATGAAAGGGTTTGCAAACTTACTAACTTTTCTGGTCAAAATTAGCATTTATGAGTAAGACTCTCCTAGTTTTGACTCTTCTGGCTCACACACATGCTCTTTAGATCAAATCATGGAATCTTGGCTTCAGACCAAGGCTCTTCTGGTTTATATTTGTCCGCCTCCGATGTGGACTCTTGTGATTTATCCATTCATCCTGACTTGGGTGGCCATCTTGAAACAATAATACCATTCCAAGATGACTACCACATTCAGGACCAGTGCACCACCATTTTTAGCCTACTCTACTGGAATACTCAGAGGGGGACACATGCTGAGGTCTGCTACGAAAAACTTGCATTGCTCTCTCCCTCCCGCTGTCTGGCCCATAATCTTGCTGGAATAACATCTCAAATAAATTCTCACAGAAAGTTCCCTTGGAGACCCTCCTCACCTGAACACATAATACTACTGGGCAATGTCAGTTGCTGAAACAATTACAACTAAATACGTCATTGACTGAAACTTTAACTGTTTTGAATGGTTCGCCTATTTGATGCTCTAAAATGTTACTGACAGGCAAACCATCCAATGGTTGAAAAGAAGTGACACAAAGCACCTTTTTTTACCTGTCATATATATACATACATACATACATACGTACATATATACATACATAATGCAGCTCCAGTTTAGGAAAGTGTTGAAGATCTAGCTCTTTAAAGAATTCTACATCACAGAGCTTAAACCATCCAAAATGTAGCTTCCTCTCCTATTACTCGTTGACTTTATGCTTGTCTTTGACCATGTACAGTGCTCTGCTGCCGTTTGGCTAGGTTTGTGCTCTAGAAATAAAATAAATACCATATAGGTACATCCATACACATGTTCTATTCTGTGCTATTGGTTTATTATTTATGTTTATTTGTTGAGTATACAAAAGGTTGGCAACAGACAGCTTTAGCAGACTTAAAAAGAAAGAACCATATACCAATAAAGGAAAAGGTCTAACAATTTCTAACATATTTGCCATATTGCCAGTGCTTCATGTAGTATGCTAGACCCCCCATATTTACTTAAACGCTTCAGTGCATGATAATGTGCAAATGTAGAAAACTGCCTGATAAAATGCTGATGGCATTTCTGTTGTTATTACATGTCACCAGAAATATAACCCATATGATACGGGCCATTCACGTGAGTTTGATCAGAATTCCAACGCTTGCCATCCAGTTTGCTTACCTAGTTGTGCCCTGTGTAAAAACCACAACTATCATTAAACTCGTTGTTATGCAATTGTTCTTTTGTAATTCAACATGGAAGCGAGATCTGCACCAAACATTGGTTTAGGGCTTGAAGCCACATAGAAAACTTAATTTTTTGTAAACCAAATTAAGTTATTGCTTTTTAACCTGCCAACCTGTAATGATATTTCACCGTGTGTGGAGAAGGAGCGGGCTTGGAGGGGACGGGGTCTTGTACTGAGAGATACCTAACAGGCCATCACCTCATCCCAACCCCCCAAAAAAGAAAGGGTCGCTAAAGCTGTCTCCCATGTCTGGGGTGGTTTCACACCCCTTAATGGTCATCGGCTGCTTACAGCCGCAAAAGACAAGCTGGAAATCTACTATATGCATTGGTTTCCAGCTCGCCGTGTGACCGAGTGAAGGGAGACGAAATTGTGTGACACATGGTGGCACTCTGTGAGTTGTCAGGGCTACTATTTAATGCATACATTTGTGTGTCTCTTGCTTGATCAGGTGCTGCTCTAGTTCACTCTCTGTAAATATCCAAAACTTTTACGTCATTTTTTACCTGCCAGCCTGCAAGATTGGGGCATCTTGTGTGGACTGTGCATGGAATGGTGGTGAGCCTCACAGGGGAGCACCCGATGCCCTACATTCCATCTGGAGCGGGGATAAAGGCTTGGAAGTCTCTGTCCCTGGCACCCCCCTCTCCCTCAGACCACACCCCGTGTTGCAATGTTCAGTGAACCCTTAACTGCCTTCTCAAGCCCGTCGTTACGCTGAGGTAGAGTGACCAAATTTCCAATGGCCACAAAATCGGGACATTTCACAAAAATAGGAGTTGGACTACAATTTACCATTGCAGAGGGGGGCAGAATGCCTTGAAGGCAGCACTCCCAATGGAGCAATTGCTGACCTCTGTGAACCAAGGCCTCTAGCTCACTGACTCACGCTTACAGGGGCTGTGGAGTTTTAGGATCTTACCATCCTAGGTGCAAGAAGAACATTGGTTCCTGTCACTGGGATGGCTTCGTTCATAACTGAAAGGGAGGCCTCCATTGCTTTGGAGGCTTTTGTAGCATTTGGGGTGCTGTTGGAACTACACGCCATGAAGGAATTGATGAGGATGGGCAAGATGCCCAAAAATGGGGACCTTTTGACTTGGTGATTGGAGTGCGTCCCATTAGACTTGGCTCTGGGACCTGGGTGTCGGCTTTTTAACTAGTTTTTCTTTCCCACCCCCTCGTCAAACTGCCCTGTCTCTTGGATGTGGCCAGTGAACCACTCCCTGGGGGATCCGCAGTGGAGTGGGGCCTAGTTTCTGAAGGCACTTTGGCAACCTGATTATTCTGTGCTTCATGGAATTGCCATCAATGTCGAACTTAGTGTAGACCCCTGATCGTCACAGCGCACAGCAACCATAAATTCCTAGAAGCAAGTAAAAACGTTTTAGACCCCAATGCTTTCTGTAGTCCTTTCGGTCCTGAAAAAGGGGGAAGTGGGATCCTGTTTGTCTTTATCATCGGAGGTGAACTACTTGGGGTTAGGCCATTGGCATTATTATTATTTCCTGCCTTTATTTAGTGAGGGGGCCTATTTTATGATGTAGTTTGGCTCTGTGATTGGGTGAAGGTGCTACCTCCCCACACTGTCCCCCCTCCTTGCTGGGGTTGTGGCCCAGGTCCCAGTTGTGCTGAGTTCCCTGTCTGTGGCTGCTGCTGCCACACGCTTGATCCCTGCTGTGGTTGTGTGGCAACTGGTGGACCTCCCTGCAACTGAGTGTATGGTACGTTCTGATTACCCTGTGCTTGATATTGAGGAGGGAAATTCATGGGATTTTGTGATGACTGGCCCTGGCTTACTAACCTTTGCTGCTTTTCCTGCTCATGGTATGCCTTTGTCCGGCACCTCTCGACCAGATTTCCCCACCTATGGCAATAGTAGCACTCCCTAAGGTCAGGTTGCGACCAGCCTTCCTGACCTCCACTCCCATAGCTTGTTTGTGCTCCTGGACTGCCTGCTTAGAATCCTCTAAAGTTTTGTGGTAAAGCCCCCATTGTGACTGCTGCCATCTGCGTGGTTGCGGCCAGCGATGCTGTAGTATCTTCATGTTATGTTATAATGTTCCCTTTTACCTTGTTCCTAGCTGCTCAGCCAGTGTGAGTGTTCTGTGTGGAATGTTGGTGTGATGGACATTTTTTTTTTTTTACAGAGTTTTATATAGCTCGAACTTGACCCGGTATCGGGTATCAGAGCGCTTTACATAGCACCAGTTGCGTTACATGAGGACCCATTCATTTTTGTTAGGTACTGGGAGATTAAGTGATTTGCCCAGAATCACAGGATGTTCAGCGTCATTGCCGAGACTCGAACCCAGTTCCCCAGATTCGAGGTCGACCGCCCTAGCCGTTAGGCCAACTCCTCTCCCGGAATGCTTGGGTGTCTGGTGTGAGTGTTTACAGTTGGAAGATGGGCTGAGCAGCTAGCAGGCTGCTCCTGGTGGGGCTGCTACCACTGTTCTTATGGACTCAATAAATATCCTCCAAAGATACAACTCGGCTATGTCTAATATGTCACCTCTACGCATGGGATCACACCACTACATTTTGGCAACGACTGGACTTGGACTCAAGCGTTTCTAAGGATTCAAAAGCGGTCTACATGAAACAAGGGTAACTACATGAAACAAGAGTAACTACAGGAAAGGGGAGTAACTACAAGAAGAAAGTTTGGAGCTTCAGGCAAGCGAGCCCCACCAGTGTCCTTGCCAACGGACAGCCCCAGCCTGGCCATGCTCCATTGGTCATATAAAAATGACTTTGATGCTAGTGAGTAGGTGGTGTGAGGCACATTACCTCAACATCTCAGTTTGGTTGCTGTCTACATCAGTATGGATCTACTGGTTATGTGATGATCACAGGCATACACTTTTATAACAAGGGACAACCAGCCACCTCGATTACAACAAATCTCTTGGGTCATTTGTAAAGGAAACCTTCATTTGGTATTGCTCTGGCCATTTCCATGTGAGTGCTTTGCTGTGGGATATCACTGCACATATGTCTTCGTGCTTCCACTGTTTGGGAATGCATTGTGTATTTTTGGGAACCTGATCGCGGTGCCACAAATCTACTCGGGATGTGGATGAGATTTGCGTAAAAGAGCCCAGTTTCCTAGTGTTGGTGTGGACTTTCGGAGGTGAGACCATTTTTTTGATTTCTATTGTCCCTGGCAGCCCCTTGACATTTGGCAGTTGGTCTGCAGCGTTTAAATTTGGAAAAGAGGAGCGTGTCACTTTCAGCGCGCGCACTCTTACCTGCATCATGGAGTCCTGGAATTCCTTTGTGGGATCATCGCTGACATCGTTGTTTCTTCGAAGCCTTGAGCTGCTGATGGTCCCCCTGCAGCACAAACGCGCCAGGAGCCATCCGGCGGGACGTTGACAGTGTGCCGCCATCTTGGGGTTAGAGGCTGCTGGCTTTCAACGGAGCCTTGAAATGTCCCGTGATGTATTCTTATCTTCAGTTCTCTGCCAACCACTCTGTTTTATCGTCAGAGCATAATGAAAATTTGATGGAGTCCGCGTACGTCGAAGAGTCCAAACCGCCTGCGCGTCATGTTTTCTTTTCGTGTGTTTTATGGGTTTATGGAGCATTGTGAAACGAAAGGTACTTTTGTCTTTGTTGTACATGCACAGGTGTTTTTCTGAACACAGTCGTGGGGAAGCCACCAAGTTTCTACAGGGGACACATGGTGCCAGAGACTTGTTCTGTTCATTACTTTTCTGCAGTAAAAAAATTGTTTTGTGGTGACCTTTTCAAGTTTATTCTGGTTGTTACTGCGACATTTTCGGTCGTTTACTGGCCCACAGTCTCACATGTGAGCATCATTACAGTGTTTGGATGCCATAGTCCATGTCGGTCTTACCAAATTTGTGAGACTTCGTTCACAGGTGGACATGCTTCGGCAAATAATAGTTACAGGCATTATTACTACTGGTGTGTCAGATAACTGGAAAGTGGGGCGCACAATACTAGTATGTGCCTAAGGATGTGCAACTCGGGTGAGAGGTCGCTCACTGGCGAGACTTACGTGTTTTAAAAAAAAAATTGCAAGATCTATTTGTGATGTGTTTGCTTTATTTAAAGTCATAAAGTTTTGTTATGCCACAGTTTTTGCTTCTTTACACTTTGGTGGCATTTGGTTTAGAGTGGGTGGTAGTCACTTTACTTTCCGTTACATGTAAGATGGTTATGGTTTTCGTTCCACCTTACATTACAAACTCTTACATGAGGGTGCTTCTGGTCTTGGTGGGTGGTTCCCTACCTCCTTGTGTTGTGGTTTTGTTACATTTTGTGTTTTGTGTCGTGATTAATGTGTGTAAGTCGTCATGCGCTGCACGTTTGGTATGCACGTTTGGTTTGATGTGTTTGTAAGTCGCCTTGCGCTGCACGTCTTGTTGTTGTGTGTAAGTCACCCCGCGCCTCACATGTTGTAGTCTTGTGTGTAAGTCGCCCTGCGCCTCACGTCTTTCTGTCTTGTGTGTAAGTCACCCTGCGCCTCACGTGTTGTTCTGTGTAAGTCGCTCTGCGCTTCAGGTGCTGTTATTGTGTGTAAGTCACCCTGTGCATCACCGTGTGTTGTTTACTTTGTGCTGCACTTGTCCTTATGGGTGTTAGTCCCATACAACGCAGGTTGTTTGTCATATTCTAAATGTGCTTTACCCTTACATGAGGGAGGTTTTATTGGTCACTCTACCCTGTCTAGAGGGATGACTTAATGGGTCTCAGTCCCATTTACACAGTTTACGTTTTGGGTCAGAGTCCCAATTTCGCATGTGTCCCTTACATGAGGGGTGGTGTGTTGGGTTATAGTCCCTTCCCCACAGTTACTATTGTCTGGTTCCTTACATGAGGAGTACTTTCTTGGGTGTAGTCCACCCATAGTGTTAGAGTTTGGAGGTGCGTTATTCCCTTTACTCTTTTCACGTGTGTTCACATGTCTTTTCATGTGGTGTCTCATTTTGTGTCTTTGAGCTGTACGTGCTCAACCTTACTTTTTGTTTCAATATTAAAGGAGGAGGATGGTGATAGTTAGTTTGTATCTTTTCATTCTTCTTTCCTCCTTTGTTTGGTCTGTGTTCCCTCTCGTGATGTGGTTTTACTATTCATCCCACGGTTATGGACTATTGTCTTCAGTAGTTTTCATTTTAGTATGGTTTTATTAGTTTTCAATTTAAAAGGGAGAAGATAATGTAGTATCTTCATGTTATGTTATAATGTTCCCTTTTATCTTGTTCCTAGCTGCTCAGCCAGTGTGAGTGTTCTGTGTGGAATGTTGGTGCGATGGACATGAGTGGAATGCTTGGGTGCCTGGTGTGAGTGTTTACAGTTGGAAGATGGGCTGAGCAGCTAGCAGGCTGCTCCTGGTGGGGCTGCTACCACTGTTCCTTATGGACTCAATAAATATCCTTCAAAGACACAACTCAGCTCCGTCTGCTATGTCACCTCTATGCATGGGACCACACCACTACAGATGCCCCATTAAGGGCTGTTTTTTCAACTTATGCTGAACTAATTTTTTGCTGTGTCTCTTTGGATCTGCTCCTGCTTCTTTCTTTCCTTTTCTTGCTTTTTCTTATGGTAGTAGAGTATATGAGCTTGTATATCACATCAGGATTTGGTATCTAACCCAACTATGTTTTTCAATCCATTCTGTATCTCAGTGGGTAACCCTTTATTCAAAATATTGTAGACAAATGTGACTTGTGGGCCCGTATCTGTCCATAGCTGTCCGGTTTCTTGTCTCCATCTTTCCCTCATTCTATTTAGGAAATCGCTTATGCTTTCCTCTGTGTCATGGTCTCTGCCATTAGGCCTCATACATCTGGGCGGTCAGAGAATATTTCTCTGAGGGTGGTCCAGATCCGGTGCCTGTGCGTATTAAATGTGGCCTGTCATGCTGGGTATCTGTTAGCGTGATTATTGGAATGCAAGCTTGGATGAACACCATGTTACTCTGCTCCCCAATTAGATTGCTTAGAAAACTCTTAATGTCTCCTATCGCCAGATTGACACCAAGGGTGTTTTTCTCGAATCATGTAATCCATTTTTCTGCACCATCGAGCAACGAAGGTACCTTTGTCCTCAACCCCTCCTTATCCAACTGGGCCTATGGCACGTATAGAATCCCTGCCGTAGACTGAACATGTATCGGGAGCAAGGGATACTAGTTACCACACCACTACGTGTGTATTTTTAAAGAAAATATTTTTAGTAGCCCTCTGATAATTGCCCACCTCAAAAGGCTAGCCACCAATATTAGCCTTTCATATTCCAATATATACAAAATAGTAGAGAGGCAACTTCAAAGAGAAAACGTGACACAGCACATTGCTGTATTTATGACAAAAAAATGATTCGAGAGGTATTTTATTTGCTTGTGTTGATTCTTTTATTCAACATCTTCTTAAATGTAAACGACCGTTCAGCACAGCCAACGGGTTTCACCCAACATTTGGGCTTCTTCAGGGCCAAAGCAATCAAAATGAATTGTTCCTAGTCATTAGAGTACGGAGGTTTCCATAACTTCTCAAATTTGTATCTACCTCCTCAGTGTTGCCCAACTTAAATAAACGTCCGTCGTCAGGACCTCAAACTTGTCCTTCAAACATGAGTATCGTTTGTAGTCATAATCATTTAGACTGTGCCTGGCCTCCCTTTTAATTCATAAGAAGAGTGCGCATACCTATACTCTCGTTTCAAATCTCGGTTGCTCGCCCTTTCTCTCTCGAGTATCCGCTCACACATCTCTTTCTCTTTCTGTTTAGCCTGTCCCTTGTGCTCAGAGCTACATGCTGCTTTTGATCACCTGGCTTTACCCTCAAATTCGCTCTCCGTTTTCTCCTCGGCTGCCTGGGCAAACCCTGTAGCCCCACCCTCATCATCGGTTCCCAGGGGACTGGAACTCCCTTCATCTCTCGAGCTCACTGAGTCGCTATCGAGAACCGCCACAAACTTGCCTGACACACGTTTACGCTCATCTGATCCAGTGGGAATGTATTTTTTACCTTCCTTTGAGGTATCGCGTGTTGAGCATGGTGGACGGGGAGTTGAGCTTTTGGATTACTTCCCTAGGAACTTGGGCTGTGCTGGAGGCATCTGGACTTGTTTGCTTTAGGATTTCTTGGGCTGAGACTTGATTGACCTTCTTCCGGTGGGGGGCTCATCGACTTCTACTATTATTGGGTTTGAGTGTCCTAATTCAGGGGGAGCTGGTGTGAGTACATCCATCCATGCATATGGTGGGAGAGGTTATCCACTTATCTCGTCTCTATGCTCTTTAAATGTTTCTAGCAACAGATGTAACTTGTAACTGATGTAACTTTGTAATAATGTGGAACCTCATGTAAAGCGCTCTGATACCTCCGGGTCTAGCCAGCGCTATATAAAACTCAAATAAATAAATAAATAAAAAAAGAGGTACTGATGCCTGGCACGCTATTGGCATTGTGGGGTTATCGGTTTGAACTTCTTTGAAAATGGCCCATAATTCTAACACTGATTCTCTTTTGTCTCTTTTCTGTCCCGTATATCTGGATCTTATATGTGTTTTAGTGTGCTCAGTTACATTTGTTTCAAATGTTCCTTCCTTAGGCCAGGGAAATGTGTGTGCCTTTGTGTGTAAATGTCACTCTTGGCAAAACTTATTATTTCTTTTTATCTGTTTGGGGAACCTAGTTTCCATATGCTTTAATGTGGAATCCATGGCAATTTTAGTTAAGTTGGATAACTACAACTCAAATGATGTTTTTCTAGTTTCGTTTGCCTAATCGTAGAGTCAAACGCATGTGGTGCACTCTTACAAATTACGTACTAGGAGCTCAGCGCTTACAATTTTTACATCAAACAGTTCGAACAAGCATTTCCATAAAACAAGATAAGACTGCATATGTAGTATTGCAACATAGGGTGAATATGCTATATATTAGAATAGCATCTGCACAATCTCAAATTTTCACACAATACAGTTTTCAAAGACAATCAATGCAATATCATCAAATGCAATAATACATTTCAATAATGGCTGACAGATAAAATTGCTTTGTCAAAAAATTAGTATGTTCTCAGCACATATTATCCTCTAGCAAGAGAAGACTAGCATGGGATGTGTTCCTCAGTGAGCTGGATAGTCTGCCAATATCCACTCCTAGAGGTGGTAATCATAGAAACCATTCAGTAATAACTCTGGACTCAACAGCCCCTCTCGAGCACACACAAGTTACGCCCAGTTTCCTGGTTCCAATTTTTCCGTCATCCAAATTCCACCCTGTGACGCTCAGGTTCAAGCCAGATGCACCTCCCACACTCCTTCCAGATACTATTGGTGTTAAGAACCCTCTTTAGCACTGGGAAAACGTTGAGCTAAAAACTATGAGACTGAGGTGTCTATTCCACCCAATCAGGATAGCTATGTCACAAAAATCAGCGCCCTGGGAGTTATCAAGGGCTATATTCACAATATGCACTATATTCACCTTAGCTAGTGGTTGACTATCTAACAAAGGTGTCTTCCACAGGAACGCCTCCGAGGCTGCCTTACGTCTGATACAGTTAGGACATATAAAATAGGTAGTATGCCAGACCCTGTCAGTGGCAGCGTGCTCAGGTTGTCTTTTTACGCCTCTCCCTAGTTTAACATATGCCAAATGCTTTAGACTATGTTTTAGGTTTGGATGTAGTCTCTTACACTCTGTGACAGCTGCTTTGGGGGCAGACCTCCAACCCGGGGACTCAGCAGAACTTTCAATATATTGCAGTGTCTGCCGACCCTTCTTGTTGCGCAAACGTGGACGCGTCCAGGCAGGGTCACCTTCCTTCAGCTGCAGTAGGGTATGAGCTCCCAGTACTCCCAGTGTGGCTCGCCAAAATGTTGCTTGAGTTTGAAAAACAGAAGACAAGTGGCATTTGACAAAACAGGAACAGTTTGTTTAATTAAACAGTTCGGCTGGGAGAACAGTTACAGGCTCTAGGTCTGAGGACTGTCTCTATTACATTTGGTAGATGTCCTTCTTCTATACAAAAATGCGACAAGCCATAAAAGTTTTTGACGTACCATATATGTTGAGGAATGTTGGTTACTGCCTTTGGAGTCATAAATTAATGGTCAAATGGTTACCACAGGTGGGTTTTGACCTCGCATGGACACAGTGTGGCCAATGGTGAACATGTCCAGATGTCCGGCATGGGGAGGGCGTGATCACCACGTCTGCTAGGTACTGATTGGCTATATGTTCCTAACTCATGTGGCAACTGACTTTCTGGTGTTTTCTGGAGTGCTCATATCCCCTCCGGCATGTGTGCTTTATTGAGGCAATCTCCCCTGACCATTGTAATGTTGCTGTGCCTATCTTTGGGTTTGACAAAGAGTTTCATGCACCAGTGTTTTCCTGCCAGCTATGCGCCCTCCCACCTGTGACTTACCAATCAGCCATTCCCATGCCTGGGTCTCAGGGGCTGCCTAACTTCATATTTGCAAATCACGGGCGATTCTGTTATTAGAGAAGATATTTCAGTTTCATCGATTTATGCATAGATTTCCATATTAACAGTCTAATTGATCACTGCCTCTCCATATTAGGTCAGCCTCAGGGAGATTTACTTTACCTCACGGTTTGGGCTGTCCAGTCATCTTTCCGGGCCATGAGCTCTCTGTTTGCCATCTGAATTTTCCCCAGTATTGAAGGGCATTTTTCTAGAAGAGCACTGCCTCTTCCCCTGATTTATTGTGAGGGCCTTCAGCTCTTTGTTGGAGTAGGGGAGGTGACCTGCCTCTGACAGCTAAGTGTCTGAAGGCCCTGGTAAACAGCACCCACTAGTTATTTTTGTTATTATTATTTCTTTTTCTATATTTATTTCTATATTTGGTTTCCAAACATGTCGCTAACAAAGGAAGGAAGATTCATAACTGATGAGCTCTCAGAGGTAGACCAGCAGAAGAGCTTCAGAAAGTATTAGTTTTGCCAGAAAATGGCATGGCTAAAACATGAATTTAAGGAAAGTCCTCTGTTTGCACGATTACCTACCAATTGTTGGACTGATATTGCTTGTGTCTCGACTCTGTTGCACTGGGGCCTTAATAACTGAGCCCCAGTGCCTGTGATCTGACCCTTAAAATATGTGCATGTTTGGCTAGTTCCTGATTGGCATATTTGACTTACCTGTAAGCCCCTTGTATATGGTACCTCTTGTACCCAGGGCCTGTAAGTTGAATGGCACTAGTGTACTGCAGCACATATTGTGCCACCATTAAGGTGACCAGGTAAAACATGACACAAGTCTTGCCAAAGTAGCGTAGCATTGCATGCCCATAGGGCAAGGTGCATGGTATTTACAAAGTAGGAGATATGTTCTTAAGTTTTTCAATTCCTGGCAGTGAAAAATCTTTAAAGTCCTTTTTCACTGTGGCAAGGCTGGCTCTTTGATACAAATAGCACTGGGTTATATTATAACACCTTATAATACATAACTTCACTTTGGGAATAGCTCGAACCATGGTTCAAGGACTCAAACTAATAGGAATTTAAAATCCAATCTGATGGTCAATTCAGATTTTAAATTACTATTTTTATAATGCCACTTTTAGAAAGTTAGTGAAACTTATGAAGGGGTTACGTCCTATATTGGTAGCCGGATGGGACGTTAATAGTTTTACAAAAAAGAGAACCCGGCTGCCATTTTTGTCATGCTGCTATTTATTTTAGCAGGCTGAGGGCCAATATTTGTTATCCTTGGTCCTGGCTTAATTATTTCGTCATTATTTATGTATTAAATAATGGCGAAATAATTAAGCCAGGACCAAGGATTACAAATATTGGCCCTCAGCCTGCTAAAATAAATAGCAGCATGACAAAAATGGCAGCCGGGTTCTCTTTTTTGTAAAACTTTTAGAAAGTTGGCATTTTCCTACATAAAGCCTCTAGTAGCCAGTCACCTGGCTGCGTACTGGGAGATGTGACTGGCTCCGAGCAAAGGGGAAAAAGGGCCTTGACTGTGAGGAGGTGTGACTACCTCCTGACAGGATGGCCTGGGGATGTGTCCATCAACTGCACAAACCTCAAAGGAGCATCGCCTGTCACAGGCACATGTAACTCACACCTAGACCTGCCCATTCCATTGTCCAGGAGGCCAGAGTGGGGGGGTACATGTTCCAGAACTGGTTTGCTGGGAGAGTTCCTCATTTTTCTAGACATAGCCCCAGGATGTGTTCAGACCTCAGAGCCGAAGAAGAAATGTTTTGCCATGTTAAATTTTGGTAGAGCAGGCCACTGTGGGACTTTTTAGGGCTAAACCCCCAGAAAAGTATGTTAATGTAAAAGTGATTAAGGTTGCCTCTGAAAATGTTTTACCTATTGGACAGGCACTTTCCCCCACCCACAAGCTAGTGTCAGGCATGAAAGTGGCACCCCTGATACCTTCATCAGAACGCCTGTGAAAGACAGAAGAAGGACTGCACTTACTGTTGATGGAACAGGGTTTTTCGTAAAATGAAACCTGCTCGGATTGAAACCCCTAGTAACATTTTCTAATTTTTCTAACAGTGTGCAGTGAAAAACATGCGGTTTTAAAAACTAACATGAGGGAAAATAATACTGCGCAAGCGCGTACTAAAGCACTGAACTAGGCCGCAAATGCTTGACTAATGAAAATAAAGAGATTAATGCTGCTTTTGTGCACGTTATTAACGTTTGCTAGAAAAAAATAATAACATGGATTGCGCATGGTTAGATGCAGCATTGGGAGGATGCGTAAAGAAAAGCATTACAAAATGAGTAATAATGCTTGTTTTATTCTCCGTAGAAGCATGGGTTAAGGAGAATGATTTTTACAAAATAAGCTGAAAAAGCAAAGAGAACGTGGAGGGAACGCAAAGGCGAGCAACCTTCGAATTTATGTGTGCCTGCCAAAAGTTAAACGTGGAGGCGAAAAACAATCAGCAAGTGAGGAACGTTTCCTCTGGAAGCGCACGAGTGGCACAAGAAGTAACAGATTTCGAAACATTAGCGGAGAGAAGGAAGCTGAAGCCTGATATTTGTATACTTGTATTTCCTGGGAAGATTCCGTCATGATGTTGAAAAAATAAAACAATAGAACATTGAGTGAGATGGACATGTTGAGTGTGGTGTGACAGTACACCCCCTTCCTTAACCAATCAAATGTAGAATAGCTCCTTATTTTGAAACAAGTGTGAGTTGGACAGTTGGGTTTTAGGGTATAATTGAGGTGCCCGGTGGGAGGGGTGTGCTGGAGGCGTTTAGGCTGATCCTTGGGAGATCGTCGCTGTCGTCGTTTGCTATAGAGGCCTACCTGTTTCCTTCCTGTTCCTGATTCCTGACTTAAGCTTTGCCCTTTCAAATCCTCTTGAGGGGCCTTGCTGCTCTCGTGGACAGAGAGTAGATTTCCTGTTCCTACTGGGTTAGTATAGATAGAAACCTGAATTTGCATAATCATTTGCAAATGTATTTTGTTTCTGAACCTTTTCTCTCTTCGCCTTTCCACTACTTCAATGCACTGTCAATATGATGTGAATTTTGTCATTTCTTTTGCTAATAATTTACTCAGTGATATTTCATGATTTGTTCTGTGTATTGGTACTTGATGAGCATTAATTCACATTATTTAGATAAACATTAAAAATATACACATTGAGTCCGTCTTTATTTAGAGTGAGTTTATAGATTATTGCCTATAACTAACCAACTATAAAAATATGTCATTGCCAGAATATTTTATTATGAGAAATGCAGGTTCTGTTGGAGATTGGTAAGTTAGGAGCGAACTTTGCATTCCACTGAACCCAGTGAGAAGGGACTTGCTGGGTAACGTAAAAGGCCTTGTTTATTTGCAAATTTATTGATCCCTGATTGCTGGATCACTGTTGAATCTGTGGAGGGACACCCCAGGGTCTGAACCTGCTTCCACTTGTACCCAGGACTGAGAAGGGGACACCAAGGGTCAGTTGGCGGGTCTCATGTTAAGCTAAACAAACACAAAAGCTGCATGAAGCCCACCACCCTGAAGAGCCCAGTTGGCCAGTTCCAACTGGACTTGGCCTGGACCTTGCTGGTGGTTTTCCTTACAGTGAATCCTGACCCAAAGGGGTGTCCCTAACATTCCTGGGGCCCTTGGATAAGTGTCAGAGAATACTCCTCCTGCCTAACCCTACAAGCTGGACTTTGAAACTTTTTGAAGGAGTTTTGACAAAAGAATCAGAGGATACCACTGGACCGCCACCAAGCTGCAGTTGCCAACATCAAACTGCTAGTCGAACTCAACTTGCTGGTTTGCTCTGTAGAAAGGATCATGAATTCCTGAAAAAGTTTCTAAGTCTGAACGTGGAGGACTTCATCAGCATCAAGGCCGAGTAGCACCCTATGGCCGATGACACCTTCCTGCGCCGGACCTTTGGATTTCACCCACTTGGGGTTTTGCCCTTCTTCGACATAGAGAGCATTGAACTTACTGCCAATGCTGAGGCTCCCACCACGTCCTACAATGCAGTCGGCCGCTGTCGATGAGTCCCTCTTTAGATCCAGCTGGCAACCCGACCCACTACCAACTTTGTCAACTAAGATTTTCTCCAAGAAAAAGAATAAGTCACACGGTAAACTTTTCACTGGGCCAAACCTGGTCTCTATATGCGACCCACGCTCCATTGAGGTCAGCCTTGGCATTTGACTTTGACCTTCTCTAGTGTGATCAGTTACCTGTGGTTGGTGATTTGTGCTTTTTGACACTAGAAACAAATAAACCATGGAAAAATCATATATCTGGTTCCCTACATCTGATTTTTGTGGTTTTCATGTCAATTTACTCATTAATATTTCTCTAGTTTTATAAATTGGAGTGGGATTTCTATTGTGCTCTTTTTTATGCTTTTAAACTGCTTTGGTACTGATGAATGCCTTACACATTTCTCCTAAGTTAAGTCTGTCTGCTCTCTGAAACAGCTTCCAAGGTTTGAGCTCAGGTTTAAATTATTGAGACCTAACTGATCCTAGTAAGGAATAGTGGTATTATTACTTTAAGAGGACTACCGTCCACTTCAACTAATAATCCACTTTCCCACTATGAATAAGCATGATTTTGCACCCTATTCATTGCTAGTAGGACAGCTTTCTGCATTATATCCTATTCAACAGAATTACCAAGATAAGAGCTTATTAAGCTGGTTTGCCAGTATTATGTTTGTTGTCCCTCATGCTGACTATAAAGAAAATGTCCTTCAAGAAATCATAAGGATTTTCCTTTGTTTTCACTGAGCGCTTTCTTCCCCGAGCTTTCTCGTCGCTTAATGTACTCTTCACTGAGAACACACGCTCAGCTGATCCAACGCCATGGAACTGACTTTGATTTTGCCCTGTCACTCACATGATTGAACTGAGCTCTAGACGTGTGAAATCCTATTTTTAGGTCGAGCCTACGCAGCGTATGTGCTGTCTCTTCAAGGCATTCTGTATCCATTCTATGGGCTTACAGCCCACCCATTGCCTTTTTCTTTGTCCCTATCAAAAATACTTGCTAGCCTCCTGTATTTTCCCATAGGGGGTGATATCAGCCCCACAGAGGAAATGCAAATTTCAAATAAAAAAATTTGGGGGCCAAAAGGGGTCAGCCTGTATTCTAGGATGGCTGACCCGCTGGCAATTTCATTACTCTTTTTAAAAAAATGTGCCCATATGCCAGAAGGGCAGAGCCCCCTGGTTATTTCATTTTTTTAATATATTTTATTAATATTTCCTGTGGAGTGAGTGCACCCCGAGGGGAAAAAACTTTTTTTTTAATGTGCCCCCCCAGGAGGGTCAGCCCATTCACCACAAGGGCTGCCCCCCTAAACACAGATCCCTGTTGGCCTATTGGTTTTCCTGGTTGTGGATTGCGGGGTGACTTCGATCCACAACCAGGAAACCATTTCAGGAAGGCATCGTTAGAAAGGGGCGATTCTCCCTTTTCCAATGATGCCTTCCTGATATGTGGGGAGGCATTGTGAGCCCAAAAAAACCCCACCAGAGTGGGGAGAGCTCCTTCCTGCTTGCCTCTTTGTGTCTGGCATAGAAATTGTGACCTTAGTGTGCCTCAGGGCCACGTTGATGTCACAAGGAGGTGGGTCAGGGACTGAATTGAAGTGATTAAACTTCATCCCACCCTTTAAGAAAAAAAAAGGAATCCTCAGGTGCAAGCATCGGAGGATCCTTTTAATGCCTCCTCAGTGTCAGCCAATGGCTGCCAGAGGCATTGGGGAAGTAGTGCAGGTGTCGGCCAGTGGCTGACGCCCCCATTTATGGGGTTAACATCCAAAAAACTGTTTCTGTAGTTAAACATCTATTAGTGTGGTCCTAATAGAGGTGAAGGCAAGAGGAAAGGGAAAAAGAAAGGAGGGGATTGAAAAAAGGGCGAGAGAAATGGGAAAATGGAAGGAAGTATATATTGCTCTTTACCAATATGAAGCATTTGACTGATAACATTAATCATTGATCAGCAAACAGTGGGGTCAACTGGCAAACTATCAAAACAGAAGTGGGCTCAAGAATGAAAACAGCTTTGTTAGTCTGTGGTCCATTTCACATCTATCGATTTCTCTTTCTCAGCAGGCTCCCCTTATTTAAGTATACATTGTGCTACATCCAGATTCATACTTTTCAGTAACTCCCTTATAAAGTATTAGCTCTGTGTATTTTCCCCATGGGCTCATCCGTGGATTCTAACATCCCCCAACTCACTACTTAGTACATGATTTGGGTGGAGGGCAGAAGAAAACTCCACTAATCTCTCCTCATGTGATGGAAGAGTGGGGGTTCCACGATAATCAAGATGAGTGCCTTTTTAGAGATAGCTGTCAGGGAGCCTTTAGTCTCTGCCTCTTAAAAGCATTTCAAAGTACCTCCATAATATTTTTCTTACACCACTTATAAAACTCCCCATTGAAACCATCTTTCCAGGGTACCTTGTTGTATGGAAGCTCGGAAAAGCAGACATTATTTCCTCCATTGTTATTTCTCATTCGAGCAAGTCACTCCCATCAGGGGTCAAAGTTGGGGGGAAGTCCTTAAAGAACTGTTCCTTTTCTTCTAGATAATTTTGGATTCTGTTGTATAGACAATTTTATAGTATTTTGGAAAGTGTCTGCAAATACCGGCTGAAAATATCTTCTGTCTCCTCATTCATCATAATTAGTCGGGAAAGCCATTGACACTTCCTGATGTCACAGGTGAGCCATTCAAAGTCTGCTGGCTTTTTCTCCCTGTTCATAAGGGCATGTTTGGAGGCGGTGTAAAGCATAGTCAACCATTGAAATTTGTGAGGTATTCAACAATAACTTGGCTATTTCTAGGTGTCTTCTGTTAGTGCTTGTAGGAGCTGCTCCATATTTCTTGGTCAGTAATTTAATTTCTCTTATCAATTCTAATTGCCTCTCTCTCTTATGTCTGCCCAATAGCTAAGTCTTGCATGATCTGACCTCAAACGGTCACTTTTCCCTCTGCTCACAAACCTGGTGGGAGTCAATTGAGTCTATATCTTCAGTCAAGCATGTCACCACATGGGCATTCAAGGAGGTCTTTTACACTGGTAGCTGATGTTTAGTTATAATAATTCACTATGTCTGTGTATTGGGCTTTTCAAGCCCCATTCAATCAGTAACTGAATTTGAGTAGGATCAGAGAGGAACCCCTCTAGAATGCTGCAATTGGAGATGTAGGATGTCAAACAGTATGAGGTCAAATAGAAGTTGATACTTGGCCAAGTCCCATGTGGGCATGAAGGAAAAGTGTAATCTTTGTTATTGAGGTGTGAAAGGCACCATATACCCAGGAGGCCATAATCGGACTTCGTGTCCCACAGCACAGCTCTGTTGTTATTCACTCCCCATGATAACAGACTTCCCTAGTATTGGGTCCTGTGCCAGGTTAAAGTCCCCTTTCAGCACTAATGGGATACTTCCGAATTCTGAGAGGACTCTGGATAGTTTATAAAATAAGGAAGACTTTGCACCATTTGGGGTGTAGATGTAGCAAATTGTAATAGTATTACTGTAGACACGCAATTTAACAAATACGTAATGGCCCTCTATCTTTGTCCATGTATTAATAATGGTACAGGACAGTGCCTTACGGATCAATATCACTACACTACATTTGTTTTTACCCTTCCGGGATAAACGCAGAAGCAAGCGAAGAGACTCGTCTCATGGAGAATGAGGAGAGGAAACTGGAAAAGCCCACACCGGAAGATAGTGCCGCTCTGGGTTTTCAACCAGAAAGGGAGAGAGAAGACCCCATAGTGGCTGGTGAGGACTCAGGAGAACCTACCGTCTCCAAACCACAACCTGAATGCAACGGCGCGCCCCGCCTGGCCCGGAGAAGCCGAAAAAGACGAGGAGAGTCAACGGTCCTATGCTGAATCCAGCCATGTTCTAGGAGCAGCGTGGCTCTTTCAGGTACGGAAGCGCATCAGGGGCCTGATAGGGAGGAGGGAGCCTAAGATAAACAAAGTATGAAAGTCGGGAGGGGGAGAGACCAGAAGAGGGATTGACTAGCCATGGTGAAGGATATTGAGTAAGGTGCACTTGTCCCCTCACAACCCCGCCCTTTAAATTAAATAAAGAGAAAGAGAAGAAAACTTACCAAAGTCTCTATTCTCTTCGAGGCACTTGGACTGCTGGGGATATAGAGAAGGAAGACGACTCCAGTCAAAAACCTGAAGGAAGAAAGAAAACCCCCAAAAAGTGTCAAAAACCTCTTATGACTTTAAAACAGTATAAAATAAAAATACTGAAAAATGAAATCAAAGAAGCTGTCCACCATTATTTCGCAAATTCCCTACACACCCTTAACCAGGCCAATCTGCTTTCCTATAAAATCCCACATGTCTTCTCTGACTGATTCCTTTACATCCAGGTGCAAATCTTCCTTGGAAAAGACAGGGTATAATCTCACTACAGACTCCTGCGCCTGCAATTTAAACTTGGCATCGGTGGCCTGGGTCTCCAACTCTACTATATGTGGCATGCAATATATCACATAATTAGGGGGCCTGATTTAGATGTTGGAGGGCACACCATCAGCCCGCGGCAGTTGGGAAAACGCCAACAAGCAGGCAGCATCCCGATCGCCGTATTACGATAATACCGCAGGGCTGGCAGTGTGCCTGCGTTGCAGTCATGGCAGCAGAAACAGTGGCTCTAGTTAAGAGCTGTAGCCAATGCCAGCCATACTGAAATGCATATGAGTGGTCGGGCGCACTGTTTCTCTGCAGCACGGTCTGCAGGAGCAACAGTGCGGGCAATCGTGCAGGTGGCATGGGGGTACACATAGGTGTCACCATGAACATGTCATGTTTTCTCCCCCAAAACCTGCCTTTCCGCCAACCTTTTCATGGCGGTGTCTCTGCCAGGAAAAGGTCGGCGGAGAGGCAGGTTGTAATCTTGACAGTGGTGCCCATGTCAGCACAGTTACCATTGACTGCTGCTCCCTCCACCACTGTGGGAGCTCGGATCTTGGCGGTGGCAGTGGTCTGAAGTCCGTCAGATAAAAGTCTCACTGCCAGCATCGTAATCAGGCAGTCAGACCGCCATGTATGAGGGCGGTCGGACTGCCAAAAAGCGACGGGGGTCCCAGGACCGCCAACACCTAAATCAGGACCTAAGTTTACAGAATAGTTCCCTTTCTAACAGTTGAATGAGTGGCTCAAGTGTATGAGGAAGGACAGAGAATGTCCATTAACCTCTACTTTTAAATAAAGGCCACTCTGGTCCACTACCAAGACTGTGCCAAGTACGCACGCCTTCTCCCTCCCTGTCAGGCTCCATCATTGGGCATGTTCAGGTCCCACTGAGCTCTTGAACTTAATCGAAACTGGGGAAGCCTTGGTTATGAACGGGTTCTGCGGGCTCTAATGATAGGTTGGAAGTGATGGTTTCCGCTTTGCTTCTGTATGGACACTAAGGGATTTTGCAGTAGCCATGTCCTTTGGGTTTTTGGGTTTATCATAGGGTTCTTGGCACAGGGGGAATTTCCACCATTGTGGGATTTGGTACTTGAGCATCGACCATCGATTGGTTGCGGTTATATTGGCACTTCTGCTTCCAGTGGCCAACCTTGTTGCAAATGTGACAGGGGGTAACCCTTTTCTGCATGCCTTTACTTGTCCCTTGCACACTTCTTCCATAGGGCATAGAGAATCCCTGAATGTTTAGTCCTATATTCGCATCAAAGTCTCACTCTGGACCAGGTATAGTCATTCCCCTCACACCTCCATTCTGCACCAACTTGGTCTGTGCGACCAATAACTCTTCCTTAAATCCACTTCGCTTGACATCTAATGTGTCACTACAATATTTTGCATACTGCAGTCTCTAGTCTATGGGCCTGCTTAGCCAGTATGGGACACCCTACATTATTGGAATATTGATTTCTGATTGCAGACTATACACAAAAAAGGCAAGAAATTCTCCCATGTTATCCCAAAGGTGATCATTCATACCTTTGTTGTCCCTGTACACCTGGATTAGTCTCTCAAAGTGAGGGTGTACTTATTCCTTGGGCTCTTGGGACATTCTGAAATTAATTTCCTTCTGGGGGACCTTGGTTTTGAGGTGGGCAATTATTGTATCATACTTGGTCTTCACCAACCTTGAATGGGCTTTATTGTTCACTACTCTCTGGGGTTCTTGTGTTGGCCAATCTACAGCCCTCTTGCATTCCTCCCAAAGATTGTTTGGGACTGTCACCGCAAAGAGCAAATCCAAGTACTCTCATAAGAAGTTTCAGATTGTTACTATCTAATCTATTTGAGTGTACCATTTGTCAGGATTTTCCCTCAACTTCCAGAGAGAGTTTGGGAAGTGAAAGAAATCTGTTCAAGACCAAGGGACATGCACACAAGCTCCTCCCTGCACTTCCTTCAGATGGTACTCCTACACTATTACCCCTGTAACCTCTGTATTTTCATCCTCTGGAGGTTCCTGTTTTTGTTTTACTTTCACCCGTTCCTTCCTTAACCACAGTTCCCTAAATTTCTCCACATCGCTGTGCTACTTGATGCTCTTGATCAGTTCCCTTATGTGCGTTTTCAACCCTTTCTGCTTAGCGACCTCAAATCTGTATCATTCATCATCATCCTTACATTCTTCTGCAATTTCTCACTTTCTGTCAGGTCAAACCCACATTCATCGGTCACTCTTTCTACCTTCATATAAGCTTCTTGCATCACTCTCTCAGCCTCTTTACTCAGTTAAAGCAATTCATTCTTGTTATAGTGTCCTAGAAAATCCAAACCTACATTACCCTTCACAATCTCCTCTAATCTACTGTATGAGATAGTAGGAACTCACCCATTAATAGATAGCAAGGCCACTGAGAAGGAAAGCCCACTACCAAAAACACAACCGAAAGATAGGACAGAGAATGTGGAAGAGGAAGCCTTTATAGATGAACTTCTAAGAGTAAGACCACCCCCATATCACCTAGCACCCACACCAAGTGTCACAGCCCAGATATCAAAAGAGGACAAGTCTGTTTCCATACTCTCTTATGAGGCAAGAACACCCCCCAGTTACACTGAGACCACTAGGTGGAGAGGTGTGGTGCAGCGGCCAGGGCAGCTGACTTCGGAGCACAGGGCTCACGGTTCTATCCCCGGCTCCGGCGGCAGCTCAGCTCAGCACCATGTGACTCTGGGCAATAGCTCACTTAATTTCCATAG
The DNA here is from genome assembly GCA_963921515.1 of Calotriton arnoldi. NCBI lineage: Eukaryota > Metazoa > Chordata > Amphibia > Caudata > Salamandridae > Calotriton > Calotriton arnoldi. The sequence continues at coordinate 1,973,042 of CAWUFW010001024.1, read as the reverse complement.
TGCCTTGAGACCCGTAAGGGTGAGTTCCTACTATCTCATTCATGTCCTCTCGCAATTTCTTCCGTCTCTCATCATCCTGTGTGCTTATCCATGAATAAGCCTTATTGCGGAACTATTTCAGCACTAATTTCGTCCTACTCTTTTTATTTGCAACCTATTCCAAAAGATTTAAAGCCTCGAACTGGATGAATCTAGGATGGGGCCTTAAATCACACATTCTCCTTCTCAGGTTTTCAATTCTAGGTATGTAGAATATGCCAGTTAATGGGAATCGGAATTCTCCATCCTTCGCAATGTATTAAAGTTATTTTATTTACTAATATGCACGTGCGTAACTCTTTCTTTGCTGCCATTTCTGTAGCTGATGTACCTTCAGGTGGGAATCTCTGTTCATTATTTGAATCTTTCTTTGTTTTCTAAAAGGGGTCCTCCATTTTGTCACAAGTCAACAGTCGTACTTTAGCTCTAGCTTCACACACTCTTTCCCTTTCACACTGAGCTCACAGTTCGTTCACCAATACCAGCGCGTCCCAAACAAAGGTCAACCAATCGTAGCGTGGCTTCCAGTGTTAGTCAGCCAAACCCTGCACGGCACCCTATGATGTTAGCAACCAGTGTACTGTCAGTCTCCCCTGAACTCTTTCTACACTGTTATTATTGCCGGCTTCTTCTAAACTGAAAATTTCTTCAATGCAAGAAATGCTATCCACTTTCACACAGCAGTAGACTCTCAACCTGCGGGAGCTTGCCATAACTGGGGCACTCACTCCCGTGCACTAAGGAATATACAACTGCCAACCTCCTTAGTACAATCACACAAACAATAGTAATCTTCCATCCCTATCCTAAGGTGACTGATAGTGCCTCACAGTACACCTCACCTTAGCAGACAACTCGATAATTCAGTAAATCTTAAACTACTACTGACTGAGGTACCTCTTTATACTACAAGTGTCTTCAAGCTGGAAACAATTTATACGCTACTATCCTCAAAAGTCAAAAAATATTGTCAAGAACACAATAATTGCCAAGTTCAGGTCTAAGAATTAATGCCACATAGTAGTTGAATTTAAACTGTGTCCACTGCATTTCACTAAACCATCTCAGACTACAAATCCAGACGTTCACTGCCTTTCCTCGTTCTTCGCTCAAATGTCCTTACACATCCAATGGTCCCTATTGATGCACAGTTAATTTACTGAATCAGCCACCTCGTCTTCCCATGGTGTTCAGTATTCAGGATCAGGCTGGGTTGGGTCAATTTGAAACTTGGAGAAAAACCGCCTGAAAGACGAAGGTACAGTAGTTGGTTCCATGGTCAATTAACCTCATTCAGGTAGGTCCAACCAGTGCAGGACGGGTCCAGTCAGAACCCTCAGCTCTGCTACCAGTTTCTGTCAGCATGTAAACTTGTATCAGATTTGCCCTCTTCTATTCGCCAACGACTTGACCACGATCGGTCTCTATCAGACTTCGTGCCCCCACCGGTGGATCCATCTCTTTTTGTTCAATCCTACATAGGAGTTAATACAAGAAACATTTCTGTTTAAAGAACAACAGACACAATCTAAAGTTTAAAGATTTACTTAACAAATATCAGCAAAAGAACTTTAAGAGCTCATGAATAAGCAATACAGCATAGATTCGCCTTCAAGAGTGGGGAAAGAGTCTCTCCCACATAGGAGGAAATAACATCCATTTATAGGACTTTAAACAAAAGATTTCATATGTTCACCACATGAGTCCAAGGTTCACAGGCTTTTCCCAATAAGAAGCAAGCAAAAGGAAACATTTACTACAGAATACATTCAGGGAGTCTCTCACCATTCAACTACATTGAAGGTTGGATTTCCCCTGAGTCTGCATGTGCAACATGATTCATTGCTTAATATGTTGTCCCATCTGAAACAGCAAAATTCTCCTTGGAAAGATACATTTAGTTAATTGTAGTTGGAAAAGTCTCAGTCCTTCATAGCAAAGCCTAAAATGATCTATTACAGCAAAATATTAGCAGCAATGGTCATGTGGCACACTATGGTGCCACATCCAAGATGGACGACAGAACTAAGTTTTCCTAATTTAATGAAACTCTAATTCTCATGCATTATGTAATACGATTTAGAAACAGATCTCACAGTATGTCTGGGATGAGTAGTTGCTGCAATGTTTTCTCAGTTGCTATGATACTGTCCTACTTTTCAGTATTGGTAATGTGTAGCCCCATAAGTAAGAAGACCAGTCTGTAGTCTTTTTTATCAACTTCCACAGTTCTTTTGTGCATTTTAGATCTCAAGCAATTGGGAGTGGCAGGTGAATCCTTCCACCAGCGAATGCCTATGGGCCAGCAGTGTGTGACCTTGATCAGGCCCCGTATTTCCATTGCGAGACTGAAAAGAATGAAGTGTCTCACACAACAACCAGTAGTAATTCCTTGCGTTGTGCCATCCTCATAGTTGATGGGGTGCCCCCAGAAGTCAGTGCAAAAGAGTGATATATTTGTATGCTCTTGCTCTGCCAGTTATTGCTACTCACCACACCCAGTGATAGGGGTCATCAGCCCAAAGCTGCATTAGCAACAATCATCTCATTAGCAACAATCAGTGAGATGGGCCCACACATAGTATGCCTTTATTTTGAAAAGTGCAGGCAATAGGCCATCAATTTATGAGAATATCTGTGTAGTGACTCCAACATATAGAGAGTGGCCAGGTTTAGTCAAAACCTTATCGTCTCAACCCTGGTGAAGTGAAGAAATTAAGAATCGGTGAAGTGTCGTAAATAAAATTCACATGCCCCTTGTCAGCAGTGAGCACTGGGAGCATTGCCACCACTGACAGTGCTCTCCGAGCATCATCTGCGCCGAGGAGTGTTCCAAGTCGTACTGCCCTGCGCTTTTTTGCCTTTCACATGTTCCACTTGCCTGCTCTGACAATGGTCCAGTCAATTCACAATGCTGTTGCTTGTGGGCTAAGCACCGGAACAAGTAATGCGTCTCCATCTGGCCCCTCTCCTGTCAGTGGTACCCTCACTGTTCCAGGACTGTGGCCTGTCACTGAGCTATCCCACATTCCTGTGCTACCACTGTTGCTGCTCTCTGTTCCAGCAGCCTTTGCCATCCAGCGTTACTACAGGTATGGGGAGGAGCGATGCGCTGTGCACATCACACACAGCACATATTTGGAGGAATTTTACCCTTCTGGTTCTAATTCTGCAATCCAGGCAGGGGCCATGGTCATTGCTAGCCTCATTATCCCACCGAGTGTCACAGAGGAACCAAGGAATCGTCTCTCGCCCGGACATCACTCAGGAGCTCTACACAGAGGTGGCCATCTTCTCTGGAAGCCAAGCTCTGCCTTCCTTACTTCAGGATTCCTAACGTTGTGGAAACTGATGTCACTGCAACTCATGCCTATTTTATAAAGGTAGGGTGAAAAGATACACGTTTTATGTTATGGTCAGAGTTCTCAGGGGCATATTATCAAGGGCTGGCAATATAATTATCGCCGCTTTAGCGTCCGTTTTTGGGCGAAAAGCGGCGATAATTATATCGCAATATCATCAAGGACACGCTAGCGCGTGTTTCCTTGATGTAGAGCCTGTTTTTCACAGCCTCGCCTTGCATCGCTAATGAGATGCAAAGAAGGCGTGGCTGTGAAAACAACACATGTTAATATCGCGAAGGCAGCTCGCGATATTAACAAGGAGGTGCAGCGATAAAAAAATCGCGCTACCTCAGCTTTAACTCAGGAATTTAACGTCTGTTAAATTCCTGACTTAAGCATACTTTTCATGGGAGATGGATTCTGCTGATACGACCACAGGGTCGTATCAGCAGGTTATCGCCGTTTTGCAGGGAACATCGCTGGAAAACCAGCGATGTTCCCTGCAAAACGGCGATTTCACCGCTATCGCTGGAATTCTTATCGCCCTGGAGTAACGCGTTGTTAATAACGCGCTACCAGGGCGATAAATTCCAGAGATAGACGGCGATAATTATCCTAGCGCTAAGCGCGCTTGCGATAATTATCGCCGTCCCTTGCTGATATGCCCCTTAGTTGCCTGCTGAGATGCTTGCTTTCCTCTGGATTTTGCAGACTTGCGTTTGGTTGCCAAGGTGAGAAACTTAATTTCTCAAACTAAATCAAACATTAGTACCAAAGTCAGGCGCGTCCATTAACCAGATTGCACAATTTGCATTCGCCTTTACCATAGTAAAACATTGGGGTATGTGTCAGAAACATTTGAAATCCTTGGTCTGTTTGCCCACGCTTCCACTCCTCTGGACTCTCCTTGTCTTTCAGAAATATTCGTGTAACTGCTACCTTTTTTGATTTGTCGAGAGCAAGGCGATTGAATCGATTTGTAAAAATAGAGAAAGCATGAGTTTTTGAATTGTTATTTAAATGCCATCTCCCTTGGTAACACATATGCACACCACAAAATGATCTTACTTTGCGTATGCTGTCTTTAATAAAGTGGACTTGAATTTGCCAAATTGAATTGCCTGGATTATAATCATATATGCTGTATTCAGATGACTATTGATTTATGCTTAATTGATCCGATCTGAGATTGTAATTTTACTAATTTGTTAAAAACCATTCATGTTTTGCAAAAGTACTTTTCTTTGTTCTTCCTGTGAGAAAACGTTTGATTCACTGTCATTGATACATTGCTGAATTTATGATTTTAGTCTCTGTTCAAGATAAAGGTGCATCCCATGGACATAGCGAAGATTCAAGTTGACACTAATTTTGTGCAATGTAAACACCATCCTTAACTCCTCCACGATCAAAAATGATACACAGGTGCAGATTACGAGTTGCACAATAAAGGCAAGTGGAAACTTTGCACCCCTTAACACATTTACCATGGAGCAATGGGAAATCACTGCATGTGACACGGTTTTTTCCATTTGGAATTCTACACAGAATTCCAATTCTATGGGGATTACTGCTCCTATTTATAACCTGCCCTAAGCAGGATGTACAAGGTAGAGAAGGGGCTGAGCTGGGAGGTGGTGTGGATGGCACTAGGCATGTAAGAAGGCAGTGGAGAGCTTTACGGGCCCACCTTGACAAAGGAGATAAATGGGCAGAGGCCAGGGGCAGTGACTTATCTGCTCTTACGGCCAATGCTGTCACTGATTTTTACTGCTGGATTTTCTGGCCTGTAAAATGATGTCCAGTGAAGATCTTGGTTTGGGAACAGCAGGCCACTTAAAGTAAATGGAGCAGTATCCTACCCGAGCATGACCCTTGACTCATATCGCGATTGCCTCCAATAGTGGAGAGATGACCATACCTTTGTAGCTCATGTTCCTTTTGGGGTCCAAATACTGATACCGCATGGAAAATAAGAATTAACGGGCCCCATGTACAAAGGTAATCGTTTGCGATTACCAAATAGTGACTTTTGTGCTTCGCTATTTGGTAATCACAAACACCAATGCACAAATGTGTCCTTAGCCCATTTTTCGAATCCCAATGGGTTGCAAATAAGCCTACCTCATGAATATTAATGAGGTAGGTCTCGCTTTGCGATCCATTGGGAATCACTAAAATCACAATGATGGTGGCCTGCTGGGGTCGGCAGACCACCATGTCTGTGGTTGCTTTTGAACAAAGCAATCTTTTTTTATTGAAATGCGGCCCATTTTCCTTAACCCCTTCGCTGCTAGGCCTTTTCCCCCACTGTGCTAAGCCTTTTGTTTTAGCTATTTGGGGTAGTTTGCGCTTAGGACCCTGTAACTTTTTGACCACATAAGGTATCCACCCCAAATTTGCGTCTTTTTGTTCCAACATCATGGGAATTTTAAAGATACCCAGGGTTTGTTGATTCCCCTGGAGAGGACCCAGAAATTAGCCAAAATACAGCTAAATCTTGTTTTTTTTGGGAAAAATGGGAAAAAAGTGCTGAAGCTGAAAGCATCTGCTTTTTTCCCTGCAAATGGTATCAACAAAGGGTTTGTGGTGATGAAATCACCCTCTTCCCAGCTTTCAGGGACTGACAGACGTTTGTCAGAAAACCAAATTTTTTTACACAGTTTTGGCATTTTACTGGGACATAGCCTATTTTTGCTATTTTTTGTGCTTTCAACCATCTTCCAGTTAATGGTAGAAATAGATATGAAAGCAATAATGGATCCTAGAAAGCTATACATTTCAGAAAAGTGTACAAAATTCTGAATTTAGCAAGGGGTCATTTGTGTAGATCCTTCACGTTTTTTTATAGAAACTAACAGTTGAAAATAGGAAAAATTTAAACTGAGTTGAAAAAAACAGCCATTTGTGCCAACGATTTCACCTGTAACTTCTTCTAAGTATGACAGATTTGTTAAAGCAATATATCGTTACATCCGCTGGACCCTTCTGGTTGTGGGGATAATTGGGACTTGTAGGTTCACCAAGAACCTGATGAACCCAGAGCCAATAACTGAGCAGCGTCTTGCAATGGTTTTTTATTGTGTACCGGGTATATAGCAATTTATTTGGGAAAATATAAACAGTGAAAAATCGCTATGAAAGACACCTATGTATTTCTGAAATGGGAATAAAATACAGAGTTTGGAAACAGTAGTTATTTTCACATGTCTAAAATTGTGGGTACCCATACTAGCATGTGAATTATAGTACATTTTTCAAAGTGACTTATTTTTTACACATTGTCTTAAATTTGGAAGGCAGAAATGCATCGAAAGTCAATAGGTAACAACAGTTGCTCTACAATTCTTTGTTCCCCCGAAGTCTCCCAATAAAAATGGTACCTCACTTGTGTGGGTAGGCCTAGTGCCCGTGACAGAAACCGGCCCAAAACGCAACGTGGACACACCACATTTTTACAGTGAAAACTGGCCCTTTTTTTCAAAGTTCTTAGCTGTGGATTTTGAACCCTAGCTCTGCCGGCATGTAGGGAAACCTAGCAAACCTATACATTTTTAAAAACTAGACAACCAGGGGAATCTAGGATGGGGTGACTTGTCTGGCTCTCACCAGGTTCTGTTACCCAGAATCCCTTGAAAACATCAAACTTTGTAAAAAAAAAACACATTTTCCTCACATTTCTGTGATGGAAAGTTCTGGAATCTGCGTGAATCCACAAAATTCTACCCACCCCGCATTCCCCAAAGTCTTCTGATAAAAATGGTACCTCACTTGTGTGGGTAGGCCTAGTGCACGTGACAGGAAACGGCCCAAAACGCAACATGGACTCACCACATTTTTACAGTGAAAACTGACCCTTTTTTTGCAAACTGTCGATTTTGAACTCTAGCTCTGCCGGCACCTAGGGAAACCTAGCAAACCTATACATTTGCCAAAAATGCAACGTGGACACAATGTGTGGATTTGGTAGGTTTCCCTAGATGGCCGTTGAGCATGGGGCCATAAACCCAGGTGCCCCCCCTGCAAAACCAGGTCATTTTATGATGGGTAATTTTGAAGTCTCCACAATATATTAGGGCCCTTGCCTGTCGCAGGTTCTTGACCCAACCACACAAGTGAGGTACCTTTTTTATTGGAAGACCTGGGGGAACGCTGGGTGGTAGGAAATTTGTGTCAGCCCGGTGATCCTACAACTTTCCCGCACAAAAATTTGTAAAAAATTGGATTTTTTCAGCCAAATTTGAGGTTTGCAGGGGATTCAGGGTAGGGAATTGTTGGGGGATCAGCGCAAGCCATACCTCACTGGACTCCCCAGGGTGTCTAGTTTTCAGAAATGTGTGGGTTATGTAGGTTTCCCAAGATGGCCGCTGAGCCCGGGGCCAAAAACCCAGGTGCCCCCCTTGCAAAACCAGGTCGTTTTATGATAGGTAATTTTGATCTCCACAATACGTTTAGGGTCCTTGCTTGTCGCGGGTACTTGACACACCCACACAAGTGAGGTACCAGTTTTATCGGGAGACTTTGGAGAATGCGGCGTGGGTGGAAGTTTGTGAACCCATGCAGATTCCAGAACTTTCCATCACAGAAATGTGGGGAAATGTGTTTTTTTTTACAAAGTTTGAGGTTTGCAAGGGATTCTGGTTAACAGAACCTGGTGAGAGCCACACAAGTCACCCCATCCTGGATTCCCCTGGTTGTCCAGTTTTAAAAAATGTATAGGTTTTCTAGGTTTCCCTAGGTTCCGGCAGAGCTAGGGTTCAAAATCTACAGCTAGGCACTTTGCAAAAAGGGTCAGTCTTCACTGTAAAAATGTGGTGTGTCCACGTTGCATTTTGGGCTGTTTCCTGTCGCGGGTACTAGGCCTGCCCAAACAAGTGAGGTACCATTTTTATCGGGAGACTTTGAGGAATACTGGGTGGGTGGAAGTTTTGTGGATCTGTGCAGATTCCAGAACTTTCCATCACAGAAATATGAGGAAAATGTATTTTTGTTTCACAAAGTTTGAGGTTTGCAAGGGATTCTGGGTAACAGAACCTAGTGAAAGCCACACAAATCACCACATCCTGAATTCCCCTGGGTGTCTAGTTTTCAAAAATGTATAGGTTTGTTAGGTTTCCTTAGGTGCCGGCTACGCTAGGACCCAAAACCCACAGCTAGGCACATTCCGAAAAAAAGTCAGTGCCTAGTGGGCTTTCTGCCGCCCTGGGGAGGGGGGAATCGGGGGCTATTGCCCTGATATGCCCCGATGGGGGGCAGAAAGACTGTGTCTATTTTTTTGGGGGGTGGGGGCATTGGGATGACCATTCTGGGCAGCCCTCACCCCTACGTTTAAAAAAGCCAGCATAATCGCTGGCGCCTATTGGGATCTCTGCCCCCGAGGGGCAGATCAGGGGCTACTGCCCTGTCTGCCTCCTGGGGGGGGGCAGAAAGACTGTGGCATCTTTTTTTGGGGGGGTGGAGGCATTGGCATACCCATTCTGGGAAAATGTGTCCCTGGTGCCTAGTGGGCTTTCTGCCTCCCGAGGGGGCAGATAAGGGGCTATTGCCCCCATCTGCCTCCCAGGGGGGCAGAAAGACTGTGGCAATTTTTTTGGGGTGGGAGCATTGGCATGCACATTCTGGGCAGCCCCCTCCCCTATGTATAAAAAAGAAATCCCTGTGCCTGGTGTGCCTTCTGCCCCCCCGGGTAGATCAGGGGCTATTGCCCCCATCTGCCTCCTGGGGGGGGTCAGAAAGACTGTGGCATTTTTGGGGGGTTTGGGGGCATTGGTATGCCCATTCTGGGCAGCCCCCATCCCGAACTTTGAAGAAAAAAAATCCCTGGTGCCTAGTGGGCTTTCTGACCCCCGGGGGGCGGATAAGGGACTGTTCCATCATGAGCACCAGTGCTCCTGTTCCATCATGAGCACCGAAAGGGATGCATTTTTTAAAAAAATACGTTTTCTTTTAATTTTTTTAAGTGTAGGCAGTGGTCCATGGGACCACTGCCTGCTGTTAACATTTGCAAATGGGTTACCATCTACTTGGAGTAGGTGGTAAAATGTGAAGGTTTTGCAATTGCATCTCATTCATGAAACATTCACACATACCACTGCGATTCGGTATTAGAGAAGGTACGCCCAAAACATGCCTATTCCTAATACCGAATTGCAAACCCAATTTGCGATTCGATAATAGCTTATCAAAACGCAAATAGAGCTTTGTACACGTGAAAAAGCTTTTTGCGTTTGCTAATGGCCTGATTCTGTGAATCCACCTCTTTGCGACTACAAAAAGCCTTTGTACATGCGACCCGATATCACATGGGTGCAAACGCACACATTCTTCTCTAATGGGTGTACTGCTTATCAAACCTACATGGTGTAGTATCGTGGCAGATGGAAAGCCAGGGACTCTAGGACCTAGGACCTGGGACGGGAACCTGGGAGGTGGAAACGGAAAGGGAGGAGTCAGATGGCGAAGGGCAGATAGTGGTAGAGTGGGACAAGAGAAGGAAGCAATAACAGAGCTGCGAATAAAGAGCTCTTACTATACTGCCACGTGTCCTTGTTGTTTGTACTAGGCAAGGGACACTACAACTGGCGATGAAGTTGGACCCCGCTGTAGGAAGGTGGAATCTGACTATATGGTTGCCCCCACTTTTTTCCTGGTGTTTTGCTGGTTTATGACTTAGTTGGACTGGGGTCCTGCTATTCAGGGCCCCAGTCTATCTGCTTCCTCTCTAAAATGGTTTCCATGTACCTTAGGTACATCTCTGATTGGAATCTGGAGTGCCCTTATAAGTCCCTAGTATATGGTATACTATGTACCCAGGGCATAGGTACCTCAGAGGTCTACCAGGGGCTGCAGCATGTATTGTGCCACCCCTGGAAGGCCATCCAAAATGACACCACAGGTCTGCTACTGCAGCCTGGGTAAGGTGGTGCATGCACCCCTTACTGTGATATAGGCTACCTATATCACTACATAGATACACACATATAAACCTATAAGTCACTCCTATGGCAGGCCTTATCAATCCTGAAGGCAGAGTGCTTGGTTCCTATGTGAGAGGGTACCCCTGAATGAGCAGAGCCCCTCTGCAGCGTTCGGAGACCCTTCTCTGATGCTGTTTGTAGTGCAGCCTGACCATATACTCTTAAGCGCATTATAACCTCACGTTAAATGCTAACTTTGGGATGGCTGCAAGGAAACATGTCGTGTTTGGTGTCAAACATCTTGGAATACTACCCCCCCGCCAGTTCTGGCGGCGGGGGTAGCATTCCACCCTTCTAGAGGGAGAGACATGTACACACCGGCCTGCCCGGTAACTTCTTTCCAAGCCCTGGCATCACAAAATGGATGCCGCTGCCACAGACACGGGTCTGGCCTCCTGCTGCTGACTGAAACTCCGGCAGGGGAGGCCTGGACAATAGGTTTCCTGTCCCAGGGAGATGTAACCACCTCCCCAGACAGGATAATGTGTATTGGGGCTGGGCGGGAGCACTCTCTGGTGCTTTGAAGTCCTGCACTGGGGGCACATTTGGTGTCCCTGTGCATACCCCAGTTCAAACTGGTTCAGGGGCTTCCAGCCCCTGCTCTGGCGCGAAACTGGACAAAGGGAATGGATGTAACCACCCCTCTTCCCTGACCCTCCCATAGGTGGGTCCCCAGAGTATGTCCAACCCCCTAACTTAGTATAAGTATGGGACCCCAGTCCTTAGGACTTTAGATTTACCTGGACGAAACTCTGATACAGAATCCTGGACCTTCGATGCTCTACTTGATGATTAGAGGACTGAAGAATCTCCCTTGGGGTCAAGGAGTGACTCCCCTGCTTGGCAGGCACCAACAAAGCAATTGTCCGGTCTGCATCGCTGAAGCTCCCGCCGAACGCCAAAGTCTTTGCACCACCAGAGGTGGATTTCTAGACTTCCCCGAGGCTGCCCTGAGTCTCCAGCAAAGCTGAGGCCCATAGCTGTCGTGGGTAATGTGGAACTGTGACCCTTGGACACCAAGCACATTTGCAAGTGCATCCTCTTTCTGGTCTTCCACGAAGTTGTGCTTTGGGCTCCGAGTAGCCCCCGCCTCCAGCACCAACTGCACCGAAGATCACTGGCCTCCACTCCACGAGTGTCCCGTGAGCCAGCTCTAAGTGCCTCCACTCGAGGCTCCTTTGCGGTTGCTAGTCCGTTGGCTAGTGGGCCCTCCCGAAGGCCAATCTTCTTCTGCTTGGGCTTCCCTGATTGCTCCAGGTGTGCCCTGACTTACCCTCGCTGGGTGAGTCCCTCAGACCTTGCTGGTCTGCACCACCATCCTTCTTCTATTTCCACAAGACTTGCCGTTGCCAAGGCTTGTTGGGTCCAATCCGGTCGCCGACACTGCTGCAATCGACAGACGTTGTGGGACAGCTCGAATCCAGCTCCTGGTTGTTGTCGACGCCTCCTGGACCTCGTGGCTGAAGAGTCAAGACAACTGTCAACCTACCTGAAGCACCCAACATCGGTGGGCATCCGCTCATCGCCTTCCTGGTCACTGGCTAGTGACCCAGACTCTGTCCCCTCTGCTTTCAGGTTCTTCAGATCTTCGATCCACCTTTGGATCCACCCGAACACTTTCAACTTGGCCGCCAGCAGCACTTTGCAGCAGATCGCCATTGAAAACGACGACGAAACCCGACCCCGAAAGACAGCTATGCACCCGGCTTCCCTGGGTGAAGTAACTCGAGTACTCCAGTGCTCCCGTGGGTATAGACTCTAGAACAACCCATTTCTAAAGGGGTTTGCTCCAAGTCCTCCTCTAAGTGTCCCTTTTCTTTAAAATTCCAACCGCGACTTTCCCCTTAGAAGTCAACGGCGATTCGCGGCTGTGTTCTCACACTGCACGCGTCCCCCGTGGGTCCCCTGTGTCACTACCTTGGGTGGTTCCTTGAGGTCCAAGCACTTCTACAGGCTCTAGGCCTTGTGTCTAGCTCAGTCGTGGTTCTTATACCACTTTATTGGTATATGGTTTGGTACGCCCCTAGGGCTCAAACGTGTATTTGTGCTATTACTGTTGATAACTAACTTATTATTATTATTAATACTTTCTTAATATAGCGCATGGCTACCCGTAGGCCTCCCAGCGCTCAAGCCATCACTGTAAATATTCACTCTTACTACAAGTGCTGAAATAGCCACGTTTTCAGTTCCTTCCTGAATTCGAGATGATGGGTCAATTTCCTCATTTTGGTGGGGAGCGAGTTCCATAGGACCGAAGCATTGAACGAGAACATCCGGCCTCCCGTTCTAATTCTCTTAATCCTTGGGACTGTGGCTTGCAGTTGGTCAGCTGATCTCAAGTTCCGGGAAGGGTGATAGAACGACAGCATACTCTTAAGAATTTTGGGGCCGGTTCCCCACAGTGATTTGTGTGCTATACATAACGCCTTAAATTTTATAAGTTCCGTAATAGGTAGCCAATGTAGTGCCATCAGTGCCGGTTTGGCAGACAGATTTCTAGGGACATTGTGAAGGAGCCTAGCTGCGCAGTTCTGTACTATTTGTAGCTTGTTAGTGGTGGTCTTTGTCGCCCCCAAATATAAGGAGTTGCAGTAGTCCAGCCGTGTAAGCACCATAGATTGTACCAGTGTTCTGCGTGAGGTTTGTGGGAGCAAAGGTAGAATTTTCCGAAGTTGTCTAAGCATGCCATAGCATGTGGCCGCAACTTGGACTGCTTGATATTCCAGGTTTAATGAAGAGTCAAGCCAGATTCCTAGGCTTCTAATTCTGTCTTTAGGTTTGGGGGGAGCCCCTACGAGACTAGGCCATTGTACTGGAGGGGGGGTATCATGTTTATCCCCGAGGATCATTAACTCCGTTTTCTCTCCATTCAATTTTAAAAAGTTATAACTTATAACTTATGTACTTCGAACTCTAGCCTCATAAAGAGACTAGAGGGGTGTGTTTAGCAATAAATACATATATTTTGAATATATGCCTGGTGTGGTCCTCTTTCATTTGGTCACTCAAGAGATTATAGACTGGTAAAACAAGCTGCTTTACATTCCTTCAAGACTTAGCCTGAAGGCTGCTCTCCATAGCTACCACTAGGATAGCTTTCAATAACAGTTGTCTTTAACCTATCTCCAATAAGGGGTTGTTTGGACTGGTGCAAGGTGCCCACTATAATTAGTGGACAGCATATACCAGGCCAACTTCTCACATTGGTGTGCAGCGTGTGGGATTCCAGCTTGCTATTGTTTTACCAGATAATCTCAATTGAATTGATCAACTGAAAACCACTAAGGGTACCTTAGGTACATATAAATCAAGCTTAGGATACAGTAAGTTCTACTGAACTTAGAGTTGTGTGTTAAGGGATAGCACACCCTTTCTACAACTCAAGAGAGTTTAGTAGGCCACACTAGAGTAGGTAGGTAGTGCATACACCACACCTCACTAGTAATGTCTTCCAAGCCAGGACCCAGTGAGTCCTTGCCAGAAGCCAGTGGGCTTCTTCCCTCCAAGGATGATAATCTCCCATTCTTGGAATTGAGAGCATTGTGCAATACTAGGAAGCTGAAGACAGGCAAAAGTGCCAGCACCCAACACCTCAGGGAGGTGCTTCTGTCAGATGATCTCAGCAGACCCCTAGGGTCTGAAGGGGTAGGCAGACAGGGTGGGGCAGAAGATGATGAAAAGGGGTCAGAGGTGAAGAAACCCAGGGTCCCCCCTCTGAAACTGGCCAGGAAGGTGAAAATGACCTTGACCTGGAAAACCCAATTCCTCCTGTGGAGGAGGAGGAGGATCAGAATGACCTCCCCTTTGCCCCCCAGGAAGAATTGTGAGTGTGCCCAGAAGGCCTAGATCTCCTTCTCAGGAGTCTAACCACTCTGACACCTCAATAGGGACCTCTGTTTCCTCTCATAGGAGGGAATCCTCTCATGAAAGGAAAGAGAGACTGCTCAGATATGGAGAAGCTCAGTTGAAGCTCAGAAGAGAGCAGTTGGCTATAGACAGGGAGTCCCTAGAGCTTGAAAAGCAAAGCAAAAAAAGATGGGACTAGAGTCCCACGGTGGCAGCAATTTCCCCAGAGATAGGGAAAGGTCTTATGACCATAGAAACCTGAGCAAGATTGTCCCTCCCTACCAGAGTGGGGATGACATCCACAAATGGATAACTGCACTGGAGAGGGCCTGTAAAGTACAGAGGGTCCCTCAGGAGCAGTGGACAGCAATCTTGTGGCTCTCCTTTGCAGACAAAGGTAGAGACAAGCTCCTCACTGTAAGAGAAGAGGATGCTGACAATTACAAAGTCTTGAAGAGTGCTCTGATAGATGGGTTTGGCCTAACCACTGAACAGTATAGGTTGAAGTTCAGAGACACCCAAAAGGCTCAGACTCAAGACTGGGTTGACTTTGTAGATTGTGCTACTAAGGCTCTGGAAGGTTGGATACATGGCAACAAGGTGCATGACTTTTTAGGATTGTACAATTTGATTATGAGGGAGCAGATCCTTAATAATTGTCAAAACCAGCTTTTACACCAGTACCTGGTGGACTCTGATCTGACCTCTCCCCAAGAATTGGGAAAGAAGGCAGACAAATGGGTCAGGACCAGAGTAAAGACTAAGAATCAGGGTGGTGACCAGAAGAAAGATTCTACCAAGTCCCAAGAGAAAGGTGGGGATAAATCTAAGGATAAATCCACTACAGGGCCCCAAATGTCCTCTTCTGGGGGTGGGTCCCAAACTCCTTCCTCTCCTGAAAAGAAACCATATTGCCATGTCTGTAAAAAGCCTGGACACTGGAAAACTGATCCCAGTTGCCCCAGGATTGGCAATAAAGAAAATGTTCCTCCAACAACTACTACCACCCCTCCTGGTACTACCAGTAGTAATCCTCCAGTTGGGAGTAGTGCACCCAAAAAGTTAGGTGCTTTTGCAAGAGGAACAGAGGTGGGCCCTAGTTTAGACAGGACCCCCTCAACAGACTCCTCTGACTCTGATGGTGGTATAGGATTTGCCACCTTTACCATGGGTCCCAATGCATTGGGCAGGTACAGATTGGAGCCAATAATTAATGGTCAGAAAGCTGTGGCATTTAGGGACACAGGGGCTAGTGTCACAATGGTGGCAGGGAAACTAGTCCCCCCTCACCAGCTTTTACCTGAGTTTAAATACCAGGTAACCAACATTGATGGTGTCAGAACAGATCACCCCATGGCCATAGTCAATCTCAGCTGGGAAGGGGTCACAGGCCCAAAAAGAGTGGCAGTGTCCCCAACCTTGCCTGTAGATTGCCTGATGGGCAATGATCTGGAAATTTCAGCCTTGGCTGAAGTTGAACACCAAACCCATCTGAGAATGCTGGGCGTCCCTGTAAAGGTTAGTGGGGCTGTGATGGCCACAGCCCAAGCCCAGGGAAATGTTGGAGAGATGGAGCCTGGAAGAATGGCCCACTCTCCCCCAAAAGAGAGCACAAGGGTTGAAGAAAAGTCTTCTTCCCTCCAGACAGTAGGTAAGGGTCAGCCTCCTCAGGGAACTGACCCTACCCCTAGTGAAGGAACTGCCCCAGAGGTAGTCAGGCCTGGCCTGGCCACACCCCTGATGGCAGAGGACCCTTCCAAGGTGGCACCCAGTCTGGAGCAGGTAACCTGCCCCTCTCTACCCTGCCTCAGTCAGCCCAGGGCTGCAGAGGTCAGGGAGGTCAGTGGACCCCCCAGGGCCCCGTGTCCAGAGGAACCCCCCATCAGCAGATATGGGGCACCCCGTCTAGTAGCCCTAGCCAGGTGAAAATTCCTCAACACACTGAGGGATCCCCCATACCTTTGGGTAGGGACCTCCCCCACAAGGACTCTGTTAGGCAAGGGCAAACCTGGGACCAAAAGGTTCCAAACCTGCCATGTCCCTCCAGTGGTCCATCCAAAGGGACCCAACCCCCAGCTGTAGGCAGCCAAAGGTTGACCCTTAGAGCAAAGTGCAACTCAGTCATGGAAAGACAGGCATACATGGTGACCAGTGATCTGAGGAAGCTGAGACCAACCTTCCTAGGGCCTCACTTCCCTTCTCAGACACCTCACCAGCCTTGTACTTTACCCAAGCACACCACAGGCAGTAATTCCCCATGGTGGAGACCCTCTCATACCCTTAGGGTGAGGGATTGCTTAGTGGACCATAAGACAGGGGGCAACCATGCTAGTGCAGGTGCTTCCTTATATGGCCACTTAGTCAATAAAGGCTCAACTGGCCAAGGTTAGCCTTATCTCCTTTCGTTTGGGGGGGTTATGTAGGAAGGTGGAATCTGACTATATGGTTGCCCCCACTTTTTTCCTGGTGTTTTGCTGGTTTATGACTTAGTTGGACTGGGGTCCTGCTATCCAGGGCCCCAGTCTATCTGCTTCCTCTCTAAAATGGTTTCCATGTACCTTAGGTACATCTCTGATTGGAATCTGGAGTGCCCTTATAAGTCCCTAGTATATGGTACACTATGTACCCAGGGCATAGGTACCTCAGAGGCCTACCAGGGGCTGCAGCATGTATTGTGCCACCCCTGGAAGGCCATCCAAAATGACACCACAGGTCTGCTACTGCAGCCTGGGTCAGGTGGTGCATGCACCCCTTACTGTGATATAGGCTACCTATATCACTACATAGATACACACATATAAACCAATACGTCACTCCTATGGCAGGCCTTATCAATCCTGAAGGCAGAGTGCTTGGTTCCTATGTGAGAGGGTGCCCCTGCATGAGCAGAGCCCCTGTAGTGCAGCCTGACCATATACTCTTAAGCGCATTATAACCTCGCGTTAAATGCTAACTTTGGGATGGCTGCACGGAAACATGTTGTGTTTGGTGTCAAACATCTTGGAATACTACCCCCCCGCCAGTTCTGGTGGCGGGGGTAGCATTCCACCCTTCTAGAGGGAGAGACATGTACACACTGGCCTGCCCGGTAACTTCTTTCCAAGCCCTGGCATCACAAAATGGATGCCGCTGCCACAGACACGGGTCTGGCCTCCTTCTGCTGACTGAAACTCCGGCAGGGGAGGCCTGGACAATAGGTTTCCTGTCCCAGGGAGGTGTAACCACCTCCCCAGACAGGATAATGTGTATTGGGGCTGGGCGGGAGCACTCTCTGGTGCTTTGAAGCCCTGCACTGGGGGCACATTTGGTGTCCCTGTGCATACCCCAGTTCAAACTGGTTCAGGGGCTTCCAGCCCCTGCTCTGGCACGAAACTGGACAAAGGGAATGGGTGTAACCACCCCTCTTCCCTGACCCTCCCATAGGTGGGTCCCCAGAGTATGTCCAACCCCCTAACTTAGTATAAGTATGGGACCCCAGTCCTTAGGACTTTAAATTTACCTGGACGAAACTCTGATACAGAATCCTGGACCTTCGATGCTCTACTTTACGATTAGAGGACTGAAGAATCTCCCTTGGGGTCAAGGAGTGACTCCCCTGCTTGGCAGGCACCAATGAAGCAATTGTCTGGTCTGCATCGCCAAAGCTCCTGCCGGATGCCGAAGTCTTTGCACCACCAGATGTGAATTTCCAGACTTCCCCGAGGCTGCCCTGAGTTACCAGCAAAGCTGAGGCCCATAGCTGTCGTGGGTAATGTGGAACCGTGACCCCTGGACACCGAGCACATTTGCAAGTGCATCCTCTTCCTGGTCTCCCACGAAGTTGTGCTTTAGGCTCCGAGTCGTCCCCGCCTCCAGCACCAACTGCACCAAAGATCACTGGCCTCCACTCCACGAGTGTCCCGTGAGCCAGCTCTAAGTGCGTCCACTTGAGGCTCCTTCACGGTTGCTAGTCCGTTGGCTAGTGGGCCCTCCCGAAGGCCAATCTTCTTCTGCTTGGGCTTCCCTGATTGCTCCAAGTGTGCCCTGACTTACCCTCGCTGGGTGAGTCCCTCAGACCTTGCTGGTCTGCACCACCATCCTTCTTCTATTTCCACAAGACTTGCCGTTGCCAAGGCTTGTTGGGTCCAATCTGGTCGCCAACACCCCTGCAATCGACAGACATCGTGGAACAGCTCGAATCCAGCTCCTGGTTGTTGTTGAGACCTCCTCGACCTCGTGGCTGAAGAGTCAAGACAACCATCAACCTACCTGATGCACCCGACATCGGTGGTTATCCGCTCATCGCCTTCCTGGTCACTGGCTAGTGACCCAGACTCTGTCCCCTCTGCTTTCAGGTTCTTCAGATCTTCGATCCACCTTTGGATCCACCTGAACACTTTCGACTTGGCCGCCAGCAGCACTTTGCAGCAGATCACCATTGAAAACGACGACGAAACCCGACCCCGAAAGACACCTATGCACCCGGCTTCCCTGGGTGAGGTAACTCGAGTACTCCAGTGCTCCCGTGGGTATAGACTCTAGAACAACCCAGTTCTAAAGGGGTTTGCTCCAAGTCCTCCTCTAAGTGTCCCTTTTCTTTAAAATTCCAACCGCGACTTTCCCCATAGAAGTCAACGGCGATTCGCGGCTGTGTTCTCACACTGCACGCGTCCCCCGTGGGTCCCCTGTGTCACTACCTTGGGTGGTTCCTTGTGGTCCAAGCACTTCTACATGCTCTAGGCCTTGTGTCTAGCTCAGTCGTGGTTCTTATACCACTTTATTGGTATATGGTTTGGTACGCCCCTAGGGCTCAAACGTGTATTTGTGCTATTACTGTTGATAACTAACTTATAACTTATGTACTTCGAAATCTAGCCTCATAAAGAGACTAGAGGGGTGAGTTTTGCAATAAATACATATATTTTGAATATATACCTGGTGTGGTCCTCTTTCATTTGGTCACTCAAGAGATTATAGACTGGTAAAACAAGCTGCTTTACATTCCTTCAAGACTTAGCCTGAAGGCTGCTCTCCATAGCTACCACTAGGATAGCTTTCAATAACGGTAGTCTTTAACCTATCTCCAATAAGGGGTTGTTTGGACTGGTGCAAGGTGCCCACTATAATTAGTGGACAGCATATACCAGGCCAACTTCTCACACCCGCCTGCTGATCGCGCCAGTACTTAACGGCGGAGTGCAGACGGGTATCTACCCGTATGTTCAGTGGATCGTCTGACGCGGCCTTGGGAGCCCACCCCGGGCGCGCCTTCCTGCGGCAGTACCTGTTTCATGACGTGACCTCGGGAGCCCACCCCGGGCGCGCCTTCCTGCGGCTGCATCAGCTCTTGCCTGTACTTGTATGGTTGCGACATCGGGAGCCTACTCCGGTCGCACGTTGCTGGCTGGTGCGGTGCGCGCTCCTGCATCGACGTGCTGTCAGGAGCCCACCCTTGCGCCTGTTCGTCCCGCCTGCCAGCTGCCTACTGATGCTCCTGCCAGCTGGATTTCTGGTTTGGTTTTACTACAAGGTGCTGCTCTCTTCTCATTACTGTGGACGTTGCACCTTTGCCTCACTTGCTGTATGCCCTGCTCTGGCCCTGGCTCTCGGCATGATTAGCCCTGCCCAGCGGCCATCTTAAAGTCAGGCAGGCTCACCAATCAGCTGCCAGACTCTGTGAGTGGCCATTTTGGAGTCAGGCAGTGATACCACTGCTTTGGGACCTTTTATAACTCAGTGCTCTCTCAGTTGAGGACGTTACTACAGATTGCGCTGTCACATTCTCTGATGCTTGGCTGCTCACCTCCTCTACTGAGTCACCTTGTTTTCTTTCGCTTCAGTCGCTCACATTGACTACTGCCACGAACCTGCATCCACGTGGGGTAATCTACTTCTTTCCTCTGAGGACGCCTACATCTATCACTCATCCCCGTGTGGCCGTCCCCAACCATGTCTCTCTCACCGACTACCGGCCAACGCTCCGCATCACAGGACAGGGGAGCCATGGCACAGTCGCCCACCTCATCGTCACAGGTGGTAGGTCCCACACTTGCCATGCTGGGAGTTCCTTTTCTGCACCCCCCCGGAACCGATGCCTCTCGTACCTGGCGGAGGTATGGGTCTTCGCTGGCAGGAATGACTGGAAGACTTTGAGGACTTCATGAAAGGCTTGCAAGTGTCGGATCCTGGTCAACAACTCATTGCACTGCGCAATTTCGTTGGGAAAGAAGTTGGTCAAATAATCAAGGAGTTTCCAGCTGATGTTGCATCGTCTTATCCAGATGTGCGTGAAGCACTCAACAGAAACTTTCTTCACAAACGAAACATTGACTATGAACGTTATACTTTCAATCTAGCCTCCCAAGCAAAGGATGAATCAATGGGAGAATTCATGTTGCGCCTTAAACGGCTAACACGTTACTGTGCGTTTGACTCCTTCACGACTGAAGATGCTCTCCGCCTCCGCATATTTGAAGGGTGTCAATCTGAGTCCCTTCGCAGATGCCTTCTAAAGAAGAGATATTCCTTGGATGAAATTGAAGAAATGACGAGAGTCAATGACCAGGCAGAAGAACATGCAAAACGAATGGAAGCTGGAAAAGGTGAAAAACGGGAACAAGCCCTCCAAATTCAATCTCGTCACATAGAGCGTCACTCCTATGCAGGTCGAAGACCGTCCAAGCCCAAGGACTATTCTCACAGGCCAAGTCGTCATCGCAGTCCAGACCGGACTGACAAGGGACAGGAGTCAAGACTTACCTCACACCGAGACTTGGCCTGCATTAGGCCAGAATTGTCAGCGATGTGGCAAAGAAAATCATTTTGAAACGGTATGCAGGACAACTCGCAGAGACACCCACAGGAACTCCAAACAATACAGCTCTCGTCATCACGCCAAAGTAGTACGAGATCGCAGAGATACGTCCTCCAGCTCGTCACGTTTGCGTCTCTATTCTCACGCCTCTCGTAGATCGCAACGATCAGAATCTCGTGAATCAAGGTCCCTCACACCGATATCGCAAGACAGTGAGGAATATGTCTGCCTGGTCGCGGATCCGGATAGGCTCAAGAAATATCCCAGACTGCACCTCCAAATGGGTGAGCACTTAGCCAAGTTTGTACTGGACAGTGGGGCATCTTTCAATTACATCTCAGTTGCAGAATACAACAAAATGGATCCACGACCGATCCTGCACAAAGCTGCGGTGCGAGTATACACATGGATGTCGAAGGAACCCCTTCCATGCTTAGGACAATTTCAGACCTCTCTCACATACAAAGATAGAACCATTCCAGCTCGCATTCACGTCATCGAAGGACCTGAAGCTGACTGATTCTTAGCTTGCCCACAGTGGAACGACTTCAACTGGTGGGGTTATTATACTGAGTGGATGATGAACCTGACATAGTTCACAAGTTTCCGAAATTGTTTACAGGACTCGGAAAAATGACCAACTTTCAAGTTCATCTGCATATCAATGAACGGGTGACGCCTATAGCTCAACACCCCAGGAAAATACCATTTCATCTTCAACAGTCGGTGGAAGAAGAGCTGCAGGATCTTCTGCGGGCAGACATCATTGAACGAGCTTCTGGTCCCACTCTCTGGGTATCTCCAGTGGTTATAGTACCAAAGAAAGGATCAGAACGTAAAGTCCGCCTATGTGTTGACATGAGAGCGCCCAATACTGCCATTGAAAGGGAAAGACACCCTGGATCTCATATCAGTGATATGATCACAACCTTTAATGGGGCACAGATATTTTCTAAACTAGACCTTAACAAGGGCTATCACCAGCTTGAATTGCACGAAAGGTCACGATACATTACCACATTTTCGACCCATCAAGGTCTATTCAGGTACAAACAACTCAGTTTTGGAGTCTCTTCGGCAGCTGAGATCTTCCAGGAAGTAATTAGAAGAGTGATACATCACATTCCCAACACTCTTAATTATAGTGATGACATCCTCGTGTTCGGAGCAACTGTACTAAACTCCAAACCATCCAGAACGCCGCAGCCAGACTCATCCTCGGGACACCACGTCATGAACACATGACCCAACACCTACGAGACCTCCACTGGCTCCCCGTCGAGAAGAGGGTCACCTTCAAACTCCTCACCCATGCCTACAAATCACTCAACAACAGCTGACCCAAATGCCTCAACGAGAGATTATCCTTCCACGCACCCAAGAGGAACCTCCGATCCACCGACCTCGCCCTGGCAGAGGTCCCCCGCATCTGCAGAAACAGAACAGGCGGGAGAGACTTCTCCCACATCGCAGCCAAGACCTGGAACGAGCTCCCTGTGAACATCAGATGCGCCCCGACCCTGCACACGTTCAGGAAGAACCTCAAGACCTGGCTCTTCAACTGATCCGGAGCTGCCCCCCCCCAGCGCCTTGAGACCCTCACGGGTGAGTAGCGCGCTATATAAAACCCTGATTGATTGATGGATTGACTGTACAGGAGCACAATAAAGCACCGGATCGAGTATGTCACGCATTACTGGAAGCTAATCTAACACTCAACAAAGACAAATGTGAATTTCACAAATCCACCTTGAAATTCTATGGCCACATCTTCTCGGGCACAGGAATAAGACCAGATCCTGAAAAAATTGCAGCGCTGAACGACACCCCTCACTCTTGAGACGCTGGAGATGTACGGTCATTCTTAGGAATGGCCAGCTACTGTGCACGGTATATTAAGGACTATGCCACCATCAGCTATCCACTGAGGAAACTGACTAAACAAGGTCACACATTTCAATGGACCACCAGCTGTGATCAAGCATTCCACGCAATTAAAACAGCCGTTGAATCAGGCAAAAACCTGGCATACTTTAACCCTCGTCGGAAGATGGAAATCACAGTGGATGCCAGTCCGGTGGGACTGGGAGCCATATTGGCTCAGTATGACAAGGTAAGTGACCAACGCCACATAGTGGCGTATGCCAGCAGCAGCCTGACGGACAATGAACGAGCATACTCCCAGCCGGAGAAAGAAAGTCTTGCAGTAGTCTGGGCCTGTGAGCACTTTCACATCTTCATCTATGGAAAACACTTCACACTCATCACGGACCACCAAGCCCTGATAACCATATTTGGAAATCCCCGAGCTAAAATGCCACCAAGAATTGAACGTTGGGGAATTCGTCTTCAAGAATATACGTACACTATCATCCACAAACCCGGAAAAGAAGCCAATCCGGCAGATTACATGTCGCAACATCCCAAGAAGTCATCAAGCTCGAATCCGTCGCTGGCGGAGGAATACATACACTTTGTTGTGGCTCCAGCAACACCACCTGCAGTCCCTCTAGAAGCCATCATTTAAGCCACAGTCAGAGTTGCACCGTTACAGGATGTGAAACATCGCATTCAGACAAATAGTTGGAGACACCTAGAAGAACCTGGGCACAAGAATCAAGCTGATGGTCATGAGCTAGCTTCTTTCCGACATGTAAAAGAGGAACTATCCATCACCAAAGAGGGCCTCTTGTTAAGAGACAAAAGGATCGTCATTCCAAAGCAACTGCGTCAAGGCATTGTCAATTTAGCACACGAAGGACACCAAGGCATTGTAGCCACGAAGCGAGCACTGAGGGATCGGGTCTGGTTCCCTTCTCTTGATCAGATGGTCGAACTCACCTTGAAAGACTGCTCTCAGTGTCAGTTGGTCAGTAGAGAGGAACCACCCGCACCTCTACAAATGTCGGAACTACCGGAGGATGTGTGGGAACATGTTGCAGTAGACTTCTTTGGTCCCATACAATCTGGCAAATACATCATCGTTATAATGGATGAGTACTCTCGCTTCCCCATTGCCTAACTCATATCATCAACCAGAGCAGCCACCACCATACCAGTGCTGGATGAGGTCTTTGCAGCCTGGGGAATTCTCAAGGTAGTCAAGACGGACAATGCCCTCCGTTTAACGGACAGGAATTCACCGCGTTTGCAAACCATCTCAGTTTTCGACATCGGAAGATCACTCCCCTGTGGCCACAGGCAAATGGTATGGTCGAAAGATTCATGCCTACTCTGAAGAAGGCTATACAGCAAGCGGAACTCTCCAAGCGAGACATTCAAACAGCACTGAACGAGGTGTTAAGAGCATATAAAACCACGACTAACAGCACTACAGACAGATGTCCAGCAACCCTGATGCTGGGCCACACAGTGCGTACGAGAATACCAACTTGGGAAGAATCCACCTGTTGCAGGAGGCAAGATCCAGAACATAAGGAGCTAGCAGCAGGAGACGGAGCCAGAAAAGCCAAGATGAAAGAATATGCGGACAGTCGTCGGAGAGCCAAACCATCAACCATCAAAGAAGGGGACTGGGTGCTTGTCTGACAAGAACAACAAAGGAAATCCGAAACCGATATCACGTTCATCCTCTGCTGGTAACGAAACAAAAAGGGACTATGATCACGGCTGCTTCAGATGACAAGAGGATAACAAGAAATGTCACGCATTTTCAGAGATGTAAGCCAGTCACAAGAGAAACATTAGAAGTACCAGAAAGCACAACAAAAGAGGACACTCAGGTGACAGGAAGTGAATACGTGTCTCCATTTCTTCTGGCTGAAAGTGAAAAACCCGCTCAAGATGTTGCCGGTTGGCCACAGCATACTCATCGGAGGCCTACACGTCTAATTGAAGAACTGTAACTATGTTCTTTTCTTTTTCTCTCTCTCTTCTTTTTCTAATTGACTTGTTCTAATGTTGTTGATATCAGTTCAAATTGTGTACGGAGAGGGGAGGTGTAGTATTGTGGCAGATGGAGAGCCACGGACGATAGGACCTGGGACGGGAACTTGGGAGGTGGAAACGGAAAGGGAGGAGTCAGATGGCGAAGGGCAGATAGTAGTAGAGTGGGAAAAGAGAAGGAAGCAATAACAGAGCTGCGAATAAAGAGCTCTTACTATACTACCACGTGTCCTTGTCATTTGTACTAGGCAAGGGACACTACACAATAGAGTGGCACTAAACACAATAATGTGTCTTGCTGAGGGGCCAAGCTGGCAAAAACAACCAGCAAAAACGGAGCCCTGAACCAGAAGTGCAATTTGAAATCTCGATTAAAATCTAACTTGTAATGCAGCTATTTGGAGCAATTCAGTAACGTGACAGCAATGCAATTTGAATTATTCATTCTAGAGCATTGTTGTTCCCTTTCACAGAAGCAGGTGCGGACAGGGCATTCCCCTGGTGGGCTGGAGCCCTTGGAGGCAGGTTTCAGAAGCCCATGGCTACTCCTGGCCTCTGTTAATTGCAGCAGTCATAAGGATGCTTCAAGAGAGTGAGAAAAAGAAGAGGAGGCGGAGAGAAAGAGATCAGAGAAGGGGAAGAGAGAGGGAACGGGTGGATGGAAAGAGAGAAACAGATACAGTGGGGTGTGGCTGCTAGGAACATTTTTACCAGGGCTTCTGTTGGATCCCCAGTCCCGGCCTGCACCGGTGGGGCTGTCGGAAAAACTGGCATTATTCGTGCGTACAAAAGCACTTTTTGCCATAATTACGAAACTGGAGTGCGTTTTGAAGCTGTGCACCAGTGCGAGCCACAATGCAACAAAGCATGTAATATGAATGAACTTGTATAATCTCGGAAATCACATAAAAGGAACAGCATCACTGTACAGAATCGAGTTAACATGATAGGCTTGTAACAAACTGGAATGGCTCATTTATTGCCTCTCCTCAATATAAATGTCTTTGAGATGTAATATTGAAAGCAGGTGATGCAGAGAGAGGAAGAGCAGATAGTTGTAGTTTATGTTGTGCTCGATGTAATTTATTGCCCTAGGGGGGAGATTTACTAAGATTTTATGCCGTGACTGTGTCACAAAACTGACGCAAATTGGTGCAAAATCTTTTTTTTCTGATTTCATTTCCAGCACTAAACTTGTTTAGCGCTGGAAATAACGTGAAAGTAATGCAAAGCAGCTGTGTACCAAGGGGGCGTACCATGGGTGTAGCATGGGCGTTTCGATACAATCACGCAAGGTTTCTGACGCTAAGCCCGATTTACTAAATAAAGTAGACAGGGTTTAGCGTCAGAAAACTCCGACCTTTTGAAGTAGGTGCAGAAGAAATGCTTTAATCTCTCGTTCCTTTTCCGACTTTGCACGTATGCTGCACTTTACAGCACACATACAAAGAGGAAAAAGGGTTAAATTCAGTCTATGCAGAGTATTTTGTACTGGTAGGGTACCCTTCCAGTACAAAACCTATGCTAGACTCACGGAGACACCCTTGCACTATGGCGCAAAGGTGTCTCCGTGGCGCACGGCAGCTGATTTCAGCGCAGGCGCTAGGGAAAGGGGAGGAGAGTGCCATCTTTCTGTAAATATGGCGCTCTCCTGCTCTCTCCTTCTCATGCAGCGCAGCATTTGTGGCTGCTGCACTGCGCTGCACTGCACTGCATGAGTAAGTGGTAAATCTGGCCTCCAGTGTGTAAAAAGAGGGAAAGGATGTTATTCTTGTGTCACAGTTCACAGTGCTGCATGTCACGAGTGTATTAAATATAGGCTAGCAAAATATGTAATTGTTTCATTTGAGTTATTGTGATGTTCATAATACACTATACCCAGGTGCTCAATAAAAGAAGAGGGAACATACTTTACAAAAATAAATACGAACCGTGGAGTGTGTGTTTTGTGCGGGGTGGCATACAAGGGTTTTACAGTTTATCTTGCACCATGGGTGGGACTGTCTGATATATGTGAAGAAGTCAGTGGCGTGATGGGAACCCTTTACAGAACTGAAGCCCAGCTATTTACTGGCAAAATAATGACAACAACCTTAATTTTAAAATGTTATTCTTACTGCAGCTTCATCAGTTTGTAGATCTCTCAATAACATATGATGTCGTAGACTCCCCTGTAGGAAACTCTGGACATGCTCGAAGCTTCATCCTGAAAGAGTTGCCGGGGTAACCATATGCCTGGCCTTCTCATGCTACATACCAATAGCATGAAATGCTGTCTCTGTGGAAATCTGCCAAGCAGTCTCCTTCATCCAGTCCAGGAAAAAAATAAAGACTCCTCACACAACACCTACATCTGTCTAAAATCCCAAACGCCACATAACCATACCTTTTACTTTCACAACCCCTTTCACCCCTTATCCTCTGCTCACTGCCCCCCACCCCATATACCCCTGCCTCCTTTCTCCCCTTCTGATGTTCCTCCCACTTTGATAGTTGCTTGGTAGCTATGCGTGTCCTATATAAATTACAAACATACATATATACATACAACCAAAGTACAACTTGCAAAATAAGTTATTTTCAATAAAAAAGTATGATTCAACAAAAAGCTAGATGGAAAAATGTAAATTAATTGCGTAACTAGATATACAGACTGACAACGGGATCAATGAGCCAATATTAGATAACTGTTCAAATGGGTTTAGGGGTAGGGATCCTGGGAAAAATCCTCTCAGATATGTTCAGAAAGTGAGACTGAGAGTCTTTATTGCACCCCTGGGGTCAGGGGTCAGAGGTCAGGCGTGGTGCTGAGTAGACTTAGTATAATGGCATGCAGTCAAAGGTTGTGCCCCGGCATAAATAAACAAGCATTGGCATAGCCAATAGGTCTCACTTTTGGGACCTGCTGGTTTGACAGTGCCTTTGGCGATGCTCTTCAGGATTGGCAAGATACTGTGTAGCGTGAGCAAAAGAAAAGAACATTAAGTGTACGTGTGCTAAGCATGTATCTCATGACATAACGTAAGCCAACTCTGCTTCCACTGAAAGGAAAAATATAGGGTGACACTGGCTTTTGAGCAATGGGACATGATGCCAACACTGAGAATGATTCACAGTACAAAGGCAAGCTTCATGTGCATCCCTTGAAACAAACTTTTCAAGCTGGAACTCTGAAAATAATATGGTAAGCTTAATGTGATATGAGTGAAACAACGTTTCCTCCCACTTGGTAAGGGTAGCAGAATGAAAACAATGTGGGTGAAGGCACATATGTTTAATACAAAGCAACCAGATCTGAAGGTATCTGCTGTCTTGGAATACAAATACCTTGGTTTTACCTCACCATGTAAGTATTGTGTTCTGCAGAAATAACTGTACTGCATCTTTAATTTTGGGGAGTGGATAACTAAAGATAAGTTCAAACACAGTTAAGAAAGCACAAGGGAGGCAAGACATCACAGTAAAACTGCATTGTGAAAGAGCATTGAATTGCAATCATACAATCAGCCCCTATAGGGCATAACCACAAGAACAGTGCATTATACATTTGTCAGGCTTCCAGGCCTTATACAATGTTACCATGCACAAAGCCCCTAAAAGACAAACCACTCCTGGCTGTAGAGCAAAAGCTCCAGCCAGAAGAGAGCTTGAAAATGCATTGGAAGGCAGGGAAGATGATGATTTTGAGGTTCCCCCCAACTTAGGGTGATAACCTAGAAATTGACAAGAAAAGGAAGGCCACATTGTGCTGTAAAATGTGGTGGTGATCCTGTCGCCCTGGGACCACCACAGGCTGAGATATGGATGACAAGGCATTTTAAAGGTGAGGCCCCGCAAATCATTATGGGGAGAGTTTGCTGCAAGCAGTGAATTTTATAGTAGCGGCTCTCCCAATGTACCAGAGCTGCGGTGATATTTCCTTGTTGGTTTTTTTCAGAACGCAGCCTCGCGTGTACCAAAACAGTCAACTCTAGTTCTGTAATAGGAAGTAACACCATGACATGCACACTGGTTGCAATCTACATCTTTTTAGAAATATTCTATGTGAGGAGATAAGAACAATAATTACAGCCCTGTTTAAGGAGGAAGCCTGTAGTGAGTGCTGCAGGGATGAGGGGGTGCGGTAGTGGCTGGATGTCTTTAGCTGCTACGACAAAGATGAGCATGAAAAGAATAAAAAAATAGTCCCAGACACAAAGAGATAACCACTAAAGTGGAACATTACCAGTAGTTGGGTGGTGCTCTATGCGAGTAAACAAAACACAAAAAGGAGGGACAAAGAGGAAGGATTAGCCTAGTTAATAAAAAGTAGTCAGTGGGTCAACGCTCCTACCATATGGTTGACTCTCTTTGGGCCCATATATATATATTTTTTAATGTGGGTTTCGCCCGGGGTGTCAATTGCCCCCACCCCCCAGTGTCAAGCACACATTTAAAAAAATATTAGTAGCTGGTTTATAAACAGCCCCCTTCATCCATTGGTCTGTTGTGTCACTCACATTATTCTTCCACCCAGTGCAGCATGGGGCAATGGGTCTAGCTACTTCTGCTGTTGGCTAACTTCACTGTGACTGATAGCACAGTGAATTTTCACAAGAAGAACGCCTGTGCACAATGTTCCAGAGGCTACTATGTGAATGTGTGCTTTTTGAGATTTTTGCTTTAAAGAAATACATTTTGAGACCAGAAATAGCCCAGCAACTCCTGCAGCAATAAGGTTTTTCATAAGCCATGGCAAAACAAGCATTGACAAATAGGTCTGGCGATCACTGCCAGCCTTTTGGCATTGCTATTGGTTATTAGGTCTCACATTTGCTAATGGGGGGCACTTATTGTCGTGCTCAAGCCTAATTTTTGGCCCTGTCTTAATCAGATATGTTTTTCAGTTGTCTCCCTCCTAAAATTGTCTCCTCTCAATGCCAGTGTCCTAATAAATGAACAGTAGCTGGAGTGGGCTCATCCCTTGTACTTTGAAGTGTGCTGTGGTATTGGGCATGTGGCAAGGTGAAGTAATAGCGTGCCTTTCGTGTCTCTTTTTAGTGTCTTTAAAGAACCTGCAGCTGCATTGATTGAGCTAAGTGATTTTTTGTGTATTTTCTGTTGCACACCTCTCACAGATGCACACACCAGCAGACTGGTTTAGAATCATACTTCTGCCTTCTACGTAGGACAATGTTTTAGAAGAAAGGTTTTATAGAGTCAGCAGACATGGCATCTCAGTAGATGACTGCTGCCCAGGCCCTAACTCGGCTTATGGAGGACAGCTATGAGGCAAGATCAGATACTGAGACAGCATCCCAGGGAGAGGAAGGTGGAGCAGAATCTGGAAGTGATTTTTCAGTTGGCGGAGTTCCAACCGATGACTCGTTGTCCATCATTTCAGAGGAACATGGTCATGATAATAGTCATGATGTCCCTTCACAAGCACAGTCTGTGCAGCAGAGAGACCATAGCAGGGTAGACCAAACCAGAAAGAAGACACGTGGTGGCAAGCACAGATGGAGTGCTCGTTTGGCAGCCCCAAATTAAGAGAGGCCCCAAATTTACTCATTCACTCGAGTCGTTTGATGTGAAGTGAATACAGCAATATTTTTGCTGATTGACTACCTCCATTTCTTTTTGGATATTGCCTTCCTTGAGGAAAAGTGCAGCATGGAGAAACACTTGGGCCTCCTTCTAGGACCAATGAACTCCACTTCAATTGAGGAGTTGAAGATATTTTTGGACCTTATGCCCAAAATGGGTTAGTGCACAAACCAAGCTTGCAGTCCGACTGGTCTACTTGCACAGTTTGGGCAACACCCATCTTCACACCGTACATGAGGAGGGATTGTATTTTGCTATTGCCGTGAGTGCTGCATTTCAAAGATAATTCTGTTGCATTGACACGGGACCATCCCGACCATGACAGGTTAATCAAAAGTTGACCTATTGTGGAAAAGTTGTCTGCCAGGTTTCCACAGATTTATACTCCTGCAAGGAATTGATGAGTCCTTGCTCCTGTACAAAGGGAGGCTGCTATTCAGGCAGTACATAATGAGCAAAAGAGCTTGCTATGGCATAGAGTTGTACATACTGTGTGAGAGCTCTACTGGCTATGCATACAGCTTTAGAGTGCATACAGTGAAGGACTCCCACTCTGCACCCTGTAGGTTGCCATCCCATGCAAGGAGTCACGTCAAAGATTGTATGGGAGCTTGTCCAGTCACTCCTTCATAAAGGTTATAAATAACCTCTATGTGGATAACTTCATTAAGGGAGTAGTACTGTTCAGTGAGCTGTACAAAGCTGTGATTGTGACAGGTGGTACAGCTTAATGTTGCCGCAAGGGATTCCCACACTAGCTTGTTTTTTAAAAGCTCCAAAAATCCCAGAGCACTGCATTGTGTTCTAATGAACTGCTTGCAGCCATGTTCTCTGATAGGCTGTTGGACTTGGCCCTTTTTTGCAGGGTCATCTCAGAACTTTTTACCTTCCTCCGGTATTTTTTCTGACCTGTTGTCGGTGGTTTTAGGACTCTGGGCACTTTATCACTGCTGTTCGGTGTTAAAGTGTATGTGCTCTCTATGGTAAACTTGGTAAGATTGGTCTACACCTGTTTGGCATATTTAATTTACCTATCAGTCCCTTGTACACTGGCATCTCATATACCCAGGGCCAGTAAATTAAATGCTACTGGCGGGCTTGCAGCGCTGCTTGCGCCACCCACCAATGTAGCCTTTCAAACCTATCTCAGGCCTCTGCCATTGCAGGGCCTGCACGCACAGTTTACTGCCACTGTGACGTGGCACATAAAGTGGTTGCCATGTCCGTGACTACCCTTTTATTACATATCAGTCACCCCCAAGGTAGGCCCTAGCTAGCCCTATGGGCAGGGTGCGGTGTAGGTAAAAGGTAGGACATGTGCCTTAACTGTGTGGCATGTCCTGGTAGTGACAAACAACCTATTTGGTTTCTCACTGTTGGGAGGCTGCCCTCTCATAGGAATGCATTGGGGATTCCCTGATATGTGCTTCAGTGGTAATTCCTGACTTGAGAGGAGTAGCGTGATCAAGTTTGGTATGTTTGGAATAGTGGTGATAAATGCTGCGTACTGGTGTTCGCTGATTTATTATCACTATTTTAGAAATGCCACTTTTAGAAGTAGGCATTTCTGTGTGCTATGTGTCTTTGTGGTTTCTGCCTGATGGGTATTGACTGTCTGGCCTTGGAGTGACAGGGGCTGGGGAGGTGCAGTGGCTCCAGAGGGTCTGGGTGAGTCAGCGCTAGGCTGAATAGGTCTGACTGCATTTGGAGTAGTGGGAGGAGTAGCACCTGAACCTGAATAGGGCTGTGCCTACCTTCCACAATGATGGCTCTGCCCCACTGTGGTGTGTCTGGGGCCAGGGCCTACATGAACAATGGGGAGTGTTGTGCACTTGACAAGTGCCCCCCAGAACTGGTTCGGACTGGCTGGCTCAGAGCCCTGTGCCAGGGGGAAGAACAAAGACACTTGGTGCTATAAATATTGGAGCTGTGACCCCATGTTTGCTGAACTGAAACTGATTTGGACGTGGAGGAACACTCTGCCAGGAGGAACCGTGGTGGGACTCAACCCCCGCCTGCTGGAGGGTTGAAGGGACTGCCCTCTGCCAAGGGGCCCTGCGTGCTGGCCTGCCTGTGCCCTGTTCTCTGCCCCCCTGCACTGGGGTGACCATAGCACTGGTGAGTGCTTTTTTTTCTAAGAGGAGTGGGTTTGCGCAGGACTGATTTGGGGAGTTTTAGCGGGTAAATGTGCCTATAAGGGATTTTCTTACTTTCACACAATTTAATATCTAATAGGCAAACAATGGTAGCAAGCTCTATCCAGTAGCTCACATTGAGTTATTTAAAAATTGAATTAGCTTATTCCAATTTGAAAAAATCTGTCACAGATAATTTTACACAGGTGTAGATTTTTCAAGACGTAAATTTATAATGAAAAGACTTTTCAGAGGGTACAAAAACTAATACATATGTCAATATAAATCAACACATAGTGACTGAGATTTACAATGATTTGTTGTTACATGCATCTCATTATCACTAATGTGGACACCTATTCCAAACAATATATACAGCAAGAAATTGTTACTGATCAAACAGAAAACAAATCCTCAAGTGAATAATTCACAAACAAAATAGGTGTAGTTGTCGACGTTTGGGTCTTGATAGTGAAGACATCTGTTAGACCATCTTCAGGACGGTAGATTCGAATGTTGAATGACCCTTAGAGAACTACATGAGCGATTTCAGAATATAGTTAAGTTCATTAAAATTGTCTGTCGGACATAAAAAAAAAGCTACTGAATAGCTACCGTAGTTACAAGGAGGTCCCGAGTTAAGCACAGTTATATCGAAACATTCCTGCAACGGTCCTCGTGGACCAGACTGGTCCAATTCCAGTGTTTGTCTAGAAAAAAAGACGGGCACTGCTCCGTATGATGTTCCGCTGTCTCTGCAGTCGGCGTTTGGGGAGGAGAGCTTTTTGGCTCTGCAGCGTGGGCAGCGCACTCCCCTCCTCTGTGGCCTGAGCCCCCAGGTGTGGGCTCACACTGCCCGGAAACGTGTGGGGTGCTTCATTGTTTTGCGCTCAAAAGCGCGGTGCCCTGCAGCCAGTTTTACCCTGGAATCCTGCCAAGAAGGAATCCCGAAGCGGGGATTCCTCCGTGTTGCCTGGTTGTGAGCCGGTTGTTGATTCAGGAAGCCTGATCCTGGGCGGGGCTACTGTGCGGAAGAGGAGAGCTCCGCGTGTTTCCTCAGCCCAGTTGTGGGCGGTGCCCGGACGCACACGGGAGAGACCGGAGCCTCGTGGGCTCCATCTAGCCACCCCGGGCGGCCCCTACTCTCCAGCGAGAGAGAGCCTGCAGCTGCAGAGAAAGGAAGAAGGCGGGGCCGGCCAAGAAGAAGGGACGCGAGGCCGCAGTGCCATTGCCTTGGCCATCCGGAGGTCTCCAGATAGCCTTTGGGAGCCTGTCTCGCTGGAGTGAGGGTGAGTCTGGCCATTGGGGGAATTGCCTTCGCGGGGGGACTGAGTGAGGTCTTCCCGCCCTCGGGAGCATTGCGCTACCTGTTGGTAGCATTGCGTGGATTACCCCGACCCTGGACACGAGACTGGGAGCGGTCTCCAACTTATTTTTGACACCCACAGCTGCACCTGGGAGAGTCGCGGCAGCTGCTGGTTAGGTGTCCTGTTAGGGGCCCACTATTGTTCCTAGGGGCCATCGTGGGGTGAGCCCAAGACAGGCCCCCGCTGCAGTATTTTGGAGGCTGTATCACAGGACAGGGGGGGCAGCTGCCAGATCCGCCTGAAGTAATGTGTTCCAGAGTATGTGCACTGTGGCAGGTGTTTACTATGGTGCACAGTGCTGAGGATGTATATGTGTAATGTGCTATGCTAATTATTATCACGATGTTAATGCCTCCCGCTTTGTGCTAAGTGCACTCTTATCAGTAGTTACTGGTTGTCCTCCCTAACGGTCATTTATGCACTGGTTATGACAGTGGCCCGATTGGCCTGGTGACTTATGTGTACTATGACCAGTGTTTACTCTGGTGCACTATGGTAGATGTTTATGCATAATAATGTGCTAAATGCAATGTTACCAGTAGTTACTGGTTGTCTTCACTAACTGTGAGTTGTGATGTTGTGACAGTGGCCCGATTGGCCCTGTGGTGTATATAATCCCACTAAAGTCATGCCAAAGTGCCAGGTGGCACAGTGTATATATGTGATATGTTTTAATGTGTTTTATGTAGAATACAAAGGCTATTTTTATATAACCTTGTGTGGAGTTACTTTTGTGGTGTGCCTAGTGTGTCGCTGCTGTGTGAGTGTGTTGCGCAAACGCTGTACACATTGCCTCTGGGATAAGCCTGACTGCTCTGCCAAGCTACCAAGGGGTTGAGCAGGGGTTATCTTCAGTGTGTAACACCCTTGCCCTGACTAGAGTGGTGGTTTCTGCCTGGCTTAGGCACATGCCCTAGCCAACCAGAAATACCATTTCTAACATAGGCATACATGTTCACTACAGTCCATGATGGGAGCACTTGCCCTGTCATGGTTTGGAGTCAGTTGGCCAACGTTCACAAGCCCACCTGTATACTGGATTGCAAAAAGTACAAATGGATAAGAATTAGCAGGTTCTTCAGCCTTACAATGCAAATCATAAAACTGGCACTTGGTGTAAGGTACCCACCTGATCCGTATGTTGTTTATCATCAGACCTCCAATGGAAGACCCATGTTTTTCCTTGACTCTTCATTTGACTGTCATTGAAGCAACAACCTCCACTTTGTGCTTTGAAGGATGTGGCAAGGCTGCAGGATCAATACTTTTCCAACTGCATTCCTGCAATGGAAAGACTCAACCATGTTGTTGTTGCAGAGTCTGCTCTAAGCAAGGAAAGAGGCAAGCGACTCTGAAAGTTACAGATGAAATATCTGTCACAAATGGCCATTTTGTTCCTACTCATTTTCAATATTTCTTTATTTCAACAGTTAGTTTCTTTGGGAAAAACTTGAGGGATCTACACATGTGACCGCTTCCTAAAATCAAAATGTTGTCTCTGTTTCAAATATCTATGGCTTTCCTGATCACCCATTGGTTGCACACTGGTTCCTACCACAATCTGGATGTAGGTTGAAAGCACAAAAAAATAGGAACAATGAGCTGCCTCTTTGAAAAATGCCAAAACTGTGGTAAAAAATAGGTTTTTTGATTCAGCTATGCGTGTTCCTGGAAGTTTGGAAGATGGTGACCTTAGCATAGGAAACCTGGTATTAGGAAAAAAAACAGACACTTTTTAGCAGAACACTTATTTATTTTTCCCAAAACGCAAAATGTAGCCATATTTTACCTATTTTCTTTGTCCCCCCAGGGGTATACACAAAACTGAGAACTGTTAGAATCCCCAAGAAGTTGGAAAAAAAGACACAAATTTGGTGTGGATACCTTATGTGAAATAAACATTATGGATCCCTAAGTACGAACTACCCCAAATAGCCAAAAAAGGACTCAGCACTGTGGGGGAAGCCTCAGCAGTTAAGGGGTTAAGAACCTATAGTGCTACCAAGTGGGAAGTGATGCTATATACCCCTACACAGGACTGGCTAAATGATCAATCATATCAATAGTGTATTGCACTAAAATAGAAAATGTGAAAAACTTTTCTTTGGTATTTTTTATTTTGTGTGGTAGAAAATAGGCTGTTCACAATTATGAATACATAACTATATTTATTATTTAATGTGATACTCTAAAGCAATCCATGAATTGTTGTTTGCGAAACGTTAATTAAAAAAAAAAAAGAATAATTTAAAAGTAACTCCTGAAGTAGATTTGTACAACTGCAACTATAAATGTGTGCAACATAAAAATATTGAATTTCCTGTACAGAGTGAATACTGGGACGGTGAAAATCAAAGCGCCAAAAGTGTTTGTTTTAACAAAACAAAAGGCCATCAAATAATTAAGTATGGCCAAATTCCAAAACACTGGAATAATCGATTTCATTATGAACTTATTATATAGTGGACAAAACAGCAGGAAATTGAATTTGATCCCAGCAATTTCCTGACAATTACAGCAATAAGTTCTAAGTGGTTGTGTTCTAGTCCCTTTAACAATAAAAGATGCTAAGCGCAAAGTGCGCAACCTAAGCTTCAGATATAGTGATTTATCAAACTGTGGGTTACAATAATAAACTTCAAACATAGGTGACGAATCCTTGACGCAAGACCTTGCAAAGCTCTGCAAACAGGATTTAAGGTAGTTTGCTCACAAGCATCCTCAACACGTCCATCTCCACAGCAACCTTGCCGACAGATGGAAACAGGCAGATGCCAGAGCCCTCGTAAAGAAAGCCTCCGCTGACCTCAATGACCTAAAAAATTATTGTCCAATATCCCTGCTCCCCTACCCAGCTAAATTTCTCGAGAAAGCCATCAACCAGCAGTTCACTGAATTCTGGGAACAAAACTACCTACTGGACGCCTCTCAATCATGATTCCATGCCAACCACAGCACTGAGACCCCGCTGATAGCCGCCACTGATGACATCAGAACACTCCTCGACCATGGAGAAACCGAGGCCCTGATCCTCCTCAACCTCTCTGAAGCGTTTGACACAGCCACCCACAACACCCTCATCACCAGACCCTACAGCATAAGCATGCAACAAGACGCACTCAAGTGGATCACCTCCTTCCTCACAGGATGCACACAGAGCATCCGACTGCCTCCTTTCACCTCCGCACCCAGAGACATCATATGCGGCATACCAC
Organism: Calotriton arnoldi; assembly: GCA_963921515.1. NCBI lineage: Eukaryota > Metazoa > Chordata > Amphibia > Caudata > Salamandridae > Calotriton > Calotriton arnoldi. The sequence goes on along the minus strand of CAWUFW010001024.1, from coordinate 1,935,831 downwards.
AAGGATCACTCCTCAGCCCCACCCTGTTCAACATCTTATGAGCCCACTTGCAGACATCATCAGATCCCCCAGACTCAACATATTCTCCTACGCAGATGACACTCATCTCATCCTCTCACTCACGAGGAACCCTCCAAAGCCAAAACCAACTTCTGCAATGCCATGACCAATGTAGCCAAATGGATGAGAGACAAATGCCTCAAACTCAACCCGACAAAACCAAAGTGCTGATCTTCGGGAAGAACATCTCTGCATGGGATCATAGCTGGTGGCCGGCAGAACTCAAACCCACACCCACACTGACCAACCATGCACGTAATCTTGGTATCATCCTCGACAGCCAACTGACGATGAAACAACAAGTTAATGCAGTTGCTTCCTCCTGCTTCCACACACTTTGTATGCTCCGCAGAATCTTCAGATTGATTCCAAAAAACACCAGAAAGACTGTCACCCAGGCCCTTGTAACCAGCTGCCTCGACTACAGCAACACACTCAATGCCAGCATCTCCACCCAGCTCCTCAGAAGACTCCAGACCATACAGAACGCAGCAGCCAGACTCATCCTGGACCTCCCCAAACAAACACACATTGCCCCCATCTGAGAGACATCCACTGGCTCCCCACCCAGAAAAGATGCCAGTTCAAGATCCTCACGCACACCTACAAAGCCCTCCACAACCTAGGACCTGTCTACCTCAACCATCGACTGAACTTCTCCCAACCTGCTAGACATCTGTGCTCCTCTTCACTCATCCTCGCACACAATCCCCCACATCTGTCACAACTGCAGCGGTGGCCACTCCTTCTCCTACATCACTGCCAAGAACTGGAATGTCCTTCCCCTACAGCCATGTACAGCCCCCTCACTTGCAGAATTAAGACAGAAACTCAAGACCTCGCTCTTTGACGGAGACACAATGCCCAAATACCTCTAGGGTGACAGTGTTGCTCTTTACAAATGCTGTTTGATTTGATTTGTTCAGCTGGCCTAATTTGGTACCTGTAGCGGGCCCACACTCTATTGTGGTTGGACTGAACTTGCGACTCTGTTCCGTTCCGGCATTACCAGATAGCCACTGTTGGTGCTTTGTGCTTCTAAGGACAATTTTTACTTAAAATTTAAAACTATTTTGGTGTCAAATAATGTATTAAATTTTACTCTATTTTTCTAAATTGGTGTGAGATTTTTCTTGTGTAGTTTTTTCACTTTATTACTATGTGTATGCTGCATAAATACTTAACACAGTGCCTCTAAGTTAAGCCTGACTGCTTTTGTGCAAAGATACCAGAGGGTTAAGCACAATTTAATTTCACAACTTTTGTGGTTCACCCTAGTAAGGGAATTGTGGTTCTTGCTTGAAAAGGCCTGCTCATCCTTCAATCAAAAACCCAACTTCCTACATTGCTCATTCCCCTTTTGTAAACATTAAACAGGGACAACTTGTACCTCACTTAAAACTCAGTCATTAGGTGTTAGAAACCATTGTTACTATTTTCAAGATGAGTAATTTTACAATCAAGAGTTACCTTGACCCATAGTATAAGATGGCCTAAGGGGCCACCCTTTTGGTTTTCGGAAGCATCTGTGCCATAATTTCAATATCCATTAATATAAACTGGTAAAATAGTCCAGGTCTCCTGAAATAAACAAAGTTGTGTATTAAGAAAGACCAACAAAGTAGGATCATCTACTTTATGTTTAAGCCTAGCTTTATTCCATGACAAAGGGTTGTATCATGAGTCTCTCACTCTCATTTAAAACTACAGGAGGTGCGAGACTGGATGTTCCTATGGAATTGAAAGGTTTAAACAGGGAGCTGAAAGTAACTATGACACTCATTAGACGAAGTAGTCAATCAACATCTTCTGTGCTTCCCATGGAGCTCTGCAATGTGGGCTCTTGGCAATCTTAGACTCTTCCATCCTTTGGATTCAGACTGAGTAGTTTAACATTGAATTAGATGTCCTTTCTTTCATCTGTTCCACAGTGGCCTAGATTTTAACAGTATATTGGAACTGTTATCAGAAATAGCACTTACATCAAGGTTATTTAAGCCAATTCTTAATTCCACAATGATAACTTTTATCGCTACATAATCACAGTATCAGTACCGTAGCGATGTGACAGCTTCCTAAAATCAAAATGTCGTCTATGTTTCAAAAATCTATGGCTTTCCTGACCAACCATTGGTTGCACACTGGTTCCTACCACAATCTGGAAGTAGATTGAAAGCACAAGAAAACATGAAAAATGAGCTGCCTCTTTGAAAAATGTCAAAACTGTGGTAAAAAATAGTTTTTTGATTCAGCTATGCGTGTTCCTGGAAGATTGGAAGATGGTGACCTTAGCATAGGAAACCTGGTATTAGGAAAAAAACAGACACTTTTTTGCAGAACACTCTTTTTTTATTTTTCCCCAAAACTCAAAATGTAGCCATATTTTACCTATTTTCTTCCCCCCCCCAGCGGTATAGACAAAACTGAGGACTGTTAGAATCCCGAAGAAGTTGGAACAAAATGACACGAATTTGGTGTGGATACCTTATGTGAAATAAAGGTTATGGATCCCTAAGTGCAAACTACCCCTAATAGCCAAAAAGACTCAGTACTGTGGGGAAAGCCTCAGCAGTTAAGGAGTTAAGAATCTATAGTGCTACCAAGTGGGAAGTGATGCTATATACCCCTACACAGGACTGGCTAAAGGATCAATCATATCAATAGTGCATTGCACTACAATGTTCCTATGGAATTTAAAGGTTTAAATAGTGAGCTGAAAGTAACTATGATACCCATTAGATGAAGTAGTCAATCAACATCTTCAGTGCTTCCCATGGAGCTCTGCAATGTGGGCTCTTGGCAATCTGAGACTCTTCCATCCTTTGGATTCAGACTGAGTAGTTTACAATTGAATTAGATGTCCTTTCTTTAATCTGTTCCACAGTGGCCTAGATTTTAACAGTATATTGGAACTGTTAGCAGAAATAGCACTTACATCAAGGTTATTTAAGCCAATTCTTAATTCCACAATGATAACTTTTATCGCTACATAATCACAGTATCAGTACCGTAGCGATGTGACAGCTTCCTAAAATCAAAATGTCGTCTATGTTTCAAAAATCTATGGCTTTCCTGACCAACCATTGGTTGCACACTGGTTCCTACCACAATCTGGAAGTAGGTTGAAAGCACAAGAAAACATGAAAAATGAGCTGCCTCTTTGAAAAATGTCAAAACTGTGGTAAAAAAATAGTTTTTTTGATTCAGCTATGCGTGTTCCTGGAAGATTGGAAGATGGTGACCTTAGCATAGGAAACCTGGTATTAGGAAAAAACAGACACTTTTTGCAGAACACTCTTTTTTATTTTTCCCCAAAACTCAAAATGTAGCCATATTTTACCTATTTTCTTCCCCCCAGCGGTATAGACAAAACTGAGGACTGTTAGAATCCCGAAGAAGTTGGAAAAAAATGACACGAATTTGGTGTGGATACCTTATGTGAAATAAAGGTTATGGATCCCTAAGTGCAAACTACCCCTAATAGCCAAAAAGACTCAGTACTGTGGGGAAAGCCTCAGCAGTTAAGGAGTTAAGAATCTATAGTGCTACCAAGTGGGAAGTGATGCTATATACCCCTACACAGGACTGGCTAAAGGATCAATCATATCAATAGTGCATTGCACTACAATGTTCCTATGGAATTTAAAGGTTTAAATAGTGAGCTGAAAGTAACTATGATACCCATTAGATGAAGTAGTCAATCAACATCTTCAGTGCTTCCCATGGAGCTCTGCAATGTGGGCTCTTGGCAATCTGAGACTCTTCCATCCTTTAGATTCAGACTGAGTAGTTTACAATTGAATTAGATGTCCTTTCTTTAATCTGTTCCACAGTGGCCTAGATTTTAACAGTATATTGGAACTGTTAGCAGAAATAGCACTTACATCAAGGTTATTTAAGCCAATTCTTAATTCCACAATGATAACGTTTATCGCTACATAATCACAGTATCAGTACTGTAGCGATGTGACAGCTTCCTAAAATCAAAATGTCGTCTATGTTTCAAAAATCTATGGCTTTCCTGATCAACCATTGGTTGCACACTGGTTCCTACCACAATCTGGAAGTAGGTTGAAAGCACAAGAAAACATGAACAATGAGCTGCCTCTTTGAAAAATGTCAAAACTGTGGTAAAAAATAGTTTTTTTGATTCAGCTATGCGTGTTCCTGGAAGATTGGAAGATGGTGACCTTAGCATAGGAAACCTGGTATTAGGAAAAAAACAGACACTTTTTTGCAGAACACTCTTTTTTTATTTTTCCCAAAAACTCAAAATGTAGCCATATTTTGCCTATTTCCTTTGTACCCCCAGTGTTCTACATAAAACTGAGGACTGTTAGAATCCTCAAGAAGTTGGAAAAAAAGACACAGATTTGGTGTGGATACCTTTTGTGAAATAAACGTTATGGATCCCTAAGTGCAAGCTACCCCTAATAGCCAAAAAAGGTCTCAGCACTGTGGGGGAAGCCTCAGCAGTTAAGGGGTTAAGAACCTATAGTGCTACCAAGTGGGAAGTGATCAATCATATCAATAGTGTATTGCGCTACAATAGCAAATGTGAAAAACTTTTCCTTGGTATTCTTTTATTTGTTGTGGTAGAAAATAGCCTGTTCGCAATTATGAATATATAACTATATTTTATTCAATGTGATACTCTAAAGCAATCCATGAATTGTTGTTTGCGAAACGTTAATTACAAAAATAAATAAATAATTTAAAAGGAACTCCTGAAGTAGATTTGTACATGTGCAACTATAAATGTCTGCAACATAAAAATACTGAATTTCCCGTACAGAGTAAATATACTGGGTCAGTGAAAATCAAAGCGGAAAAAGTGTCTGTTTTAACAATACAAAAGGCCATCAAATAATTAAGTATGGCCAAATTCCAAAACACTGGAATAATCCATTTAATTCTGAACTTATAATATAGTGGACAAAACAGCAGGAAATTGAATTTGATCTCAGCAATTTCCTGGCAATTACTGCAATAAGTGCTAAGTGGTTGTGTTCTAGTCCCTTTAACAATAAAAGATGCTAAGCGCAAAGTGCGCAACCTAAACTTCAGATATAGTGATTTAGCAAACCGTGGTTCAATATAATAAAGTTCAAACATAGGTGACGCGTCCTTCACGCAAGACCTTGCAAAGCTCTGCAACCAGGAATTAAGGTAGTTTGCTCACAAGCATCCTCAACACCTCCATCTCCACAGCAACCTTGCCGACAGATGGAAACAGGCAGATGCTAGACCCCTCGTAAAGAAAGCCTCCGCTGACCCCAACAATTTCAAAAATTATTGTCCAATCTCCCTGCTCCCCTACCCAGCTAAAGTTCTTAAGAAAGCCATCAACCAGCAGTTCACCAAATTCCTGGAACAAATCCACCTACTGGACGCCTCTCAATCATGATTCCATGCCAACCGCAGCACTGAGACCCCCCTGATAGCCGCCACTGATGACATCAGAACACTCCTCGACCATGGAGAAACCGAGGCCCTGATCCTCCTCATCCTCTCTGCAGCATTCGACACAGTCACCCACAACACCCTCATCACCAGACCCTACAGCATAAGCATACAACAAGGCGCTCTCAAGTGGATCACCTCCTTCCTCATAGGATGCACACAGAGCATCTGACTGCCTCCTTTTACCTCCGCACCCAGAGACATCATATGCAGTGTACCACAAGGATCACTCCTCAGCCCCACCCTGTTCAACATCTAAATGACCCCCCTTGCAGACATCATCAGATCCCACAGACTCAACATATTCTCCTATGCAGATGTCACACATCTCATCCTCTTACTCACCGAGGACTCCTCCAAAGCCAAAACCAACTTCTGCAATGCCATGACCAACGTAGCCGAATGGATGAGAGAAAACTCAACCCGACAATACTGAGGTGCTGATCTTCGGGAAGAACATCTCTGCATGGGACCACAGCTGGTGGCCTGCAGAACTCAAACCTACAACCACACCGACCGACCATGCATGTAATCTCGGTATCATCCTCGACAGCCAACTGACCATGAAATGACAAGTTAATGCATTTGCTTCCTCCTGCTTCCCTACACTTCGTATGCTCTGCAGAATTTTCAGATGGATTCCAACCAACACCAGAAAGACTGTCACCCAGGCCCTTGTCACCAGCTGCCTCGACTACAGCAACACCCTCAATGCCAGCATCTCCACCCAGCTCCTCAGAAGACTCCAGACCATACAGAACGCAGCAGCCAGACTCATCCTGGACCTTCCCAAACAAACACACATCGCTCCCCCATCTGAGAGACCGCCACTGGCTCCCCACCCAGAAAAGATGCCAGTTCAAGATCCTCACGCACACCTACAAAGCCCTCCATGACCTAGGACCTGTCTACCTCAACTATCGACTGAACTTCTCCCAACCCCCTAGACACCTGCACTCCTCTTCACTCGCCCTTGCACACAATCCCGATATCCGTCACAGCTGCGGCGGTGGCCGCTCCTTCTCCTACATCACTGCCAAGACCTGGAAGGACCTTTCCCTCCAGCCATATCCAGCCCCTTCACTTGCAGAATTCAGACAGAGACTCAAGACCTCGCTCTTTGACGGAGACACAAAGCCCAAATACCCCTAGGGGTGGCAGTGTTGCTCTTTACAAATGCTGTTTGATTTGATTTGCTTAGCTGGCCTAACTTTGTACCTGTAGCGGGCCTACGCTCTATTGTGGTTAAACTGAACTTGCGACTCTGTTCCGGTCCGGCGTTATCAGATAACCACAGTTGGTGCTTTGTGCTTCCAAGGACGATTTTTACTTAACATTTTAAACTATTTTGTTTTCAAATAATGTATTACATTTTACTCTATTTTTCTAAATTGGTGTGGGATTTTTCTTGTGTAGTGTTTTCACTTTATTACTATTTGTGTGCGGCATAAATACTTAACACAGTGCCTCTAAGTAAAGCCTGACTACTTTTGTGCAAAGATACCAGAGGGTTAAGCACAAGTTAATTTCACAACTTTTGTGGTTCATCCTAGTAAGGGGATTGCGGTTCTTGCTTGAGAAGGCCTGCTCATTCTTCAATCAAAAACCCAACTTCCTACATTGCTCATTCCCCTTTTGTAAGCATTAAACAGGGACAACTTTTATCCCACTTAAAACTCAATCATTAGGTGTTAGAAACCATTGCTACCATTTTCAAAATGAGTAATTTTATAATGAAGAGTTACCTTGACCCATAGTATAAGACCGCCTAAGGGGCCACCCTTTTGGGGCCGGAAGCTTCTGTGCCATAATTTCAATATCCATTAATATAAACTGGTAAAATAGTCCAGGTCTCCTGAAATAAACAAAGTCATGTGTACTAAGAAAGACCAACAAAATAGGATCATCTACTTTATGTCTAAGCCTAGACTTATTCCATGACAAAGGGTTGTATCATGAGTCTTTCACTCTCATTTAAAACTACATGAGGTTAGAGACTGGATGTTCCTATGGAATTTAAAGGTTTAAATAGGGAGCTGAAAGTTACTATGATGCTCATTAGATGAAGTAGTCAATGAACATCTTCAGTGCTTCCATAGAGCTCTTCAATGTGGGCTCTTGGCAATCTTAGACTCTTCCATCCTTTGGATTCAGACTGAGTAGTTTACAATTGAATTAGATGTCCTTTCTTTAATCTGTTCCACAGTGGACTAGATTTTAACAGTATATTGGAACTGTTAGCAGAAATAGCACTTAAATCAAGGTTATGTAAGCCATTTCTTACTTCCATAATGCTAACTTTAATCTCTACATAATCACATTATCAGTACTGTAGCGATGTATCTTTTGAATCTCAGCTTACATATACGTCAGTCCAAATCACTGAGTATCAGTGTCTCAAACGACATATGCAATGCATCATATTTTTCAATAGCACCTTCTTTTAGTTCAGTTACTACCACAATGTAAATTGTACTTTCATATTTACTCAATGAAGTCTATCTTACTGATTTGGGTTTCTATCAAATTCACTTCCTGCATCCAATTCCCCCTTAAATCCTCATGTTTTGATACAGAAATCTGGAAGAGTATAGGGATAAACATTACCTCCTCTTCCGTCAGGAGCTCTATTCCTCATAGGTCTGTCAGACTGGCCATTAGCTACCTTATAATTAATGCATAGCAAACTATTTGCATATTTAAGAGAGTTTGTGTTATATATGTGTATAGTTAGGAGCTTTATTGTTTAGTAATTGAGGAATGCTGTGCGTATGGAATGTAAATATTTCAAATGACCTGGAGAGTTCCCCATAGAAGGAGGTGGAACGCCAGGCTCATTTGGAGATGTTGGGTCTGCCTGAGTGGGCGTGTGTGACCACTTGGTCAATGGCAGCCAGTAGGGGTACTCAAGAGGTCCTGGAGCCTGAAACAGTGGCCCAGGTGCCTGCCAGGAAGAAGAAGAGCAGGGGGCATGGGAAACCAGCCCTAGAAGTTCCCACGGTCCAGGAGGAGGCAGACCTTGAGGGGGTGCCCTGGAACCTACAGGGGAACAAGTGGCTGAACTGGGAGACCTGCCTGAGCTAACCCACTGGCAGCAGGAAAGGGGTCCCTCCAGAGAGGATTTCAGCAAGGCGCAGATGGAATGCCCTACTCTTGTTGGTTTGCGGCAACAGGCTGCCGACCAGGCAGCAGGTGATCAGTCTGCATCACATCTGATTTATTGGGAAAATGGATTGTTGTATAGTGAGCCTAAGGCCGCTGAGCCCGGTGCAGCCTGTGTGCTGGTGGTACCCGAGTGCTACAGGGCCTTCCTACTGGATCTGGCTCATGATGTGCCTTTAGCAGGACATGTGGGATTCGACAAGATCTATCAGAGGCTTGTCACCCACGTTTACTGGCCCAAAATGAGAAGGCACGTTGGTACACACTTTAGGTCTTGTCAGACTTGCCAGGCAAGTGGCAAGAGTGGAGGGAAGTGTAAGGCTCCCCTCCAACCCTTTCCTGTGGTGAGCACCCCTTTTGAGCAGGTGGACATTGATATTGTGGGGCCACTGGAACCCAAGACAGCCTTAGGCATCAAGTTTATCTTGGTCTTGGTGGACCATGCCACCCGGTACCCAGAAGCTGTCCCTCTCAGGACAATCACAGCCCCCATGGTGGGCCTTGCATTGAGGTGGGTTCTTTTCCCATGTGGGGTTCCCCAGAGAGGTGGTCTTTGACCGTGGTACAAACATCATTTCGAAGTACATGGCATCGTTGTGGGAGGAGTGTGGTGTGACATACAAGTTCACCACTCCTTCCCATCCTCAAGGGAATGGGTTGGTTGAGAGATTCAACCGAACCCTGAAAGGCATGATAGAGGGTCTTGCAGAACCCATGAGATGGAAGTGGGAAGTCTTTTTACCATGCCTGTTGTTTGCATACAGGGAGGTACTTCAGAAGTCCTTAGGCTTTAGCCCCTTTGAACTGCTGTATGGGCACTCTGTGAGAGGACCTATGAGTCTGGTGAAGGAGGGCTGGGAGAAAACTCCTGGTAAGACCCCCTAAGATGTGTTCAGCTATGTGCTGACCTTCAGAAACCAGACTCAACGCTTCAGGAAACTCGCTCAGGCGAACCTGGAAGCCAGCCTGGAAGAAATGAAAAGATGGTATGCCAAGAATGCCACTCTGGTTGAGTTTCAGCCTGGCCAAAAAGTGTGGGTGATGGCACCAGTGGAGCCTTGTGCGCTCCAAGATAGATGGACTGGTCCATATGAGGTGGTGGAATGCAAGTGTGAGGTGACCTACTTGGTCGACTTGCAGACTCCCAGGAACCCTTTGCGGGTCCTGCAGGTGAACCACCTGAAGCTGCACTTTGAGAGGTCTGAGGTGACTATGCTCCTTGCGACAGATGGTGGAATGGAGGAGGAGTGTGAGCCTCTTCCTGACCTCTTGTCAGCAAAGGAACATGATGGGTCAGTGGATGGGGTAAACCTCTCTCCTACCCTGAGCCCAGAGCAGCAGAGGGACTGTCGCCAGGTGCTGGGACAGTTCACCTCCCTGTTCTCCCAGACTCCAGGAATCACCACTTGGTGTGTTCATGATGTAGACACTGGGGACAGTCTACCCATAAAGCAAAGATTTTACAGGGTAGCTGACAAGGTCAGGGCTAGCATCAAGGAAGAAGTTTCCAAGATGTTGGCATTAGGGATGATAGAGCCCTCCAGCAGCCCCTGGGCTAGCCCTGTGGTCTTATTGCCAAAAGCTGCTGCACCCGGTGCCACTCCAGAACTCTGGTTCTGTGTGGACTACCAAGGGCTCAATGCGGTCCCCAAGACTGACGTGCACCCCATCCCCAGAGCTGATGAGCTCATTGATCGGTTGGGAGCTGCCCGGTATCTCAGTACATTTGATTTAACGTCTGGGTACTGGCAGATTGCCTTAACTGATGGGGCAAAAGAGAGGTTTGCGTTTTCAACACCAGAGGGGCACTACCAGTTCTGGGTCATGCCTTTTGGGTTCAAGAATGCCCCAGCCACGTTCCAGAGACTGGTCAACCAGGTACTCTCAGGGCTGGAGGAATTCAGCGCTGCTTACCTGGATGACATTGCTGTGCTCAGCTCCAGTTGGGAGGAACATTTGCAACACCTCTGTGAAGTGTTGAAGGCTCTGCAAAAGGCAGGCCTCACTATCAAGGCCAGTAAGTGCCAGATAGGGCAGGGGTCTGTGGTGTACCTAGGGCACCAGGTAGGGAGCGGCCAGGTGGCGCCCCTACAACCAAAGATTGACACCATTCTGGTTTGGGAGCCCCCCAAGACCCAGACAGAGGTGAGATCAAGACCCAGACAGAGGTGAGATCCTTCTTAGGTCTCACCGGGTACTACAGACGGTTTGTCAAGGAGTATGGCCCCATTGTTGCCCCCTTGACAGAGCTGACTTCAAAGAAGCAGCCCAGGAAGATGATCTGGACTGATGCCTGCCAGACCGCTTTTGATGCCCTGAAATCTGCCATGTGCACGGCGCCCCTGCTTAAGGCACCTGACTTCTCCAAAGCATTTGTTGCGCAGACAGATGCTTCAGAGCATGGTGTGGGAGCAGTACTCTCATAATTGAACGACGAGGGCTTGGACCAACCTGTAGCTTTCATCAGTAGGAGGCTACTTCCCAGGGAACAGAGGTAGAGTGCAATTGAAAGGGAAGCTTTTGGTGTCGTCTGGGCACTGAAGAAGCTAAGACCTTACTTGTTTGGGACTCACTTCTGGGTTCAGACAGATCACAGGCCCCTCAGATGGTTGATGCAGATGAGGGGTGAGAATCCAAAACTGTTGAGGTGGTCCATCTCCCTACAGGGAATGGACTTTATGGTGGAACACCGCCCTGGTACAGAACACGCCAATGCTGATGGTCTGTCCAGGTTCTTCCGCCTTAGTTATGAGAACTCTGAAGAGGGTGGGTAGTTCTCCCCACTTTTCAGCTGGAGGAGACATGTGTTAGAACGGGCATCCTTGGCATGGTTTCCCATGACTATTTGCCTCTACCTCCTGTATTTTTGATGCTATGCTGGATTCCTTTTTGCTGGCTTAGATGCTTTGGGCACTTTGCCACTGCTGATCAGTGTCAAAGTGCAGGTGCTCCCTCTGTAAATTGTTGTTATGATTGGTTCTCCCAGGATTGGCATATTTGATTTACAAGTAGGTCCTTAGTAAAGTGCACTAACTGTACCAGGACTGGTAAATCAAATGCTACTAGTGGGCCTGCAGCACTGATTATGCCACCAACATGAGTAGCCCTGATAAGATGTCTCAAGTCTGCCTCTGGGGTGCCTGCGCGCGGTTTGTTAACTGCCATGTCGACCTGGCAAGTACACCCAGTTGCCAGGCTCTAACCTTCTCTTTTTCTACATGTTAGTCACCCCTAATGTAAGCCCAAGGTACCCCTGTGGGCAGGGTGCAGTGTATGTGAAAGGTGGGACATGCCCTGGTGTGTGTGGCATGTCCTGATAGTTAACTACTGCCAATTTCGTTTTTTCACTATTGCAAGGCTACCTGTTCCCATAGAATAGAATGGGGAATTTGCTTATAACATCTTATAAGCATAACTACCCCTGGGAACAAGGTAGGAAAATAAAGTTTAGTATACCTGTACTCAGAATTAGGCCTGGGCGGTGAACTTCACTCCGTTTGCGGAGTTTGCAGAGTTTTCTGCACTCCGCACTCCGCGGAGCTCGCGGAGTGCAGAAAACTCCTCTTCGCGATGTGCAGCGGAGTTTTTTCCCCGCTTGCGATCGCGAACGGTAAGTTCGCGATCGCAAACGGTAAGTTTGCAAGCGCGAGCTGCCGCTCGGGCAGAATTTCTACCGAGCAGCAGGAATACCAGCACAAACTGCAGTTCGCACTGCACTCCGCCACTCGCGGAACTTCGCGGAGTTGTTTTGTAACTTCGCGGAGTTCCGCGTAGCAAAACTCGGCGAACTACGCCCAGGCCTACTCAGAATGTTAAAATGCATGCTTTAGTGAGGGGGATTTTCACATTCTGTGTTTGAAAATACCACTTTTAGAAAGTAGGTATTTTCTTGCTTAGCCATCCAGTGTGCCTCTGCTAGGATGTGTATTGACTGTCTGTCTTTGGAGTGTCAGGGGCTGGGGATGTGCAGTGGCTCCAGAGAGTTTGGATGAGTCAAGGCTGGGCTGAATAGACCTGGGCTGCATTTAGAGTAGGGGGAGGAGATTTCCTTTCACCTGAATGGGCCTGGCCCGCCTTCCACAATGCTGTGTTCACCTCCTGCCAGGAAGCTGCACCAGAGAGGACAGAACTGGTTTTGACTGAGCATAGGGCTTCTATGCCACCAGAGAACAACGGATTTTGTAGTATAAATATTGGGGCCCAGACTCTAGACTTTTAGATCATCCCTGGAATTCAAGAGGACCCTGTGCCAAGGAGAAGAGCTGGAGAGACTGTGGAGAAGTACTGCCCCTTTGCTGTGCGCTATGTGGGGTTGGCCTGCAGTTGCTGTTTCTGCCAAGGAAAGGAGAAGGACTTTCCTGTGTGCTGGGTCCCCTGCTTGAAGGAGAGCTCCAAGGGTCTGTGTGTGCTGGCCTCCTGTTCTGAAGTCTCAGGGACACAGACTTCACCCCCAGCTTCCCTGAACTCTGCTGCTGTGAGTTCTGACCTGCCAAGAGGTGACTGTGCTAGTTTTGGACCTCTGGAGGTTGTTGCTGCTGTTTGAGAGCTGAAAGAAAGAAGAAACTTGAAGACCTGCAAAAATCGGCGCATCGCTCTTCTTGCGGCTGTTTTTCCGATGCATCTCCACGGCGCGAGAAGAATTTCCATGCATCGCAGTGCCGCTGTGAAAACCGGCGCAGCGCCTGTCGCCACTGCAAGAATCGACGCATCGAGGGATTGCGGCTGAAGAAAACCGATGCAGCGCCGCACGACGCCGCCGCATCGATCACCGACGCATCCCGGATTTCCACGCATCGCACTTGTGCTGCAAGTTTTCCCGATGCATCACCTGCGGACTGGAACCTTCACGAAGAATCAACGCATCACTCTTCATACAGTCCGGATTCGACGCAACCCTTCCTCTTCATGCAGCTGGACTGTCGCATCGCTTCCCCAAGGTCTCAGGAGTGACGCATCTCTTTGTTTCCGACTCTGCGGCTGTTTGGCCTTGTGAATTTTGACGCAACTACAGGTACTTTGTGTAAAAGTCACACATCCATAGTTTTCTAGGGTACAAGTTCTTGAAACCTTTTGAAAGTCATATTTTTAACTGTGTATGTTGGATTTTTGTCGTTTTGGTCTTGTTTAGTTTAGATAAAGATATTTTATTTTTCTAAACTGGTGTGGTGTCCTTTTGTGGTGTTTTCACTGTGTTACTGTGTGTGTTGGTACAAATACTTTACACATTGCTTTTGGGATAAGCCTGTCTGCTCGTGCCAAGCTACCGAGGGGGCGAGCAGAGGTTATCTAAAGTGTGTATCCCCCTTACCCTGACTAGAAGGAAGGGTCCCTATTTGGACAAAGGTACCTACCTCTTCCAACTAGTGACCCACATTTCTAACAATTGGTGACTGGCACACCGTTGTGGTGAGATTTACAAGTTGTGTGCAAGTCTTTCACTGCGATTATCACATCGGAGTACAATTTGTTCATGGCAATAGGCACACCTGCTTGCCTACTTCCCTGCTTTACTGATCACACTGTTCCTCTGCTATATTAACCGGCATTTGCATTTCAAGGTACTGCAATACAATATTTGTCTAATAGTATTAGTTTGATTGTTTTTCTTTATTTTTTTTCCATTTCTTATTATTCTTATGGCTTTTTCCATTTTTTCCATTTTTCTTATGGCAACCCCCACCATTTCTGAAAAATCCTAGGAGACCCTCCATGACATGGAAGAAATGGTTACGAGTGTTCGAGAACTATTTACTTGCTATTGACGCCGCTAAATATAGTTCTAATCGTCATGCAGCTTTACTAGTCAACCATTTGGGTAACATTGGTCAACAGGTGTTTGATAATTTGCCAGCTGCCGTGGCACCATCTGGAGATGATACCTGGGATGTCTATACTGAGGCACTCACTCGCATGAGCAAACAATATGCAGATGAGCCTTCTGTTATGCTAGAACAGCATAATTTCTTTAAAAGAAAACAAATGTTGGAGGAATTTGTGAAAGTTTATTTGGCAGTGTTAGGAGTACTAGCAGCCAAATGAGAGTTTGTTTCTAATTTAGCTGTTTATTTGCGTGACCAACTTGTTTTTAACTGTTTCAACAAAAAGATTCATGAATGTATTTTGACTTGCAAAAATCCTACCCTGAATGAGGTAATGGATATCGCTAGAAGCATAGAGCGATCACTCACTTCCACAAAAATTATATCGCAGGATTTTAGGACTAATGTTATGTTATGTTATGCGTATTTATAAAGCGCATGGCTGCCCCAGCAGCGGGGCGTCCCAGCGCTAAGCAGACAAGTGGATATCTGGAAGGAGTTAACTAGAGATTAGAAAAAAGCCAGGTTTTAATCAATTTCCTAAATGCCCAGTGGTCTTGTGTGCCCCGAGCATCAAGAGGGGCAGAATTCCATAAGGCGGGTGCCATGGCCCTGAACGAGCGCCCTCCTGCTCTAAGCCTGCGCACTCAGGGGCTACAGGCTAAATGCAGATCAGTGGAGCGCAGGGCACGAGTCGGGACGTACAATGAGCACAGCCCTTGCAGAATTTGGGGGCCTTGGCCATGCAAGATCTTATGTGTGGTGCAGAGTCTTAAACTGGACTCTCTGTTCTATCGGCAGCCAGTGGAGCCGGCGGAGAGGATTTGACGCATGGTAATGCTTAGGTAGGCTGAAAAGAGTGCGAGCAGCCGCATTCTGTGCTCGTTGGAGTGTTTTGGTTATGGTCTTGTTTACGCCAAGTAAGAGCCCATTGTAGTAATCTAATTGGGACTGCACCGCAGCTTGAACAATCGTTTGCCGGATGGATGCGTCGAAAAATCCCAGAATGGGTTTCAGTCCGCGTAGGAGACTGAAGCATGTGCCTGCCACTTTTTTTGCTTGACTCTCAAATGAGAGGGCACTGTCCATCAGAACTCCTAGGTTCTTGACCACGGTTTTCGATTGGGGAGGAGTACCCAAGGCCATAGGCCACCATTGGTTATCCCACTGATGGGCACCGCGGCCCACGAGGAGCACCTCAGACTTGGTGGAGTTCAGTTGCAAGTAATTGTCCGCCATCCAGTCTGAGATGGCCAGGAGATCCTCTTGAAGTTTAGCTTGGTCCTGTTTGCAAAGGCACAAGTATCTGCCATTGTGAATAAGAGTAAGATTAAGAAAATGTTATAGATGGGGTTCCAAATTCAATTTAGGTAATATGTTACATGGCCAGCTCTAGGTAAAAAACATAGTAATTTTAAAACAAATGGGGCCTGTTCAGGCTGTGCGTTGTTCTAGCAAACCCAAACCCAAAGTCAATCAGGTGTATATGGAAGAAGATCAGTTATGTGAGGATATTAACAATATATTATTAACTGTCGAGGCGGACGTGTTGGAGTCTACTCAAAGAAAATGTAAGGTCACTTGTAATGATTGGGTCGGTAAATCTAGGAATTATGGCCGATTCAGGCTCTCCCATCACAATACGTTCTGATCATATGTTTGAGAAATTATGATCCAAACTTGTGTTGAAACAAACAGATGTGAAGGCGAAAGCCTTTGGGGAAGATGATATCATAATTAAGGGGTTCTTTTCAGATGTGCTAAGATTCAAAGGCAGGGAGGTGTTGACTAAGATATATGTCACTGAAAAAGGGAGAGATATAATGGTCTGGCTGATCAGGCTAAATTGGGAATTATTTTGAGAGCAGGGCATGAAGAGCCCAATGTGCTGGGTGACCTTGAGGTATTATTGGTTGATCAGTCACAAGCTGGGGGTGCGCTTATTCATTACAACCTGTTCAACAGTTGGTGTCACTGTAGGAGACAGTTTTCAAAGAAAAGGTTAGATTAGTCAAAGGATTTGATCATAAGAATAAATTAAAATGCAATGCCATTCCTGTTATACAGAAAGTTCGACCCGTACCACTGTCAGTCAAAGAAGATCTTAGGAAATTGTTGGATAAAATGTGTGAATATGGTATTATAACACCTGTTGAATGATCTGAATGGGTTTTGGCTGCCATTATTGCTTGCAAAAAGTCTGGGGATATATGTTTGTGTGCCGATTTCTCAACCGGAATATTGTCAATTTCTGCCATCCGCTCCAGAGGATACATGATTTGTTGGCGAACTTAAGCAATAGAAAGTATTTTTGTACTATTGACCTACATTCAGCCTATCATTAAATTCCTTTGTCAAAAGAGTCACAGTCTCTGACAACATTTATAACACCTTTTGGGGCATTTATGTACATGCGGATGCTGTTTGGCCTGGCATCCGCGGCCAGTGTTTACCAGCGATTTATGGAAGAGATGTTGGGAGGTGAGAGCAGCATACAATTTTTCGAAGATTACATACTTATTCATACAGAAAGTTGGGAAGAACATCTTGAACGTTTGAGTTTTGTGTTAAGCAAATTTGAGAAACATGGTGTGACTGTAAATAGAGAAAAATTTGCTTTTCTTGCCACTCAAGTGGATTATCTGGGCCATAGTATCTCTTCTCAGGGTATCAAACCCAAAATTTCACTAACAAAGGCCATTACTGATGCTCTGGTGCCAAAAGATAAGGATTCTCTGAGAGTATTTCTGTGTTTGAGTGAGTACTATGCAAGATTTGTGCAAGGCTATGCACTTATTGTACAACCGTTGCAGACATTGTAGAAAAAAAAGGTTGTTTGTGTGGTCTGAGGAGGAACAGAAAGCTTTTGGAAGAGTGAAAGATTTTATTGTGTATGTTCCTGCCATAAAACCTATTATGCATGGTGAAAGAAGTGTGATTACAGTGGATGCTAGCTCTATGAGACTGGTTGCTGCTCTGAACCAATTTGTGGATGGAAAGGAACGCATGATTGTGTTCGCGTCTAGAGAACTTAATTCTGCTAAAAAGAACTACAGCACTATTGAGTGCACAGCTCTGGCTTGTTCATGGGCTTCTGTAAAGTTCAAAATGTATGTTTGGGTTATTAGGTTTGATTTGGTCACTGATCACAAACCCTTGATTTACATGTTAGGGGATAGTTTCTTGAACAAGGCTTCCTTTAGGTATATTAGACTTTTTTCAAGGTTGCATGAGTTTAGTTTTGATATAAAATACGTGCCTGGAGGAAAGAAAATCAGGGTTGATTGCCTTTCACAGTTGCAAGTATGGTCAGATGACAGTGAATCAGAGTATGTGGAGGAGTATGAGTGTCATGTCTATTGGGGATGCGGCTGAAAATGTTACGATCACTTCAGAAGAGTGGCAGGATTGTTTCTCCAGTGATGAGTGTTTGAGAAAAGTTAGGGACGATCTAATATCGGAGTGACCATGTGACTGGAATCTTAATTTGGAATTGAAGCCTTTTGAACAATTAGCGGCTGAATTATCTGTAGTGAATGGTTTTGTCTTACGACGGGATGTGTTTGTCCCACCTATTGGTTTGAGTGATAAAATAATTAGTTTGGCCCATAAGGGACATCTAGGTCTTAGTGCTACAGCCAAGCAAATCAAGCAGTGTTGCAGGGATTTTGCACAAACACAGAACTATGCATAGGAATATGGGCCCTTAGTATATAGGGACTGAGTCATCCTACCACCTTAGTACCCATGAGCCCAGGACTGAGTAGCTATAGTGTCTCACTTGCCCTCCTACTCACCGACAGAGGAAAAGTAATTAGACAGCCCAGAACACAACACTCCTGACTCTCTCAGGAATCGCGGTTACAAGACACACCCTTTCGCTAACACTCTTGTACATGTCCACAATAAGATCTGACAGAGACATGAACAAGTTTAAAATATTTCATTTTAACTAATGTGCTCTATTATGCAGTATACGTGCCACAATAAGCAGAAAAATGCATAACATAAATGCGTTCAGCATAGCAAGTAATCCGTAGATCATAGAAGGAGCTGTCATTGTGAGAGACAGAGTAGCCTAACCTCCCTCCCCTTGCACAGACGCAGGATGGTTAAATATTAGAAGATCTCTGGGTGTTATCTGCAGACCCCTTACCTTAGTCTATAGACGATAGTTCTACATCATAGGTGCTGTCATGCTCTTCTCCCTGGAAAGGTCCCTCTCCAAGTGTGTGCTACCTATTCATGTATTCCAATAAGACCAAAGTACGTATTCCCAAACAACAGCTGCATCTGTTTTTTTTGTCTAGGTGCTAGGGACTGACCAGAACAGAATAACAAGGGGCATTGTTGTTCGACCTTGTTCACAATGTTCAGACTAAATCCCAGGAACCTGCAAAGTGTGAACATAACAGCGGGTTCTCACGTGAAAATATCAAAAGAAGCGTTTACAAAATAAACTCATGTAGTAACGTGTGCAAAGCAGCGGACAGTCTAAAGCGTGCTCATGCTAACTTAGGGAAGACGACAATGTCCCCATGGGCCATGTGACACCATCCCCTTGGTCAGGACGTCAGCCCTGGACTAATACAGGAGTCACAGGTGAGCAGAACCAAAGCGTCTCCGGCAGGTGACAAGTATGATCCAAGATAGCAAAGGAGGACCATGATGGAAAGTCAAATTGATAAAGCAAATTTAGTACTCAAAAAGTAGATCCAATCACAGACTATCCTCCGGGCCAAAAACTTTGCGTGACCGGTGGAATGCCATGAGCTCCAGTAAGGCGTCAGAACCGTCGATATTAAAAAGCGATCCCATCCAATTAAGCAATTCATAGGAATAGACGTGCTCCTCATATCCTGAAGCTGCAAGGAGCATACCAGGGCAACCTGTGTTGGTCTCGAAGAAACTCAGATCCAAGAGGCGCTGTGCACGAGCACAGGTACTCACTTCAGCCATTGGCCCCAGTGAAGAATCGCACACAAGCTGTATACCCACCGAACAGGCCTGCCTATGGGACCTCAACGGACCCACCAACAGATCATTATAATCAGGTCAGCGGGTGTCGTTGTGGAGAGGCATACGTCCAGGGCCCATTGAAAAGGGCACCGGATGCAATAGAACACAGGTTGCATACAGGTGAAGTAGGCATAACGAAATGTTAGCCAATAGCCGATGTCAAGAGCTCCCAACGGCATTAAGCCAAAAAGCTGCTGCATCCGATCACGGTACAGCTGCAACTGTGCCTGACTGGCCAGTACCACA
This sequence comes from Calotriton arnoldi, assembly GCA_963921515.1. Classification (NCBI taxonomy): domain Eukaryota; kingdom Metazoa; phylum Chordata; class Amphibia; order Caudata; family Salamandridae; genus Calotriton; species Calotriton arnoldi. Next base: position 1,916,062 of record CAWUFW010001024.1, on the reverse strand, counting down.
GATCAAGCATCCATTGCGGTACAGGAAAAGTAGTACCAGCATGCCACAAACCAGGAGGAACAGCAGGTGAAACCCTCCGAATACGCTAGAATGAATAATGAAGGTATTACTCCAAATATTGTCTAAAACGATGTAACAAGGCCAGATCCCACAACTTTAAAAAAGTGTGCGAGGCCAGCCGTAGCAGACCTATTAAAAATTTGATGAATTAATTCCCCAAAGTGTAGGGGGAGATTCGTGTTTAAAAAAGATTATTTTTCACTAGATGTTCTTGCCACCTGCAATTCGAAGGTCTGTCGAGCAGACGTGAGAGCTACTTCTTGCACAACAGCACTTTGAGTCTGCTTAGCTTATTGAAATCTGATTTCAAAGTCGGAATGGAAGGCCACAGTGAACTATCTACACTCAGGTGTGGGAGGGAACAGGACATTGCTGCAGCAAGTAATGCGTTGTGAAACTGTTACTATGTACGGGATGCCTGCCCGTAAACCGCAGCAGTTCTGATTGTTGAGAATTAGATAACTCCGTGACCTATCTTCTCTAAATGCTCTCGCCATCTGAAGTGCATTCAACACTCTACCACTCGGCCATTTCCCTACCTGCTTAAAGATGGCCGACACCATTCTTTCCCTACCTGCTTAAAGATGGCCAACACCATTCTTTCCTTCCCTAGTCCCTCTTCCATTTCAATTCTTAGACCACATGACCATTTCTGTGCAATTGCGCACATCCACATGCTCCTTAAACCCAGCTGGCCTGGGACTCTCTCTCCCGCATTTCGGAAGCCGGCACACACTGTCTGCCACCCATGAACACGGACCTAGGTAAGCGCTCTCTCCCACCCACGACCTTTCACAACGCTTGAAGACACCACCATTCTTCAAACTTGACCTCAATCTTTCCTTACAGAATAACCCTTTATCTGGAATCAGGAGCACGCGGCTGCGGCTCCCTCCTCCATCTGGATACATAAGCCATCGTGCCTTCCCCTTCCCATCACTGGATGGGTAAGCCCTCAATTCCCATTACTCACTAATTTCTGTTCTTGAGCGGTTGCTCAGCACGCTCCTTACAATTTCCTATTACCCTTGTTTGTACAGGTCACTCTACATTTACACCTTGCCTTTGACGCCCTAGCCGGTCCGGCTCCCCCATTCCTCTGATTTTATCTTTCTTGGTAAGCACCTGCCTGCCCATCATTTGGCATCTATCTTAACCTCTTTTTTCCCCCTTCACTACAGCTTTTCTATTTTTCCTCTTCAGGTTTTGGCTGCTCGCCATCTGTACCTTCAGCTATATATTGGTTATTTTCCATGCGGGAATTGCCAACACGTATGTGTCTCCCTATAATTGTTTATTCATGGCTAAGCTTACTAAAGGCGCGAACGCTCACTCTTCCCAGCTCACATCGTAATCGGTCGCCTTTTTTATCTCTTAGGCTCTTTCACGCGGCCAAGCGTAGAACGGCTATGCATTTTTCTTCCTTTCATGTTTTTATCTCTACTCACACGGTCTCCCTTGCATTAGGGCAAATGTTCAATTATAATCTATATATGAGTTGCTCACAAACCTCGTTACATGAAACAGACTAGTCCGTATTTTATTCTAATGTTGATACGTAAAATCGGTGCTCCTTTTGAATTATTTGTACTTTCTTCCCCCCCCCTTTTTCTTCTCCCAATTGTACCTCAGTCATTACAGGCAATTACACACAGGCATGCTTATTCTAAATGTCCTGATGATGATCCATTTATTTTTTAGATGGATCGAAACGCCGTCGACACCCGATACACCTTATACACTGCTTTAAATTGTTATTTAGTGTGTAAAGGTGGTTCCTTGCGATTTGTTTGTTACATTGAGAAATTTTGTGTTTAACAAACCTATAGCTTTGCCTGAGCCTTCTGTGTTTTCTATTGTTTGTCCCTCTTGGTTTAGTAGGATGCAGGCTTGTGTCCCACTTACAAAATTGTTTTGTCTGTATTGTTCCTATCTGAATTTAAAATATTAAATATCTGACCTCTGTCCAGCTGGACAAGTTATACAAATATAGTACTGACTGGGTCTATATTCATTCCCCCCTCTTTATTGTCGTTTTCCTCAGGGACCACTGTTCTTAAAAATAGCTCGAGTCCAGAGGTCCCTGGCAGACCTTACTTGGGTTCCCTTGTTTCTTTAAATTATGTCTAGCATAATCGCATGATTGCAAGGGTTCTAAACCTGATCCCCCTTGTTGCAAGCAGGTCACTTTCATAGCTCCTCCTATTCCTCCTTTTCTCCAGATAACCTTACGGCTATGTCTGAAAACGCACCTCTATACTCTGACGATTACATCAAAAAAATCCTAGAAGGCCCTTCTTTATTCACCGAGTCTGACGACACCCCTATTAACACCAACACTTCCCTCTCAGAAGATCTTGAGAAGCAGAAGAAGAAATTTGTTCGCCTACAGTTAATGATTCGTATGTTGACTGAGTACCTTAAAGCCAATATCATCCCCGCTGGTTTACAGGTTAGAAATATGCCGGGTATCTTCACATACATCCCTAAATATATTACAAATTTCAGTTATATCGGTACTACATGCTCCAGACATTGGATGGTGCTGGGCATTGATATAGCTACCGAAGAGCTCAAAAAACTCACTGACATAATAAGTGACATTGAGAAACAGATTAAAGACAATAACACTGTACCTGAATGCAAAAAGCTACTTGAGCAAGTCCAAAAAACTGTGGACGAGTTCCACCATTTGGAACAGAACAAAAAGTCAAACAAAGTAAAAAAGGATATAAAATCCTTTACACAGGAAAGAGCATACCCCTACCTGAATAAAGATTTTTATGTAAATAGGTCCTATAATACCCCACAAAACACCAGACCCTGGGGCCGCTTTAATAGGCGAAACAACTTAGTCGGATTTTCTGACACTTCTGCTGACTCTTCAGTTAATTCGGACGCGGGAGAGGGCACCAGCTCCTCCTCAAGAAACCCTAACACTCCTTTTTTAGGCCGAGGCAAACCCGAACCTCCAAAGAGAGGACGTGTCAAACAGCAACAACGTTGGCACAACCCCCCAGGAGAACGTCAGACACGCCAGAAACATTATCAATGGTGACCGATACAATGGAATTAGATTCGTTAGACAACAACCTAGCCATTCCCATTTTTAACCTCTCAACACACCAACTATCTGATCATGAGTTATCATTACTAAGTAAAGGTCTCTCTTTTGTACCAACCACCTATCCCGACTATCTAGACCTTCAGACAGAACTACTACGGTTTTTTCGGAAAATACGATTACACAGCTATTTTCTGCTTAATCCTCGTCCTAGTAATACATCAAATACACCACTACGCCCTCCATCGACCTTCTCACCCTTCTCCAATATGATCCCTAGTGAGATCCTTACACTTGAAAAGCTGGTCCTCAAAGAGGTCACACACTTAGAAAAGACACATCGTTTCATTCCATTTAACATCACACGAGAGGAGAAGACAGCTATCGCAACTTTGCGGCAAAACAATACTTTGATCATTAAACCCGCCGACAAGGGCGGTGGCATAGTCCTTCAGGAACTTAACACATACAAAAATGAAATTAACAGACAATTGGCCAATACTGGCCATTATTGCAAACTACCAACCAATCCCACCAAAGAACTGCAGAAACTGATTTTACAAGTCACTAACGAAGGTCTCGAGCAGGGGTTCCTGAGCAAACATGAACATCAGTTTTTAAACACCAAATCGCCTCGCACCCCAGTTATCTACATTCTGCCCAAAGTGCATAAGAGTCAGGATAACCCCCCGGGCCGCCCAATAGTTTCAGGTTGCAGCTCAATTTTAGAGCCACTTGGACAATACGTCGATTTTTTCATTAAGGACTTTGTCCCTCACACCGAATGCTATATCCGTGACAGCATGGCCATGATTAACATCATAGAAAACCACCCCTTCAATCTCAATACGGATACTTTGTGTACTTTGGACGTGGAGTCCTTGTACACAAATATCCCCCAAATTAACTCCTTATTAGTGATGGAGACCATTCTCAATAACCGTCCACGTCCGCATGCTGTCCCCACAGTCTTCATACTGTAACTTCTAGAGATCTGCCTCACGAGGAATTTTTTCCTATTTGATGAGCAGTTTTTTCAACAGCTGAAGGGCACATCAATGGGGGCTGTTTTTGCCCCAAACTTAGCGATATTGTACATGGATTCTCTTGAGAAAAACCGAATTTTGTCACCTTATAATCCATTCCAGGATGGCATTATTAAGTGGAAGAGGTACATAGCTGATATTTTTCTGATCTGGCAAGATACTGAAACAACACTGCATTCATTTCTCCACTGGCTTAATAACAATTGCAAAGGCCTCAAATTCACATTGACGTATGACAAAGCTTCCATTCCATTCCTTGATCTCAATATCCTCCATAAAGAAGGGATACTAATCACCAGCCTTTTCCGCAAACCTACCGAGCGCAACACACTATTAACATACAACAGCCACCATCCCCGCGCACTCAGAGACTCTTTACCGTACTCTCAGTTCCTCCGGATTAGGAGGAACTGCTCACTCAAAGAAGATTATTTCCATGAGGCCAAAGTGCTGAACAACAAACTGACAAGCAGAGGCTACCCACGTAGGCTAGTCCGCAATGCCATGAAAAGAGCCTGGTATTGTCCTCGAGACGTCCTCCTTGAACCAAGGGAAAAACCCTCCCAAAATCCCCTAGTCTGCGTTACTACCTATTCCCCGGTCTCTAACATTATACGCAAAACTATCATTAAGAATTGGGGGGGTCCTAAATGCTGGCACACTTAATCTTGAACGTCCGATGTTTGCTTTAAAAAAGAACAAAAATATTAAAGACCATCTCGTGCGTGCAGCCTTACCCAATACCAAACCCTTGAGCACCCTCAATGATCACTGGGGTCTTGCACCTCTTACTGGGCACGCAAAATGTGGAAACTGTAGTGTATGCGACTTCACCATTGAATGTAAAGAATTTGTTTTTGAAAATACTAAAACCGTACTAAAATCGTTCTCTAATTGCAATACACACAATGTTGTTTATGCTATTTTATGTCCATGTAATAAAATCTACATAGGGCAAACCACCCAAAAGATACACATCAGGATCTGCCAACATCGCAGCAGAGTACGTTGTAAGACACAAAATGCCCCCCTTGTTGAATATTTTGAGGAAACCGGTCATACTGACAATGACATTCGCTGGACTGTCATTAGCGTGGTTAAACCACCCCCAAGAGGTGGGGACATCTCCAAACTACTCAACAAGGAAGAATTAAAATGGATCCTGAAGACTAACAGCATACACACAGGTCTGAAGCGGCTTGAAGACTGGACCACACTTATATAAAGCATAACGCAATTATGGTTTAATTGTACAATACCTGTAACCCTTCAATGGCAGTATTACTATCTCAACACCCATGTATATTTAGCATTGTGATCGTGCCTGCTTATTGCTTACATGTTTTTGTTCCACCAACCTTCTACTGTCCCTTTTTATATCAATTCGAATTTTATGAATTCAACCTGATTTATAGGCATCGTTCCACTTGCCTCTGGCCGACCGTACTTAACTCTGACCCTTTAATCACGTAAGCGCCTGACACTCGTAACTATATAGAATTTCACCAATGGGCACCCCGTTTTCACTTTTCCTGAAACTCTGGATATCAATTCTCTTTTACTCTCACCTCCGTGACCTATCTTCTCTAAATGCTCTTGCCATCTGAAGTGCATTCAACACTCTACCACTCAGCCATTTCCCTACCTGATTAAAGATGGCCAACACCATTCTTTCCCTACCTGCTTAAAGATGGCCAACACCATTCTTTCCTTCCCTAGTCCCTCTTCCATTTCAATTCATAGACCCCATGACCATTTCTGTCCAATTGCACACAACCACACACTCCTTAAACCCAGCTGGCCTGGGACTCTCTCTCCCGCATTTCGGAAGCCAGCACACACTGTCTGCCACCCAGGAACACAGACCTAGGTAAGGGCTTTCTCCCACCCATGACCTTTCACAACGCTTGAAGACACCAACATTCTTCAAACTTGACCTCAATCTTTCCTTACAGAATAACCCTTTATCTGGAATCAGGAGCATGCGGCTGCGGCTCCCTCCTCCATCTGGATACATAAGCCATCGTGCCTTCCCCTTCCCATCACTGGATGGGTAAGCCCTCAATTCCCATTACTCACTAATTTCTGTTCTTGAGCGGTTGCTCAGCACGCTCCTTAAAATTTCCTATTACTCTTGTTTGTACAGGTCACTCTACATTTACACCTTGCCTTTGATGCCCTAGCCGGTCCGGCTCCCCCATACCTCTGATTTTATCTTTCTTGGTAAGCACCTGCCTGCCCATCATTTGGCATCTATCTTAACCTCTTTTTTTCCCCCTCACTACAGCTTTTCTATTTTTCCTCTTCAGGTTTTGGCTGCTCGCCATCTGTGCCTTCAGCTATATATTGGTTATTTTCCATGCGGGAATTGCCAACACGTATGTGTCTCCCTATAATTGTTTATTCACGGCTAAGCTTACTAAAGGCGTGAACGCTCACTCTTCCCAGCTCACATCGTAATCGCTCGCCTTTGTTATCTCTTAGGCTCTTTCACGGGGCCAAGCGTAGAATGGCTATGCATTTTTCTTCCTTTTATATTTATATCTCTACTCACACGGTCTCCCTTGCATTAGGGCAAATGTTCAATTGTAATCTATATATGAGTTGCTCACAAACCTCGTTACATGAAACAGACTACTCCGTATTTTATTCTAATGTTTGTACCTGAATCGGTGCTCCTTTTTAATTATTTGTACTTACTTTTTTCCCCCTTTTTCTTCTCCCAATTGTACCTCAGTCATTACAGGCAATTACACACAGGCATGCTTATTCTATATGTCCTGATGATGATCCATTTATTATTTATATGGATCGAAACGCCGTTGACACCCGTTACACCTTATACACTGCTCTAAATTGTTATTTAATGTGTAAAGGTGGTTCCTTGCGATTTGTTTGTTACATTGAGAAATGTTGTGTTTAACAAACCTATAGCTTTGCCTGAGCCTTCTGTGTTTTCCATTGTTTGTCCCTCTTGGTTTAGTAGGATGCAGGCTTGTGTCCCACTTACAAAATTGTTTTGTCTGTATTGTTCCTATCTGAATTTAAAATATTAAATATCTGCCCTCTGTCCGCTGGACAAGTTATACAAATATAGAACTGACTGGGTCTATATTCATCCCCCCTCTTTATTGTTGTTTTCGTAGGGACCACTGTTCTTAAAAATAGCTCGATTACCAAGGTCCCTGGCAGACCTTACATGGGTTCCCTTGTTTCTTTAAAATATGAGAATTAGATAACTGCAGTTAGAAAGCAAAGTTAGAGTTGGAATAATAGCAGGGACAGGAGTACCTTTTAAAAAACAAGCTAAATTGGGTGCCCGAACGTTGCAACCACCGTAGAGTTTTACTTCTTTACAGACAAGGGAGTGTCCGACAGTAGAGTCACAATCCTCCCCTGTAAGGAAAACTTCCTTCTCAGCACGCTGACAACGGAAAGCAAATGGTAATGACCACAATTCATGTATGAAACTACCCCCCAGGGGTTCATATCTACCGACAGGATAATGTTTCAAGCAAGCTGTGAATTGAAAAAGTGAGATTGGCAAAGAAATAACCCCATGTATTAACCACACTGCTGACTCTATTTCTTCTACAGTGAATGGTAACTGTTCTAGTTTCTCAATGTGTAACATTGTATAAACTTTGTCTTTCATAGACATCATTTTCTGTTTATCCGTCAAATTAAATGGTAAAAACAGCACGGAATCATTAAGGTAATCCCATGGTATTCTCCCATTTTACAGAGTCTGTAAAGTCCAACTTAACTACATAACTGAACGTAACTGATTTTGACCATGATACAAGGTAGACACTTCAATCTGAACAATATCAATGACAGATGAAAGAATATTGTCTAAGGTATAAATACGAGAAGACAGTGTGTTTATGTTGTTATCAACCACTGCGAGAACCTTATTCAAATTATCCTGATCAATTTGGCGTAAGAGTAAAGCCGCCTCCATTTGTGAAAGTTTCCAAAATTCATTATAGGCTGCATATACAAAACGTTTAGAGCGAGGGAATTTTGGACCTAAGTGAAAATCAGAAAGATCAATGTCACCTGTTAAAAGGTAAAGATGATGTTTCACAGATGTTAATGTGGAATGTTCCAACCACTGTTGACTCAATTTTCCAACAGAATAAGTGGTAACCGTATGCAAATTTGGGTAACGAGGATCAGGTCTAATTTGGGTAAACACCCTCGTAACATTCAAAAAACGTAAATGACAAGTCTCAGGGCCTGTAGGCCACAATACCCAACCCTCCTGATCTATCATTGACGAGTTAAAAGAGCCATTCTGTATCATCCGAGTCAATTCCTCAATAGTATAATTAATGTGTATGCTCCACGACTCCTATGGAGCCAAAGACGGAATAGAAGGAGCATTGAAATTTTTAACGGTGGCCAAACCGAAACAAGTAGTTTGTTGGGCGGTCTGATTTAAAAATAAAATTTGAGACAGTATTAAACACGCACATTGCAAGGATTCACTTCCATGTACTTGCCAAACTTTTGTGCCCCAAATAGACTTTAAATCAAAAGTGTTTTTTCAAAAATCGTAACCGTTCAGTGACAGATCATCGATAAAAGATGAAGAATAAATTAGTTTAGTCTGCATAAGCATATATTTGTTCAATCTAGGGACATTCAATTTAAAATAATATGATGCCGGTTCAGATAAATTGTAACCCATAAAATATGTCAATTTCTTTTTCTGTGTAACTTAACTTATTTTAGAAGGGGTTGGACAATGCTCCCATTGTGTATAATTGAAAGTGGGTCTTTGAGTATTGGATTTTTGAAGAAAATGAGCCCATAATGTTGGTGACAAAATAGATCTGCATAATTTGCCGAATTCAAATATAGATCCTCCGTATCAAAAACATTATAATATTGTAAATCAGAAAACAAAGAATTAACAGCACTGATATCTCAATCATCTGAATGCATCACAGGTAAGACGACATCTCCCAAAGAAACACGGAAGACATATGGAATTTGCAAGGTCTCCGTCGGACCATATACATCGAATGGTACTTTGTCCCACACAATGCCAATGGCGATCGGGATTGAAGAAATATTAACCAATGTTTGGTCTCTTTACATTTTATGCGAGGAGGTATGCGGGGCCAGTACCCAGTCAACCAATTCCACAGCAGAGCATTCAGGTAGATAGTGTCCATTAATCAAAAGAAAGAAGACAATTACGAAACCGATCCACATGAAAAGGAACACCATTGACAACACGATCTAAATGTAAGTCCATGGAGGAACCTGGTATGTGCTCTTCAACCAGGAGATGAAGACACAGATCCGATTAGTAGCCACATCAGTAGACGAAGACAACAAAGATGTATCTGAAGAAAAGTTATCCTGGTCAAGATAGTAACCGTTGGAGCTTAGCTGAAACAGTGGAGGCTGCTCACTGTTAGAAGGCAAATGTAGAACAGTGTCTGGGACAGCAACCATAAGTTCCACCGGTGGGAAAGAATACTCATTCTCCATCATCACAGGCATTGAAGGCAAACTGACAATAAATCAACTGGAGACTCCAGCTCCCCTTTCACTTTTTGTGGTCATTTGCTGGAGCGTAGAATTCAGGCTTGGAACGCTCCTAGGCATGGTATTGAGAATCGACCATATGGTGTAGTTTGACATGTTCTAAGGGAATGAAACGGTTATCTTTGCATCCAGGAAGTGGAGGTAAAATTACAGTTTGAGTGCCCGTCAGCCCAAGACCGGGACCGGAGCACGGTAGGAGGGTCCAAATTCTTTTTTGTTCACCACTTTTCCCCGACCACATCTCCAACTTTAGGAAGGCAACCAAAAACAGGGACTAAGACTGCTGTATCCGTCAGCGATAGCAAATGCGATTTTGCTAGAGCCTCTCAATTGTTTTGTAGATCCTGTAACATAGCACAATGGTTATCTATGTCAAAGGTTGTGGCAGCCGCCACAACGTCTAGACCATCAAGGTCAGGTACAAACCTCTTAATGCTAAATAGCATTTCGTATGGGTCCGCCCACCCATAGATCTTTAAGGGAGATTATTGAGTGCACGTTGAACCCCACATAGATGAGTTAACCAGCCCCTGCCCGTACCTAATACCCTCGCTCTTAAAGATTGCTTTAAGTCACGGTTCATCCACTCCACAACAGAATTGCCCTCAGGCCGATATGGAGACGAGAAATGCATGAATGGAAGGTGAACACAAGCATATGTTCCTACAAAGACATGCAAATCTTTTATAACAGTACAAGCATCAGCACAGTGCTGCTGCCAAACCCAGAGGAATCTAGTGCACGAATCCACTGCAACCAAAATATATTTGAAAGCATTGTCAGACGTCAATGGACCACAGTGATCAAGATAAATACAACTGAACGGTTGATTAGAAATGAAGAGCTGAGTGTGTGGTGGACGCTAGACAGTAGAAGGCTTAATCTGTTGACAATTGTCACATAAAAGAACATATTTGCACGTTTGCTGGTATAAGCTGCGCCATCAATAACGTTGATGTAAACGAGAAATTGTGGCTGTCACCTCTGCATGTGCAGAAGCCATTCCTTCATGGGCAGCCACAATAAGCGAAAGCCTGCGGTCCTTGTTGGCAATCAAACGATCACCAATGGAGGGAATAGTCACAAATGGAACTTGGTCAGTGGTCAAGTGATAAGTATAACAAGCAGGGAAACCCTGGAGAAACACTGTCCTCTCTTTTGTCGCAGTGATAGCCGCCAAAATATCATCATCAATTTTAGTCTTGGACCTAGTAACAGCTGCTACTGAGCATATGGCTACTGCAGATTTTGCTGCTTCATCTGCCATAGAATTACCAACAGCGTGTGCTCCCACACGTCAATTGCCCAATGTATGGATTACATGAGTGAATGGCAAACGTTCCTTAAGAGCGGCCACCCGGACCCAAAGCGTTTTATGCTTGTTTGTGCTACCTTTAGAAACACAAAAATCATTCTGTTTCCAGAAGAAGAGGTTATCATTAACGGATTGTACACAGTAGAAGGAATCACACACTATAAGAGTAGGCACTTCCGAATCAGCAAACTCAAGGGCTAATAGTAAAGCGCGTAACTGAGCCAATTGCATCGTACAATCCCCAAGGGATAGTGCCTGCCACAATAGTGCAGGCAGCAGAATAAGCATGTTGAGAACCAATTGCAGGTTGTGCAGATCCATCAGTGTAGATGATACATTTATACTGATCAAGAGGGAGCAGGGACAAAGGAAGAGGTTGAACGTGTTTGTATTGTAAAAACTCTTGTGTCCGCAAAGAAGGATCAAAAATGAAATTGACATCAGCCGATGTCAAAGAACTAGCCCATTATATCCAATGAGGATGCAGAGCTATAGAACTGGGCATGCTCGCCTTAGTGACAGCTTCCAAATGGGGCACAGGCGAGACCATGAAAATACGTTTGCCCTGAGCCAGAGAGTGTTCCTTCAGAATCGCCATCTGTACTGCCATCAACATTTTCTCGGTAGAAGAAAAACGCATTTCAGCAGGAGTATACAAATGCAATTTATAAGCTATGGGAACCGTGTCCCCTTCGTTAAAAGTCACATAAGTGAAACCTAATGACCCTGGTACAATCCTTATGACCAAATTCATAGCATTATCGCCGTGTTAACATCAATTGAGTAGCAAGCAGATCAATCTGCAAAGACCGCAGAACTGCGGTGTGTTCCAGAAGCTAACTGGAAGATGAGAAAGAGGGTAGTATAAAAGAATAGAGCTGTTTGATACGACGGGTATAATCAGGAATGTAAGTTCTGCCAAAATTCAAGAAACCCAGCAAAGACTGTAACTCTTTGAGGGTAGAAGGAGGTTGAAATTGAGCACATTTCTCCAAAAAGTGGGGTGCCAAACCCCTACCTTCATTATTCAGTTCGTAACCTAGAAAAAGAACTGCCAAAAAGGCTATTTTGGACTCCACAAAGTTAAATTTGTAACCCAAAGTTGAAAATTGTGTAATTATGCGATCCACATGCATGAGCTGCAGATTTAATTCATCGTCTGTCAAGTAAATGTCATCAACTGAAAAATCCATTAGAGATATCTAAAGTTGTTTTGAACTTCTTACGAACAATGTTATTTACTGACGCAGAGCTATGTTTGTTCTGTACTGCAAAGGTACAAACCTGACTGTTCAGATGTCTGTAGTCTAAAACTATACGATATGAACCGTCCGGTTTCAATATCGGAAAAAGAGGATTGTTCATTGATGACACACAGGGTTCAATAACACTCTGATATTCCAAGCCTGTCAGAATGTTAATAACGGATGCTTTAGCATCACATTTAATGGGATACTGCAGTTGAGGCTGAGGTGTAGACCTCAAAGGAAGTACATGCAAAGGTGAATCCCTATCCCAAACCGCCTGATTGCGATACAAAGCAGGAGCTAAGGCCAAAGCCTGCTCCGAAGCACAAGCTTGTTTAGTCTCCTCTGGGACATATGGAGAAAAAGACAGTAAAATAAAATCCTCGCCCCAAGAGGAAGCAAGGACAAACGGAGGAGCACAATCAACCTCCGCCAGCAAAATGTCATAAGAAGAAGTCAAATTGTCCCAAAAGACTGCTTTTATTGTGCGTTTAATATCATCTTCAATTTGAAGTTCAATGTGGTAAACTCTATCGGGGGTGCTATATGGGTGTCCGCGGTTTCAACAGTAATAAAAGTATCAGGTGCTTTCGCCTCCAGATGCCGGTGGAGTGTCTACTGAACTATGGTAACTTCCGCCGCGCTGTCGAGGAGAGTTACCACCCAACTCCTTCCCAGGAGGAGGGTTCCCACCATCTGGGGCATACTTTGCAGTCAAAGCGGCAACTTTGTTCTTCTGAAACGGGGCACGGTGCTGAGGTGGTTCCTCCCGTTTGACTTTCACGTCAAACTGGTGCTGCGGGTCTTGCCTTTGTTGCGTGAACTCACCCTGTCTGCGATCCTGTTGTCCTCCTTCACCAGATTGTGGATCAGACTATTCCTGAAACGAACTAGGAGAACGGGGTTCAGGAACCTGACACCTCTCAGGTGTTTAAAGTGTAGAGCGGTCACGTAAATCATATCTATGCTCAAAAGCGTTTGGTGGAGACGAACCTGCACGGGACCTAGGCTTCTGTAGCTGCCAATTTTTGTTCCACCCCTTCTTAGGAAAGACTGGTTTAGTCTCCTTGTCTGGAGGGGGCTTATTTTGTGCTTGTGAAATGGCTTTACTTCTACATTATTGCAACCAAGGGATGTATGGACATCCGCAATAATAATCGGCAACTGTCGCTCCCGATCCACATCTGCCACCACCACTAGGCGGTGGTGCACTTGCTAGCAAACTGCTTCACCTTTAATGTTAGCCAGAATCATATCGGAGACAATAGGGAACATTCCCACTAATCTCATCCCCAAATCCAGGGCTGGGCCAGCTCCGTGTTCATCCTGTACTGGTTTAAGAACGCTCGGCAGAACACTCATGGAAAGGGTGCCAAAGCCCAGTGTATACACTGATGCAAACACCGTCCCCCAAGTGTTGCAATCCGCTAGAGGGGAATCAAACCACTTAGCAAACACACAGTATGGATCCTGTGTTTCTCCACAGGGCTCGTGTGCAAATTTCTGTGCTAATCAAAATGGAAGATCCTCACGATTCTGAGGACGTTTGTCAGTCACTGAGTTAATCATGATGCAACTAATCACTATACCTCCACCCTGAACTGGGGCCGTAGAAGCAGCTCCGGCTGGAGCTGCCAAAAGTGCACGAGACATAAACTGTATGACACGTCTATGAAGATGAACTAATTGCGTATATAGCAAACGTAGCTCCACGATAGTAACATTGAGATAATTTGGATGTGGTGTGAAACCTGCCAAAACAGGCCAAGTAGCCCCACCAATAGACTAGGGGCCCATTCGAACAAAAGAGACTTGGTGAGGAAGGGCGCCATTAAACCGAATGGTATGTTCCCAGGACGTTAATGGAACCTCAATTAACGCATAAGGATGATATGCTGCCGGAGGTGCAGCGAGCGTGTACGCATGAAAAAAATTATCATTAGCATTAACTGTGGGAAATGTAACCCAAGAATAAAATACGTCAAATCGGTACGCAGGATCCGCTTCCACTACAAAAATAAAGGTTGCCCCCGCATTGGGGACCCCGTGCTGAGTCAAATGTTGCGTAACCACCGCTCGGCTATGCACCACAATAGCGAAGGCTTGCGCCATATTTTATAGAAAGTCAAGGAAAACGGTAGCACAAAACGGGTCTAAAAACCTTTTGAAATTCATGCTTGAAAAACCTACAGCAATAGGTGTACCTTACAATTGCAGGAGGCTAAGCCCTTCCGCCTCGGGCGTTCCCGAGAAGCAGGGGTGACCTTTATTTTCGTAGTGGAAGAGGATCCTGCATACCGTTTCGAAGTATTTTATTCTTGGGTTACATTTCCCACAGTTAATGCTAATGATAACTTTTTTCATGTGTACACAGCCGCTGCACCTCTGGCATTGTATCGTCCTTATTTCAAAGGGTATTGTGGACGAGCACAAGCGCTACTCAGGGGTCCAGTGAAAAAGTACCAGACCAAACGTTGATGGCGCCATGTTGTAGGGATTCTGCACAAACACAGAACTAAGCATAGGGATATGGGACCTTAGTATATAGGGACACTGGGCCTGATTCACAGAACTAACTTACATCAAAAACGTAAAGTTAGTACTTTTTGGTATTCACAGAATACACTTACTCATTTTGGTATTCACAGAATGAACTTACTCATTTCGGTATTCACAGAAGTTAGTAGTCCTAACTTTAGGACTCCTAAATGCCTTCTGTGAATACCGAAAGTCTTAAGTTAGGATTTTTCTCAGTTTAGGAATAGTAAAGTCCTAACTTTACTACTCCTAAACTGAGAAAAATCCTAACTTTAAGACTTTCGGTATTCACAGAAGGCATTTAGGAGTCCTAAAGTTAGGACTACTAACTTCTGTGAATACCGAAATGAGTAAGTTCATTCTGTGAATACCAAAATGAGTAAGTGTATTCTGTGAATACCAAAAAGTACTAACTTTACGTTTTTGACGTAAGTTAGTTCTGTGAATCAGGCCCTGAGTCATCCAACCACCTTAGTACCCATGAGCCCAGGACCGACTAGCTATAGTGTCTCACTTGCCCTCCTACTCACCTACAGAGGAACAAGGGATTAGACACCCAAGAACACAACACTCCCGATTCTCTCAGGAATCGTGGTTACAAGACACACCCTTATGCTCACACTCTTATACTTGTCCACAATAAGATCTGACAGAGACATGAACAAGTTTAAAATATTTATTTTAACTAACATACTCTATTATGCAGTATACGTGCCACAATAAGCAAAAAAATGCATAACATATTTACGGTCAGCATAGCAAGTAATCCGTAGATCATAAAAGGAGCTGTCATAGTGAGAGACACAGTAGCCTAACCTCCCTCCCCTTGCACCGATGCAGGATGGTTATATATTAGAAGATCTCTGGGTGTTATCTGCAGACCCCGTACCTCAGTCTATAGACGATAGTTCTACAACATAGGTACTGTCATGCATTTCTCCCTGGAAAGGTCCCACTCCAAGTGTGTGCTACCTATCCATGTATTCCAATAAGACCAAACTACATATTCCCAAACGACAGCAGCATCTGTATGTTATGTCTAGCTGCTAGGGCCTGACCAGAACAGAATAACAAGGGGCACTTTTGTTCGACCTTGTTCACAATGTTCAGACTAAATCCCAGGAACCTGCAAAGCATGAACATAACAGCGGGTTCTCATGTGAAAATATCAAAAGAAGCGTTTACAAAATAAACTCATGTAGTAATGTGTGCAAAGCAGCGGACAGTCTACATTGTGCTCATGCTAACTTAGCGAAGACGACAGTGTCCCCATGGGCCACGTGACAGCAGCATTACTGGTGGTCTGGAATTGATGGCCAAGTAAGAGCTTATGTTGATAAATGAGTGTTTATGTTCTGATAAACATTGGAGGGTTGGTACTACTCCATTGTGTCCTGTGGATTGGGCAAATGGATCATGGGAGAAAATGGGCATAGATTTTTCTGGGCCATTTAATATTTTTAAGAAATGAGAACAAGTATTTGATTGCTGCAGTGGACTACTTTTCTAAATGGTTTTATTTTGCATTTGTTAAGTCCAATGATTGTTTGGCTGTTGTTGAGTTTTTAGAGAAGTTATTTCAAGTAGAGGGACTGCCAAAGGAAATTGTCACAGATAATGGGACACACTTTGTGTCAGAAGAAATGTCTGTGTTTTTCAAGAAACATGCTGTGAAAAATGTCAGATTTCCTGTATATAGCCCTGCCTCCAATGGACTTGTTGAGGCGGTGAACCGTCTACTGAAAGAGGGTGTGCAGATAGCTATAGCAAACAAACTGAATATCTACAGAAGAAGGAATGGAGCTATACTATCACGCCACATAGTACCACAGGAGTGGCACCTTTTGTGCTGTTGAGAGGGAGGATTCCTATTTCTAATCTCAATCCTGTGTAGTTGAGTAAAAAGCATGGATTTGGTGGTTGTGATTTGGATCTGAAAGAGTGCGTGAACGTGTCAGAACCAAACAGAACCTCGTCAAACTTAATTTTGAAAAAGGGAAGCATGTTAAGGGAAAGGAGGTTGTGCCAGGCAATTGGGTATTAGTTAAAAAGCCCATGAAGGTTGTGAAAGGTGAGTCCACATTTTCCAAAACTACCAACGTAGAGAGAGTGACCAGACGTGCTGTGCTTTTAGAAAATAAAGGTTGGTGGAACAAAAATGCTATTGTTACTCTGAGTAATGCAAAATCAGATATTAGGAATAATCTCAAAGACAGAGTGGAACATGATGATGATGAAGGTCAGAGAGAGTGGTTTCATTTGGGTGTGTTGAATGATGGTGTTCGTGATACACGAGAGCTGAGTGAAGAAATAGTGCAGGTTGAAAGTGTTGGGATTTTTATAACACAAAAAATCCTCGGGTCTGTGCTAGCACGAAGAATACTGAAAGATGACGGGCTGGTGTCTCACAAAATCTCCACATGGGAGCGATCCCTTTTAGGACGAATACCCTCACCCACCATAGGTGGCATGCTTCATCATATGGGTTTCTCCTCCCAGTGGGAAAACCTGGTCCCACTGAGGGCTACAACTCCCTCAATGTGAGGAAGAAGCTCAGGGATGTTTTTAAGATGTTGCTACACTGTCGAGGATGCTAAAATCCCATAGGTGAATTGTAGTGTAGTGAGGACGCAGCGCAAGAAATAAAGAAGTGAATCAAAAATAGTGAGATTAAAACTACCAAGTGGGGGCAAAACAGAACTCTTTATTCACTTGCTCGCACTGGTAGAGTTAAAAGGCAGTGCAATAAGCAGTATAGATTTAAACTGCTAAGTGTCAGAAAACGGTCGACATGTTTCAGCCTGAGTGATCTAAGTAAGTATCTAGGCTTTCGTCAGGACCAGAAAAAACTAAAGCTGCTGCTGACTTGGAGTGAAAAAACGAAATGAAATAATGATACCAAATCAGTAATCCTATGTCTCTTTGTCGGATTTTACTGGATGTACCCAAAGTGTTGGATAAGTGGCCACACCTCAACCTGGTGACAGCTCAGGGAAGGGGGCCCTGCTCTCTCTGTCGGTACCCCTCCGGTCGCAGCTCTTGTACCACGACGGGGTACCGACGGAGAGTGCGGGCCCCCTTCCCTGAGCTGTCGCCAGGTTGAGGTGTGGCCACTTATCCAACACTTTGGGTACATCCAGTAAAATCCGACAAAGAGACATAGGATTACTGGTTTGGTATCATTATTTCATTTAGTTTTTTCACTCCAATTCAGCAGCAGCTTTTTCTGGTCCTGACGAAAGCCTAGATACTTACTTAGATCACTCAGGCTGAAACATGTCGACCGTTTTCTGACACTTAGCAGTTGAAATCTATACTGCTTATTGCACCGCTTTTTAACTCTACCAGTGCGAGAAAGTGAATAAAGAGTTCTGTTTTGCCCCCACTAGGTAGTTTTAAGCTCACTATTTTTGATTCACTTTTTTATTTCTTGCGCTGCGTCCTCACTACACTACAATTCACCTATGGGATTTTAGCATCCTCGACAGTGTAGCAACATCTTAAAAAAATCCCTGAGCTCCTTCCTCACATTGAGGGAGTTGTAACCCTCAGTGGGACCAGGTTGTCCCACTGGGAGGAGAAACCCATATGATGAAGCATGCCACCTATGGTGGGTGAGGGTATTCGTCCTAAAAGGGATCTCTCCCATGTGGAGATTTTGTGAGACACCAGCCCGTCATCTTTGAGTATTCTTCGTGCTAGCACAGACCTGAGGATTTTTTGTGTTATAATTGTACTTGAATAGGGGATATTTTCCTTGCAGGTCTTTAAACCTTCTCCCTTGGACCCTCCCCTCCCGTTTCTTGTGTTATTTTTTAAAGTGTTGGGATCTCAAGGGATGGTAGTGGTGACGGTGGAAATGGTAATAGAAGGGCCAGAGTTCATTCAATGCCTGTCGGTTTCAAAGATTATTTCAGGTAATGTAAATTAGTAGTTTTTTTCTGGAAATTGCGTTAATTTCATATAGTTTATCTTTTAGACTTTTCTTAGGTATTGTTTTTCTGTCTTTATTTTGTTTTGTTGTGAAAAGGGAGATGGGCAGATGGTGTTTTATACCTGTATAGTTAGGAGCTTTATTGTTTGGTAATTCAGGAATGCTGTGGGTAAGGAATGTAAATATGCCATGGCTCATGACATGGTTTTATGGAATGTCTTGATGTAGCTGGCATTCATTCTATGAGGCTACTTGCTGGAGAAAGGTTGTGGGTCCTTCGGAAGAATAAACCTCAATTTGTTGAATATTCATTATGGTTCATGGTGGTTATTTCATGACTGCATGCAACAGTTTGTATTTGAGCAGTACCTTTAATTTGGTCTGTTACTTCTGTTATTAACATTAGGCAGTAACAAGGGTCATTTTTTCTATTGGATGAGTTGTTTATTGTTAGCTGAGTGTGCTTGCACTAAATTGTTATTCTGTGTGATTCATTGCTCTAACTCATTTACTTTTTGTGTAAGTTTACTCACAACTTCACACAACACCTTACTTTTAATGAGCATGCGAAACAGGGCTCTGTCTCTGGCTTTTGCCAGGTAAATCAACAATAGAGTTTTTATCATCTGCCAGAGTTGCAAAATTGTGACTAAATTCAAAATTACTATTTGAATGGGGTTTAGCAGGAGGAGATTTCTTCAAAGCCAACAATAACTCTTTTTAAAAAGGCTCGGGGCACTCCTTCATTAGTATACTTTTACATTGATCCCTGAGATTGTTCTACAGGTAACCTAGCTCTTTGGGCTTGCTTGTTTTTGTTTATTCACTTCAACATTTTACCACTCTTTAAATATTTCTGGCAATACTTCTGCCTCGTCGCGCTATCCAGATGGGCATCTGTAATCAAGGATTGAGCTGTACACTCACAAAGAACTAATTTTCACAGAACTATCAGGATTTAAAACAGATTCACCAAAGTTGGGATACCTCAGAGGAGATGGGGGTAATGAGTCTCAAAGGTACCAGGAAACACCAAGAGGCCAGGAAGCATCCTGAAGACTGTCAGGCGAAGCAGTGGTAGCAATTGGAGGAAAATCACCAAGGATCATGATGCACAGGAATCTAGCAAGAAAGAAGATAAGACAACCAGAGGAAGGAGAAACACAAACCAGGGATGGCATTAATACAGCAAAAGTGAAGGAAATGCAATGTGGTGATGAACTAAATGACAGTGAGAGCCATTCAGCAACCAGAAATGTGGCAGACACCATCTTACTAGTTAGTAGCTTTTTTTATAGTGACCAAATGCTGTGCTCTACTGGTCCTTAACATGAACTGTCTGTTCTTGAACCTTTGTGTGTGAGCCAGCCGCCAAGAGATTGAAGTTCACAACTTCCAACCGCCCCAGTTTTTCGTGACCCTAGGTCTTCTGTCCTGCTCCCCTCACACGCCCATAGATGCAGTCATTGGGCACATTTGCTGGATGCACGTACCGCTTAACCTCAGAAATGGCCTTGCTCTATGACATCACTAAGCATATAGTGAGTATATGTAAATTCTTGGAAATATAGTTTACCATATCAGTCCTCCAGCTGGCTTGATGGGTACAACCTAGTAGGCAATTTCAAACGTAAGCAAGGATTTTCATTGAAGGAGCCTAATGTAATATTGTGTTGGCACTTTAAAGACAAACTTAGTTTGAATTCACATGATTATGGCTTTTATTAACAATAGTGTGTTAGGAAATAAATCCACCGCTGGGGAATGGAAATTTAGCAATTTTGTCTTGGCCCATGATTTAATTAGCACCCATGAGACAGGGAGGAGCCAGTAATGCCTACTTTCCACGGGAAAGGGATGTAACTCAACCATTGATTATATATTTTTGTCAAGGGGCCTCATACAGTTCATACTGAAGGGTGAAAAACTAAAGGTTTACTGCAGGGACCATTACTCTGTGACTGCTTCTTTATTATTACCAACACCTATCACTAGACATCACTCCGAGGCCATAGTAAGCCCATGACCCCAAAACAATGGCCAGAGGCTGACTTGGAATCTTCCAAATCCTAAACAATTTTTACCTTCTGTAATTAAAAGGAAGCTGAGATTATTTTTGACATGCTTGTCAGCTATAAATGTGCACAGGTAATTATGAACAACATTAATACAAAAACATTGAAACTGGCTTATTAAGACCTGTCATAAAAGAAATGATACCCATCCCTGTCAGTTTGATGCATTGCATACTTTAGCAAAGAGACAGTTATGTAATTCACTGCCTGTCAGTCTAAGGGTTACTGTGGAGGTCTGCACCACTCATATACAGTATAAATTAGTTATAAAATAAGAAATAAGCCATAAAGTGAGAATTGTATTTGTTTGGTATCTGCTGCAAACCAGAAAAATCCCTAATTATTTTGGTTTACCATCATTTCTCTCAGATCTAATACCTGCTCAAGATCTGTAATGAGCTTCCATGTTACAGGATCACAGTGGGTTTCACATTTTGCAGCTATGTATAGCCTTGCCAACAATTGCTATATTCCTCCCCATTCTACATCACTTCCCAGTGTACTTGTTAAACTTATATTTTCAGTAGAAGAGTTGACTGAAGACATTCATCAGAGCTTTGCCATTAAGGCCCACAGAATTGATGAGAGGCTCATCGATTTAATCGAATATAATTTGTAAGTGTGAGCACCCCTTTTGATGAAAGTTTTTAATAATCTTGTAACTACACAGTTGCCTAGTTTCTCGGGGGCTACTTCGATAATAGTCCCGATATTTAAAAAGGGAAGAAGGACAGAACCTAGTAGTTATGGACCAATTCCTCTTCTTGATGCTTCAGCTAAATTCTTGGACGAGTACCTTCCAATGCGAATCAGAGACTGATAATCAATTCCCCAGTTGTGGCTCTTCTGTATGCAGATGGCACAGCTCTTTTAGCTTATACATTTAAGTCTTTGTGAACTTTAGTTGGGGCTGTTTCAAGGTTCATGGTGAATTTAGATTTGGCAACCAATTTGACCAAATCACACACACAGGCCTGTGGCCCTAAATGTTCAGAGGAGCACACTTTCACCATTGATAACAACAGACTGGAGATAGTATCTAATTTTCCTTACCTAGGTATATTTTTTGATTCTTCTGAGGCCTGGGCTACTAACATCTGTCATCACCATCTAAAGCTCACTCAAGCTGTGGGTGCCCTGTTTAGTCTGTCTTGCGCTCTAGGAGGAAAACCAACCATTCTACTCCTGGAGATGCACAATAGACAGTGTGCACCAATAGCTACTTACAGTGTTGGGGTACGGGATTATGCAATTTGTTCTAGTATCCAAGTGGAGGGAACCGTTCTTGTACATGTTTACTTTCAGTCCCTACTTCTACATCACATTTTATTTGGGATGAGGCACTGCACCTTCCCTACTTGGTTTGGTTTGGCTAAGCCCTTTGCCGATGTGGATTTCTATTTGGCGCAATCCACATGTTATTAGAGATTTTTTGTCATGTGACAAAGGGTTAAAAATCTCATGGCCAGCCTGCGTGAAACAGTGCTTTTGAGACAGCCCATACTCTTTGATGATCTGTCTTTGATACATCCAACGGACAATTAACAGATTAAATGCCTTTTTCAAGTAAGAAGGCAATTACTCAGGAGATAACACCAACTATGAGGCTACATGCCACCTTAAAAACCTGCAGGTTGATGGAGCTATCTTGCATATGTAACAGGACACTGGGAAAAAACTCTGTTACTTAGGTTTAGAGCGGGTACTGTTTATTAGATTTCTTCTTTGCTTTTCCTTTTGGTCAGTTTAGCAGAAGAGAAATGCATGCTGGTGATGGAATTTCAGATCAGTCTGTATTGCATTTTATTTATTTTGTAAATATGTATTTTTTACAAAGTGACCTTTAATGCCAATTTTAAGAAAATTTAAATTTGTTAATAGTAGAGTAGCTTTACATTTTTTACAACTGCTAGTTAATGATGGGGTATGATCAAGGATGGGAGCGTTCTTTAAATCTGCAGTGCACTTTAGAAATTCTATGCTTTTAAATTTTTTTAATTCTATGCTTGAAAGTGTTTACATTTTACATTTGTTATATATGTTATAAAATATTGTGTGTATTATATTATACTTTTTATTTTACTTTAATGAGTGCCTTCAGTACCCTAATAAAGTGATTTGACTGAACGATGCAAAGTGGGAAATTACTCTTCAATAAGCTAGAGAGAGTAAAAGATGCTAACCCAATGGTTGCAGCAATAGTGAAAAAAGTAAACGGTTGTGTTTCAATTCTGTATAGCATTTCAGATACATTGTGAGAAGTGTAATTCAAGCTAAAGGTACATGTTGTTTTCAAAAGTAATGGACCTTGGCAGAAACACCTTTAGATGGGTTTGGTGAAGAATTTCTAATATTTTTTATAACTACATTTTGATGACTGTCTACTTGGATTTTCACCAACCACCACGTTTCGGCTGAATGAAAGGCTATACCTAGGGACACTTATCATTTTATGCATAACAGGTCCTTTGGGCCTTGAGTTTAAGGGGCGGCTTTGGATATTCTTAATGTCTATATCCCTCAAAAGTGAAGTGCCAAGTCTATACTTACAGTTCTTAGAGAAATGGTCTTGTCAATTAAACCAGAGACCAGTGACATATTACATCATATAATTTTGATTTGTGGGTACTTTCCTGGACAAGGAGTTGTTGGAAATTATGGACATAGAGAAGGAGCTAACTTGTGAAATACCAGAACTAGAAATGGTTTGTAATAGGAATAAGAGTTTGGGAAAAGACCTGCTATCAGGTTGTGGTTTCTTTCAATTGTCACAAAAAAAGTGGAAGGGAACCCTGAATGGACCAACTGCACTACTTCAGAAAATGCAAAGCTCCTTCTAAGTCCTGCACAGTTTAATATTAAAATAGGCAGGTTTCCTAAGTTTGCATTTAAAGGATGTGATGATCAAAGCTCTTGATAATTTACTGTTTAATAGTTTTTAATATTAGTCTGACAAAGGACAGCTCAAGCCAACACGTGTTTTGCAAACTCTTAATTATTTGGTCACTTCATCAGGGCTTGTTATAACTATTTATTTTAAATATATTAACACAAGGGACAACATATGAAAAAACAATATGAGAATTAACCAAAAAAGATTTTACAGAAAAATTAGGGAAGGGAAAACAAAGGGAAATACATTAAAAATCAAAAACAGAGATAAATATTTTAAAGTCCAAAATATATAAATGACTATGTAAGAAATAGGTAAATCCAGTTGTTGAAAATAGAAAATAGCTATCCAATCCTGATCCAATATCATCATCATAATGAAAAAGACTATCTATTATCAGTAATTTTCTGATGTTACAAATTGCAAATAAGGAGTGACACTAAAAATGTCAATTTGAAGTAAAATTGCACTTAAAATGGCTAGAAATTCTACAAAATAAACCTCTGGACTAACTACAATGTAAAGACAACAAATATCCATTCAAAAGTGAAGTGAATTGCAAACTATAAATAGTGTTAAAAAATACAAACTAGTTCAATTACAGATTTAAATTTGTTCTTCCAAATTTAGGAAAAATTTTAAGAAATCGTATCAGGAAAGAGAAATTGCACGAGGAAAGACCAGAGGTATACAGTAATTATAGTCCCTTCTCTTTCCTAAATGACTATAGAAATGGGTGTATGCAGGTTAATTTTGGGAACCACAATAGGAGCAATAATGCCGCAAATTGACCACATTTTCTTACCACATAGAGGATTCTTAATATGTATATGAAGATTTATGGGATGAAGTCAAAGAATTAAATAGATCCGGTCTCTAAAAATTTAAGAAAGTATTTAGATTTTTAAAAAACAGATTACAGTAATAATTTAAATAATAATATCCAGAAAAATAAAGAGCATCATTAACCTACCCAAGTTATTAAATTGTTATTAAAGGGACATTTTGTATTGAGTGTCAATTACCCAGTCTGAAAAGCAAATAATATGCGATGATCTAGTAAGCAAATATTGAGTAAACCCCAATATTAATTTCTCAAGTCTCCAACAAGAGAAGCTTAAAAGCATGCTTCATGTTTTTTATTCCCGACAACTTACTTGGCATTTTGCGGTGTGATAACCAGTGTGGGCAGGATGTGGAACAGCCGGTCCGGTGATTGCTCAGGCAAAGTCAGGCAAAATATACCCGGCACCATGTTAGACACCTTGTCCATGTGGAGACAGCGTGTAGCGCTCTGTATCATTAACATTTCTATAATTAACGTCTTTCTCACAACTCTATTGAGTGAAGGACACCTTTTTGTCATTATTTACTCTCATAAATAAAAATTAATTATCTCTAAAGGTGCAATGAAAATGTATAAAAAATGTATGGGCACATTTAAGAAAGCCATTTTAACAAGTATTGGTAAATGCATTAGGTTTCGCCTATATGATTAATATTAATTTTGCTTTTTGTTGTAAGATTTAGGTTGGTGAGAAGTTGTGCAATATAAGTTACTGAAACTCCATAAAAATGTTATGACTTGTTTATTGAGAAAGTCAATATATTGTGCAGTAACTGATAGTAATATGGTGCGGGAGATTAGGCAAACGGCGGTAGACAAAGGAAAAGAAATATGTAGTGGCCAAGCACGTTTGTTATGCATGCCATACTTGAGCAAGCTCATGAACTAAACTTGCAAAGAGCTGTGAAATGCTCTCACTCCACATTAAGAAGAGAACTGGAAAAAAGAGTAAAGAATACAAAATATGCAATATTTTATACAGTGAAGTGGGTCACCTGTAAGAGCCTGTGCAAGTTCATGCTGTGGAAGGCTGTTTATAATGCAGCAGGTTTAAAAGTCCTACAGCAGAGGATAAAAGACAGTGTGAATATCTCACAGTGCCTGTCATTGGGACAGGGTATAAAGGTGTTCAGACTACGCTGTGCAGGCAAAACCTAACAAGGCCTTCTTCCTCCCTCTCTACTACCTGGCAGGCAAACAGAGAGTTTTTGTGGCCTGAAAAGCATTAAGGTTCATTTCCAGCACCCCTGAATAACCAGCCCTTTTTCTTGGCAGTCAATCAAGTTGCCTGACAATCAGATGTTGGAAACACTGGTTCACTTGTGGACAGATGTTGGCTCTGATTTTGTAATACAAAACATTTACCACCACAGAACCACATCATCATCACAGATTGAGAAGTATAAATAAGTTAATGTTTTTATCATTGCTGTGTCCTCTGTCCATGTCACATGAGCATAAACATAAAGAATATTTCCTCTCCTACACCCTCTTAAACGTAAGAAAAACAGGTTCTTAGTGCACCGCTCGCAATAAGCAATATGAAACAATTATAAACCAGCAGGGAGAGGCTTTTCTTTTGTTTGCTGTTTTATATAGCCCAAAGTCGACCTGAAGCTCATCTGACCGGCCCCTCTAATGATGTCCTCTAAAGGCACAGGGCTCTCATACCTTCGGGCCTAGTTTGCGCTGTATAAAACAGCAAATAAAACAGGCAGAGGTTGTTAAGGAATTGAAGGTGTTAATCACCATAATGAAACTCACCAGTGAGAGTAACTAAGGCAGAGGATAGCCACATTGCATGGGGCAAGAGTCAGGAAGCCCATGAAACCTCCACAATCAGAGACACGCTGGCAAGTGGTCTCAATAGAACATCCCTGTCAGAATGAAGCCTGGGAGTTCGCCGACTACAAATATGGTGGCACTGGGAGTGAGGCTTCATACACAAACCACAGAGGCATGGAGGGCAAGTGTGTTTCAAAACAAGAGAAATAGAAGAAGCACTAACAAGCTCTGAAGCGTCAGTCATTAGCTGTAAATGAGTGGAGCTCAAGGAATCCAAATCTCCATGTTTTCGCTGCGCAGCTAATTGGCACGGAAGCGTACCTTTCATGCTGCATCTCAAGGCCATGAGAGTTATTTTAACATGTGGCTTATCTGTGTGTAAAGCAGCGAAAACTTGATTACTTTCTTCTCCGGTCACTGCCGGTAGATGCCCATAGTGCAGCATAAATTGCTAGCAGTAAAGTTAAAAATCCCAGTGGCGAATTTCCTTATGTGACCGGGCACAGAGAGTGCTCCAGGGCTGCACCCACTCCTGTGCTAGCGATCCCTTTGCAATGGCTTCAAGAAACCGCCTAGTGGGAGGAGCCACCTGGATGTACAGCCCTGTGCCAGGGCTGCATCCGAGGATGAGAACTCGCAGATGCTACATAAATAACATTACCTGTGCAGACACATAACAATCTGTGGGAGGAGTGGCACAGGAGGTGAAGCTGCTACGCCGGGGGAAGAGGTCAGAGGAGGAGGGGACAAGCAGGGAGCAGTGCTGTAATTTTAACAAGCACAGTCTAAATAGTTCAACAAAAGCGGAGGGAAACAGTACTTCAGCACCAGCAAACTGATAGGAGAAGTACAAGGAACAATAGGATGAAACAGCTGGGAACAGTATGCTACAGATATTAGTAACAGAAGAAAAGTAAGTGGCAAGCATAGAAGCCAATGAAAAGCAAGGAAGCGAAGGGGCGGGATGTCAGCCCCTTTTAAGATGTATATTAAATACAATAGATTTCACAAGCACAGTGCAAGTGCTGTGCAGGCGAAACCTAAAAATAGATAGAGGCTGGATTCGAACCCTGCTATTAGACTTTTTAAATTAAAAACATTAAGACTTAGTGGTGTGCTACACAGAAGTAAATAGTGAATTTAGTATTGCTTGAGTAGTTGGGGAAACTGTTTGTAGAAAGAAAGTTTCTTACATCGTACCTGTACATTTTTTATTTTATTTTATTTTTTAAAGTAGAAGACTGGCTCTCTAGGTACAAGCAATTTTTAGGGTGAAAGACAGCAGAATTATCTGCTTTAAAAGAGCGCCTTTCTGCTTGAGCCCCATTTAGAATGGATACAACTTGAAACATGCCCTACTCTGTATCCGAAATTCTAACGTTTACATGACTCAATGGGATCTGGTAACACATAATGAGGAAGTCGGTGATGTCAACGTACGGGGAATGGATTGCATTTTCCACTTCATGCTTTTTGCACCAAATCCTTTGTAACTAACAGCAGTTGGTTGGCACTCATTTAATTGTTATGTTATTTCAAGGCCCAGTGATGCACTGGCACTTTGTTGTAGAACTGATGAAGCGCATATATATTTTTCAGTGGCCACTTATGTTTGGCATCCTTATTTGCTTACCAGCAGGTTTAAGACCGGCAGGTTCAGAAATAATCGATGTGCAGCACGGTGATGATTGTATTTTTTGCAGTTTACAATGGTAGTTTTATTAGAAACATGTGTACTAAAATGTTAATACATGTATATAGAATAAACAAAATGATATTTTTAAAAGTAAAATGTTTTGTTCTATTTTTAATATGGTATTGAATGACTGAGGAATCGAAATTTGCCTAGCATCTAACGGTAAGTTTCAATTCTATTAAGGACACCGAGGCGAGGATTATGCTTTTCTTTCTCCGCTTTAATCAGTACATAAAACTCACAGCAGCCAGAAAAGCAATAATAATGTTTTTTCTCCCAACAACACAGGAAAAAATATTCAAATCCAACAGAAAAACTGAACAGAAGTCCGAACTCAGACTACAAATCCCATAAGTCCATAGGAAACATTATACAACAAGTCCTTTCACAGTGTCCATGAAGCCTAGATAGCTCCTCCATTTTGGTTGTCCCTCCTCTTTCTTCGTGTGAGTCACGCCACTTCATTATTGGTCCTGTTTTGTACCGTCATTCCCTAAAGCAAATAGAGACAACGTAAGGTTTCTCAAGGACAAATCTTCCGAACCACGGCTCCAGCATATCATTTTTTAACGAGAAAACCCATAACATTACATCTGATCAGCGATAGAATACACCAAGAAAACTGAAAACTTGTTACTTACATACATACGGGTGGGTTCACATGAAATTGTGCCCTGGGAGGGATAATCCTCACCTCCGTGTCCTTAATAGAATTGAAACTTACTGTTACGATGCTAGGCAAATTTTGATTCTGTGTCAGGACCGGAGGCTCTGATTATGCTAGTTCAAAGCTTACTTACCACCAACTGAGCGATGTCCACAACCGGTTTGAAATAAAACCGCTTAAAGGTAGATTCCGAGGACCAATTCGCAGCCCGCATTAGATCCTCCAAGCGGACCCCCAGAGAGAAAGCCTTAGAAGCCATTGCACCTCTGGTTGAGTGAGCTCCGAACTGTTTCGTGTCAATGCCCGCCTCTTGCATGACCCACCGCACCCACCTGGCTATAGTGGGTGAGGAGACTGCTCTGTGCGGTTTGCTTAAGGCAATAGGAAGCTGGCGTTCGCCCGGAGGGCGGAATTCCTGAGTCATATCTTCATATGCCTTGAGACAATTCACGACACACAATTTGGGGACATCCGAAAAGGCTGGGTATGAAATAGTCCTAGATAAGGACTTAGTACGGCGACCCACAGTGAACGTCACCCCGTCTGGAGAGAAAACCCTCGCTGAAATGTCCAATGCTCGAACATCAGAAACCCTCCAACAGGAGACCAGGCACAAGAGCATGGGCAACTTGGCCGAGATTTCTTTCAAAGACAGATATTTATTGGGCTGCCAAGAGAGGAAAAGATTCAAGACTAGATTAACGTCCCACAGGACGGAATAGCGCGGTTCCGGGGGCAACAGAAGGCGAATATCCCGCAGCAGCCTACAGACGAAAGGGTGTTCCCCAATCGGGGCTCCCTCCACCGGGCAATGAGCTGCTGAATTTGCAGAATGCACAGCGTTAATAGAACGGTACACCAGACCGTCTGTCGCCAATTCCACTAGAAAATTTAAAATGGGAACTACGCCTGCGACCATGGGATCCAAATCCTGTCGAAGACACCAACGCATCCACTTTGTCCAGGCGGAGCGATAACGTTTGGAGGTACTGTCTGCCCAGGCTTTGGACAAGAGGACTTCAGCCGGTCTCGAAAGCCCTGGGAGCGACCATCGTCGCCTGAAAGCCGCCATGCCATGAGGCAGAGAGAACCCTGGGTGACCAGATGATGTTGCTTCTCGTCCGGATCCAGAAGGAGACGAGGAAACCGGGGGAGTAGGATTGGAGAATCCCAAGAAAGTTCCAGAAGAACTGGAAACCAAACTTGGGACCTCCAATACGACGTCACAACTACCACCTCTGCTCTCTGGCGGCAGATTTGAGCCGCCGTCCGCACTATCATCGAGAATGGGGGAAAGGCGTAACCCTTCTCCAGACTCCACCCCTGAAGGAACTCATCCGTGGCTTCCGCGAGGGGATCCGGCCTCCAGCTGAAAAAATGCGGGAGCTGGTGATCCAGGCGGGACGCGAAAAGGTCCACCGAAAAAGGACCCCATAGGCTGATCAACCACCTGAAAACATGAACATCCAGCTTCCACTGGCTGGAGTCCCTCAGATGCCTGGAGTGCCAATCCGCCACCTGGTTGGCCTGGCCCGGTAGATACTCCGCTGTCACGGAAATGTGATGAGCCAGGCAGTAGTCCCAAAACTCTTTCGCCAGATTCGCCAGAGCTCGGGAACGAGGAGCTCCCAGGTGGTTGACGTAACGGACCGCGGAGACATTATCCATCTTTAACAGGACACACAAGCGCACTCTGTCCCTGGTCCAGCGACGAACGGTGAGGACCCCGCTAGGAGTTCCAAACAATTGATGTGTAACGCCTGTTCGTCTAATGAGCAGGCGCCGCCGGTGGAGAACTCCCCGCAGCGGGCGCCCCACCCCGACCCGCTGGCGTCGGACTCTATGACTAGGTCCGGAACCGACCCGAAGATGGCTCGGCCGTTCCAGGCTTCCATATGAGTGAGCCACCATGATATTTTCTCCTTTACCGCCGCCGAAAGGGGAACCATCTGATCGTATGATAGACCTCTCCTGAGTTGGTGTGCCTTTAAGAGCTGTAGGGCTCGATAGTGAAGGGGCCCCGGAAAGATTGCCTGGATGGACGAGGAGAGAAGGCCCACCACCCAGGCAATCTGACGGAGAGACGTATGAGTCTTGGAGATGGTCTGTCTCAACTCGTGCCGAATCTTGGCTATCTTCCGAGACGGCAGGCTTAAGGAAGAACGGACTGAATCCACGACAAACCCGAGGAACACCATACTCTGAGCAGGGTTGAGAACTGACTTGTCCTCATTGATGACAAAGCCCAAACCCTGCAAGAGAGATACCGTCTGCTGTAACTGACCGACCAACTTCCTGGGGCATTGCGCCATGAGCAGGATGTCGTCCAGGTAAACAATCATACGTATGCCCTGGCTCCGGAGTAACTCCACCGCAGGATGGAGCACCTTTGTGAAGCACCAGGGTGCTGATGAAAGCCTGAACGGAAGGGTGGTAAACTCGTAAGCAAAACTGAAGGAACCCCCGATGCGGCGGATGGATGGGAACCACCAGGTAGGCATCTTTGAGGTCCAGGCGGACCATCCAATCGGCTGGGAGTAGAATATCCCGGAGGAGGTGAATCCCCTCCATTTTGAAATGCCAGTAAACCAACCATCCATTGAATTCTTTGAGGTTGATTACCGGACGTCGCCCTCCATCGGGTTTGTCCACCAAGAAAATATTGCTGAGGAAACCGTTGGGATGTAGAGCTGAGCGACAAATTGCCCCTTTGCGGAGCAGCGCGGATACCTCCTAGTCGACCAGCTCTGCATCGGCAACGGAGAAGGTGATGGGATGAGGGCAGCCTTGTTGGCGAGGGAGATCGTAAAATTCGATATGAAACCCTCGGATGGTTTGCAAGACCCAAGCATCTGTTGTGATAGCTGCCCAAGCGCCCTGGAAGGCCGCTAGCCGACCCCCGATACGGATTTGCGCCGCAGGCAAGACACTTACTGTTGGAACCACCGCCGCCGGTATTGTGCTTGGAACCTCCACGGCCTCGGAACCATTGTCCTCTGGTGGGGTAAAAATGTGTGTAGTTTACGGTGGAGTTATACTGCCCCGTCTGGCGCCTTGTCCCCTGTTGGGATTCTGCTGGCCACCACGGCCGGTCGAGCGGCCTCTGCCATGACCGGCCCCTTGGGAAAAACGGGGCTGGAAGGCCCTCTTTATATTGGATTGGGCCTTGTCCAATGAGGTGAACGTAGCTACGAATTTGCCTAATTCCTTAGCGAAAGGTTCGCCAAAGAGGCCCCCCTGCGCAACTGCCCCCGCCTCCGAGGAGGCCAAGTCGCCCAATTTTGGGTCCAACTTGATAAGCAGGGAGCGACGGCGTTCCGTCAAGAGGGCACAATTGGCGTTACCCAAAAAGATTACAGCCCGTTGAGCCCAATTTGATAGCACCTCAGGAGCTATGGTGGAACCTGTCACTTTAGCCTCTTCCCCCATATCTAATATCTTCGTAAGGGGCCCTATCGCATCTAACAGCTTGTCTTGACAAGAGCGCCAAGAGCGATCTATGCCCTTCCGAGGATCTTTTATGTATTTGGCCAAAAAGTGGCCATCTTGGAGTCCAGTTCCGGGGTGAAGGATACTTTACCCTCTAAAGTGGGTCTCGGACACTCTGCCCTTAAACACCCCCGAGCCTCCTTCCCTAGGGGCTTGCGGAGACGGCCGGCCACAAACTTGGCCACCTTGTCCCCAGGCATCCAAGCTTCTGACCGGGGATGAATTATTTCATCCGGGTCCAGCATGCCCGAACTATCCTGCAGTAACTCGGTGGAAGTACTGGCCGGGCGCCAAGACCCCTCATCATCGTCTGAATCTCCCGGTGAGCCACCGTCAGGAGACGGAGAAGCCGACGCAGGAGACTCCACAGGCACCGGGGCAGGAGGTGGCACAGGGGGGGGACAACCCCCTTAGCCAGGAAAGCGCTTCTCAGCCGCTCGAACGCACCCTTGTCCACCCCCTGCGCCTCCTCAGGGCCACCCTCTGAACAACTCTTCTTAGGGGGTGGGATTACCAGCAGGGACCGGGGCACTAAGTGGGCGTGCGTCAATTTGGCACATTCCTGCACTATGCGGTCAGAAAGGCGCTGCTCCATGGGGCCTACAACCTCATTCACACACCTATAAATTGAGCTGTCGACCGCCTCAAAATAATCATCATCATAGGGGAGGTACTCCTGGACCTCCTCTTCCTCATACACATCATCCATGCTGACAGAGAACGAAAAAACCAGTAAACTACTGTCAGGACTAAAGGTGACAGGAGGGAGACCCTCACTACACTCAGAGGCGGTAGCCTCAAGCCTGAATGAAGCCTGGGGGACCCAGAAGCAATGTGGGCAGATCGGAGGACTGCAAGTAAATATCGCGGAATAAAGCCGCTATTGAGGTTGCACCCGCCGCAGACGCGCGTAAGCCCTCAGCTAAGCTGACCGGGCTCCAACCGCCACCCAGTGCGTCAAACACTGAAAAGTGCACAAACTGCCCGAATGTAATACACGCGGCTGAGCCGCACTACTGACCCCCGCCGGGGCATTAATTTAAACCAAGCGATCGGGAATACAGACCCCGAAGGGCGTTCAGGTGTGGCAGCAGGGGGCAAGGCTCACGATCGGTGCAGCTCCTGCAGCGCGGCTCCTCAACTGAGGAGACCGCGCCACGGGACCAGCGAGATGTGAGAGACCCCCTAGCGGGCTCAAAGAGCCCCGCACAGAAAAAAAGGGAGGCGGCCGCATAAGGCGCGCAGACGCTCCCGCGGCCGCAGGGAATCTGCCAAACAAAGAACAGCAAAAAGTCAACACAAGCCCCCCCCCGGGCACCGTCCGTCACAGAACAAGTGCCCGGGGTTACAATAACATTAATCAATTAGCGCTACTCAAGAGAGTGAGAAAGAAACAACTTAACTGGCTGCGAAGCAGCGAAGAAAGAGAAGGGACAACCAAAATGGAGGAGCTATCTAGGCTTCATGGACACTGTGAAAGGACTTGTTGTATAATGTTTCCTATGGACTTATGGGATTTGTAGTCTGAGTTTGGACTTCTGTTCAGTTTTTCTATTGGATTTGAATATTTTTTCCTGTGTTGTTGGGAGAAAAAACATTATTATTGCTTTTCTGGCTGCTGTGAGTTTTATGTACTGATTAAAGCGGAGAAAGAAAAGCATAATCAGAGCCTCCGGTCCTGACATAGAATTGAATTTGCATAAAGTATTGTGTTAACGTTTTCTAAACATTATTGTGGCTATACTGCTAACATTAAAATCTACTTGAATTAAGAAACATAGTTTAGACATTCCAGCCACCCAGAGGTGCTGGTTAATTGAAAGGATCAAGTGAACAAGACAATGAGAAGAAAAAAATCAAACAAAGTCGGAAATTCTTTAAACCCAACGTGCCTTACCTGATTATAAAATGGAGTTTATGGACAGAGAATGAGACACGCGCAAAAACGTTATAACAGGAAGTTTCTTAGCCTGGTCGTACTCGCTCACACTGCCAGCAAATGAGAGGAGAATTATGAAGTGCGAGGAGGGAGGAAAAGAGAAAGAAGAGGGGAGGGAACGAGGGATACAGAAGTGATAAATCCATAAAAGAAAACAAAGAAATACATAAAAGAACAAAAAATCAACATGTAAGGATGTATGTATCAGTGTGGAACTTGTGTTATTACTGGAGTAAAGTCTTTTATGTGTAGGCATGCATGCCTATTGTTTAGTTTAATGTGTTGTAGGCCATTCAAACTCCTCCAAAAGGAGACTACGTTAATGCCACAAGCATAGATCTTGTCCTTCAATGTCTCACGAAATGTGGCCATTGTCATAGGATTAAATAGGATCTTAACTATTGAGAGTTGCAATCATGGGATATTTCCTTGAGATTTGGTAATTCTTGCTTGACTCTGGAAGTCTTGTGAGAAGTGAGTTATTTTGGGAACACAAGGCTGTATGAACTATGCCCTCATTTGTGCACTTGCATGAAAAACAGATCCATAGTAAAAAATTGGAGCGGCAGAGGAAAGAGAGAGGAGCCAAGAGATACAGATAGAGAAGCTGGAACTTTCCCAAGAAGCAATGCAATGTGGTTGCCAAAAGAAAAGAATCAAAAGAACTGCATTGTTCCTTGGCAGCCAAGTTCTTGCAATATTTCATGCAATGTGGAAACATTTAGGCCCAGATTTACAAAGATTTTGTGTCAGGTTTGCATTAGGTTTGTTAACACAGACCCGAAACAAAATCTAGGTTGGAATTTACAAAGCAAAGTAAATGGCGATCTGTGTTGGTTTGTAACCAAAAATAATGAAATGCAGCGGTGGGGCATTCAATGGGTGGAACATGCGAGTTCCCAGGCATCTACCCATGTATTTTGATGCAAATCCATATCTATACAGAATTGTTAACATGGCTTTGCTCCAAACTCCTGAGCCTTCCAGGGCCTAAGGCTGGCATAATGCAAAAAAGCAGGTTTTGCGCTGGAAAGTAAATATAAAAAAGCATTTTGCGCAGGTTTGCTTCACTTTCATGATGGAAACCCAGTGCAAAATGTTTGTTAATCTGGTTGCTAGTCTCTACTGTACACAGAGCACTTAGGGGGAAAGCATAGGTTATTCACATTAAGAGTAGCTAGTTACAGCCATTACCTTCTTACCTTGCAAGCTGTTCTCAGCTTTGTCCAACAAAAGCATCAGTCAGCTCAGGGTGTAACAGCCATTCAGGGCGACAAGCAGGATGAAATGAAGAACCTCACACAGTCTATCTCACATTTCCCAATCCTTAAATCTAATCGCCAGTGCCTTTTTTCCTGAAGGATGTTACTCACATTGGTAATAAGAAACCTGTAACACATAACATTAGCTCAAGCTCCTACACATTTCTGTCTTCTAGCATATTGATTACAGATCACCGCTCATGTTTAATGTATGCACTCTTTCCTCCTTGCTCAGTATTTTCTAAACAGCTTGCACCAACTATCGCTGCTTATGAAAGTAAGTCCTTACTTCCAGATGCATATTTGAAAACTGCTACACAAGCTCTGGCCCTCTTTCCCTTTGATTTAGGCAACGGCTCTTGCTAGCAAGAGTACTGGATTCCCATCTCACCACTCTGAAGACATCCTCCATGCTGCAGCCAGCCGAGACTTGGGCCTTGACAAGAATGCTCCCAATGGTTGCCTCGCCTGTCAGCGGGCATTGCCTTCAAGATGTGCCACAAAAAGTATAAAGCATTGCATCTGAACATACCCCCTTACCCGGTCTGCATGATCAGAATCATCTCAAAATTAATTAAAAAGCACAATGTGTAAGATGGAGAACAAAGTAGAAGATGAGACAGCAAGCAATGTCTTCCTATGCCCTGAGAGTCAAGATCCTGTGCATCTATATTTAACAAGCCCATTCCCTCTTCCCAAAACACTTTTTTTCACAGAGCCCCATTCCACATCCAAATATATCCCCCTTGACCACCTATTTCCAGGTCCAAAGCCCTCTTAAAAATCTGCATATTTCATGTTCTGTTTTGGTGACCAACTTTTGAACTTCCTCCTATTTACACAGCACATTGTTGCGCATCATACTGAAAACGC
Source organism: Calotriton arnoldi (assembly GCA_963921515.1). Taxonomy (NCBI): domain Eukaryota; kingdom Metazoa; phylum Chordata; class Amphibia; order Caudata; family Salamandridae; genus Calotriton; species Calotriton arnoldi. The sequence continues at coordinate 1,879,767 of CAWUFW010001024.1, read as the reverse complement.
GTTTACACTCTATAATTCTCAAGAATCCCTTCCCCCTTGTAGCCCTTTCTTCTGAATACCCATTTCTATTGTAAGCGCCACACCTTCTACAAAACTTTATTGCTTTATAGCTCGATTCATGCTCCAAAACTCCGTTATACACAGATTGCAAGTTATAAAGAAGTAGCATGCACCCACGAATCCAAACTAGCCACTAAATTGCCAGTTCATGACCAAATCTGTGTGAAAAGCAGCAGCAACAGTGGTAGATGGAGACTTGGGAACAAGAGGAAATGACAACCAAGGTAAAAACAAGCAAATTAAACAACAGGCACGGGCTAGCCAGCCAACATGGCGGACGCTAACTGAATCGGTTCCATGTCCATCCCCCTGTTTTGTCCTATTTTTCCCTGAAAATATGAAATTAATCTAGCTGCAGACAGGTGTGGAAGCCCCTTACATAAATGGAGTGATAAAACTGCAGAAGTAAGAAAACTGTGTTGCAGAAATCGGCTATACGATGTGACGAGCGGCAGCGACCTGCGACCGAACACCAGGGGCTGCGGAGGTAACTAATGACCATGGCCACACCAAGCAACACTCTACCTGCCACCCGCAAGCGTGAGATGCAAGCTCCAGCACCCCCGACCACAGTGGAGGAAGGAGCCAAAACGGTTAACGGAGCTGACCTCCGGGACCATAGAGTTGAGTCGCAACTGAGGTGTGGAGGACGCAACACAGCCAGGAGACTGCAGTACGGAGGCGTCCGCAGCAAATACGCGAGGCGGACTCCGCAGCAGCGCAGCGCCAGAGACTAGGAACAAGGTAAGCAATTGTACCAGTACACGAGGCTGGGCACGCCATGGAAGAAATAGAGACTGGGGTGGCTGATTGCTCATAAGCACCGGAGGGCGGAGAGGCAGTTTGATCACCGGCGAACCTGGCTCGCTGAGGATTGTGGCCACCTAGGAAGAAAGAGGCGGCCATGTGCAAGCAATAGAGATGAGCCAAGGAAGCTCAGGTGAGCCCCGATAGCCAGTGACTGGGAGTGCCCCTGAAGCCTTGGGTGGGATGCTGAGGCCAGACCAGGCCTGATCTGAGACTCTAGGCAGGGCTCGGGGATCGGATCGTGCCCAGGCCCATGCCTACTGAAGAATTGAAGTCGCGGGGGTTGAGGCTTTATCTACCTCTCCTGCCATGTGACTAGGAAGCTAATCAAGGCATCGGAGTTGGGCAGTATTAAGGCAATTTCCGGAGAACAGTAACTGCTGTAGTCATAAACTAGACTAGGCCCAGGGATCCGATAGGACCTGGGCCTCTCAGTGGAGTTGAATGGGAAAACCTGGGCATAAGGACGGGAATCTTTACTAGCAAGCACATCATTCAACATAGTAGAGAACTGAAGCTGCACTGTCTGGGCACCCTGCATCCTTCGGAGAGGTGAAGTGCCAGCTTAGGGCGTTGAATATCCGTTACTCACTAATGTTCCCAGCCAGGCTGCGAGTTGTTGCGAAAGGCACTATATGCTTCTTTGACACTCCAACAGACGCCTCGGATTGGCTGGAGGAAACAGGACAGGCGACAGGACCAAGGTCTTCTAAAGAGCTCGCCACACCCCGACGAGATAGAAAAGGCTGACGCTGAGGCAGGGCCCTAGGCCGTGCTGCCATACAATCAGTCTGGGCAAATTGTTTCTTTTGCATATGTCGCCCTAAGTGGGAAGGGTATGCTCAGATGTGGGTCCCATGCTCACTACACCACTGGATTCAAGCTAGCCTGGTTTATGAAGGGTGATGCCCTGAAACCGGTCCCAGGATGCTTGTTTCCGGTCCAGGGAGGACCTGGCTTGGCACTTCGGGCTGGACTGTTCCCACAAGGAAAAGGGTCAAGACTGATTTGCGTATGGCTGGGTCCAAACTAGAGTGGTGTGGTGAGAAAAAGAATGATGGATTAAACCCAGATCCTTGTGACTGGGGGTGAATGTTTGCATTGTCCAGCATTCCCTCCATCAAATTTTTCTTTTGCATATGTCGCCCTAAGTGGAAAGGATATGCCCAGACGTGGGTCCCATGCTCACTACACCACTGGATTCAAGCTAGCCTGGCTGATGAATGATGATGCCCTGAAACTGGTCCTAGGATGCTTGTTTCCGGTCCAGGGAGGACCTGGCTTGGCAGTTCGGACTGGACTGTTCCCACAAGGAACAGGGTCAAGACTGATTTGCATATGGCTGGGTCCAAACTAGGGTGGTGTGGTGAGCAAAAGAATGATGGATTAAACCCAGATCCTTGTGACTGAGGGTGAATGTTTGCATTGTCCAGCATTCCATCCATCAATTTTATCTTTTGCATATGTCGCCGTAAGTGGGAAGGGTGTGCCCAGACGTGGGTCCTGTGCTCACTACACCACTGGATTCAAGCTAGCCTGGCTGATGAAGGGTGATGCCCTGAAACCGGTCCCAGGATGCTTGTTTCCGGTCCAGGGAGGACCTGGCTTGGCAGTTCGGGCTAGACTGTTCCCACAAGGAACAGGGTCAAGACTGATTTGCATATGGCTGGGTCTAAACTGGGGTTGTGTGGTGAGCAAAAAGATTATGGATTAAACCCAGATCCTTGTGATTGGGGGTGAATGTTTGCATTGTCCAGTATTCCGTCCATCAATTGTTTCTTTTGCATATGTCGCCCTAAGTGGGAAGGGTATGCCCAGACGTGCGTCCCGTGCTCACTACACCACTGGATTCAAGCTAGCCTGGCTGATGAAGGGTGATGCCCTGAAACTGGTCCCAGGATGCTTGTTTCCGGTCCACTGAGGACCTGGCTTGGCAGTTCGGGCTGGACTGTTCCCACAAGGAACAGGGTCAAGACTGATTTGCATATGGCTGGGTCCAAACTGGGGTGGTGTGGTGAGCAAAAGAATGACGGATTAAACCCAGATCCTTGTGACTGGGGGTGAATATTTGCATTGTCCAGCATTCCATCCATCAATTGTTTCTTTTGCAAGACTAGGAATAGAGCAGGATAGTGCCATATCTTAGTAGATTAAGTGCTTTCCTACTCTCTTCCTCTCTCAATGCAGTGTAGCAAGTTTGGGTACTGTGGTGAATTGTATGAATGTTATGTTAATCTGTGACTTAACGTTGCCATAATAATTGCCTACTAAATGAACTTTGAGCAGGGCCACAATTTATTTCTGAAGGAAGAGAAAATTCAACAGGAATATGTAGCCTCTAAAGGCAGAAAAAATGGAATGGTAAAGTTCATACTGAACACTTAAATCCTATTTTAGATGAAAGCTGCCCACCAATGTCCCAAAGGGAGGTGCTCTGTTGGTAAGCGATGCTGTTAAGCGACAATTGTAACCCTAGCATTAATCTACTGTACATAACAAAAGAGACCTGTAAAAAGATGGAGTGTTTCCAAGATAGTGAAAGTATGAGACATGAATGATTCAGCATGACCCATGACCTGAAACTGATTGGATAGAATAGAAAACATAGGGGCGGGGTCTGACGCCGAAGAAGATGGCGGCTGGTTAACGCCGCTCCGGACCGGGACTCGAGGATCTTTGCTGTGACAGGCGGCGTCGGCCCCCTGTCACCATCGACTTCACCAGGAATTACCCTCCGAACACCTCTGGAACCTAATGGTGTCGCTTGCAGTCGTGGTAAGCCCGATAATGCTTCTTTTACTTGAAATGTGCGGCGCATCTCCATGACTGGATTTGCTGCCGCCATTTTGTTTCCTCTCATCCAACTACGCATTATCGGCACCGCTGCATTTCTATTTCCAGTCAGAAGACAAAATATGGCTTTCTTCAATACCTCTCAATTTTGACTTCTTCGCCAGTCTCTAATGTGCATTTCCTCTCTCTGCCAATGCAAGTGAACTTTATAATACTGGTTACTGCTATTTTTCCTCTCTGTGTATACAGCCAGGTCTCATTACTCTATGGCAACATTGCTAATGCCCTCTTTATATGAGAGTTGGTGAGCCTTCTGAACTGTAACATTATATTCTATTTTTGGCTCTTCCATCAATTTTTGATACACATTTCCTCTCTACAATGCTTCTGCAAATATAAATAGACTTATTAATATCATCAGTCGCTGCTTCTACTTAATTTTTCCTCTCAGTGCATACAGCCAAATCTCATAACTTTGTGACAGCATTGCTAATACTTTTATTATATGAAAAGTTGGAGAACTTTCAAGACTGTGATATTATATTATATTTCTGTGTCATCTCTATTACTTAAAAGATATTGTGTCATACACCTCTTGTTACAAATTCGTGCAGCTCTTGCCTTTCTATTAGTGCAACGTACATGTCTATGGGGAGGATTAAGGCTGGTAGAGGCGCTGCGTCGACGTCCACTCCACGTGCTAAATCTACCACAATTCATACCTCGAATCCTTTTTCAGTTTTGCAAGGAGATATGGAGGATTTGGATCAATCTATGCATACCCACCTCACAGAAACAGCGTCCATATCGCCAACATTCACTACCTCTACTCCACATCCCTCCACACCAAATGGGAAAAATACGCCTAAAATACCAACTTCTTCGGTGTTATCATCAACCAAGAGAGTTAAAAAAGATCCGCCATCACCGACAGCATCTCCACCGGCCAACATCCTTAGATCTACTTCTAGAAGAGATCTGAGCTCTTAAACCATATATGGAGGAAACAAACATACGCTTACAAGCCCTGGAAGATAAATGGTCTACTCTTGACCATAAAATTAATTCAATGGAACATCAAATAGACTCTCTACAAATTTGCAGAAACAAGTGGAAAACCTTGAAAACAGAGGCAGGCGTAACAATTTACAAATGTATGGTTTGACCGAAGGATTGGAAGGCTCCAATCCCATCGCTTTTTCAATCTTTTTGCCACAAGTTCTTGAATTTCTTGAAAGCCCAGTATTAAATATATAAAGAGCGCACAGACTTGGTCTTTCACCTCAGAATTCCTCTATCCAATGTAATCCGAGCGGTGTTAATCTTTATTTTTTGGAGTTCACGGATTTGTTGAAAGTATTACAAGCAGCTAAACTGAAACGGCGCTTAACATGGCAAGGTTCTCTGTTATTCTTCTCTCAGGACTATACGAAAACTACAGCAGACAAACGGAAAAGTTTCCTAGCTATGCGCCCTGCTCTACGTACTCTGAATGCCAGATTTGGTTTAATTCATACATGTCTATTTAAAGTAACTTATAAAAACAAAACAACCACCTACGAAGATCCAGCCTTACTTCAACAATTTCTCGAGAGCTGTAGAGAGGATTCCATGGAGTTTGCAAGATCATCTTATACTTGATCATTTCTTGTCTCTTGCTAATGTTGTTGATTATAACTTTACAAATGTTCTCATGATTGTCTAATATTCCCTCCTTATGTCTCCATACTCTAGGTGCTGTTTTCCTTGACCCATCCATTCTTGTGTAATCCGTTTGAATTCCTATCTCCTCATGGTCTCTCCTGGAGTTTCGTGACTGGTTGTTCGCCTTCTCTTCGTGGCTTCAACACCCTCCATCCATGTTTGAGTTTTTGGTATGTGTTATTGTCGTTTTGACCTGTTCTTTTTTTAATCTTTTTTCTTCCCTTTTCTCCTATTCTTTTTCTTTCTTTGTTTCCCTTTCCTCTTTTCTTTTCCTATCTCTGTTTCATTATCATTCTCTTTGTATCTTAGTTCTTCCTGTTGGAGTGCTTATTTTTTATTTTTCTAAATATTGCGAATTTCTTATCATACCTATGTTTTGCTGTAATTCTTCACAAGTTCTACTTTATATAGTTGATTAATGATGTTGCGTGTTATTTCCTGGAATGTTAAGGGTTTGGGTACACCCATTAAAAGACAGAGGGTACTTACCCATTTATCTAGCCTTAAATCAGATATTGTATTTTTACAAGAATCCCATTTAATAGCTTCAGAAGTTCTTAAACTCAAGCGACAATGGGTGGGACATATTTTTTCCTCTCCAGGCACTAGCAAAAGAAATGGAACTGTGATTCTCGTTCATAAGAAACTTAAAGTTTCCCTTCTTTCTCAAGATTCAGATGATGAAGGTCGATGGTTAATTGTTCACCTTAAAGTTAATGATGTACCTATTACTTTGTTTAATATATATGCACCTACTAAACCTGACAGTAATTTCTGGCCACACATCTCTACTCTTTTGATGTCTATTGCTACACCATATGTTATTTTCAGTGGGGACTGTAATTTAATTGTCGACCACTACATTGATCGTACATCTAAAACACCTTGTATTTCCTCTCCCATGCATCAACATTTTACCACCCTCACTTCCCATAGATCTCTAGTTGATTCCTGGAGAATCTGCAACCCACAACTTCGTGAATATACTTTTTTCTCCCCCACTCATCTCTCACAATCATGCATAGACTATTTATTCGTATCAAAAGCACTAACTCAATCTATATTGCAAGCAGACATTGGATCCATATTGATCTCTGACCATGCTCCTGTAATACTGGACCTAGAATTACTCCCGGTTAATAACACCAGTAGAAGATGGCGCTTTAATACCTCCTTACTAGCTGACCAAACTTTCACTTCTTCTTTTGAAGACTTCATTACTGATTTTTTTAAACATAACTTATCTTCTGTTTCATCCTTTTCTATTGTATGGGATACTTTTAAAGCCTCAGCCAGAGACTTTATTATTTCTTATGTTGCCAAAAAGAAACGTCAAAACTCCCACAAAGCGAATGAACTTCTTAAAACTATTAAATCCCTTTATATAACAACTAATTCTGCAGCTGATCTGAATAATCTAATCAAAGAAAAATTTAAGTACAATAAATTATCCACAGAAAATGCTTCTGCCTATCTCCTTCGAGGTAGTGCTCGTTACTATGGCGGCCAAAACAAAACGGGCAAACTCCTTGATTCATATTTTAAAATCAAGAAGGATCGTTCTAATATTGATTATGTATTAAATTCTGCCTCTTCCCCAGTAACTAAAAATTTGGAGATTCTGGAGGAATTTAAAAAGTATTATACCTCCCTTTATACTCCTGAACTTATACCGGATTCTATGGACATACAAAATTATCTTGCTTCAATACAAAAACAATTTCCCACAGATATTGATTTTTCACCACTGGAACAAGATATTACCATAAAAGATAGTTCACATGCTTTAAAAGTTCTTAATACAGGGAAGGCACCCGGTCCAGATGGATTCCCTGTGGAATTCTACTCCCTTTTTTCCAAATCCCTCCTTCCCTATCTTCTTTCACTATTCTTGCATTTCATTTCCTCTAATGCATCCACCGGTACCTTTCAAAACGCTCTCATCTGTCTAATCCCTAAAGAAGGGAGCGATCCTCATCTCTGTAAAAATTATAGACCGATATCATTAGATAATTCTGATTAGAAAATATTTGCTCAAATTCTTGCTCTTCGTTTGGATCCTTTTTTACAATCCATTATTTGTAAAGAACAGTCTGGCTTTATTAAAGGACGGAACATTTCCGACAATACCAGGACTTTCTTTAATATATTGCACAAATCTAATAAATACCCTCACTCACTTGCAGCCATCTCTTTAGATGCAGAGAAAGCTTTTGATCGTATGGATTGGTCATTTATTTTTCATACTCTATCCTGGTTTGGTTTTGGTCCCAAATTAATTTCTTATATTTCTTTATTATACACCTCACCCAAAGCATCCATTTTCACCAATGGTTCTATTTCTAACTCCTTTACGTTGCAGAGAGGAGTCCGTCAAGGATGTCCCCTTTCCCCTCTTCTTTTCTTTCTGTTTTTAGAGCCCTTTCTTGCAAAAATTAAACAAAACTCTAACATATATGGTTTCTAACATGATAAGTTTCATGTTAAAATGAATGTTTATGCAGATGATATTCTCTTATTTTTGTCCAAACCAGAACACTCTATTCCAGCTGTCACTGCAGAGGTCAATGCTTTCTCTCTAATCTGTGGTTATAAATTGAACTGTGATAAATGCGAAGTCTTACCTCTTAATATTTTATGTTTTAAACAAGACTTTATCCCTACTAATTTCTCATGGAACTCCCAAAAGATTAAATATTTAGGTCTCTGGTTTGCTCCCTCTATTAGACAAACACTCTCCCTAAACATGACCCATGTCCTTTCTACTCTATCTACATCTACTTCCAAATGGCATCCTTTATACTTATCCTGGTGGGGCAGACTTGACACTATAAAAATTATGCTTGCTCCAGTCATCTTTTATATGATCTCGGCTATTCCTCTCAACCTCCCCGCGTATTTTTTCAAAAAAATTAATTTGATTTTATTAGTATTCTTATGGAATAAGAAAAAACCATGTATGTCCTTAATCAAGCTCAAACGTCCTAAATCAGAGGGTGGAGTCAACTTTCCAGATTTTCAACTTTACCACAATGCATTTCTTCTTAAACAGCTCGCTAAATCCTTAAATCATTCCACTTCCAATCCCTCTCCATTGTGGAAAGATCTAGAACACTCTTTCCTATCTCCCTTCTCCCTTGATGAATCCCTTACTTTCACTCACAAGACACGTTTTCTATTCTCACCTATACATAATACTACTCATAAACTATTTCACTCTTTTATGTTGTCACATCTCTCAGGTAAAGACCAGTTTCTTAACTCATTCATTTGGCATAATAATCTTCTTAAAATTAAAAACAAACCCATCTTTTGGAAGGCTTGGCGAGATAGAGGTCTACTTTGGATCCATCAGCTTTACCCAGATGATTCTTTTTTACTTTTTCTGATGCACAAGCACTTTATGAATTACCAAAATCATTCTCTGTCAAATTTAAGTTATTGACCCAAAGTATAGCTGATTCCTTACTTTTATTATCCTCTACACCATCCTCCTCATTACCTCACCGCAATATTCTCCCCATTTTAAGTACCCAAGCTAGCGCCTCATCTATTTACAAATTTCTAAACACTCCCATTGAACATAGAACTAAAACTCACATAGAACTTCAATCGGAATGCAAATTCAACGCTTCATGGTCCATTGCATTTTGGGACAAACTATGGCTGAAACTCCGCAAGACTTCAAGATCAGCCAGCACGAAACAAACACTTTTCTTTATATACAATCGACTTATGTTCACGCCAATGTCCCTACATAAATTCAAACCCACACTTTCTTCAAATTGCTGGTCATGCAACGCTTCTCATGCTGACTTATTTCACATGCTTTTTTCCTGCCCTTTCACTCATCAGTTCTGGTTGAAGGTACGGTCTCAAATTAATACCATCTGTCACACTCATTTCCCCTTTTCCCCTACAGCTATCTTTCTAGGTACACTATCTGAACATTGGCAAACCCTCTCTTATAACATGGACGTTGTGGATTTATTAATTGCAATTGCTTTCCAACAAATAACAAAAAACTGGAAACATTCCACGCAACTTTCCTTTCAAACTTGGTGGTACAGTGTATGTTATAATCATCGACTGGATCGTGCTTATGTCTCCCCTATGTCTCTACTCCTGAAAAGAGAACGCATATGGTCCACCGTGACTATTTTCTTGGATACTTCTGCACAAAAGTTTACCAACATCACCCATCATTGGAAGAAGTCCCCAAACCACCATGAATGATTTATAGTGATATATTGTTTGCTCATATATGTAGTTATATAACTTCTTTCTCTATTCTTTTTCGGTTGTTATTACATTTCTTTTACAGCTATTATTCCTTACAAGTGTTGATATCCTTTATAAAGTATTAAGCTCTCTTACATTCATATGTATATATTTAATCACGTTATTAGTATTTCTCTTTCCCCTTTTTTCTTTTTTCCCTCCTTTTTCTTTTTCCACAGTTATCATGAAAAAATGTTCTATATGCAACTACTTTCTTTCTCTTACATCTCCTTTTATTTAGTATGATGTTAAATTACTCATTGTTTAATTGCCTTCTGATACTTTATCTGATTGTTTGTACTTGGTTGCATTTTTTCCAAAATAAAAACCTCTGTTTAAACTTAAAAAAAGAATACAAAACATAGGGGATTATGGGCTCATACACAGCGGAGCAATATAGAAAACATGTAAAGCAATTAATAAATGAATTTAACAGATGCAAGAAGAGAATTCAATCTACAAATAAAATGGCTTGCTTCTTATTTCCTGGGACATGACTCTTTCATCAGGATTGATTATGCCTTTACCAGGCTGGAAATATTGACCATAATTTATTGAATTAGACATCATTTCAACACTGTGATCCCACAATATTTCTACTGAGATCACATTCAAAGACTGGCCTCTAAATATTACACTGTTAGGAAAAGTCTATAACAACATCCTTCTTCAAAATAGAGTTTTACCAAAGGAAGTTCTGTCAGCCTTAAATATTTATTTGTGTGCCAGTATGTGTGGATGGCTTGTGCTGTGATCAAATAGGGAGTGAGAAGTCCCAGGATAGTTAGCGATCAGAAAACCAGACGTTCTAAAGAAGTGAATTGGTGCCTGGAGTCAGAGACGGGGGACTAGCTTGCAGATGATTGTAAAATAAATGTTACAAATAAACGACTCAATTTTAGAGAAAAAACAGCATTTATACAACTTAAACAGAAGAATTGGAAAACAAGTCACCAGATGGCCATGTTAGTTTCTGGTTCACACACCTTTGTGACAACATGAAAATAAGACATAAAATATTGAATTTGTGATAATTGGTCATACTTTTCTGATGTGAAATAGTTTTCCATGCATCTTAAAGGCAGCAGAATACTGCACCAAAACAGCCTAAAGTAAGACCATGGGACTGAAATTCTCCGGTGAGCTGATTCAAGATATGATTGGCAAAGTCTCAAGCTAATGACTGAAGGGTCCTGAACCAACAAAGCCAATGGCTGAAGAAGGCAGACCCAAAGCCCACTATTTGCAGATATTATGTTATTTTTAAAAAAATCAACAGGTCTTGGTTTACTGTAGCCTAAAAATGTTGATGAGGATTTGTAGAGATGCATAAAAAGTGTTTTACTCTTTGGGCTGGAAATCTAGTGTGTAAGTGTAAGGAAGCTTAGACTTGGATTAGTCAAGTGGGCAAAAGCCCTCAACTCAAAACCTTCACAAAAGGCCGTAAATGGACTAATGTTGGACTATTTCTTTCCTTCTTGGGTATTATTTTTTGGGTTAGTAATGCAGCCCCTGACATTTTCTAATAAAAAGAAAGAGAATGTATAATAAAGTGCCCATCTATATCATGTACATTAATAATGGATGTAAATGATGGTGCCAACTACTGAGCTTGTGATTGTTCAGTATGACTGCGATGTTCTGATTCTCTAATTTGCTCTCAAGTCTAGTCCTGAAGAAGTGATTCTCTTGAGTTATATTGTGCAATTGGGACATTTAGATGTAGCAATAGAAATCTAGGACATATGGCATTCTTTATGTGTTGTGTGCATGGCTGATAAAGTGCCATGGCGTAGATGTGCCTGAATAGATATAAAATATGCCACACACTACTTGATCTGAGGGGTATTTTTGGGCACTCTTGCTAAACGGTAACTCTTGAAATGACCTTCTGTCCTAAGTTCCTTGTGTGGACAACCACTCTCTTTTCATGGACTGGAAACACTGACGCACCAGAAGCTGACAAACTTGAGATTAGAAGCAGGGGCTCTGATCAGAAACAATTTCATGCTACTTTTCAGAATCCCATCTGTAGAAATGCCGACATGTACGCATTCTAAGATGTCTAATATTTTGCTTGAGGAAGGAAAAGCAATAATGGCGCGAGGGTTAATTCTCAGATTTCATGGTGGCTTACAGTTTCAGAAGTCCACCTGCCTTTAACATCAGCCTCAAAGTGAGTACTTAATAAATTACTACTCTGATTCACTTGAGGAAGTGAATAGTGATCAATATGAGCACAAATATTTAGATCCCCCCCTCAACTCTTCTTGGGACTCCTTTTATGCGTACCCCTTCTAGTTATTTGACACATTTTGTCCCTAGACATTTTTAGGTGTAAGGTTGACTGCCAATAAATTATAATTTTGTTAGTCTCAAACGTTCTAGAATGTGGTCTGCTAAATAGCCCTATACGAAATGAGCTACTGTAGTGACTTAAACTCACTTTTGCCAAAGTGGAATCCTACACCTTACTATATCTAAGATGGCACATGTAATATGTTACTTTTTATAAGCAACATGAAAGTGAAAATACATTTTTTTTAAAACATTTAAAAGCACAGTATTTGGAATTCATAGAAGGTATCCAATATAGTACAGGGGGTGGCTTCTCTTTACACAGAAATCTACATATGTGCAACATGGATAGATACGATTTTTCCTTCAATCCAATCCAATTTGAACAATCAGATTTGAACAATCAGAATACTTTCTAACATTGCAATGATTCGCTAGACACAACCAGAATGATTCTGGTTTATAGGCAGTGCGAGTCCATTTCATTTAGACACTGTTAGGTCCTGCAACTGTGGTTTACTTTATTCCCTATAGGGAGTGGGTGTAAGGCTTTTCTTGCATGGTGCCCATATAGCAAGTGAAATACAAGCTTCTTGTGCACGATAAATTCAAACCCCAACTCTTGCATTCTGTGTGACTTGGATTTTAGCAAAAACATTTTGGGGATTTCCTAGAAAGAGTGTTTACAGAAATCAATGGTGGTATTAATAGCGGACCAGGCTTGGTATTGCTCTATAATTCACTGACAGCCGAGGGATAACTCTGAGCAGCAGAATTTAAAACATTGACCCTCATGTATCATCATTTTTACCTATAGACACCGAATCTGTAAAACTCTTTCATGCATGAGACCTTTTTCTTTCAAGTATCTTGGATTTGATATTCTGTATATATTTTATCAAGTTTTATAATTTAATATGTCAACAAGCTAATGAGGATTAATGTTTTTGTTTATTCATTATAATATTTCAAAAGTAAATACATTAATAATATTACAATTGCCGATAATATTTTATGATTCCCTACTCTTTTCAGACAATTTCAGACACATTGCGAATACACTATTAAAAAACACAAACCAAAAAAGCATTTATCAGCGCTCAAAACACGTATTATTCAAAGCTTTAATGATGTTCAATAACCATTGAATTTTAGGCAATATTTTGTGAAACTGCTGGAGCAGAACATCATCGGGCCCCAGATTACTAGATAATGCATTCTGCGTGGCATTTAACGAGGCCAGCTGCAGCTCACCTGGCCTCGGCATGGCTGCACGAGAAATTCAAGTGTCTGGAGGGGCGAGCATGAAAAATGGGAACATCTTCACTCCTAGCCCCAAGAGTCAGTGCAAAATTGTGAATATTTTTATACTCGTGACCCATACTGCTTTAGCCTGCTGTAAATAAGGGTAATATATAGCAGCAGCATTTTACAGGCTCTCGCCTTCAGTGACCTTAGGCATGCTTGCAATAGATCAAGCCTTAAAGACAAGAGCAGGAAAGGGTAAATGTTTTGAACTCTGGCATTTTGCAGGGCGACTACTGGCATTTCGCTACCAACTCTTCTTCGCGTTGCCTTTATCCAATGAGAGAGCCTTTGAGCGGTGATATATCTGCATTCCTACTAACCTTTTATTCTCTACTCAGTTAAGGTATGATTTTACCTTCCTAGGCTTCACAAGCTGTACTGTTTGCATGGGAACAGTGCATCTTAAGGAATGGTCAAAGCAGCTAACAGTCATTAGATCACTGTTCATGGTAACGTGATAAGGATGTGGGTGCATTTTTATCTTGAACATGGCTCAAGAGGAAATGTGCTATAACTTACTTTTAAATTGCCTGTAAGTCTCTATAATCCTTTAATCAGATCCCCACAAACACAGAAGCAACACATATCACTGCCCAATGCCACGACAACTCCTGGGACCTTGATAATTCGACTAACGAGCTCAGTGATTCTCCAGCACAAAGCAGGTATACCAACGGGGGCTCCATGCAAAGCTAATGCAAACGGGGGCATGAGAAAGCTGACTTTTTATCACTGTCCATACGGGCCTCGTAAAATCCATGGCTGTTATAGAATGAATGTTGCACCATTAGATTATACCTTCTCTATACTTCATTCTGCGGTTATTTTCTTTTCCATTTGTGAAAGAGTAACTTTGATGTCTTCAGCTTTACGGTTATAGTGCACTTGGGGTTTGTGTGCCTGTCTTGATGCCGTGTATAAAAAATTCATGCTGGCGTACTGAGTGACGTGGTTCCAGGGCGAAAACCATCAACATCCGGCTGATGTGGTGATGCTCTTCGATTGTGGGCTTTAGGGTGCTACAAGGCATGCGGCACCTTCCAGCACTGTGTAAAAGATACAGGCATCCGCAGCTTCTGCCAGGACTTATGATGTTTTAGCTGGCTTTTGGGAGTTGTATTTTCCTAATATTACTTAAAGATGCTGTGTGCTGAGCTCAGGTGTTTACTGCCTGTCATCTTGCGAAAAGTTGAAAGGTGCTACTGTGGCTGTTAGTTCACTCAGTAGATTATATACAGTGTGTTTTGTGATGCTTCTGCAGGGCTGGACCGAGACCAAAATCTGCCCCGGCAAAAATGTTCAGCTCCCTTCGTCCTCTCTAATGCCTCTTTCCTTCTCTTTCTCTGTCCTCTCTCTGTCCTGAATCCGCCCTGTCACTCCTACTCCTCGCTTGCTGTAATTACATGGAAAAGCTAGAGAAAGTGGCAGAGGTGCCAGCACCGCCCCCCTTCCTTAAACGTTTCCTCCAATGGCTCCAGCCCACCAGTGAAATGCTCGGTGGAAAAACAAGCTTTGGAAAAGCAAGTAGGTTTCACCTATGCCAGAGCAAATGGCTTTGCCAATTCTTTTAGCCATGTAGTACAATGGAGTGGAATAAAGTGGAGTGGCATGGCGTAGAGTGGTGTGGAGTGGCACGGAGTGGAGTTGAGTAGAGTGGCATAGACTGAAGTGACATAGGGTGAAGTGGTATGGAGTGAAGTGCCGTGGAGTGATGTAAGCGGTGTCCAGTGGAGTGGAGTGGCATAGAATAGAATAGAGTGGCATAGAGTAGAGTGGACTGGCATAGAGAACAGTGGAGTGGCATTGAGTAGAGCAGAGTGGCATAGAGTGGATTGAGTTACACTGGAGTAGAGTTATGTGGAGTGCAAAAGAGTAGAGTGGAGTGGCATGGGCCAGAGTAGAGTGGAGTAAAGTGAAGTAGAGTGGCATACAGTAGAGTGGCATAGGCTTGAGTAGAGTACTTGGCTTGGGGTGTCATAAAGTGAAGTGGCATGGAGTGAAGTGAGATAGAGTAGTGTACAGTGGAGTGGGGTGGGATAGGCTGGAGAAGTGGCTTATGGATCACTGACAGAATATCGGAACCAAAAATATCATGTGGCAAGAACATTGTATCAAAAATATCGAGGACCAAAATATCGAGATGGTAAGTAATGTGGGGAATGTATAGATTTACTATTCTTAATTTGACATCTATGTACCTTGAAGATATATATAAATCGTTAAGGTACATATATTGGAGTTATATATAGTAACACTTTGCTTACCTATAGAAACTTACCTTCACAATATGTTTGTCCTTGATGTTCTTGGCACAATGTTTTGTCCCACAATATTTTTGTTTCAGATAATCTATCTAAATACCGCAGGATAGAGTACAGCAGTGTAGATTCGAGTGGTGTAGAGTGGAGCGATGCAGAGTAGGGCAGAGTGGCATAGAGTGTAGTTGTGCAGAGTTCAAAGACGTAGAGTAGAGTGGTGCTGAGTAGAGTAGAGTTCCATAGAGTGTAGTGGCGTTGAATGCAGTGGCGTAGATTGGTGTAGAGTGCAGTGGCATGGAGTAGAGAGGTGCAGAGTGTAGTGCCATAGACTGCAGTGGTGCAGAGTAGACTGGCATAGAGTGCAGTGGCATAGAGTAGAATGGCATAGAGTAGAGTGGCGTAGAGTGCAGTGGCATAGCATGGATGGGTGAAGAATAAAGTATCATAGAGTGCAGTGGCATAGAATGGTGCAGAGTAGAATGGCCTGGAGTGCAGTGGTGTACAGTAGCGTTGCATAGAGTGCAGTGGCATAGAGTACAGTGGTGCAGAGTAGAGTAGATTGGAATAGAGGGCATTGGTATACAGTGGAGTGGCGTAGAGTGAAGTGGTGCAGAGTACAGTAGAATGGCGTAGAGTCCAGTAGCATAGAGTAAAGTGGTACAGAGTAGAGTGCAGTGGCAGAGTGGAGTGGCATAGAGTGCAGTGGCATAGAGTGGAGTAGTGTGGAGAAGAGTGAAGTACAGTGCAGAGGCATAGAGTGGAGTGTCATAGAGTGGACAGGCATAGAGTGCAGTGCCATAGAGTGGAATGGTGCAGTGACATAGAGTACAGTGGCATAGAGTGCAGTGGCCTCGTGGAATGTAGTCATATGGTAGGGTATTCAGTCAGTAAAGTTCTAGTCCCTTTGCCCCTTTTAGAAAAAATGCAGGGGCAGTCTTTATCACAGGCTGCTAGTACTATAGCTAGATGGCCAGAAATAGCGGTATTAAAAAGGTATCAGTAGAAATAAGACAGACGTGGAACCAAAAGATCTAGGAAGTAAGTGAAAATAAGAAACATGAAGACATGAGCAAACAAACAGCATTAGAAAGAAAGCAAACTTAGGGCCTGATTATGAGTTTGGCAGTCCTGGAGCAGGCCGCCACGCCACCGCCCCACTGGAGGACGGCCAAACAGGGCCACCGCCCACCAAATGAAGAGATTTTTGTGGTCTGGCGGGCGGGCAGCATGGCGTACCTGCGGTGGTGCCTTTCAAATACACCTATGCATGCCTTAGAAAGGCACTGCCGCAGGACCGCCACATCGTGTTCCAGCATGGCATGAACTGTGAAGTCCATGTCGTGCTGGAACTGGGGGTGCTTGCACACAGGGGGGCACACCATGTGTCCCCCTGCAGGCACCCCCATGCATGAGGCATGAGGGGGCCCTGTCGAGCCTCCTTTGTTTCATGACTGCCAGCAGTTTCATGGAGGAAGAACCTTCATGACATCGCTGGCGGGCCTGAAACTTGTAATATGCATGACAGTGCAGCAGTGGCACTGCCAGCATATTGTGAGCCCCTGGACGCCACAGGACCACCAGGGAATGCGGTTCCCTAGTGGTTGGGGTGGTGCAATGAAGGTCCGACTGTCAAAGTTATAATACGACGGTCGGACCGCCGGTGCGACAGTGGCTGGACTGCCACTGCCATGCCCCTGTGAATGACTCGTAATCAGGCCCTTAGTGGTAAACTCTCTATACATTTGCATTTCCGCAAAAGTGCCAAGGCACATAACGCACTTGCAGTAAGGCGGACGGGATATTCATCATGTTTGAGATGGAGTAACACTTCCACCAACCTCTAAATCAGATCCATAATTTGGGAAACCCACATAATTTAAAATTACTGAAAATATTCATACTTTCACGTTTCTTGGTTAGTTTCTCGTTAAAACTAGAGCTGTACAAAAATATTGATATAGTATATTTAGTAAATAATAGGTTTTTTAGACTATTGTCATATATACAATATTAAAATCATGTGGACACCATTCTTCCCACAGCACAAGTTACATGAAAAAACTCCATGTTTAAGAGTAGGGAGATTGCCTTTCTGCGATGTTGAATTTTTATATTTTAAAAAGTTCAGTTTAATAATCAAACATCTATTTCTACGAAAATGAAGGCAGTCTATTGATAAGTGAACATTAAAATTGTTGAACCATAAACCAGATGTACAATTATGCTCCCTATGAAGGAAAATATAACATTTTCTATAATTTAAAAACTGAAAGTTCAAAGCCACTTGAAATTTCAGTAACAACAGGCAGTGGCGTAGTAAAAAACTCTGGAGGCCTCAATTACCCATTCCCTAATGGCCTTGCTGCTTCTGAGTGCTTTATTTGTTTGCAGACTGCCAGCCCAAGATGGTCCTCTTTGAGGTGAACAGGGTGCTAGCCCCCCGCACCGTGGGGCCTCCAGTACAACCCTTACAACAGGCGCAGGGTGGGTATTCGATAATGAAGATATGTACCTGAAGGTCCGATGTTCCTGACAAGATTCAACTTATAATCTGCTGATGGTATTAACTATAAATATCGTAAATCAGCAATCCTTGATTCTCTTTTACAAGCTTCCTACAAATCCCTCTTCAAGTATTGGGGTGTCTCCTTAACCTTTTAAAATATGCAATTTTCAGTTTTGCTGCTATATTTTCTAATCTATTTCTAAACCCTCCCGCCCGTTTTAAATTACTAATTGCAAAAAGGAGGACATTTTTAGTTCCTTCATACCCCAAAGATTATCCCAGAAGTGCAGAGTAGATTTACAAGCTAAAAATTTCCAAGACTAGATCTACTTCATGACTTATGGATGGGATCATTGCACCCTTTGGTAGCCCCAACTATTTTTCAGACATTTACCATCACATTTATCCCACTTTGGTCCAGAGCTAAGGCATAAAACTTCTACCCCCTATAAACACTGAATAAGGTCCATACTGGTGTCAAGGAGGGCTCGCCAAAATAATTTTTACATTTAGCTCGCCCTCCATTTCTAGACAGTCCCCGAGCATCCCCAAATTCTCTATGAAGAGACCAATTTAATTTATCATTAACTGTCATTTTCAGATACCACCTCGACAAATTCATCCCCCAGTAAGTACTTATAGAGTTTCTAATTCTTGCCAAATGTTTATTATTTTTGTTTTATCCATATTGATGGTTAGGTCATTCACTACACAAATACTTGCTAAAACTTTTAAGTTTTTTTTGAAGACCCACCTTAGGAAAACCAATAATTGCCAAGTCGTCCACATATAAAAGGCACAGGACATTTCTTCCCCCCATTTTTTGTGAAAAGATTTTGTTTCTAACAAGACTTGTGGCAAATCTGCGAGGTACAAAGAAAACAATGTAGGCACTAAAACACATTCCTGCCTCAACTCATTTTCAAGCGGAATTCTCTTTAATAATGCACCACGAAGGTCTAGATCCACTTGGGCCCAATCATCTGTGTAATTCTTCAAGGATTGCGACGAGGCATCTAGGATTACCCATTTCCTCAGCTTAGACTACAACGTTTTATGATTGAGTAGGCCAAAGGCAGAACTGAAATCTACAAAACAACAAAATTAATTCCCAGAAGATTTAATTGCCTTTTGTCCAATGGCCTGCAAGCTAAAGCAATGATCTATTGTCGAATAACCCTGCTTAAAGCCCCCATGTTCAATGCACACCCGCTTGCTGGACTCAACCTCTCCTTCATGGACAGTAAATGACTTTGGAACATAATTTCGCCCCTACATCAATTAAGCTTCTCAATTGAAAATTACTGGGATCTGCTGGATCCTTTTTCTTAAGTATAGGTTTAATTATCGCTCCCTTCCAGCTCGCCGGAAAGCTTCCTATTTTTGTTACAAAAATTTAGACCTTTGAGGAAATTGTAGCCCATCATTTGGGATAGGATTTTTAAATAATTTCTTATAAGTTATCTGGTCCGTCCACCTTTGTTAACTTAAGAGAAGTTATTATTTTACTTAAAGACTGTTTGGTAATTGACTTCTATAACTCCTCCTCTGGGGGGTAGCTACATCCCCTCCTGGGCCCTATAGATGTTACTTAAGTATGATACCCACACATCTTCCAGTACTGCACACCGTATTGGTACTCTTTCCTCTTTTCACCCTTTCTGAACTAACTTCCAGCATTTTTTCATGTCTATAGTGAGGAGGACGCTAACCACCGTTTCCCAAATTATTTTATAAAAATCGTGTTTCTTAGCTTTAATCAATGCCTCATATTCCATTTTTTATTTTATTGTAAGTTTTGCTCTTCCTCATACGCACTGGAAACCGCTTTCTGGTTCTTACTTTAATCAGCCTCTTTTTCAGTTCTAGACATTGATTATCAAACCAGGGCTCTTTATGTGTCATGGATGGTTTTGATCTTTTGGCAGCAGTGTTAGAACTGGGGGTCTCTAGTTGGCAATGGTATACACCTTTGTCCAAATAGGGACCTTTGCTTCTAAGTCAGGGAAAGGGGATTACACACCTGGATAACCTCTGCTCACCCCCTTGGTAGCTTGGCACGAGCAGGCAGGCTTATCTAAGAGGCAGTGTGTTAAGCATTTGTGAACACATACAGTAATACAGTGAAAACACTACAGATGGACACCACACAGGTTTTATAAAAATAAGTATTCTTTATATAGACTTATCACAAGACCACAAACGACAAAAATCCACAATACTGTACTCAAAATACTCTTAAAAGATGGTGAAGTTACTTAGTTCAAGTTGATGATAAATGCGACACAGTTCTCACAAACAGTACCTGGATGCGTAACGCAAAATAAACAAAAGGTTCGCAGGGAAGGAGGATGCGTCGGTTTCCGTACTTCGGGGGATGCGATGCGTTGCGCCTCAATGCTTGCGCAGAGTAGGGGAGGCGTCCGTTCCTTTCCGGAGGGGAGTAGATGCGTTGATTCTCGTGCTGCGTTCCGGTTGCGATGCGCAAGACGGCGCCGCGATGCGACACTCAGGTTGTGATGCGTTAAGATGGCGCCCTTGATGCGACGATGTGAAGACGATGCGTGCCCGCCGAAGGCCGTGCGGCGAACTCTGTACCTTTGGCGCCGCGACAGGCCCTGCGACACGCTTCTCCGGTGATGCGACGGCGACCCTTGCGGTGGCGACACGCTTCTCCGGTGATGCGACACTCAGCGGCTGTTGATGAAGACACGCTTCTCCGGCGATGCGACGGCAACAGCTACCATGGCGACACGCTTCTTCTTGTTGCGTCGCGCTTCCAGCTCCCAGCGACACACAGGTCTCAGCAGACAGAATCCCCAGCAAGGGAATTCAGGAGGGAGCTGGTGGTGAAGTCTTTTGGCCCTGAGACTTCAGCAGGAGGCAAGCACAAATTCAAGCCCTTGGAGTAATATTCTGCAAGATGATGAAAGTTCTTGAAAAGTTCCTTCTCCTTTCCTTGGCAATGAAGAAACCACTGCAGGCCAACCCAGCAAACAGCACTCTTGGCAGAGGGGCAGTCCAACTCCTGCAGCTTCCTTGGTTCTTCTCCTTGGCAAAAGGGTTGCCTTGGTGTTCCAGAAGTGATCTAAAGTTCTTGGGTCTGGGTCCCAATATTTATACTACTTTTCTCTTTGTTCTCTGAAGGCAGAGAGGCCTTTGCCTAGTCAAAACCAGTTCTGGTCAGTCTTGGAGCACTTTGTTGACAAGACTCCTTCTTTCCTTTCACAGTGTAGGCCAGGGACATCAGACACACCACAGGAGGTGGAGCCAGCATTGTGGAGGGAAGGCACAGCCCTATTCAGGTCCCAGGTGCAACTCCTCCCTCCTATCTGCATGCAGATCTCTCTATTTAGCCCTGTGCTGTCTCCTGGCAGCCCCCAGCCCCTGTCACTCAAACTCCAGACAAGGAATACACAACCTAGCAGAGGCAGGCTTGGATAGTTAGGCAAGAAAATACCCACTTTCTAAAAGTGGTATTTTCAAACACAGAATGTTAAAACCAACTTTACTAAAAGATGTATTTTATCATTCTGAGTTCAGGCATACTAAACTCGAATTTCTACCTGGTTCCCTGAGTCAGTTAGGATTATAAAATGTAATAATCTAACTGCCCATTCTGGCCTATGGGGAACAGGTAGCCTTGCACTAGTGAAAAACGAAAATGGCTGTAATTCACTATTAGGACATGCCACACACATCAGGGCAGGTCATACCTTTTACTTACAATGCACCCTGCCCTAGGGCCTACCTTAGGGGTGACTAATATGCAGAAAAGGGAAGGTTTAGGGACTGGTAAGTGGGTGCACTTACCAAGTCGACATGGCAGTCAGACTGCAGACAGGCTCTGCAATGGCAGGCCTGAGACACACTTTACAAGCTGCTTCTGTGGGTGGCACAACCAGTGCTGCAAGCCCACCAGCAGCATTTGATTTACAAGCCCTGGGCACACCTGGTGCACTATACTAGGGTCTGACAAGTAAATCAAACGATCTAATCATGGAGTCACTAATCAATGCATCAATTTAACATAGGGAGCACTTGCACTGTGGCACTGAATAGCAGTGGCACAGTGCCCAAAGCATCTAAAACCAGCAAAGAGATCAAAAACAGAGGAGGCAATCAGAAAAAAATGGAAGGGAGACTCACGCCAATGATACCAGGTCTAACAAGCAGTATTACATTCTATAAGAAATGGGGTCAGGCAATTCACCACCTCTATCATGGTATGGGTATACCAATTTAACACTTCAGCATCCACTACTCCCTCCAAAAAAAAACCTCTGATACTTGATATTGCGTTAACTGTGTGATGTACCTATTGTCTATCCCAGTTGTCAAACATTTTGGGAAATGTTACCTCCAGAGGAATCACTGTTTTCCTTTGGCAGAGTCAAAGGAAATGTTTAAGCTCCAATGATCACTACCCAGATTCTTACAA
Source organism: Calotriton arnoldi (assembly GCA_963921515.1). Lineage (NCBI taxonomy): Eukaryota > Metazoa > Chordata > Amphibia > Caudata > Salamandridae > Calotriton > Calotriton arnoldi. The sequence continues at coordinate 1,857,311 of CAWUFW010001024.1, read as the reverse complement.
CTTTAAACTTCTTGCAAAACTCGAAGCACCACGCTTGTAAAAGCATACAATCTATAGTACAACTATAATTTTCATATATAAATGCTTGGCCAGCCAGAATATCATCCTTAAAGCACCCAATTAAACAGACAAACCCTAACTCAGCTATTTGCTTGATTAGCTGCAGATCTCTCTTTAAGTGGGAGCATTTTGGAAATATTGCTTGTGAAAACCCATAACCCTCAAGAATTTCACTATACATATCTGCCTGAACGGGGGACAATCGTTGATTAAAATCACCCACCATCAGAATAGAGGGGGCACCTGATCGTTTTAACAGAGTAATCAAAACACTTACACACAGCTACCATTGCTGAGCCTCCTTTCGCGCCGCCCTCTGATTTGTAGAGCACAGGAATGTTGGAGAGATGTTGGCACTGATATCCACTGCACTGATTTGAAGGATAGACCTAGGTTATAAGATAAATTAACTTCACACCTCTAACTAACTCTTCACCCTGAAGAGAAACAGTTCTCAGGGCTAACTGCTGGTTATGATGGGCAGGAAAAAAGCAATATTTTAAGCTGCTTCCTGAAAATGAAAAGATTAGACTGATGTCTAAGATGTCCTGGAAGATTATTACACAATTGAGCTGTGGAAATGGTGAAACTCCTGACTCCCCATTTCTTTGTTCTTTAATTTTACGAACAGCCACTGTTCTCGAGTTGGTTGAACGCAACGGTCTTTTGGGGCAGTACCACAAAAGTTTTTTTTCAGGTAGGCTGAGCCATCTCCATACAAAGTTTTAGGTGCTACGCAGAGGACCTTAACCCTGATTCTTTTGATTATAGGAACTCAGTGAAGTTCGTGCAGTGCCTCCACCACTAGCTCAAATGTAGGAATTTTCAATAGCAGGAGAGCTGCTGCATTCTGTAGGCTTTGAAATTTTTTCAGAGAGCTGTGATGAATGCCAAAATGTAAAGCATTACAATAGTACAATCTTGGGAACACTAAGGCGGTGACCACTGATTTTTGAAGTTCAAAAAGAATGAATGGAAGTACTTTCCTTAGCATCTGCAGCAGGAAAATGCAAGAAGAGGTCAATTTATTAATCTGTACCTTGAAAGACAAATTGGCATCAAAAATGATTCCCAGGTTCCTAACTAAAGACACAGGGGTGGGAGAGTAGGCAAGTTTCTGGGGCCACCAGGAATGATCCCAGGACATGCACTCTTTCCCAAAAAGAGAATTTCAGTTTTGGCTAAGTTCATCATTAAACTATTGCTACTCATCCAGTCTTCAATGGCTCCCATACAGCCATTGAAACGGCCTGCTGTCTCCTTCTCATCATTCGCAATGGACAACACAATTTGTGTGTCATCAGCATATGAAACCAGAATACAACTAAAGGTGCAAATCAGTTTTGTTAGGGGCACCACACAAATATTAAAAAGTGTAGGGCTTAATGAAGAGCCCTGAGGGACCCACACGGCAATGTGAAGACTTGGAAACAAAATCTCTCAGAGCAACAGTCTGTTCTCTACCCAAGAGGAAGGAATGAAACAGCTCTGGAGCAGAGCCTCCCACACCAATATTTGCCAAATGTATCATCATATCATCATGATTTACAGTATCAAAGGCAGCTGATATATCCAACAGGATCATCGCTGCCTACCCACTATTGTCTAAGATGCTCCTCAGCTGCTCCATTGCCAGAACCAAAGCGGATTTAGAGCTACAATTTGGCCTGAATCTGAATATCATTCTCCTAAAGAAATTTGGAGAGTGTAAGATTCATATGCTTTTCCAATATGTTTGCTGAAAAAGGTAATCAGGATATTGACCGATAGTTTAGCTATTTTACCTCTTTTGGGTCTAATGTAGGTTTCTTCAAAAATGGAAGCATGGATTATTTTCATCTATTCTGAGGGAAAACTGCAGAGTCAATAATGGTGTTTAGTCATGTAGTAAGGGGAGGAGTAACCACCCCTACTACCCCATGAATGATTTTTGTGGTGCAAAGATCAGAAAGAGCACCATATTTAATTTAGCATGTGAATTTAGGTATTTTTCCTCAGTAAAATGGGGAAACCTACAGAGAATGTTGTTTACCGAAGTTGTACTGGGCTGAGCGGAGGTTGGTGAGCTGCTCATGATATTAGGTCTACAATGGTTCTCCTCAACTTTATTTTTGAAGAAGTCTGCTAGATGGTCACAGAAGAGTTGTGAGGGAACCACTGTACAGTTTGCAGAAGGACTGGAGAGAATCTGAAATGTTTTAAATAATTCTCTAGAAGAGTTCATTGCTAAACAGATTGTACGACCGTTTTTTGCACGCGCAAACGGGTTTGCGACCCATTTGCGCATGCAACAAACAGATGGCTTCCTAATAGCGAGTCTGAACCCTATGTAAGACTGTTTTGCAATCGCAATTGCGGTCGCAAAACAGTCGCAGATTACCACCCTTCTCAGAAGGGTGGTAAAGCACTCACAAACGGGAAGGGGTCCCCAGGGGACTCCTTCCCCTTTGTGAATGCAGGGGAATGAATATTTTTAGGGGCAGGCAGTGGTACCAGGGACCACTACCTGCCCTTAAAAAATGAAACGAAAACGTTTCATTTTTCTTTTTTTAAATGCATTCCGTTTTCCTTTAAGGACCTCCATGTCCTTAAAGGACATGGAGGTCTGCTGAGCCCAGCAGGCCACCATACCTGGGAGGGCCAGCTATTCCCAATGGGGTCGCAAATTGCGAGTGCCTCATTAATATTCATAAGGCATGCAATTTGCGACCCCATTGGGAATCGCAAACAGTGTCTGAGACACTGTTGTACATTGTGATTTGTGACTTGCAAATTGCGACTCGCAATTTGTTGCAATTTGCGAGTCACAAATCACAATGGTCGTACATCTAGCCCTCAGTTTTCTCAACTATAGTGAGCGTTCCATACTCTTGAATATATTGGTTGTATCTAACCTTTTCTTCATGGTGATACTTCTTTCTCCATACTCTCTCCTTCCTTCTACATTCATATACATTCACAATTATTAAACTATTAGTTGAGAGATATCCGTCATACAAGTGTAAAAGACATGCCTGTATTCAATCACAATTAGTCTGTATTAAACTTGCCCATTTTGTACATTTCGTAGAAATCATTGTCAGCATCCCCCCTTTTAAGTGTCCTGCCCCCACTTTGGTTGTCTGTTTTGCAAATTGTTTAAACCCACCTCGGTTCAACATTTCACCCAATAACCGAGGGGCATATTAACAACGGCCAGCGATAATTATCGCTGGCCGTGTTTAGCGACAATTATATTATCGCAGGCTATCTCTGGTATTTATCGCTCTGGTAGCGCGTTATTAACAACGCGTTACTCCAGGGCGATAAAGATTCCAGAGATAGCGAGGTTATCGCCCTTTTGCAAGGAACATCGCTGGTCGTATCAGCATAATCCACCCCCTATGTTAGGGATGGCTAAGTCAGGATTTTAGCAGACGTTAGGTTTTGGCGAAAACGGCCGTTTTCGCCAAAATCTAATGTGTGCTAAAATCATGTCGGCTGCCTTGTAAATATCGCGATGTAAACATCAGTGATATTTGCAAGGTAGCCCATCTTGGGTACGCTCAGTAACGCCCACTTTGCATCTCATTGGAGATGCAAAGTGAGGCGTTATGAAAAAGGGTGCTAACATGCAATTATGCATGTTAGCACCCTCTTGTAAATAGGGCACTGGTTTTATCTCCGCTTTTTTGGCTTTGTAAGCCAAAAAAGCGGAGATAAAGCCCTTGTAAATATGCCCCCAAGTCTCCTGGTAACAGCTAATCATATTTTCCTCCCAAACCTATGTAAGATCAACTGTCCTTTGCAGATGTTCTAATCCATGTACATTCCAGGAGAAAACATCAAAGTTAGCCCGGGGACCCTCAACCTAATCCACTAGCTCTACCAAAGAATAAACATTCTCCTGACGTGCACTTAAGCAAGTTTATCTGTTGCATAGCTTAAGAGGAGCCACTGCTCTACCTCGTGAAGTGGTAGTTACGGTTACTTCCAAGCTTCCTTTGCTTATATCCCACTGACCAGGTTTGGGGCGGTGAACTTACCCCTCCAAATACCAGATTTAGCTGCTCTGAGTTTAAGCTAGCATGATTCCTTAGAAGGTGTTTGTTAGACAACTAGTTCTTTACTTTCACTTCAGGTACTAAACATAGGCCAGTTTCCTTAAGCTTACATTTGACATTTAAAATTAATTTTACAAACACAGGCGAGCTAAAGCTAACTTTTGTGACTTCTCTCCTATTTAAAGTTTTCCTGAAGGCAACTTGGTCAATATCTATAGATGTAATCTCATCTAATGCCTTATATTTTCTGAAAGCCCTCAGCAGATTTGACCTATTCAGAGGTTTCCACTTATTCGCTTTTTTCTGCTTCCTAAAAACATCCAAATAAACATGAGATGATTTAAGTCCCCCTCTTCGATTATTTGATAATTCTGCTTTCGAATCATGCTCCATATAACTCATACCATAAGCTAGCTAACCAGGATGCAGAATCATCCTTGCGAAGCAATCTTCATAATCACCTTTCTACTCTTAGTCCCCTTTTTATTTTGAGATATATTTGGCTCATTGCCCTTGCCTTTAACATTGGACTTATTTTGCTCCAAAACCTTCCTCGCCGTACCTTAATATATTACTGTCTTCCATTTCCTCCTTTATTGCTCTCCCCATCTATAGTTCCATTCTAGCTGCATTAAACATTTCACCAGATAGATTAATCTTCTTTGTCCCATGAGAAAACTTTCTAGAACCTTTTATCCCTAATGGATTTTCCTCCCCCTATAATATGATAGGTGCCACTTCCCCAACCATCCTTGATACCACCTATTTACTAACATTGGCCATCTGGACACATAATCAGAACCATTTTCCTTCACCTCTCTAGATTTAATCGACCCCTCCTTCGAGGGAATTCTCTGCGTGCCATAGTGACTGATTGACAGAAATCCGATCTACTTGCAGAGAAATCAGAGGGTTATTACTCACCAAAAGATAATTGTCAATCCTATTTGAATCCTTGATGATTGCCTCAATCCCCATTCACACTACCTTCTCCTTTCACTGCCTTAGCAGGATAATGTGGCTTAGTACCTCTTTTCCTTTGGGGAGGCATCCCTTTTCCCTTTTCGGTGAGTAACAGCACTCCTCCTCCCCACCAGCTACAGAAGGGATGTGATAGATAGGTTTCTGCAAGGAAGGCTCTATTCTTCAGAGCTTAAATAAACTAATTAGGGGGCATATTATCAAGAACGGCGTTAGAAAATTATCGCCGGTTTAGCGGCAGAAAACTGCCGCTAAAGCAGCGATAATGGGCTTGATAATATGCCCTTGAGAATTCCAATAGAAGTCCATGTTCTGATGTGAGCATGGGCTTCTATTGGAATTCTCCAGGGCATATTATCAAGCCCATTATCGCCGCTTTAGCGGCAGTTTTCTGCCGCTAAACCGGCGATAATTTTAACGACGTCCTTGATAATATGCCCCTAGGAAAGTAATGAGAAGCACTCAACAATACTTTTACTACCCTTTACATCGCTTACCTCCTCCTCCTGACCACAAAAATAACCGCTCTGTGTAACCTCCACCACCACCATAAGTTGTGATCTTTGTTTAGGTCCCAATCTCTATCAAAGGCTTTTAAAAAAGAAAACCACTCAATCTCGCTCCTTCTCCGGAAATGCTCTGTACATCTGGAATGCCCTCCGGAGAGACCTGCGCTGTAACCCCTCCTACCTCAGCTTTAAAAAAGACCTAAAACTTCACCTTCTCAACAAATTTTGGGGTCCATAATCACTCCTATGACCTTGCTTTATGTTTTCCCTGCATTGGTTATCTTCCTGCTTCTCATGGCTCTCACTTTGTTCTCCCTTTTTACATCTCATCCTGTCTACTCTGACCTTACCCTCTCCTGAGCACCACCCCCCTTCTCCTACCATTACCCCCCTCCTCTACCTTTTATTCTTCCCTGCTGATACTCTCTTCTCTTCCCTAAGTTGTTCACCCATTTATATTATTTAAATGTGTTTTACCCGCTAACCACCCAGAATTTTGCCTCCATAACTTAATGTGAGATGTACCTGCTTGTTTGGTTTACCCTGAAAAATTACTCCCCTTGACTGCTTCTTCTCATGTAAAGTACTTTTTGCCCCCTTTATTAACTTATTGAGAGATGTACTTGCTTGTTCTGTTTTTACCTTGAACAACTGCTTTTCTTGACTCCTTTTTCTCATGTAAAGCGCTCTGATACCCCCGGGTCTAGCCAGCGCTATATAAAACCTTTCAAATAAATAAAATAAATAAAGGCTTGAAGCTCAAGGGACCCCACCTCACTCTAACCACTGTGCACAACAGTCAACATCCCTGGAGATCAGCAAGTACATGATGAGATTGGTGATGATTTACTGCCTACAGGGGACCTCCATGATCAACCACCAAGCAGCCCCTATGGTCAGTAGCAGCAAACAATGATGAAAATGGAGCGGAGAGCCTCCCTGAGCTGCCAAGGCACTCTGACGGTGATGGCGGCCAGAGGTAAACAGAGTAAACATTCCGCCGTTCTCAAAATAAGCTGGGAGTTGGAGCAGGAAGCATTTCACAGCAGTGTTCAGCAATGCGGCAAGTGGGCATGAGTGCAGATACAGAGCTTGTGCGGGTCAGGCATTGAACTTCTGAACGCGTAGGAGGATGATATAATATATTAGAACATGAATATTTCTGTAAAAACACCATTATTCCACACCTTTTAATTATTTTTTTTAAATGGTATTTCATTAATTTGATAGAAAATCACTGGGTCAAATATTATATAAAGGATATAGCCCAATGATATATGTTTTTTGCAATGTTTTCGTCGCTTTGTTTATCAAACTACTATTAGCTGATCCATAGTGGTAGCTTTAGGGTTGTATTTCTAACCTTTCTTTTGACCCGTACTTTATTTCTACCTCAGCCCATAATAATCTTTTCATGCTTCTCATATTTTTTTTCAACTTTCTTGGACACCATTCTCCAGTGTATGCCACCATCTTTGCAGCCATGCAGAAATCCATGTCCAGTTCCATTATATAGACGTGTTACTCCTTATCACACTATGCACCCTTTTGCTATTACAAAGCCAAGATTGACAAATAACTTCTGATATTTGCTTATGGTTTTTTCACCCCATGTCTCCAGTAGTACTGTAGCCTGCTCTAGCTCCAGGTTCAATTCTAGCACTGTTTCTATTTCCTTCAGAAACTGTGTCCAGTATTTTGTATTTATGGGGCAGGTGAACAGTGTAAATATAAAAATATCCTAAATCCCAAACCCTTTTAATCAGGAGTCTTCCTTTGCCCACCCAAATATGGGCCTGTTTCATCCCTTCAGAACCAGGACCCCCCGACTAGCTGTCGGCAGTCCACAGCCGGAATCACGATGCGATCGCCTTCAAGGCGGTCGCAATGTGTATCCTTTGTATTGATGCGGGTGCTGCGGCCTGCAGCACACGCCAGAATACAAAAAATACACATCGGACATATCCCTGCACTATGTGGCAGGCACCGCATGGTACATGCCACATGGTGCAGGGATATGTAGCGGGGAACAATAGATGACCCCCAGGGCCCATATCTGAGGTCAAGGGGAGAAGGGGGGCCCGCTACATTCCCCCAAAGTCCCTTTTCGTCAGCCTTTTCATGGCGGGTTAACCGCCATGAGACGGCTGGTGGAAAGGGACATTGTAATCCCTACGGCAGTGCCTGAGCAGGCAGCGCCACTGTTGTAGGGATACAACTTCCTCTGACGCACCGACGGGCTCAAGGATGCGAGGCGGTCGGTCTCTCTGACCGGCAGACGCTGTCTACCGCCCGCCACATTAGGATGGCGAGCGGTAGACAGTATCACGATGGCGGTGGGACCGCCACCAATGGGTTGTCAGTGGCGGTCACACCGTCATCGTAATCTGGCCCTTTATGTATAGGGGCCTGGTGTAGTATAAACTGGGAATGATTTTGAGGCATACCAGGCAGAATCCAGTCCTCACGAGACCTTCTTAGGGTGCATCATTGCCTCCTCCAGAGTGCCAACCTATGACTCCCAGTGCAACTTCCAGGTGTACAACTTGTTTTAGGTATTATTCACTATTGTTCTACATGTTAAGGTAATCACATTCCTGGTCATTATAGTATCGACAAGCCTACTCTCCAAATACAACTCTCCTGGAACATTCATACCTTTCTTAATATTGAACGCTAGTGAATGTTTAAATTGTATATATTTAAATGTTTGTGAGTCGAAAAATCAATTTGATTGATTGATGAAAATACCCTTCTAGTACAGTTTTACTCTTAATTCTGGCACATCATCAATGTCAATTCAAACCATAAGATGTGTAAAGACCTTATTCTCAATCCAAGATCCATGACATACCTCATGCATAATGTTGTCACATGTAAATTGCCTGTATTGTAAGACGAGTAGATACAAGCCAAACTAAAATGTTATGGTTCATTAATTTCCTGTATCATGAGTGGAAGTAAGGTATTGGAAGATCTATTTGGCGTTTGCAGAGATGTTGACTGATTTTGCTGGTTTAAATAGGAATAAACAGCATCCTGGGATTTAGAAGTTGATGCTACATTGTCTGATGTTATTATAGAGTGACACTAGAGCATTTGTGTTAGGTGTTGACAATGTGGAGACTTGTTTAAAACTAGACTCATCTTAAACTAGACCGATGTGTATGCCAACGACGCATTTTTAGCCACCGTGTTACATATTTTATAAATTAATTTCAGTTTCTTCATTTCTCACTGAAAAATAGTCTATAAGATAATTGGCAGGGAATAATCCTTTAAACATTGCTAAATATCTTTGAACAGTGTGCCACAGAAAAGATCAATAGATAGTATAGTGCTACAATATCATTCTCAGCTCATTGGGTGAAGATTTGTTCAATTGCATAATCAAAAGTCAGCCTTGGTTCTCAGAGGAACTCAAACACCTTTTGAGTAATGTTAGAAGGTAGGAACAGAGGTGGACAGAAGGTCCAAAAAAATAACACTATGGTGGAGCTGCCAGCTTTCGGAAAACTGTACAAGAATGCCAATATACAGGCAAAAAAATGTGTGATGAACAGATCAGGATAGCATCTAATTCTACGCGAAAGATATTTAAAAACCTAAAAGAAAGCCAAAAGTGTTTGGTGGTTATGCATGCTTTTCGACATAATTGATGGAACGCTGTACAAGAAAACTTTCAAATGAAAGTGGATCTGATTAGTAGATCAATCTTCACTGCTGAGCTCAGGATAGAAACCAATTCTCACCCAATCAAGCCTTTTGGCCTGAAACAGTCTCAATTATGAGTGCTTCAAAACCTACTTCAACTCTTGCCCCACACACTTACTTAAGAAGAATGCTAGTTCATTGCATGAGAGATACTGTTAACACCTAATTTAAAGAATGGATGATCTCAGCTAATTTAAAAGATACCTGCGCATCCCTTTACATTGGTGTCCTGGACCCTAAAACCTATAGTCCAATTACCTTGGCAGCAGCGGTCGGTGTGTGGATAGAGTAGCGGAGTGGGGGGATCAGGACGGAAGGATGACAAAACAAAAAAAAACATTTACCTGCTGCAACGCCCTCTTCTCCACTGCACGGGCCGGCTCCCAGAGTCCACTGTTGCCAATCCTCATTCTGTTTTCATGCTGCTGAAAGCACTGTCAGGATTGGCCTGAGTGCCAACGATTTGCACTCCCAGTTAGAGTGAGAGCCTGTGCCTGCTCTCTCCATCCCGGCAACGAAGCTCGGGTTGGAGAGAGCTTCAGTGTGCATGACAGTTTGGCCAGCCTGAAACGGCTGGCCAGAGTGTCATGCACACTGGATAGCAGTGCAACCACTCCTCCACCAGCCTGTCATCCCCCTGACCCCACCACCAAGCCATGGCTCCGAGGGCAAAAATAAAACGATAATAAAGGGTTTATTATCATTTTATTTTTTATTTTTTGGCTGCTGCCAGGTGGGGCAATGCTCCTCTGCCATAGCGAAGGAGCCGCCACTGCTTAGCTGCTGAAGATCATGGAGAAAGTGGCCACAATCCCACTATATGGTTTTGTTGAGCCAAATTTCATCCTTGGAGACAATCAGTCTAGCATCCGCCCAAACAAAGGTATAGAGATTGCTGTTCTAGATGTTCAGTACTCAGTCCTGAGCATTGCTAGTTCAGGAATTCAGGGAATCCAGTTTCTCTGATGCTATTAGCCCATCTGCAGCCTTTGACCCCCTTGATCACTACACAATATTGAACAGGTTAGTAGGAGTGACAGTGATATCAGGGTCATCTATAAAATGGATGGAATCTTTTCTGCCAGGACAAAAAAATCAGAGTCATTCTTGGACATAAACCAGGAAAAGCCATCTCAGAACAACAGTGTGGGGTCCCGTCCTGTTTAACTTATATGGTCCGCTGCTGCATAAGCTGTTTGATAAACTTGGGGTCCACTTCCAAAATTATGCAGATGTAACACCTTCCTGGTAATCTGGCAGGAAATACACTGGTTTCCAGTAGCAACTCAAATCAAATTAAAAACCCTTACATTGCCCCCATTAGACCCTATTTGGCAAGGCACCAGAATATTTGAAGCCTTGCTTCACTTTATATCATCCTTCCAGGGCTTTTGAGGTCAGCTGACAAACTCCTTCTGATTTCATCTCGGAACATAAGTAAAAAGGCAGTGCATTGGCCACTTCCTGGCATTAACAGTCTATTATGGATTCTATCCCCACAGAACTACGGCACGCTCATCAGCTCTTTCCTTCTGGGAAGACATTAAAGGCATTACTCGCACAATTTATTTAGTCCCTAGTTGCTTACTTCATCTTTAGTGCTTCACAAGAATGATGCTGAAAACAGTAAATAGACCAAACTTGGCATGTCAAAGATGATGGGAGTAGTCTCCAGCTTACATTCTGACTTAAAGAGCAGTGAACAAAGATTCTGCCTATGGCTTTTGAAAAGTTAATATTTGTGCGTAAGATAATATGGAAAGAATGGCTAAATAAGGTAACATTGTATTTGTCCAAAACAAATTATGCTAACCAGCTACTTTTTAACCATAGGCTTTGGCTTAAGAGTAAGGAAATTTAGGTAGTCCCTCTCTGTCCACGTCTAGCAGGAAAAATGAAAGATAATGCAGACAAAAGTTTTGTCTTTGGTAAAAATAAAGCAAGACTTGATCTCTTACTTCTCATTGTTAAAAGGGAGAGATTGCCTAACTATAGAGATGCTATGTTGTTTATACTAATGTTCTTAGGTCCAGATATACTAGGCAAGTTAGAAAACGTCCAAGGTTAAGGAAAAATAACATTAACATGGTAAAGTTTTAAAGATCAAATATACTCAGAACTTGTACTAGAGGATGTAATAAAATGATATGTAGTCATATCTAATTGTTATGTAACCATTGGGTGCAACCATTGAGTTGCTATCGTGAGAATTGTTATTGTATTATTTGCATGAATGTTTTATGGTTCCTTTTCAACCAAAATAAAATTATATAAACAAATCTGAAAGTTTATTGGTGACTCGTTTAGTTCTACTGTATCATACAATTGTCATAGGGAAACTACAATTTAGGGAACAAGTTCACATCTACTGCTACAAGAAGAGATTGGGTATAGGGCAACATAGATCTTTGATCTGGAACACATGTGCCCAATGTGCATAGGTTTCGAGTTTTCATAGGCATAGAAACGGATACAGAACAAAATACAAAAACACAAACAGATAAATACTGACTACAAAAAAATCAGTGTGCAAAATATTTAAAGCACCTAAATATTAAAAACAAAAATAAAGACTTAAAAATATTGTTACTCCGTTAAAAATTTGCAACATTATGTAAGTATCAAAATAAATTATCGACATCCAAAATATTGTAATATTAAATAAAAAATATAAAATATAATTATGTCGCTAAATTATTAGTTTTAAAAACATAAAATATAATTTAAAACATGAATGTATCTAATGAAAGCCAAAAATGCATTTCAAATGTCACATCCAAAAGTCTTTGCAACTTTCTGGAGCACAAAAAACAACAAGAGGTACTGTCTCAAGATAATTTGTTTTACCACGCTCTAAGCTCAGTCAACTTCCTCTATAGTATTAGATTCTTCTTCACTGCCTGGCATCTAAACAAGTATTGGTGGAGCTCGTTGGAATACTTGTCAGGCACACCAATTAAGATCACTCCTTATGGCTTCTGCAGCTGGTAAGGAAGAGAGACTATGGAAGATGATGCACACCTCATTGCTGGCTTTATAGTCCCTTTGTTCTGTCTTGTGGCAATGGAGCAAAAGAGTTTTCTGGCTGCAGCAGAGATGTGGGGCAGAAGCAATGTGGGTTCCTCTATTGCTAGATGTGTAGACTGATAGGTATGTGGGTGCACGTACAAGCAGTACTGAAGTGCCAAACACCGCCTGCATCTGGGCAAGAGTAAAACAGTCACTACTTCACCGTAGAATGGATATAAATCTTGCTTTGAAAAGCTCTGACACATGGAACTGGTTTTCCTTAAGCCACTTGAGTTGTCCAGCACCTATGACACTGGGCATCATTCCCTCACATTAGAGACGAGCTCTGATGTCAACATCAGACAAGTATTCTGCTTCTTAAGAAACTAGGCTTGGTTTGTATTGCTTCTTATGGCCCTCTTGCAGTCTTTTAAACTTCTACCCTTCATTGCCCCACAGACTACATTGAAATATGGTGTTGCCCAAGGATCTGCACTTCTTCAATATCTATATCAGCCCTCTAACAAAATTACTGCACTCAAACGGTATAAACTTGTATATGTATGCAAAGATATAAGACTGCATGACACTGTATGAGGATAACATGGGAACCTATGGGCAGAAACATGCTCAAGCTTAATGATGAAAGCAAAAACGTTTCTCTCTGCCTGCGCTCTCACAGGCAGTGAAACTTAGAATTGCTTGCCACCTAGCGGGAGCAAAACAAAAATTGCTCCTGCTGCACTGTAAGTCTTCTAGATCATTAAATCCATGACCTCAGGAGACCTTACCATATTTTTTTAAAGCAGTCCAAGCTGGAGCTCTACACTCCTCAGCTGGAGTGCTGAGACACCTTGTGATTGTTTCTATAGCTGCACTTTGTGGCCTGAAAAAAGTTAAAAGGAAGACTGAAAGATATGTTTTTTTAATAAAGCTTTATTAAACACATTTCATGATACTTTTATTAAAAATTGTAATGTGTGAATGTATGAAACATGCATTTGATTACAGTTATTGGTGACTTTTTGACAAAACATTAGGTCTGTTGTATAAATGTTGATGTGCAGACCCGTTGAGAAAGTCAATAGGCCCACTTTTGTATTTTGGTGTTTGACCCTTTTACAAAGTCAAGTAGGTCTTTCTTACTTAAAATAACTCCTTGTATTTTGTTGCATCACTTATTCAACCCACAGGGACTGGGCACGCAACACCATAACACGGCCATGCCCTGCGCCCAATGCCATGCCACACACGGCCAAAAGCTGTGTGGATCGGAGGGTTGAGTGCCAGTGGAGGGTTAGGCGCAGGGCCTGTCCCGGTAGATGGACATCCTATTTTACATTTAAAAAAAACATAGAAATTCACTGAAAAATCCAAAGGTTAAACTGACATTAGAGGAAGAGATTGTAATTATATCTTATTTTAAACTAAAAAAAAAAGAGAGAGAGAGATAGGAAACTCTGGGTAGTCCCCACGTTTTAGGTAGAGAGCAGCTCCTTAATCAGGAGCACTCTACAAAATCACCTACATTCTAAACTGCTCACCTCAAATGTCTGTTTTTTTAGCAGAGTTTTTGAGCACAGGGTTTGCATTTTGCCATCCATACCAAGCAAGAAAAGTGACAAAGTCCTTTGCCATTTTTGTGGCAAAGTCTTTAAGCACAGGATTAGCCACTGCAGTCCACGCCAAGCTGAAAAATGACAAAAGCCTTTTACCACTTCAGGCATACTATTACTGCTTTGGATTGGTAAAATGCCATCCAAGAAAAGATTGCAAAAAAATAAAAGTATACCAAAGTTATAGAAAAAATTACATCACTAACATCAACATTATATACAATGATATTTTAACAGTGAGATGAAACAAAACATTGAAAAGGATATTTGAACCAACATTATTTTAGTAATCGCAAAACAATGCACCAATATTTCAGTAACACATTTTTTAAAAATAAGTTGGTCAAACACCTCTGGTCTGTTGATGCTGGCTTCATATTTGTACTTGTTGACCTTCACAGTAGACATCCATACAATGAAACATACACTGGTGTCATGGAACCCAGAGGGCCACAAATGTTTGTCTGTCTTTTTATTAAATTTATAAACAAGGGCTGTGGGTGTTTCTTGTATTTGATTTCATTCAAACAGATTAATTAAATACCAATTCTAAAAACATTTTGCCTCACTTATAATTCAAATCTTGTAAGAGTAATAGCATTTACCATGCTATAGAAACCAATTTAGATACATTTTTACATTGCATTTTACATGCTTATAAAAAGTGTATCTGCTATTTATCTTGAAAATGAGTCATTTGCTTTTCCAGGCAGTTACTCTAATGTCCCCTTCACTTCTTTAACTGCTTTTATCTTCTCCCATACCTCATCCCTCCTTCTCCTCCTTCCTCCATCTTTTTTGGGTGAGACATTCTCCTGCACACAGTTTTAAAATTAATTTATTTCCCTTTTTTCATGTTCCGTCTCTTTGTCTACTTTGTTTTGCAAGTGGGTTTTCTGTAGGGCTGAGTGGAACTTGCAGAGTTTCATTCAGGGGAATTCCACAGAGTTATATAAAAATTCAGTGAGATTCTGCAGATTTCCACCAACGAGCATAAATATGCATGCCGTGCTGTTTGCATTGCATGTTAGCACTAGTAGAGCAAGCAGCGCTGAAAAATCTGCGCGAATGGCACCATGCGGTACACAAGAATGCACGGCCATTTGAGCTGATTTTGCTGTTGCTTGAGTAGGAAATCTACTCAAGCAGCAGCAAATCTACTCCAGAAGCAGCCCTCTGACCGGGACCGCCTGCATTAGAAAATTGTGTGAAGGAATGCCAAAGCCCACTCGCATTTCTTAACGCATGTGGGAAAAAAATCTGCCACACAGCATTTGGCAGGATTTGGCCAGAACTCTGCGTTACAAGAGTAACGTGGAGTCACCAAATTCTACCAATTCCATGGGCGGAATGAAACATTCTGTCCACCCCTACTTTTCTGGCCCTCATTTCTCCATTTTACCTTATACCTTTGTTTCCATACCACTTTTTACACTCTTTCCTAAACAGGACACACTAAGGGGCCGATTCCGATCTCGGCCGGTAGGGCACCGAATCGGATTCGGCTTTACCGGATCCGATTCGGACGCCCTGTTTCCGACCGATTCGAACACCCGTCCGCGCGAGCAAGTACGATGCAAACGTACGCGAAATCCCCGACCGACTCGTTCCCGGCTCCGAACTGCTCCGACCGACTCCTACGGACTCGACTCGCACCACGCAATGGAGACGTTCCCCGACCGGGCAAGTACGATGCGCGCCTCGAACAGTCCGACCGACTCGCGCCGTCCGGCTCGAAAGAACAGTCGGAGCCGGACTTCGGGGGTCGGTGTCGGACCCCCCTGTACGCGTAGCCGCGTGAGTCGCACACAGGAGGGACCCATGGGTCCCCCTACACATGCATGTATGGCGCGAGTCGCACCGACGCGTACCCGCTGTAGGGGGCGCCCTTGTTCGCGACGCACCCATTGAGTCAATGGGAGCCCGTGTACGCGTCGTACGACCGGCTCCCATTGACTTCAATGGGAGTCCGACCGAATCGAGTCCGATAGCATGCGTCCGCATCGTACTCGTTCGGTCGGACTGCTAGAGTCCGGTTCGGTCGGATATCTCTCTGAATCCGACTCGGTCGGAGGGATTTCCGGCCCGAATCGGAATCGGCCCCTAAGGGTTCCTCATATTTTCTGTTAATAACTTGTTTTATTTTAGTAAACTAGTATTGCTTTTTTTTGTAACTGATCTTGTGATTTCTTTTTTCCTTTGTCTTTAGCCACACTATATTTCTGTTAATTTGTTTCTCCACTAAATGCATTTTCAATTACTTTGGTTCATTTATTTTGTTGTTCTCTGAATTTACATTCTACAATGGGAGATATCCTCCTGTGACAGAGCTAGTGCTGCCAATAATACATTGAAGGCACACTGTACTACATACTAAATTCACACCTCAAGCCGTCTGCTTCAGGTGTCCCTTTGGCGAGAGTAGTGTTGACTAAAACCAAGCAGAGGTAAGATTAAAATAATTGATTGTGGGAACAGTTCGTTATACAAAGGTCTTTGCTATGTATAGTGTATCGTCCTAATATGCTGATATGTGTGACTATCACTAGCACTCCATTTATAATCCCTGTGCTCAAACTATGTGTCAAATACCTAATCCATTTTAATTTGGCCATTATGACCTCCGTAGCTATCCCCTAATGCAGCACTGAATATAATAGGGACAGGACCTCTGTACTTGTGCAACTTTTCTGACTGCCGTATGAATAACAAATATGAATTTACATATTCAGGGATGATTAGTACTGTTCCCTTCTGTTCACACCTTTCCATAAGAAGATGCTGTTCCCATGACTTAAAAAATGGTGGTATAACTCCACTGTGCTTTACAGTGAATAGGCCTTATAATTTTTGCTAATATGTGTATTATTTCATATTATTTGTAATGAAATAATGACAGTAGGTTGTAGTGAAATACTTTTAACGTATTTAAACTTTACAATACACATTTGAGAAATACATTGTTTTTAAATGAAAAATATGAATTGATTAATTTCCACGTATCAATTTTATATTGCTATCTCTTATTTGTATACATTTTCATCAATCCTCCTCAAGAGAGTCTTCTGATTGAAACAAAAATACCATATGTTCATGATCTATATTATTTCCATTTGTTAATTGAAGGTCTATAAAGTGGGAGGACGAAGGTGATTTCTTCCAAATATAATGGCTGAGGTCCCTTCTGAGGGCATAAACAAATGTACGATCTGGTAACATGCTTTTTGCAACCGAGTATATGCTACCAATTAACCCCTTCGATGCTCGTGACGAGCTCAGCTCGTCATGCTGCGCGGTAGCGCTGTGCGCATGACGAGCTGAGCTCGTCACGACCACACCCGCGATCGGAATGTCCAGCACACGAGCGGAATTCCGATCGCGATCAAGGGGTTAAGATATCATTGGACAAATTACAATGGGTAGGGCTCATGAAGGGTTCAGTGGCGATTAACCTCACTCACCCTGTTTTACCTTCAAGTAACTCATATGCTTCAGTTTGCCACCCTTCTAAGCATGTGCTGCTGCTATTCCCTAGCCTACAATAATCTCTCCCTCTACCAAAGTTTCAGGCTAAATATACTATAGAAACATACACACTGATGTTTAAGGGAGGTCTTAGGGTAAATATACACCTTTTGCCTTTCAATGTAACCAACATTTTATTACCATGAGACTGCCTCTTTCAAATTAGGCTTGGGAACAATAATAAAGTTACTTATTTCAATGACGTCTTAATGAATATTTATCATCAATAGTTTTGAACAAAAAAAATACTAAATGTATATTGCTGCAATTAAAGTGAATTGTGGAAATACATATCCTTTATAGATTTCATAGCAGTTGCACCTGCTCTAGTCTGGATATCATCAGGTTGCAGACTAATGCTGTGGCAGCTAATAATAGTTATTATGAATACATTTATTGTTTTAATGCATTTCAAGGCAACTTTACTGAACATTCTTCACTGAACCAATTAATTTGTTTTGTCTCTTTCACAGAGCTTCACAAATAAAATTATATTTACCTAGCAGATTGGCACAGAAGTGATATATATAATACTTCAGTGTATCATTTCTAAATCTTTGCATGTGTTTCAACAACCCGTCCTTGTTTAGAGATTCCAGGATATTTTACTATACAAAAAAAACCTAATGGATACTTTGATATTGTAAACTTCAATTAAATAATTATGAACTAACAATATATATTGCTGAGTATTGTTTATATTTGAAACCATTAAGGCAAACTGATTGTAAAGTCGGCCATGGAAAATCTGTGCTTTCTCGTGTTCTCTGCCCCACACCCCAAAAGTCTGAAGGGAATAAGCAGAATGGTGGATGCTCATTGCCATCTCATGATCTTTCCCTGTCTCTGGTGGGCTTTAGCCGGACTGAGGTAGGATGTAAAAGGCAGAATGATGATCTGTCAAACTGCTTGGTGTCGAAAGATTCAATGACATCAGTTGAATGACAGATTGTGTTCCAATGAGCTGTGGATAAGTCTACACTACATACGTTCTCAAACTCACAAGCATAAACTAAGGGGAATGTGGTTGGTAACAGTTGTTTATTTTGTTATTTACATGGAAAGTGTAAGGGAGGAAAGATCAAAGAGTGGTGGGGTAAAGGTTGTCAAAAGAACGGAGATAGGTGGGTCAAGTAGAACAGACATCACATATTTTTGTAGGCATTTCAAGACCAGGAAAGTGACAATGCCTGACGGATTAGTGGAAGGGGTGTTTGGTGCAGAGAAGGGCACTTGGTGACCATATTTTATATGGGACCTTCAAAACGTCTTTCTCTGCTAAGTTGGTTCATATGAGCAGCTTTGAGGGTGAGGGCACCCACAAGATAAATTCGTAGAGAAGTAGGTATCAAGATAGAGCACTTATTGCGATTGTGGTTAAAAGTGGCACCAGAGGCAATTAGAGTTTAACTCTTGCTGTGAATTATGTCACATGGAAATGCTTGGAGCTGAAATTCCCTGATGTTGATGATTAACAATATACCAAATTGCATATTCTTCACAAATCCTGCTTTCATTTGAAATACTCTCACTGCAGCTAAGGTGAGGTTTCACACTGAATGATAATTACGATATGAGTACGTTGGTTCTTCATCTTATAATTGAGTAGATTGGATGGCATGATCCACTTACAAGGTTAACACTCGCAACATTACACTACATAACTTCTGTCTAAATCGATATCTATTGATGAAGAATCTATAGCCCAACCATTGGAACATATGGGGCTGTATTATGGATAGGGCGCAGGTTCCCTGTTTTCCGCCACAGTGCACCTTAAACCAGGTGCGCCGGGCACAAATAGGGAAAGTGCACCCTATTACATTGAATGTGCTGCCCCCAGGGCAGCTGCACAGTCATGCTGTCCTGGGGGCAGCACATTTAAGTGAAATATGGAGTAGCTTTAAAGCAGCTTCTCCGTGTTTCACTCTGCAGGCGGAGAGAGATTCCCCCGCAGGCAGTTGCAGTGAGTGGCTGCACCTGCCTGCAAGGGGATGTCTGGGGGGGTCAATAGGACCACTTTCCCCCCCTCCAGAGGGCTGCCATCAGGGTGCACTAACAGTGCACCACCTTTTAGGTGGCACACTGTCAGTGCGCCTCCTGAAAGCTTCTTTGCCTCTGCACCCACGTCTATAATACGGCGAGGGGTGCAGTGGCAAAGGGATTCCCTCATTTGCATTAGGCCGTGCTCCCATGCAAATGAGGAAACACCCTCTGCTGATAGCGCTGGCGTTATATGTGTGCCAGCGCTATCTGTATTACAGAATGGGGTGCTCACGTGTCTGCGTCTCCTTCTGTAATACCAAAGTGCCCCGTGGGCGCGCACAGGAGGCGCTAACTTCCTTAATATGGCCCCTGATGTTCACAAATACTCTCCAATCAGGCCAATTACAATTATCTGAATCATCTCCAGATAAATCTTGTAAAAAGTACAATTATGATGTTCACAAATTTAAAGGTCACTTACAAATAGAGAATTAACTATGCTAAAGTCAACCAGGTTAAACAGTATAATTGTTTATGGCCAGTGATTGACCACAGGTTAAAGGGACTAGCTCACTTGGCAACTTTTGTAAGCTAGATGTCAGAGTGTGAAGAAAGGGTTGAAATTATTCCACCTTTCTTTCTTTACCAAAATAGGCTTAACACAGCATGTAAAAAGTCCGTTTTTATATAGCGCAGCTACTCACCCTTACGGGTCTCAAGGCACTGGGGGCCGTAGTGGAAATTAAGTGAGCTATTGCCCAGAGTCACATGGTGCTGAGCTGAGCTGCCGCAGCCGGGGATCGAACCGTGAACCCTGTGCTCCGAAGTCAGCTGCCCTGGCCGCTGCACCACACCTCTCCACTGTAGGATGTAGGATGTAGGATGCAAGTGGTTACTAGAAGCTAAACTGTATTTTAGATATACTTCATATGATCTGTTACACAGCAGCTACTAAGCCTTCAGTAAGTCAGCATTTAGGATTATAATTTGGTGGCTATCAATCATGTGATGCTAAGCCTGTCATTATGTTGGAATCAAATGGGACCTTTTACCTACAGTCATTTGTATTTTTAATTCTTGTTTTAAAGTATAAGGGGCTGATTAGGATGGCGGGGAGACCGCCACTGCCAGGCTGTCGGTGGCGGTCTCCCCGCCATTCTAAGCAGCTTTCCCGCCTGCTAGATTTTGATAGCGGGCGGTGTGCTGGTGGGTGGAAAGCCCGACCGCCACGGGTCCAACAGTAGCAATCATTCCGATGCCTGTCGGACCGCTCCACATCCCCAGAATAGGGATAATGATGTCCCTCCCCGCCAACCTTTTCTTGGCAGTTCACCCGCCATGAAAAGGCTGGCAGAAAGGGACATTGGGGGCCCGTAGTGGGCCCTCCTTCCACCCTCCCCCCCAGACATGGGACCTGGGGGGCATCTATGGTGCCCTCCTACATATCCCTGTACCATGTGACAGGCACCGCATGGTGCCTGTCACGTAGTGCAGGGATATGTAAAACATCCCTTTTTTACATTGCGGCGGGTGCTGCAGCTAGCAGCACCCACCGAAATGTAAAACACGACACGGTGGCGGTTGCCTCCTAATTTTCTCTGTTGGACCGCCGACTGCATGTTGGGTGTTCCCCATCCCCGATACGGTCCGCCAGCCATCCTAATCAGCCCCCTAGTTTTTAAATCAATTCAAGCTGTATTTGGATGTATTTTTATTTGTTTTTAGTTGTAACTATTGTAATATGGTTTTAGTTAATGGACTTATATCCTTAAATCATTAACTCATGGTTGACCTTTTTTCAGACTGAACTCAATTTTCATCTGCTTACTTTTCTAAAATGTGACGCAACGCAATACAGCAGCCAAAGTTGCTGTGCTGCATTGCGTCAAAGAGCGAATGAAAAACAGTGCAATATCTACTGTAGGCTGCCATGTGCCAAAGCACACACCTTGCACCAAATAGTGCAGGGATGTGTGCGTTTTGTTAAGCATACATTTTGTACTGGAAGGAAAGCACTCCAGTTATAAAGCATGATTTATTTATTTTCCTGTTTTGTAGGTGTACTATACACTGCAACACACATATGGAGAAATTAAGCCACTTCTCCTCTATTACATCTGTCTCGAGGAGCTGTAAGGTTTTGGAGTACAATTGAGACAGGGCCTTGCACAAAAACCCATCAGTGGTTGCATGGGAACTCCTATGAAGAACACATGGAATGTATTCTAGATGCAAAGTAGGGCATAGGGCTGTTTTGCATTACTTTGGCCAACTTTCCAGGCAAATTCTAATTTGTGTTGGAAAATAAATAAACACTGGGCCAACACTTCGCTCAGGGTTTGCGTTACAAAAGTACCTCAAACCAAGTACAAAGTGTTATTAAATCTGGGCCTTGTTGATTTATATTTCACCAACATGCCACACTTTCGAACACTCTGGAACACCATGCAATTGTTGGTGGATATAATTTGCTAGCAGGATGTTGAGTGACAGTAAATAGAGCCAGGATAGCTATTTGTGCTCATCAGTGGTGTGATATAATAGCAGTAGAAATTAAATTATGGACTTATCTTTTAGCAGAACCACATCCTTATCTAGAACAGAGGAGAACGACAAAAATAGTGACTTCAAAGTATCATGTGACATGAATATCACGTTAAAAATATTGTCACAACAAAATATTGAGTGACAAAATGTAGAAGGTAACAATATACTTTTTTTGTATAAAATATTATTTATTTAATATCTTTTTATATATAGCCTTTACTTTAATAGGTGAATTATATGTAATTTTTATTTGATTTATCATATTAGTTATTATATTAGTTTTAGGTGTTAATATTAATGAAATAGTTTTAGATTTTTAAGTATAGTTTGTAACTTTTAATGTGTAATTACCTTTCTTACATTTAATTAGCCATTTATAATTTGATAGCAGGCTGTTGGGTTTTTAGAGGAATAGGGTGGGTAGTTATTTAAATGCTAAATTATTGTTTTTGTTATGTTTAATTCCTTTTATGTTAATCAAAAATGTAATTGGTGATTATGTATGTAACATAATTAATTTATTATTTGTTATTTTAATTATTTAGAAATATTTTAAAAATTGTAATATGTATTTTATTTTTATGCAGTTAAATTAGTTTTTGAATGTTAGTTGTAGGTTGTTTGATTTATTGGGGATAGGGTGGGAAGCTATTTAAATTATAATTTTTTAATTAGGATTTGACTTTAAATATTTAATTGTCAATGACTGATGTTATATTTATAATTGATTATTTGTTATGTGTTTTTTTACTTTGTTAATTGAGTAATTACTGTATTTCACACAGTTTTTATATGTAGTTTATAAGTATTCTTGGTTGTAATTGTATTTATTTTATTAAATTATTATTTTATTGTTAAATATTGTTTTATATATAATTAACTATATTTTTTGGGTGGGTGTTTTTTGGGGCACTGGGGAAGGTAGTGCATTTTTTATACATTAGTTTTCTATTAATATTTGATTCTTGCATTGATTTTTATTCAATTACGTAGTATATATTTTGTATTTGGAATATGTTTTAATACTTTTGTGTTGTCAGCTATTTAAGTGTTTTTTTTACAATTGGCTAGGGTTCAGTGTGCTATATGTAGCCCTTCCTAAGTACAACATTTTCAATGTTTTTGCTGAAGTTGGAGTGGGAATAATAACTGTAACACCTCCAAATTCAAGCAACTTCCCTCATATTGCTTACATTGCAATAGGAATTGTAAATATAACACCTCCAAAGTCCAACACTCTCCCTACTGTTGTTTAGATTGTAGTAGATGTAACCCCTCCAAAATGCACCATGTCCCTTGATTTTGCTGACATTTGAGTGTGAACAGTAAATGTGTAACCTCTTCAAACTGCTTTTGATTATGTTGGAGTGGAAATAGTGAATATAACCCCTCAAAACTCCAACATTTTCCTTCCTGTTTAGATTGGAGTGGGATAGTAAATTTCACCCCTCCAAGGTCCAACACTTTCTCTGCTTTTGATTACATTGGAGTAAGGATAGTAAATGTAATCCTTTTAAAGTCCTTTTGCTTATGTTGGGTGGGAATAGTAAATCTAACCCCCCAAGCTCCAGCAGTTTTCCTATATTTGCTTACATTGGATTACATTATTTATTCTGGCTCATTTGAAGTTCACCACTTTCGCAAATTTTATTTATTTTTGATTGTTTTTATTTTTTAATACTGTTTATGTTTTATTCTTTGTATTATTATTAAAACACTGTATCATTTTTATTTCACTTCTGTTTGTTTGAATGTTATTTTCCCCCCAATAATTGTGATACATGTTATTGTTGAAATATTTTTGTTAATTTTAATTTTTAGGTTATTGTTAATATTATTAATGTCTTTTTTAAAATATGTTTTATTTTTTAGATAGATACATGTTTATTCATGTATTTATTTACATATTTATGTATGTAGTGCAATACTTAGAGCCTGATTTAGAGGTTGGGGGACCGGGTTACTCCATCTCAAACGTGTTGGATATCCCATCTGCCATATTACAAGTCAATTATATCCTATGGCACTTATGATTTGGCGAACAGGATATCTTTTGTGGTTGTGATGGAGTAACCCATCTGCCATACTCTAAATCAGGCCCATAGTCGTAGTATTAACTAAAAACATTTTTTACATTATCTCCATTTTTAAATTAGGTTACATATATGTTTTTGTCATGTATATTTTAGTTAATTGTGATATATGTTCTTGTTAATATATGTTTGTTCATTTTAATTTTAATTTATTGTTAATTGTTTAAATATTTTTAATTTTTAAAGCTATATTTTTATGTATTTATTCACATATTTATGTATGTAGCTACTTAGTCATAGTATTATTTAATAATGTTTTTACAATATCATCATTTTTGAATGAGGTTACATATATACTTTGGTCATGTATATTTTAGTTAATTTTTTAGTTTGAAATTATTGTTAATATATTTAAGTTAATGTATTTAAAAAATGTTTAAATATTGTTTTTTATGTTTTCAGTTATGTTTACATCACTTGTTAAAACAATGTAATTCAAAATATATTATTATTCTTTACATTAATATTTAAATAAATTACTTATAATGCTATATATTGCGATTTAGATTCTCACCTTTTTTGGCTATAACCTGTTCCTCCATATTTTTGACACCATATTCTGATAGTTTGGATACAAAGGGGCCTATTAGGATGGCGGGTGGACTTTCGTCCGCCCGCCACCCTAGCGGTGCTGGGACCGGCCGCCAGTGGTGTGGCGGTCCCGCACCGGCGATTAGGATCCTCCATTCCCAGCATTGTGGTGGGCGGTGCTCACAGCACCGCCCGCCACAATGCTGGGAATGCACTGTGTGCATTGTCATGCACAAGGTGGCAGGCACCGTGCGGTGCCTGCCACCTTGTCCATGACAATGTAGGGGGGGTACCATAGGTACCCCCCCATGTGCACCCCCCCCCAATACCCTGGGGGCCTGCAACGGGCCCCCAACAGCAGACTTCGCATGCCTTTCCGTGGCGGCATCGCCGCCACGGAAAGGCTGCTTCCCGCACCCATGCTAATATGGATGGCGGTGTCTAGCAGACACCGCCACCATATATTGCCCCTTTTCCGCCCGGTCGACTGGTCGACCGGCGGAAAACCGGCGGACGGTCTTTCCGTCTGCCGGGGTCCCCCCACCATACTAATATGGCGGGGGGAAATGGGTGGCGGCGGAGGGAAATGTAGGGCGGATCGCCACCGCCATGCGGGCGGTGGCAATCCGCCCTACATCGTAATGGCCCCCAAAGTATGTAAACTCAATATTTTTGTAGATGATATTTTTGACACCATATTCTTGTGTCACAATATTGTCATTTTGTCATACAACCAGAACAGAAATAGAAAATGCTGATTTGTTAATGGAGCACAAATGCTCTAGAGCTATTTCAGTATATAATAATGCCTTTGCCTTCCATTTACTAAAATGTGGAATAAACATGGCAAGTTGTGACCCCAGGCTTACCTTGTAAATATTTCATTGCTTTGAAATGTGTTGCCTTTAGACGTTTGCATTAGTAAGCAGTGAAACCAAGATTAATGAAATCAAATGAAATTATGTTTACTTTATCTCCAAGCAGTGTGTGGAAATCAGTTTACACAAAAAAAAGAAGTACAGTGCCATCTATTGAAAACGAGAGCGAAGGTTCAATGCAAAGTGGAAAGTAATTTTGTGAAGGATTTTAAGCCGAACAGGAATAAGCAGTTCTCAGAACATGAGAAAAGAAACAAAATCCTGCAGCTAATTTACTAAATAGCAATACTTTTCGGGGAACTTCATCCAATTTCTATAGGAACATTATGGAGTTTTATATGCCCAGAAATACCAAGCAGAAGAAATGGCATAGTAAAGTAGTTTGTGAGTGAATTTACAAAGTGAGATGCAAATCTGTGCCACTATTTTTTCTGTGTTCAGTTAAACTTAAAGGTTTCTTTTTTCATAAATAAGAACTCAAATGTTTTTGGGCTGGGCTAAGCAGTGTGCATTGTGGACAGCTGCTATCCTCATCTGATGTGCCCAAACCCTGTACCAGTTTATGTATAATAGACATTGTGGTTGGCACAACAGGGCAGATAACATTCAGGGCCCGTTTCTGATGTCGTTCGGAAGGCCTCCAAATCAGATTTGGCTTTCCCAGATCCGATTCGTAGCCCTTGTTTACGACTGAATCGGACACAGGTCTGAACGACCAAGTACGATGCGAATATCGCATACACGCCGACCGAATCGTTTCCGGGACCCGAACCTGTTTGCATGACTTGTTCGTAGCTGAATCGTGCCGCGCAATGGAGCTGTATTCCGACCGAGCGAGTACGATGCACGATTCGGACAGTCGATTCGTCTCGGTCTCAGCGAGACGAAACGAAACGGCTGTCGGAAGCGTACTTCAGGGGGCCGTAGCAGGCCCCCCTGCACCCGGGGCACTCTGAATCTGTCACGGGGGTGTGCCCATGGGTCCCCCCCGATCCAGGCTTGCACATTGTGGTGGCACCATGGGGTGCCCGCCACAGGGTGTACGCTTTTCCCCACCCACCCCTTTTCTGCTACGGGAGCCTGTGTGCACATCTGTACACGGGCTCCCATAGAGTTCAATGGGAGTCCGAGTGAACCGAGTCCATAAGCATACAGCAGCATCGTTCTCACTCGTGCGGACTCAAGGAGCACATCTCGCTTGGAAAGCCCTCCGGATCCGAGTCGTACGGAGGGCTTTCCTAGCGAGATCGGAATCGGCCCCTAAGAAGGGCACTTTCCTGATTGAGGTGGGAAGGCTGAATTTCCCTGCCCTATAAATCCTTTAATCCATTCCTGACACTTGTATTTCTTTCTTATCTGGCAGTAAACTCCGAACTCTCAACAATAAGACTTCAGTGTACTTCCAAGTGACCACCCTGACCTGCCTCCTGCCATGGATAGCTTACAAGACTAGTTTCTCAAACATATGCTGACATCTGCTGTGGTTTGGCTACATGCATATCATGCCTCAAGGGAAACCACAGATTGGATAAACTATTTTGCTATAAATACCCACTTATGTAAAGCCCAGCTGTGAATAATTCTGGCCCAAGGGCATGCTTAGTCTTGCAATGGGAAGCAGAGGAGTGGCAGAATGGCTGAGGGGAGTGAGGATAAGTCAGTCATTGATATGAGCCACAGCAAAGCAATCAGTAAAATGTTTGGCAGCTAACAACTGATTTGTTCCAGTAGCTGAGATAAAGATCACTGAACAAGTCAAAAGAAAATTTCCATGACCACCAGATACATAACATTAGCTAAAAATAAATGTTAGGAAACCACCTGGCACCATCCAAAGGAAATGTGGAAAAGCAGCCAAAAACATCATGCTCAAGACCATGGATTTCAAAGTGCTGTCATTATGACAGTATACACTGATGTATCGAGGTAATATAGAGATAACATCTATGAAGGAAATGCTTGAGAAACAAGAAGGAAAAATAAAAAGATAAAATGGAAAACATCAGAAAACTACAATTAATACGTACAAAAAATACAATTAACGATAAAAGAAAGGCTTCATCAAATGGATGTAAAGAACAAAAGTGGGATTTCCCCACCAAATATTATTTATCCATCACGTCATTACCCAATAGACAGGTGGAGGATAGTGGTGGGTGTTTATAAGCAGCAGCACCAGCTAGTGTGATGACCACCACCATCATGAGCAGTAGCACCTAGTGTTGCTTCTCTGTGGCAGTATTCTGACACAGAGCATGAGCACATAGCAAGGACATTGACTGCTGATAGTGGTGCTAATATGAGTGCCAATAATATTCCAGGAGTGGCACTACTTTCTGGAACTCTTTCGCCACAATCATTCTATTTCTTTGACAGCACCTAAACTCCTACCTCTTCCAGCTTTACCTGAATTTGGGATGTTTTTATGTACTCTCTAACTAATACATTATTTCTTCTACCCTAGCTCTCTTTTGTTACTTTTCTATGTATCTATTGTTCAATTGTACAGAGTGCTACATAAAGAAATAAATATATAAATAAGTAAATATATTATTTACCTTTAATGGTTGAATACAAGGATGTATTCTGGGCCCGCCTTCTTCTTCATCTTGTATTAGATTGACATGATGTACCATTTAGCAAAGACAATGTATTTCCACTAAGTTAGTGTTTTTTACGTTTCTATCTTGTCCTCCAAGGATAATGACATACTTTTTGATGGGGCACCCCTGGGCCTGCAGCGCCTACTACATTCTCTGCCCTCCAACAAGAAGTGTAACCAGCTTACAATGAATCAAGTTAAAAGCAAATGTTTGATGTTTGGACAATCTAACATAATGTAATAATATGTTGGGTTGCATTCTTTACATTCTTCTGGTGACACTAGCCATGTGCGCCAGAGGAATGCACAGAATGTTGTGGGGGAGAGATTCTAGAACAACGGAGAGCAGGATAGTTGGTATTTTATCTTCGTGTTGAGAAGGTGGTTTTCGCTCCTGCTGACATAGAATAAACCACACCATTTAACATGCCTGTCTGCATCTTTATATGTAACCAGCTTAAAATGAATGAAGCAAAAAACAAAAGTTTGATGTTTGGACAATCTAACACAATTTAATGTAACATAGCTTATTTGAAGGGGTTAAATGCGAACAAGGAAAAAATACATGTATCCTTGTGTTATATTCGCTTGTTGTTTGTGAACTCTCATTTTACTGCAATCACTCAATCGTGTACTTGTGTAGGTTTGAGTCACTTTAACGAATTGTGCTGGGATGGTGTATTAATGCCCTCACTGAAAGTAAAGTGATGTGTGGCTTCTTATACTGTGATCCAAAATTTCCTCTAGAGGGCGATGCATTCTTGGATGTGCTTGAGTGTAAAATGTTAAGACGTTTGCTTCATTTGAGCCCTGCTATGTTCCAGTGCTTGCTGTGCCTGAATTAAGTAGATCAGCAGCCACTAACTTAGCTGACCCAGCCCGTATCTTATATATCAATCACTGCTCAGATCCCTCTACAACAAATTAGACACAAGCCTCAAGGAAGAATTGACACATTTTGACTGCTCTGTTGTATCATTTTTTACACATTTATTGACAAAATATAAAGTAGAGGAATAGTGTGATAATCTAACATTACCTAAATTTGTATATGACTAGTGGTCGTAACTCAATGAAGAAGGTGAGTGATGCAATTGAAGACAACACTAAGGTAAGTGCTGAAGAAGACTTTATTCCATTACACCACCACAGTCCAGTCAGCTGGAGTCAGCTGTGGAATCTTCAGAACAAGGTAAGCATGAACCAAGGGGATGGAGGGAGGGGGGGGGCGGAATGTACCAACTGCCAGATTATAACACACCTCCTATGCAAGGTGAACAAAGGAAAAGGAAAGGTGAAGAGGAGAGAGAGAGAGCAAGAGAAAGAAGGACAGAAAGAGGTACCGGGAACAGAGCATAAAAAGTTAGCATGGATACCAACTAACCAATTACTCTACATGAGCAAGGATAACTTGGAAAATTCATAAACTCAGGTTAAGGTATAGTCTTTGACCCACACCGGAGTAGTCTTATTCCTCTGGGAAATTCTGGGAACTTGAGGTACCATATTCCCATTAGTTCCGCCTTGATCGGAACTGTCATTGTTCTTAGTTCCTTCTTGATCCGTGTTGGCGCTGGGCCCTTCCCCCCCTTGTGGGGAACGATTCTGTCCATACTCCAGGTTTGGCCTTTCTCAAGTTGCACCACATTCTTGCCCACCTTGGTAATTCTGAAGAGTTCAGAAAATCCGGAGGCCCCCCTCCTGCGAGGTTTAGGAAGGTCCACCCGAACCAAATCTTCTTCCTGAAACAAACAATATTTGACAT
Source organism: Calotriton arnoldi (assembly GCA_963921515.1). Taxonomy (NCBI): domain Eukaryota; kingdom Metazoa; phylum Chordata; class Amphibia; order Caudata; family Salamandridae; genus Calotriton; species Calotriton arnoldi. The sequence goes on along the minus strand of CAWUFW010001024.1, from coordinate 1,827,452 downwards.
GCTTTGTGTGGTCATATCTGCCCTTATATTTGACCTGGTGTTCACCCACTTTCCTGGAAATTTCATTTCGGTCCACTACACACTTCCTTTCCATCTTCGAGTTAGGAGGGGATAACCTCATTCTCGGTGCTCTGCCTTTTAAGGACATGAATGGGGATATCCCTGTGATGGTATTGGGAGTAGAGCGATACGCCCAAATGGTCTCTTGTAAAGTGGCTAAAGCAGATGTGCCAAGGGACTCTGCCCTTTGTAAACACTCCTTAAACATCCAGTTCATCCGCTCTACCAGCCCATTACTGCGGGGACAATACAAGGCCGTTTTATGGTGAACAATGCCTAGGTCACTCAAAAATCCATTCATGGTCTCAGACGTGAATTGCACTCCGTTGTCCGTGACCAACACATCAGGGATACCTTCTTCAAAAAATGCCCCTTTCAAAAACTTTATGATAGCTTCAGTGTCTATTTGATGCACACACTTGAACACTACCCATCAAGTGTGGTAATCCACCAACACCACGATGAAGCGCTCTCTGAGCATTTTGAGGTTCAGTGGACCAATAATGTCCATTGCCACTTTGGACCAGGGTCTATTAGGGACCTCTACAGGGGAAAGCGGGGTTTTTTGTGTCAGGTGAATTTTGTCACTTTTCCCACACTCAAAACATTCCTTCACAATGCTCTCTGTCATGGAGTCCATGCCTGGCCACCAATAATCCAGGCGTACCTTGTTCTTGGTGAGACTGCGTCCTAGGTGGCCTACGTGTGCTAATTCTACAATTTTTCCCCTTAACTTTTCCGGAGGGATGATCTTCTCACCTCTACAAATCATCCCTTCTTGTATGTTAAGCTCTAGTCTCACCTCCCAATATCTGCATAGTGATTCAGGAACCTCGCTTTTGGTTGACGGCCAGCCCTCTCTTATGTACACTTTAAGAGACTTCGGGGCATATTAGCAAGGCGATTATCGCCACTTTAGCGGGACTTTTTCCCGCTAAAGCGGCGATAATATTATCGCCTTATCAACAAGCTGTCACTAACTGCTGTTAGCGACAGCTTGTAGGCGATAGCGACCGGGTTGGGTGCCGCTTGCATGCCAGCGATATTTATCGCTAATGGCATGCAAAGTAGGCGTTCCCCACCTAACAGCGACTGGAAACAGTCGCTGAGGTCGCTAACGCCTATCAGCGAGGCAGGGGCGGTGATTAGCGAACCAGCGCTAAACACGTTTAGCGCTGGTTTGCTAACACCTGGTCCCACCCTGACTTAGCCATGTAATCCAATGAGAGGTGGATTACATGGCTAAGTCCCCTCGCACTCTCAGCAAGCAGAACTGGGGAACAGTGTGAATATCGCCTGTTTTCCGGCGATATTCACACTGTTCTCCAAGGTTTCTATCGCTTTGGAGATTAGCATTGCTGATTGCACGCTAACTCCGCGATAGAAACCGGCGATGCCTGGCGATAATTATCCAAGCGCTAATTGCGCTTTGCGATAATTATCGCCAGGCATTGCTAATATGCCCCTTCATTTCCTCATCTGCATCCACACAGGCTTCCCATTCCTCTCTGTTAAGACACGTTAATTGTGAGACAATTTCCCCACACTCCCCATTGTCAGAATCCTCCTCTACTTCAATCCGTGTGCGGGATAAATAATCTGCCACAATATTTTGTGCACCAGGCACATATATGACCTTGAAGTTATAACCTTCCAAACCCAAAACCCATCTAGCAATACTGGGTGTAGTCCTGTCTGACCCTTTCGTGGTGAAAACAAACATAAGGGGTTTGTGATCTGTTTTTACTGTAAATGGTATTCCCCATAAGAAGAACTTGTAATGTCTGATGGCCCAAAAACAGGCAAGTGCCTCCTTTTCTACCACCAAGTCATTTTTTTCTGCACCTTTGAGTGCACGAGAGGCAAATGCCACCACTTGTTCCTTGCCCTCCACACATTGAGTGAGGCTTGCCCCCAACCCTTTGTTGCTGGCGTCAGTACATAGAATTGTGGGCTTGGTGGGGTCAAATCTGCCCAGAGATAGTGCAGCCAAAATACCTTCTTTCACTGCCCTGAAAGCATCATTACATTCACTGCTCCATACATATGGGACCTTGGACTTGAGCAAGCGCCGCAATGGTTCTACGATACTGGCATAGTTACGAACAAATTTGGAGTAAAACTCCGATAGGCCCAGAAAAGACTTAAGGTCCTCAACACAGAACAGCACTTCAGTGTTTTGAATAGCTTCCACTAGATCTAATTTGGGTCTGATGCCATCATGTGAGATAGTGTGTCCCAGGTACTCCACCGATGCCATCCGACACTTCTCCTTTATTAAAGTGAGTCGAACCTCTTCCAGATCGGACAACACACTTGTCAGCTTGACATTATGCTCCCCACATCCTTTCCATAGATGAGGATGTCATCTTGGAAGCATAATGGTCCGGGAAGATCCCTTAGCACATGCTGCATAATGCGTTGGAATGCAGCCGCAGCCAATCCAAACGGCATACACAGGAACTGGAACGCACCCAACGGGGCAATAAAAGAAGTAAGGTGGCGGGAATCCGGATGGAGCTCTACCTGGTGCTATGCCGCTGACAGATCCAGGACACTGAAGCAACTAGCTCCTTTGATCAATGTGAGGACCTCGTGGATGCGTGGCAGAGAGTGTCTGTCTACCCAGATGTTTTCATTTAGGTCCCTGAGGTCCACCCTTAGTCTGATGTCTTTACCAGAGGCTTTGGTGGCGAGAACTATGGGGGCCAACCATTGGGAATTTTCAATGGGTTCAATCACACCTAAGACCTGTAGACGGTCCAGTTCGAGTCTTAGGGGGTTTTGCATCAGGTGGGGAATGGGCTTGACTTTATGAGCAACCTGCTTGGCCTTAGATTTGAGTTTGATAGAATGTTAATAGTTTTTTAACAAGCCAAAATCTTCACTGAATACCTTAGGGAAATCATTACAGACCTCCATCCCTCCCACTGATGGGTCCACCAGAAGGACTTGGTTGGGAGTGTTAGGGTCCAATTTGATACCCAATTCCTTTTGATGCCTCCACCTAAGTAAACTGGAACATTTCTGTGTAACATAAATCTTGCCACTGTTCTCCTGCCTTTGAACCCAATTTCCATCGTAGTCATCCCTAGTAAAGGTATGGGATCTCCATTGTAGCCCCCAGGTTGTATATCAGGAGACTGCAACATGTCTTGCCATGCAGGAAAAAGTTCAGAAAAGCATTTTACATCAACTAATGTGTAGGGGGAACAAGAGTCGGCAAATACAGACACATGTTTCTTATCAAGTGTGATATTGCATGAAGGAAAATGTGTGGTTTCAGTGCTATCTTGAAGTTGGAACACAAATTTGGTCTCAGCTGGTGATTCATGTTCAATGGTTAAGACCGGTTTATTGCGTTGTTCTCTACAGACTCTTGCCAAGTGGCATCTTCTTCCACACTTGTGACACACAACTGCTCTCGCTGGGCACGCTACATTATTTGCCAAATGGGCTGGGCTGCCGCACCTGTAGCACTTGGGTTTGACCGCTGAAGAGGAGGTGCTACGGATTTTATTTTTGTTGTCCTTCCCTATCTCTTGTTTGTTGATGACATTTACATCAGTTAGCTTGTCTCCACCCTCTTTCATAGCCACAATGCAGTCGGCTGTGTGTTCAATTCCTACCGCAATGTCAATTGCTTCTCTAAGGTCAGGATTTGCAACCAGTAGTCTTTCCTGGATCTTCGGATTATTGGTACATCTGACCAATTGATCTCTAATAAGTGATTCTTGGAGAGACTCAAACTCACACGTATTCGCTAAACCTTTTAAAACAGCAATGAACGGTTTTACTTTTTTGTTTTTTCCTTGTACTCTTGAGAAAAATTTGTGCCTTTCTAGCACTACATTAATTTTCTTTTCCAAAGTGCTTTTCTAGCCTGTTCACCGCAGCTTGTTAGATGTTTTCATCTTCATCGCTGTCCTCTTCGTCCAGACCAGTCACTGATATATTATCGTACATTTTACGACCTTCAATCCCCATGTTGTGAAGTAGCGTGTGTAGTTTCCTTAACTGTGAGAATTTTTCCCCCCTATGGCAATAAGATAGGATTCCAACAATCCAAACCACTGTTTCCATGGTAATAGAGGTTCCCCTACCTTGTTTAGAAAAGGAGGTGGTTGTGACATGTTCGCAGAAGCCATGGCAATAGAGTGAAGGGAGTGGTGAAGTACAACGTAGATATTTACTTATGCTGGATAATGCCCCCAAAAGCTGTGCCCATCAGCGTGAGGAGACTGACAAGCACTAAAAATCATTGGCTGTGCCCATCAGCGAATGTGGAAATATACACAGTATTTGTACTGAATATACAAGCTGTGCTTATCAGCGACAAAGAACTGACAGGCAGTGGTTGATATATAGGTGAATTGGCTGTGCCTATCAGTGAAATTAATAAATTTGTACTGGTTGAAATGAACAGACTGTGCCTATCAGCGAGCAGTAGGACTAACATGCAGGTGCTATGCGAAAGGAGCAATGCTGTGCCTGTCAGCATTGAAGAAAACTCAGCAAGGGACTGACAGGCTGCCGGTATAAGTGAAAAGCAATGCTGTGCCTGTCAGTGTTGAAGCAAGCACAGCAGGACAATATTTTCCCCCGCACCACTCGAAGGAAACCAGCAAGTATGAAAGCGCTGCAACAGCCGGTGATTCGTGCAGCTGACAGCAACGAAAACACACCCCCGCAACACACCACCACAGGAGGGGGCGGCAACCACCAGGACTCCCTGCCTGAAGGGAGGAGCAGAGGGCGGCAACCTTGAGGCGGAAGCAGTCGGCCGTGGAAGGCGGAGACTAGTCTCGGGTCAGCGACGTCGGAAAGACAGCGGGCCGAGGGACAGAACTGCGCCTGAAAAGCGCGCTGAGGTGGATCTTACCACTGTGACACGGCGGGCGTCGTTGCTGAAAAGACATGCTGAGGGTATCGTCAGGGGCAGCCGCTTGCCCCAGCAGCTGGTGAAAGGTCCGCCACTCTGTGAGACACGCAGGGCAAGCCGCCGAGTGTCGCAGCGGGGCCAAAGTGCAGGCAGGGAACAAACACCCGCAACTGCTTGTCCCTGAGGTGCCGCGCCGAAGCAGGTGCCCAGTCTGTCACGTTGGGGAACAAGCAGGGCAAAAAGCCCGAAATGAAAGACTGAGTTGAACGCAGGGGGCAGCTGCTTGCCACAACGACAGGTTCCCAGCCGGTTCCACCCCGATGCCACAATTAGAGAAGAGCAGAGGGAGAACCACTAGGAGTCACAGTGGTCTCAAACGGGAACAGAGGAGGCCACTGCCAGGAATCACGCTGATTACAGTACCTTAAATCCTCACATGGGAGAGGATCACACGTCTTGTAGTTGTGACAGCTGATGTAGTAGCACACCGGCTGACAGCCTCGAGACTCAAAGCCAGACACCGATTATCAGCTGAAGTCATCCAACAGCATCACTCCGGAGGTACAGGAGTGGGAAGAAGTAGACAGCACTGGAGAAGAAGTTGGGGGTGGTGGTGAACCGTCCCCACACGGTGAATCGTCGCCAATGATGCAATTGAAGACAACGCTAAGGTAAGTGCTGAAGACTTTATTCCGTTACACCACCACAGTCCAGTCAGCTGGAGTCAGCTGTGGAATCTTCAGAACAAGGTAAGCATGAACCAAGGGGATGGATGGAGGGCGGGGGACAGAATGTACCAACTGCCAGATTATAACAGTGAGTCCTCAGAAATATAGTAGTGGGCAAATAAAAAAGATAGGGAAATTGCTGGTGGGTCACTGGAATCATCAATCCACCACCGCAATGAGACTGAAAATTTGTTTTTGTTTTTACCAATTGAATTTTTGGTATGTCACTAAGTGAAGGAAAAATTTTACGTCTCAGAATTAAAATGTCACCTTAGACCTAGACCTAGAAGATGCATTCCGCATATCAGTAATGTTCTTAGTAAAATGTTGCAGTTACATTTGTAAGCACAACAATGAGTGTAAAGTTGAGAAACTTGTACAACTTTTTGTAATAGTGTAAGGAAGTCTTTACATGAGGCATTATCCCTGCTTAATGGATCTTAGAAAATATATGATATTTAGATGTGGAAGGGATTCTTTTATTTTGGTGCATGGCGTTTTAAGTAGTGAAGTCTTTTAAATATCAACATTATTCACCTACTGTGGAGCAGGGTTCATCCCAAGGACAGTGTAATAGGTACTTTTTAGTTTACAGTATTAGAATTAGATTTTCTTTGCTGTGTATAATGCTAATGCTAATGAATGATAATGACCGCTTGCTTGTTTCCAGTCCAGGGAGGACCTGGCTTGGCAGATCCAGCTGGCCTGTTCCCATGAGGAGTTGGGTCAAGACTGATTTGCATATGGCTGGGTCCAAATTGGGGTGGCATAATGAGCAAAAGGGGGCTGCAAATGCTTTTAAATTGTTTTATAGATTTTATGGAGTCAATGGACTTAATCACTAATTTTAAAAAGTCACATGCTATGTCCATAGGTTCAAGGAGGGCAATGAAGGTTAAATTCTATTGCAAGGGACTAGAGTTAGTAAAAGTCCCCGCTTTTCCATATTTAGGGGTGCTCTTTGATGACCGGGGCTCATGAGTGCACGCAGCGTGCACAAAAAAGAATGTATTAGCTAGAGCATCGGGGCCACTTTAGACTTTGCAAAAAGAATAGGATCAAAACCACTCCCCGCACTTATGAAGATCTATGGTGACTTATGGGTGCGACATCTGGGGTTACACAGACGTCAGAGAAATTCAAGGGGCCGAAAACACCTTTCTGCGTAGATTGCTCTCGGTCCCAACTTCCACACCAATCTTTAACATACATGAGGAATTAGGCGCAGGTTTTATTTCTGACCAGATTGCGGTTGCCCCTTTATTGCGTTGGCTGAGAATTTGGGCACAACCTATGCCAAATCTTAACCAATTGATCATCCAAGATTGTCTCACCCTAGAAAAGGTGTTAGACATTCCGTGGATTAGATATATTAAGGACCAGATGGAAACCCTTGGCTGCCCAGATTTATTTCTGAGCCCTATAGCATTGGGTAAACAAGCCATTAGAGACCTCAAGCAGCAGTTTTTAGACAGACGAAGAGTACTAAGGGAGGAGAATGAATTGAAAAAACCCATGGTGAGAAGTTTTGTCACACTGAGCCTGGGTCGACAGATGCAACCATATTTATCTTATATAAACAAACCGTACCATCTTTTTGTTTTGACAAGATTTAGGTTGAATATGGTTCCCTGGCTCCTTGCTTTTCCTAAAGTCTTTTTCAAAGAAGGAACATTAAATCCCTGTCCCTGTGATAATTTCTCGGACCAGAATACTCTTCATATAATATTCTTCTGTGCATATTACAATTCTCTGCGCAGAAAATTTATCATTCCTTTGCTTAGAGGTTGTAACTTTGAACAAGTTAGGCCAGCGCTGGTATATTTACAAATGCTAGCGTCACCTATGGTCTGTTATGGGGTAGCAAGTTTCCTAACAGGAGCAATTAGGCATAGGAATAGGTCACTCATGAATTCTCCTGTGGACATGGCTTTGAATCACGTTATTTAAATACTTATTCTTATGTTCTTATATGTAAAGTTGGACAAGTGTAAGTTGGGCTAATTTTTATCTTATTTAATTATTCACTCCCAGGCCTAATTATGTGTTGTGGATCCTTGAGGTATGCTTATTCTTGTATGAAGTGTTGTATTACTCGATGGAGTGTATTTTATTCTATTGTAGATAATGAAGTTGAGTGGAGCAGGTCTCTACGGAGATTAATAACTGTCTTATGGTTTTTTTACTTTTATGTTTGATACATTGTTACAAGACGGGGGATCTTAACTGATTTTACATTTATGTATTTTATGATTGTAGATTTGATCTCTCCTGTTTTGTTATTTGTACTTTGATGGCTATAATCAGCCGAATAAAGTTAAATTTTGACTGACTGACTGAGCAAAAGAACGATGGATTTAACCCAAATCTGTGACAGGGGGTGGGTGGTTGAAAAGATTCACTACTCTGTCCATCATCTTGTTGTGTTTGCTTTGTACAATTGCCTTCATTAATCAGCTCTGAAAATCTTATACCAATCTACCAATTGAGATTCCATGTGGGTTGCAGCATTGGAACCGGCAGTTTAAAAATTCTACATGATGTTCATTGGGTGCTCAATGGCTGTGACTCCTAAATTTTAAAGCTTCTGGATCTCACAGAGGCATGTGACTTGATTGACTCGGGGCTTCCACAAGGGGATCTGGATATCAGTACTAGAGTGGTTTGCCTTTTTTTCATCTAAATTCATTGTGATTGTGAAGACTGTTTGCAATATGTCACGTGCCACTGCAGTAAACAATGGTGCACCCTGAGGGTCCATTTTAGCCCTAAAACCTTCGAATTTATACCGTAAGCCAATGAGTGATGCATGTGAGGGGATATGCTGCAATCCCCATATGCTGAGGATGCCTAAATCTATCTCAAAGCCTCCTCCTTCAATTATATCGTCACTCTTTGCTCTGAACTCAAATCCTGCAAGGCTGAAAATTTCCTGAAACACTAACCCTGAAAGGAACAATTGAGCACATTTTCTCAAACTCTCAAAAACTGTTTTGATACAGAGTTGCTCAAGGCTCTGAAAATTGTTGACTTCTCGCTTTCTCCTGTACCGCACTGTTACATTGCTCAATTTTACGATAGAGCCTTTGATCTCTATGATTTCTCAATATAAGTGAAGTCACTAAATTGGACAACTTCCACTTACTGCCAGTCAAAAAAAATCAAACTCTTTCTGTCCATAGTAACTTTAAGACTGTAACTCATGCCGATATTACCATGCATGAACTTTGGAAATATTATTCTTGTGCCAATGCCATTTTAGGCTCCTAACCCTCTCTAAATTATTCTCTATTCCACAGCCATACTCCCTCCACCCACTGTGAAATGTGATCACATCACACTGATCCTTATAATCTTACAATCTCTTCCTATAGAGGGTAGAACAACGTTCAACCAGGGGTGCTTAACCTATAAAACCATGCACCTTAACACACCACCTTATATGGCCAACATTGTAAATTTATCTGGTGGCAAAATATGTTTCAGAATGAAAAGCACTCTACTCTTGAAAAGCCTGTGATTTAAGATGGCACATGCTCAGAGTGAATCTTCTCTTTAGCGGCCTCTCTCCTCTAGAACCTGCTGCCAGTGGAACTCAGGGGGATATTAGCAACAACTTGCGATAATTATCGCAAACTGCGCTTTTTTTTATCGCCGCCTATCGCTGGATATTATCGCGGAGATAACATGCTATTAGCAACGTTTTTCTCCAATGCGATAAAATATCCATCGATAGCGGCGAAATGCGTGAATATCGCTGGAAATCCAGCGATATTCACGCATTAACGCCATGTGGGACTTAGCCTGACAATCCACCTCTCATTCAACAAACAGGTAAGTCGTGTTTTTAGCAGGTGTTAAATTCTAGCGATATTCGCGCTTAGCGCGAATTGTTTTATCGCTTCGCCTGCGTTGCTAATAGGGGGAAGTGGTGTTAGCGACTGTTTTCAGTCGCTTTTAGTTGGGAATGCCTACCTTGCATGTCATTAGCGATAATTAGCGCTGGCATGCAAGGCGATGGGAAAACGGGACGCTATCGCCAGAAAGCTGTCGCTAACGCCTGTTAGCGACAGCTTGCTGATAGGGCGATAAAAAAATCGCCGCTTTGGCGGCAAAAAGTGCTGCTAAAGCGGCGATAAAGCCCTTGCTAATATGCCCCTCAGTTCCAGATTCTGGCAACTATATTTCTGGTGTCAGCTAAAGACCCATCTTTTCTCATTTTACCTAATCCATAATCACTAACTGTCCTCTCATACTATGATTGGTCTGTCCTTTACACTCAGTCATCAGCACCTATGGTGGGCTCACTACAAACTCTTCCATTGTTCTCAGCTTTCTTATTATGTTGTGCTCTATGTTTTTTTTTTCTCGCACAGTTTTATATAGCGCAAACTTGACCCGAAAGTATCAGGTATCAGAGCGCTTTACATGAGCACCAGTTGAGTTACACAAGGATACATTCATTTTTGTTTGTTATGCACTGGGAGATTAAGTGATTTGACCAGAATCACTGGATGTTGAACGTCGTTGCCGAGACTCTAACCATGTTCTCCAGATTGGAGGTCGACCGCCCTAGCCGTTAGGCCACATCCTCTCCCCAGCATTGTCTTTGATTGTCTATCCCCTCTGTTCAACAGCAGTTTCTGGCTTTGTCATTATCAACAAAAAATCTGATCTCTGTCTGCTATTAAACATGCCATTGAAAGTTTTCTTTCAGTCTTACCTAATCTCTTAACTAGTCATTACCCTATGTTGTTACAGACTTTCAGTCCTAGTCATTATTATCTCATTTGTTGCAGGGTCAAATGTTATTGTTTAAGTTACTATAATACAAGTTGTTGAAATGTACAATACCCACTTTCCTTTTCAGTGACAGAGCCAGCTTCGGAATGATTTTTCTCTTGACTCGGCATGTGCATTTTCCACAGTCTGTAACTGACTGTTGCCTTCCATAAATTAAAACATCAGTTCACAAATTTGACAGTTCTTCACAGGTAGTTGCTGTACATCTAACTGGTGATCAATTCTGCTCAAAATGCCATGAAGATATCAAAAGCATTGCATGGGTTAGATTGTATTGCATCTGTTTGCCGATCATGAAATGACCAATGGTAATTGAACAAGTTATTCATTTTCTGCCCCTGACCAGCTATCAAGGTGGCAAACTTCAAAACCCTAGGAGATCCATGAAGTAAATTATCATAACCTGCTGTTGCTCGTACAAGTGCACCAGCAAGTGCAAGGGTGAATTCCACCTGGTGCATTAACCAGAATCACTTGCTATTTCACCTGTCTGAAACGTATTAAAGGCATTTTTCATGGAGAAGCTTAAAGTTAAAGTGATCCTATCTTCTGAAAATTGTGCTGTGTTTGACTTGGCTCTTTCTGCATGGTCAGCCTCAGACTTTTTGCCTTCACCCTCCTGTTTTCTGAACCTGATTTTGTTGTTTTTGTTGTTGACATGTTGCCTTATTACTCCATTTTTGCAGATCGAATTTTTGTTGGCCTTAGGACCATTTTACCACTGCTGACCACTGCTAGAGCTGTCTGCTCTCTCCTTTAAACATGGTGAAATTAGCTTACATCCAATTGTCACATTAAGTTAACTTGTAACTCTCTAGTAAAGCGGTACTACATGTACTTAGGCCCTTCAAATTAAATGCTTCTTGTGGTCCTGCAGTACTAATTGTGCCACCCACTTAAGTAGCTTTTTAAACCTGTTTCAGGCCTGCCACTGCAGCCTGCATGTGCAGTTTTAAACTGCCTTTTTGAATTGGAAAAAAATAAAGCTTCCTTTTTAATGCATAAAAGTCATCCCTAGAGAAGGCCAGAAAGAGCCCATTGGGCAGGGTACAGTGTATTTAAAACGCCGGACAGGTACTTTTAAGTTTTTTGTGTCCTGGTAGTGAAAAACTCTTAAATTCATTTTTCATTACTGAAAGGTCTACCTCTACCATAGGATACCATTGGATGAACTTATTACATTTAACGAGTGATAACTTTCAACTGGGAGCAGGTAGGAATGTGGTGTCTGATTACTAAAGAATTGTAATTGAAAACCCTTTTTAATGGTAAAGTAAGATTTTAAGTCACAATTCTGAAAATGCCACGTTTAGAACATTGCCATTTTCTTATCTCAACTACTTGAAGCTTGTATCATGGGTCACATGACTAGGTATAGCTGACAGTTGATCTTTGTGTATTGCTCCCAGGCAGTGACACAAAGGGGGAATAGGTGTTGGCAGGACGAGCCATCTTTGACATGATGAGGAGGAGGAGATGTCACTTACCACACTTGCACATCACATAGGCTCTGCCTGAGCCTGAGGGTTTGACACTAGTCTTTTGTGAGCCCAGAAAAGCTGGAGCCAGGGCAGGAAGGCAGGAAATGCCAAGCAGCTCTGGGGTTGAAATCCTCCAAAACCTTCTCTTACCTTAAAGTTGGCCTCAGTTATAAATACTGAACCCTCAGACCCAACTCTTCAGTACAGCATTGGACCTGTGGAAAACTAAGAGGGACTCCTGTTCTTGCTATGCAAGAAGGCTGCTGCCCTGCTACCTGAGTGAAAAATAAAGGACTTGCATTTTGAGCCCAGGACCACCAGAGTGACCCCAAGGGCTAGTTGGCTAGATTCCTGATCAGAGCCTTAGAGACAGAAAAGTCTCAAACCACCTTAGACCCAGAGCCTGTACTCAGTCTACTGTGATAGTCTTGCCCCCCACATGGTGCCACCCCAACCCTGGACCCTTGGAAGTGGACCTGAAGATGCTCATCTAGCCCAGCTGTGATCCTGTGGGCAGAACCAACACAGCAGACACATCTACTTGCAGCTCTGCTTCAGAACTGCCACAGTGTGTCACAGCCCCGATGCTGGGCCTCGCATTGCAGCCCGCATCTCCTCGGAACCGCCATTGCGTGACGCATCCTCAACGCAGGTCTTTGCATCGCAAGACCCTCATAAACGGCTTTCTAGGAGAATGGCGCAGACTCACCTTCACAGCTTTATCAGAACTGCCAGTGTGCCATGCATTTTTTACTCAGGGCTTCGCATCTCAGCCCCACAGTTCCTCGGAACCACTACTGCATGACACATCCGCGACGCATTATCTTGCAACACTGTGCAATCAGGATTTAAGTTAAGGTACTTTGTTCAACGGGGCTAACCTGGCCCCTGTACCTGGCCTGCACTCGATCACTATTGACTTGAACTTGCAACTTTTGTCATGGTCTACTGCGATCAGATAACGACAGTAGCACTTTGTTCTTCTAAGTACTATTTTTATTTAAAAATTTGAAATTACTTATCTCCAGTTCTACTGATTAGATTTTTGATGGTTTGGTCTCAAATCATTTAATAAATTTTACTCAATTTTTCTAAATTGGTGTGGAATTTTTCCTGTGTTTTCACATTATTACTGTTTGGAGTGCTGCATAAGTACTTTTCACATTGCTTCCAATATAAGCCTGACTGCTTTGTGCCAAGCTACCAGAGGGTTAAGCACAGGTTAATTTGGGGTTTGCTTGTGAATTCACCCTGACACCACTTGGTAGAATGTTGTTATCATAAATAAGCTTAATCATAAATCACTGTTGACACAATATTGGTGTCATTGTGAAATCAAAAACAGAAACAACCAGCCTAGCTCCATTGAAGTAAGGGCAAGTCACCCTTCAGTCTACAACTACAGTTTGACCTTCAATTTTAATCTCTTGTAGTATGTTTCATTTTGCCAACGGATGTAAACTAACATTTTCGAGCACTTGAATATTACTGGAAGCCATCTGTCTAAAGTCCACCCAGTGAGTGGTGAAAGTTATGCATTTTATATTTTGCCACTTTCTCGTCATCAGATTCCCTTTTGAATCATGTGATAGTCTAATACTTCAACAGTTCTTTTTGCACTTGTGTATACATTTGCTGCATATTAGCATGGGCAAAAATAGAACAGCTCATTCATTTTCTGTAGGTAGCCCTGGTTCTTTATAAAGCAAAAAGGGCATGTGTGCAGCCAACATAATGGTAATTCTTCCATATGCAATCATGATTTCCTTATTCCTGCAAACAGCAGTCTGAAATAACATCCCTTTTCTTTAGTCCAAATGGCATAATACATATTGTCATTATAACTTTGAAAGACAGAAAGACTACTTAGGAAACCATCATGAGCTCCCACATTCCAAAAGCATATTAAGGATCACAGAGGATTCTTAAACAATGTGGGCCTGATTCATAAAGGTAAGTGTACATGCACAGATTTATGCACATTTTGGGTCATGCCTGCAGATGGTTGGTAATCTCTGTTTGGATGTAAGTCCCAAATTGGTGGATAGTTGAGTCTAGTAGTAGGTGTACAAGTCTCCAACCCTTACAACCATGTTAATGCGGGGGTTGGGAGACATTTGGCTCAAAACACAACTGCAACTACTACTGGTAAATCAAGTGTATGTTTTAGGTGTAATTTCTCCTAATCAGTTCTACATAGCATTTGCAGAGATCTCCACCTACTCTTTATAGAACTATGAAATGAAAAGACTACGGTATTAAGCCATGGGGTAGGTCGTACGCCTCAAGATGAAGAGGAACTTCACCGATGAGGAGCTTGACATTGTGGTGAACAATGTATTTGACCACTATGGGGAATTGCACAGTCTACCTTCATACACCCTCAGTGGAGCCGAAAGTGGAGCCATGTGGAAGGAAGTTATCAACAAGATGAATGACTGGGAGTGGAAGTGCCAGAGGAGACCCATTGGCCAACCCCCACTGGACATGGCCTCAGGCCTAAGGGTTTAGGTTGGACACTGGGCCAATTTCGTATATGATCAATAACCCTAGAAATGCACAAAAAAAATTGTTACGGTTAGATGTTTAAATGAGACAAGAACTAATGTTAAGCACCCAGAAAACACTAAAATATGGCAGTTATAGTTTAGTCACTGCTTATGACCTCATTTAGTTCATAACACATAACATACTAAATGACATAATTGATTACATGACTCATTAAATTGAAAGCACAATATTGTTCAAATTGTTAATGAGTACTGTGGTCCCTAAGGTAATATGTGAGATAACTGAACTGAAGAGAGGTGCTGATCGTACCTGGTCCGATCTTTTGTGAAACAGACAGGCTGCATAGCAGGTCAGGGTGCCTGTAAGTGAAGATACCCTCATTGAGGGGGGGGGGGGCGTGAAACAATGGAAAGATCCAGTCTACCACCAAGAAGAACCTTTGTCACATATTTCCTCAGAAACTTGTCCTTCTCCTGCCATCCCCAACACGTCATTGTACAACAGACATCTCCCCATTCACAAATAGACATGAATCTCCTATGTGCTAGTTGCACACAGCCTCTCCCAAGCATGGTAAGGCTGAAAATACTTATGTTGACACATTCTATCTTATCTTTCCTTTCCACAGTAACTACATGCGTTGTATTGCAAGGGGCAGTTGCAGCAGCACCTTCTCCACCTGTGGCTTTTCCCAACCAGGACCATGATCATAACAGTTTCCTGTCACCAAGCTGAAAATGCATCACTTCTAAAAATGTCATTACCACACACCTGAGAAATATGCAATTCATATTGTCCTAGTTCAAAACTGTCCTAAATGTATCTAGTCTGAATATGTAGGGACAAAGTCCTCACCTCATAGGAAGAGGGAGCTACAGCTTTTGCATCTGAGGGAACAGAAGAGACCTCGACAAGCACTCCACAGGATTCAGCAGTGGGCAAAGAAGGAAGTGGACATCATGGCATTAATGAGCACGAGGAAGAAGAGAAGGCTGACCACTAAATGAGATGATTTCGACCCAACTCTTCATCTCTAGTGCTCAATGTCCTGCAACAACCCCGGGTGGGGCCATGACTTATCCACGTGGCCAGGGCCATAATGGTCGGGTTAAGAGGACTAACAATAATTTACCTCTCTGAGCATAGGCACTTGTGTGCTCTAGGTTTTTTTTTTCTCCCTCTTAGTTGATGAACCTCTTCTAGGAGGCGTGAAAAGAGATCCAGAATTCTTCTTATTGGGAGAGTTAATATCAGCACTAACAAAATAGAGGAAAATCCGCTTTGATAAGGGAAACTGAAAATGTTTCACTAAGAGAGTTATCTTCTCACATTTATAGGGGTGGTGGTTCACCCGACACATTGAGGTGAGCATGTGAAAGAAGATGGAACCAACAGATTTGTTAGCTGAGAAGATTTTGTTTTTCGCTTCCTCCTTCCCGTTAGAGGTTAAGTGATGACTGGCAGAATGAGGGAAGGACTTCTCTAGTCATCAATCAAAAAAGATCGGGTCATGAAAGTAAGAGACAATAACAAAGGGCAGTTTTTTGGGGGTGATTGTTGGACCCAGCTGTTTCTGACTGGCAGGGACGCATTGAAGCCAGTCAGAATCCACTGCTCTAGATAGGATGAGTACTGTACACGTGTCCCATAACCTGTGCGCACTCTTAGGTAGCTTGACACCGAGCAGTCAGGCTTATCCTCAGGGCCCAAGTGTAAAGTATTGACACAATACCACCCTCGCAACACACTGCGTATGCCACAAGAAGACTCCACACTGTATGCACAATACACTTGTCTTTGTATTACACACACACTGAAATCAAAATAAGATACACACTGTATGTACACATTACTGTTATATGCAATTGTCAAACTTCCCCATTGAAATCAAAACAAGATACACATTGTATGTACACTTCACAGTTATATGCAATTATCGAACTTTCTCACTCACAGAGCGGTCACACTATCACAGGTGTTTGACTATGCCTCTCAGTCATTCACCTACACCAGCAAATGACACACATTACCCTGCTGGCACCCCATTGATTAGACAGTCAGAGCCACCTGACATGGAAAGAAACAGTTACTTGGCTGTGTCCATCCACGATAGACCTCCAGGCGCCCGATGGCACCTGCACAAGTGTGTGATCGCTATCTCCCCTATAGACACAAGCTGGTGTGCTTCCAAATCTGGAGCAATGTTTTGCCTCAGGCGGAGGTGTGAACTGCCATAGCCCCGACAGTCAGCCGCAGGTGCCCACATGGCACATGAAACCCCTCAAGCTTTGTCACGAGTTCTCCACAACAAAGTACCTTGTGACATGAGTCCAGGGAGAAGGAGCAAACGACCTCAGATAGAGGCCGCGATGTCAGGCACTGTTGTCCTCCAAATCTGGAGGTCGAAGACAGTCTCAGCTCCCAGCTCAGGTTCCCCCACCCCTCGGACACCACATGCTCTGGAGCGCAAGCTAGCAGAGGTCCTCTTGGTTGCGAGCACGGGTACCTCAGACTCTGAAAGCTTCCCCCACACTCCTCAAACTCCTCACGTCTTGGCACCTCAGATGGCTGATGATCTTTATAAACACACACCTCTGCACAGCATGTTGATGGTGTACATCAGGACAGCCCTTGTCCCAACCAAAGATCACGTTCCCCTGTTTCCTCCACACCCAGTGTGGTCCTTACGATCTTGTAGAAACAGTGAGATCCTTTGTGTCCCTGGGATCTCGTGGACAGGAGGCCAGCTACCCGGCCATTGGACACTACTTTAGGATCCAGGGCACGACAGTTGCCACTTAGCTGCAGGCCAGCAATGTCCAGGCACAATCCACCAAGTGATAGTCCCCTTCCTGGAGCATGACAAGCCGCAGGCCACCACAAGTCTAAGGATAATCCAGGTGCAGCCCCTCCTGCCCTAAGGATCCCTCGTGTCAATGTCCCAGCGACGCACCAGCGTAGTATGGTTCCAAGTCCAAAAGGGTCTCTAACTGCTGGGGCCAGAGCCCCAGTAGTTATATCCATGATGGTCTTTGAAGATGCAATCAGTTCAAGAGGCCATCTTTGAAATTCACAGGCCCTCTCTAAATTCTGTTCTATCTGCCATTCTACCCAGGAGGTTAGATCACTATCTTTAGTGGGGCAAGACTCTGCCCCTTGGAATGCAGGTGCCAATTCCACCCCATGTAACCATCCTGGAAAGGCCCCTCAGAGTCAGAGGTTCACATTTTCCCTTGAGCCCCTAGTTAAAGGCCTTCAATCAGGAACGCACAGATGTTTTTTCTCCCAAAGGTTTTATATCTATTTAGGGCAATCCCCTTGGTATTTGAGAAAAAATGGTTTATCATACTAGATAAATTGATTAATCGATTTATATGGGCACATGGTAAAACAAGAAGGGCTTTACGATACATGTCTTTACCTTTGGATAGAGGAGGCTGGGCAGTCCCAGACTTTAAGCTTTATTATTGGGCTGCGGCACTTCAGTATATGTGCGGGATGTTTGGTGGGGGACATAAAGAACCAGCTGAGGTTGATAAGTTGCCAGATGTCTATAGGTTATTGGTGGGGAGGATGCAGCAAACTGTTTTCTAAAGTTCAGTGAGCCTAGTTATTATAAAAAAACTAAATTTAAAACTATGCAAGCAGCTTTTAAAATCTGGGCCGCCTTCAAGAAAAAAATGGGAATAGGGAGAATGAATTTTTATACTCAACTGTGTGGTAACCCCACGCTCCCACAAATCTTTTCGGATCAAACTATGACTCTGTGGGCAGATCGCGGCATTATGAAAGTAGGGGACTTGATGGGGTCAGAGGGTCACTTTTATCAATTCAAGGATATTCAGGATAAGTTTGGAATTGATACAAGGAACTTTTTCAAATATCTTCAAATTAGAAGCTTCATCAGTAAAAAGGCGGGTGGGCTTATAGGATTTGGTAAGGTCGAAATTATTGAGGCAATAAGAAGCAGTGAGGGTTGTAGGATTAAAAGAATATATAATGAATTAAATGCAACAAAATTGGATGATCTTGAAAAACATGGCAAGAAATGGGAGGATAGGCTGGGTATCGACTCGGATAATTTTAGTCAATCTTTGGAGTTGGCGAGGACAGTATTATGCTCTGCTGGGCTTCAAGCCCAGCACTACAAAACAGCTTTCTCTCTATACTATACTCCGGCTAAGATTCTACAATGGGGGGATCTAGAGGGAACTACATGTCCACGCTGTAATTCATCTAACGCAGATTTAGTTCATATGTTTTCCACTTGTCCACGCCTTGATAGGATTAAATCATCCGTTACGGCATTTTTTGAATCTATTTTGGGCTTTAAGGTTAAATTAACCCCAGCCCTAATGCTACTTGGGGTGAATAATAGCCAGGGTCAATCGGGGTCGGATCATTTTCTTTTTCTCGCTATGGCGGTTTTACGTATAATTATTGCTTCAGTTTGGTTAGATCAATCCGCACCAACATTTCAGCTATGGTTAGCTCGACTTCTTTCAATATTTAATTTGGAAAGGGGAATATATGAAAGAAAGGGTAAAAGAGGGAAAATTGTGGGTAGACGGATATAGGCTCCTATGTATAGTTGGAAGGAATCGCTGGTTCATAATGGACCCTAGATATATTTTTTTGTTTAAAGAATCTGAGTCGCGACAAAGGAGGCTCACATGTTTTTTTTTTTTTTTGTCTATCTCTTTTTTCTTCTTCTTTTTTCTTCCTCTCTTTCTTTTATGGTTTTTTCCAAAGGTCTCAATATTTTGACAAATACCTCCATTCTAGGGCTGTTCGGTGAATTGCTTTTTAAGACTATTTATTCTTTTGAGTCTGTAAGTAACTGATATAATGCTGTGCTGTATATTTAAAATGCAATAAAAATATAAAAATAAAAATAAAAAAAAGGAACGCACAGATGTAGCGGTACCCCTAGCACCCAGATGTGAATTGGAGACAGGCCTACAGGCACACAGAGCCATGAGCGTAGAAAGGCCCACTTTCCTAAAAGTGACATTTCTACCCACATGATGTCGGATCCACTCACACTACCGGAGAGGATTTGCTGTTACAAACTCATCGATATCAAGCACGATACTGCTACTACTATGCCCATAGGAAATATTGCTCAAGGTCCTTTCCCTACATACCTCCATGCTAATCCAATGTGAGAAGCAGTCCCTGGCATACCGAACACACCACCCTGTGCCATTCACGACCCTTGAATAAAATGCACACATGTACATTCCCTCCTCTTCCCAACACCGCACCCTGTCCCCAGGGAGAACTCTGATATAGCAAGAGACCTTGGCACGTAGCTTTTTAGATGTCAATCCGAGTAACAGTAACCTCTGCACACAGGCCCCACCAAGGTAAACCTGTGGCACAATCGATGAGCTACCTCCATGGACACACAACTAGTGCTGCAGGCCCACGGAGGAGTATTCAAGAAGCATGCCCTGGATGTATGTCTTACCCTTTGACAGGAGACTTACAGCTAACTCGAATCAGCCAATCATGTATATGACAAGCACGGCGCTTTAGCACTTAATGGCAGTGTCAAACACGCTTAAAGTCCTAAGGCTAGCATTCAGAATAGCGGAAAACTGTGAAGGAGAAAAGCAAAAAGTCAAGGGAAAGCACCCTCGAAAGGGCCATTTCCAACACTGATGGAAGCACTTATGCTAATCAACCCTTAAGGCAATAAGAGCCAGAATGGATTAATTTAGTAAGCTTTGCTGCTGACATATTCTTGAGTTCAGTGGAAACTTTGTTGCACCAAGCAGCACCCATCCAACAGTGCGATTTGAAATGTCTCTTGTGTCTGTGTGTTTCAGAAATTGCATTGTACAAATTATTTCAGCTTTTATGTAAGTGTGTGCATCTAATGGATGTGTTGTGTGTGGGTGTTTGTTCTCAGGTATGACATTTTACCAATGGCTTAGACTAATGTATTTCCCCAGTTTTGTGAATTGTACTTAAGATTACTAGTAATACAACTGGAGTACTATTCTGTACACTCATAAATGCCTTTGTGAATTGGGTTATGCAGGGTTACTATCAAGCTGAGAACCATTCGGTGCACTGAAGTTAAGGCTAGAGAGCTCAAAACCACTGAGGAAGAGACGCTCATGTGTTATACTTCTTACCGAAGACAAGATGTAATTAGAAGACTGAGATTCGACACACATAGAGGCACAGATTTAATGAGAATACAATGCATAGGAACCTGCGGTCCGTGTGTAAAACCTGTCTCTAATTTATTTATTGCAGTTGCATTGTGATGTCTCTAGTGTTCTGTACTAAAGAAATGACATAGCTGCTGAACTGTAATAAGTTCAGTGCCTATTTTGAGCTGGTGGTTGTGGGGGGTGGGGGGCACTGGCTCTTCGTTTTGGGGATCAACACTTATTTTACCTCAACAACAGACTTTGGTCCACAGTAAGAGAGAGAAAAACACAAAAGAGGGAAAGTAGCAGAAAGAGAAAAATGGAAAACTGTAACAAAAGAAGAAAGCAGGATGATAAATAACCTACAAGAGTAAGTTAAAGTGGCAGGGAGTGTATGGTGTTGGATGAAAGGCATGAGGTAGAATCAAGACTCCACACACTTGGCATTTGGCACAAAGACCTTTGATAGTGCCAACCATGGGCTTTTGAGAAACTCTTTGGGTCACAGCACCTATTCTTTTATAAATTAAGCACTGACTAAGTTATTTCACTTGAGTTCTTCCTTCAAAGTACCTGATGCCATGGCCAGCTGCCAGGGTGAAAGGGAGGTCATGGAGCATAATTACAGCTCCAGGTTAAATAAGGAATACAGGAGCAGGCTTTTCCTACTTCTGAATAATTTTTTTAAGAAGAAAAAGTGCCCAGCAGAAAGGAAATTTTTATAGCAACATATTTATATTTTTTATACCCTCTGCCATAAATTGAAAAGATAGTGCGAGGCAAGTTGTCTAAGAGTTTCATGACTTTATAAAGGAGTTCGAATTTCGTCTTCGTTCCTCTATATGGTTATGGTGACTTTGAATAGACTTATAATGTTCTAGAAGGACTACTTTATTCCATACATAATCCGATCAGCTGGTCCAGCATCACTAGCAGATCTAAAATTCCAGGGAATTAATTTGCACCAAAATAACTTTAATATCAACCGAATAATTATCTTCATTAAAAATAGATTGAATTAGATAAAATCTGCAAAAAAGGAGAAGGACTGCATAAAGCCAACAGTGAGTATTTACGTCATTGTGATCTGAAAGAGGGCGATAGCCATGTTCGGTCAGCTACAAAGACCATTCTCTGTTTAGTGCTAAAATAACAGCAAGATCACACGTTAGCGGATACTTTCAAGCTACAGAACCTAAGTGTACAGCTGAAGTTAAAAGGCTGCTGGAGTATGAAAGCAACCGACCTCAAAAGCAATTTCGGTACTTATTCTACTGGATGGAATGTGCTGCTTCTGGCAATGAAGGATCTTAACCTCTGTTCACAAGGCAGCTTTTTACACCCAAATAATCCGCATTATTGTGCAAAGCAAGTAAATGATGAATGGTTTGATACCTGATATGCCCTCATACAAATCTCAAAACAACCTTTTTATCACTGCCTTGAGGTGCATTAACTAACTTGTTGTCTATTACTACAACAATACACTTGAGGATTTTCTGTTGCACGAATTGTCCTGCAGTTTTCCAATGAAGGATTCTGATCTCTAGTAACAGGTCAGTGAGAGGCAAAATGCTGCTCTTGTCCTAAGCTTATTCACTTTTTGTAGAACCGATAAATAATAATTTCATGGATGACTGCAATGCCTTTAGAAACCACTTTTAGCATACACTCACAAGTTTCATTTTGCTTCCTAGAATGTACTGAAGGAGATTGTCTCCTAGCAATAGCACGGAGCCTTTTTTCCTTCCTGCTAATCCTGTGATAACTAGTGCCTGAACACATGAACAAGACAGTTTACGATCTGACAGGCTAATTGGAGACACATTAATAGCTTTAATAAATATCACAAACAGACAATTTGTAGCCAAATCAGAATTTCAATGAATATTTCCAGCTCATGTTTCAGGGTAAAATTCACAATTGTGCCAAAGATTCTAAGCTGATAAAATTGGTTGTTGTTTTCTGTACTTCATCATTTGGCTGCACTTATGGTAGTGAAAAGAACACACATTTACTTAATTTTGCCAACCAAAGAGAATAATAAGTACAGGGACCGCTGTAAAAACACCGAAAGCTAACCAATTTCAAAACTTGCTGACTGTGAGGGAAGCACACACGCATGCTATAACTCATAACACTCGCCATATTTCAGTCTTGTTAGAATACCTTTTTCCAGTGTCATTGTCAAATGGGCAATTTGTGCATGGCAGGAAATGTGAGCTATGGTGAGCATTGTGTGCGCTGCATACCATAACTGGCAAATTCCAGTGATGTTGTGCATTTAGCCAGAACCATAACTCCGTTTTGAACCGTGTTTTGTGGTTGAATTTGTATGGGGTTTTGATTATTTTTTCTATTTCCGACCCCCCCTGTACACGGTCTTCTGCTCTATACCTCCAACTCTGTAGAGCCCACTGCAGCAGCAAAACGTTCTTAGCTGAATTCAGGATTCACACTACCATTCCCTGCCTCCGTACCTAGCCCCACTGAAACACGACTGCCACTATCATAGCCAGTAGTTTAGTGGAGGGGTTTGAAATGTACTGTTTTCATGTACTGTTGCTTTTGATATTGAATTGTATTGTTTTGGTCCAAATGTGAGAGAATTATTTTTTAACTAACTCTTGAACTCGTTTTTGGGATATAGACATGAGGCCAAACTACGATGAACTTGCACACTGCTACCATGTGAAGTGACTGAGATACCCTACTTGCATGCAGTCTAACAGGGTGTGTTAAGTTCCTGTTCAGTTTACAAAGATTTCCATTTTGGTCATAGAATTTGAGTTCTTGTGGGTGTTGTGGCATTACAAAGTTGCTAGCGAGGTTGTAATACATACTCGGTGGTCACCCTTTCTCACAAAGATCTTTCAAAGCTTCCCATTCTATGTCGGGTAAGCCTATTTCTCAGTGTGGCGCTTTCCAAGTACATCATGCCTTCTTTTAAGGCCACTGTTGCCTATGAGGCCTTTCAGCAATTAAAGTCAATAGAATTTTGTGGCTCTTTGAATCACAATTTCTTCAGATTGCTCCTCAGATTGGACATGTTTCTCATTCCTGTACACCTTGGTTTCCGCTGTATCCTATTTCTCTTTGTTACAACCCTGGCTTTTTCTGTCTCACAATTTCTGTATAGAGCAGGCTTAAAGATTCAGGGGTCGATTCCGATCTCGGCCGGTAGTGCTCCGAATCGGATTCGGCTTTACCGGATCCGATTCGGAGCCCTGTTTCCCGACCGAACCGTACGCTGGGTCCGGCCGAGCGAGTACGATGCGAAATCGCCGACCGACACGTCCGGGCGTCCCGACCGCTCCGACCGACTCGCTCCCGGCTCGAACCGCTCCGACCGACTCGCTCGGACTCGACTCGCACCGCGCAATGGAGACGTTTCCCGGCCGGGTAAGTACGATGCGCGCCGCGAGCAGTCCGACCGAGCCGCGCACTCCGGCTCGAAGAGCTGTCGGAGCCGTGCTTTGGGGGTCCGTGTCGGACCCCTCAGTACGCTGTAGCCGCGCGAGTCGCACACAGGGGGACCCATGGGTCCCCCTACCTGTGCGTGTACGGCGCGAATCGCTCGCCGCGTACCCGCTGTAGGGGCGCCCTTGTCCGACTCGCACCCATTGAGTCAATGGGAGCCCGCGTACGCGTTGTACGACCGGCTCCCATTGACTTCAATGGGAGTCCGACCGACTCGAGTCCGATAACATACGGCCGCATCGTACTCGTTCGGTCGGACTGCACGGGTCCGATTCGGTCGGAAATCTCTCCGGGTCCGGCTCGGTCGGAGAAATTTCCGGCCCGAATCGGAATCGGCCCCTCAGTCAGTACTTCTTTCCAGGACAGTCAAGGCAGAAGATTTTGACTCTAGGTACACTACATTATATATTAGCATTCCCTAGATCGGAAAAGTGGTGTTACAAACTCCCGAACTGCCCGTGCGATGGAACGTCTCCACAATCCACGCTGCATTTTATACTTTTTTGTAGTTTTTATAGGGATATCCGGAAATCAGTTTTAAGACCCCCTTTTTTTTTAATCAAATATGTTTTTTTATTATAAACATGCTTTTAACCTTGTATGCAGTATGGAAAATGTGAAAATCATGAATGTTGTTTTTCGATTTATACAACTTGCAATCAGGAAAAGAAAGGACTATTCACATCTGGATGCATTGGTATATGAAAAGCCTGATGACCAAATTTAGTCTTGTCCCCAACTATTTACTTTGATATGTAGTGGCACTCCGCACTTTATGTATCTCAATGTACTAGTACTTTTGTATCCTACGTCTGGACACAATGTTACATGAAAAGTCTGAAGACCATTTTAGTTTTGTCTCCAACTTTCTGTTTTGATATATAGTGGCACTTTGCACTTTATATATTCTATATGTACTAGCACCTTGCATTCTGTGTATCTTTATGATACAGATTAATTTGCACATATTTCATTGTACTGTACCGTGTCATGTATATGTATATCAGTTTTTTTGGATGTGGTGAGAGACCATGGAATATTTTGTCTCTTTTTAACTGGTGGATTTTAAATTGTGTTTTAAATTATGATTGCGTTGTCATATAGGAATGTTTAACCGATCTTCTTCGCTTAGCATGCTTTTATGGTGGAATTTCTCGCACCGAATAAAGCTGATTTTGACTTTGACTTTGACTCTATTCTCCTATCCAATGCAGATATTGTGAGTAATTAACAGTTTGAAGACACAGCAAAAAGGATTAGCAACAAGAAGGTTAATTACAGATTTATGCTGTTTCTCATCATCTGTTCTCTGCACTACATTCCAGAGGGCATCCATCATTAAAACAAGCACATGTTAAGACCTACAGTGTACCTTCTGGAAAGGAAAAGGTTGATCCCTATGTCAACCTTTGACCACATACTCCTATGAAAAACCTCCATGAAAAATAATTGTAACATTTAAGCGAATGTCACTGAGAACAATCAGTTAATTCCAGCAGAGGAAATCACAAGTTGTTAAGATATGTTCTACAGTATCCAACTCCTAGAATTTCCCATCACTCAAAAATGGCACAACCCAGACTAAATGTTGCATGAATCCAAAACTTTGCTTCTTACTTTGATACCCATCATCCTCCTTCAATCTTGGAATATTTTCAATATCTTCATCTTCATATTCGAGTTATAAAACTTCCTCCAGCTGTAGTCTGAAATTGCTCCTGTTTGAGTGAAGTGTGTTCCAGAGATTAACCTATGTGAAAACTGACCAGAGGGGATATGAGCCATGAATATGGTGACTGCTTCCAGTAGTGTCTGCTCCCACCCATAGGCTCTTCATTCTTCATCTCTTCAATACTTTGTCTTTGAGAGCTCCTGTTGGGGGGCACTGGCTCTTTTTTTTGGGGACCAGCACTTATTTTACCTCAACAACAGACTTTGGTCCATAGTAAGAGAGAGACAAATTCAAAAGAGGGAAAGAAGCAGGAAGAGAAAGACGGAAAGATAGTGACAAAAGAAGAATGCAGGATGATAACCTGACATGAGGCCATTGAATGTGGCATGAATATCAATTATGAGAAGCTCGTACTTGAGTAAATTGAGCTCCATATTTTCCTCAAAGACCCAACGTGCATGTTACAGTCTGTCAGCAAACCATATGCAGGTCAATCAGATGTATTAGTGGCCCCACTTGCCTCATGATCCTGCTGCCAATAAAGGCATCCATAAACACTATTGGTAGGATTTCAGAAAATGTAAGTGTCCCTTTTGATGTTAATGGGTTGCTTACAATATTAAAATATTTAAGTCTAAAGAATCTAGCACTTTAAAAGGATGAAATATAGGTTCTTTCTGATAGCTCTTATGTTTTTACCTTGAAACCCTTTCATTTTTTCTACATTTTACTATTTTTATGTGTCCCTTTGTAGTGATCATGTTTTCTTTCTTTTTAACTGTATGGCTGACTTCGTGAATTCTGATCCATTGAAAACATGGCCATTGCTGAAAAACATCTGCGTTAATAAGATTTTCCATTTCTATTCTTTATGTGGTGCTGTGTATGCCTACCAATAGGACCTGTAGACTCCCATCTTATGCACTTTATGCTTCTAGTTACTACGGTAGTGTTAGTGACATCATCACCCACTAGAGAACCTTAGAGAACAAACAGTGACAAATATGATAATAGAGTTTTCTGACATATCAGATGATAAATATGTCCTAAATAACAAAACTTCATATTCCAGTGGGTGTCTCAGAAGAGCACATCTCTAGAAAGATAGAAAAATCAAATGAAATTCTATTACTTATGACGCAGGGTAAGGAAAGTGAACAGTGAAAGGGTTCATTGGGATTGGCCTACATCTTTTGTCATGAAAAACAAGAACCAGATTTTTCTATTATCAATTAGTATTGAGTTAAAACATCTAATTACAATCACTTGGTGTTAAATTCGGTAATGAAACAATTAAATGAGAAAATTAATCACCAGCGTGCCCCACTTTGTTTTTGTGTGTGCTGCAGTGTCTGACCTACAGGGCAATCAGGCAGTGCTGGAGGGCAGTCCTGAGAGGTCATTGTGTGAGTCTGTTTTTGGGCTGGTGGTGGGCCTGTTTTATTATGTGCAGGGCAGGTTTTTAGGGTTGATTTCACTGATATTAAAACAAACATTGCCTGTAGCAAGCTCAAGTTCATGCAGTTTCCCATACCTTGGAAAACGCTTACAAAGCACATCTTCACAAATTCAAAACTGCCCCAATTGGCAAACATGGGCCACTTTTTAGCTTTCTAATTCCTTAGTTGGGGCCACTATTATTTTGGTTCCCAGGTCTATTTTCTGTCCCAGTCCTACCCTGGTGTGCTCCAAATAAAGATGCTGATTTTGACCCCCAATATATGCCTTCCTGCAGTATTCAACTGAACTGCAAGATGTTCAGTCTGATTTGAATACACACAGTATCGTCAGTAGAAGCAACAGCCAGCATACCGAGCATGCTCAGGCAGGACACAACATACATTGGGATCATTGTTTTCACAAAGTTTAGCACTCGTATGTTCAATAGAATAGCATGATGTGTCTGGTTTCTGCTATTTTTTTTTTTTCTTTTCCCTTGTCAGGAGCTCGTGTCTGGTTCAGATACGTCAGTCATCACCTTTCGCAAAGCCCTATTATTCATAAGTCGATGGTAACAAACTTGACAACAAGTGCACAAGCTATCCCCTTTTACCTATTAAGGAAAAAGGTCACGTTAGTCAAACACATTACAGTAAATCACTTTACATTTACTACACCTGTCTTTAGCCGCATCCTCCTCTCCCCTGTCGATATCTGGTTCCAGGGTTAAAGAGAAAAATGACAAAGAGGTTAATGACCCCTTCAGGTAAGAGCCCTTTTGGTCCTCAGGTGTCATTGTCTTCTTCGTTGCCAGACCCTCCCCCCCCCCAGCTATTTGTAAAGACTGAAGGACACAGGAAAAATCAAAAATATTTCTTGGGTCCCTCTGATATATGTGTTTCATTATCATAGTGAAAGCCCGAAGTTAGCAGTACCGTTATCCCTTCATCTCTTGCTGAATCCACATTATGTTCATGAATGGTAAACAGTATCAGACCTGACCATTGTTAGCTACATCTTGCAGACAACAGCTTTGGCAATGTCTCCATTCTACAGAGTGAGAATATTAATATATCACTAACGATATTTTATATTTGTTGAATACATAGATCGCTAATTAGAATAGATAGTTAATTATATAGTATAATTTGTTAGGAACCTATTGGCTCGTCCCCATTTCCTGGATGTGCTATTAGCTAGGACACATCCTTCCCGCTGGCCAGTACCACTTTATAGAGACATGGCTCAGAGAAGCACCTGCTTATGAGCCCTACTAAACATGTAACCACCGCTTCCAGTCCTGTAAATTATTCAGACAAGTCATAAAGTGCTTTTGAGCGTGATTACCATTGTGCACACAAGATAGAACAATCTAAGCAAAGCCTTTTGGACAGCGCATTTCTCCCGAGATTATGCAAATACACCACCCGTGTCAACTGAGCTACCATTAATGAGATCTAATATTTACTTCCGCATCCAACAAACAAGTCGAGGCACGTGTCGGGGCGGCAGCTTGGACAGCCATTTGAAAGCTCTCCAAGTGTTTTCTGTAGGTAAGCACACGTTCTGCTTCAGCTGCTATAATGTTTCAGCTGCTCGGGCTCCAGTCCTCCTTCCTCTCTTGGCGAATATTCCACCACAGCGCGGTTTCCAGGCCGCCTTCGCAGCTGCATTATCCTGTCACTCTGAGTCAGTGCGCAGCGACATGGCGGCACGTGCTTCATTCACTATGTATTGGGTGATGACGGTGTTCCACGTTACCGCGCTGCTATTTATTAACCTTGCAGGTGCATTGGTATTATATCAAAGCAGTGCAAAATTCCGATTCGTCTCCGCGGAAAGGCTGCTTCCGCCACAGACTTCGCTCTTGCTCAGCTAATGAGCCGTTTAATAAAGACGAAACGAGCCAGGCAGTTCCACTAAAGCTATAGCAGAACTTTCCGCGAATAAATTGAGAGCAACGAAATTTGCATTGATCGTACATTATTGAAACTGTTGACTTTCTATGTGCTTAAGACAAAAAAAAAGTTAAATATCACAATTAAAGATTATAACAATTTAATCAGATGTGGGGGTAGCGGATTGTTTCAATGTTTGAAAGGTACGCAATTTTTTATTGACAAACTTAGAACTCAAATAGTTATATAAACTTGTCAGTATTTGAAAGTGAAAGCTTAATTTAAAATGCTTACTTGTTCATTTTAATGAGGGTAGTCCTTTGACCACAATCAGCTCCACCTTTGTGTGGTTCTAAGTGATAATACTTTTTTTTAAAATCAGGTACATGGTCTGAGTCTGTGCTGGGTGCATCTAATGAGGGTACATTGGTATACTGAAACCACAATTCTGAAGAGGGAGGGACAAGGAGCTAGTTGGAAATAGGTCCTGTACCGGTGCTCCTAAAAGGTAATACAATTTCTAAGAATGGTACCAGTTCCTAAAAGGAAGAAGGAAAAGACTAGCAGCCTATTATGGTTGCAATTCAGGGTAGGTTGTCTCCAAAGAAAGGAATGAGTGTGTCTGAGTGGAGAGTGATACTCCTGTATATATTGTGTGCCCTCACACACCCTTGCGAGTGTAAAGCATCATCATTGGGCACTGCTCCTCGTGGGGGTGGCCACGCTGCAGTCCCTCACGGGCCCTCAAAGAGGGCACTCTGATGGAGATCTTTTAGGAGTTGCCGCAGTTGTGTATGTGGGTGTGTGGGCCAAGTGGTAGGTGTAAGTGAAAATAAAATAACCCGGTGGTACCCTAATGGATTTATTCAAGGGTCCTCAGGGTTAGGCTAAAATCTGGACGGGAGTGGAGATGCTCTTAGTGCAAAGTAGGAAGAAAAAAGGTACGATCCCACTACTCTCAACCCGTGTGACAGTGTGGTGATATTAAAAAGTGAAAGGTCGACATGTTTCACGCTACTATTTGGTCCCTAATGGATCCCGGAGCGCTTCATCAGGACCATAGATACTGGTAGCAAAAGGGAGGAATCAGGGAAAGAGACACCCTATATTCCTACCGTACCTTCGTTTGAGGAAAAATGAAGTACGTAAGAGTAACGTATTATCCGTATACTCTAGGTCAAACCCTTCCTAATATGGAATAGGGCTTCGTCAGCGGGTAGCGGTCTTGGAGAGGGAGGAAGAGTCAGCGCCCTCCAACCGAATCCTGGAGACCTAACAGCCTGCCCAGTCCGCCGGTGGACCGCTACCCGCTGACGAAGCCATTAGGGACCAAATAGTAGCGTGAAACATGTCGACCTTTCACTTTTTAATATCACCACACTGTCACACGGGTTGAGAGTAGTGGGATCGTACCTTTTTTCTTCCTACTTTGCACTAAGAGCATCTCCACTCCCGTCCAGATTTAGCCTAACCCTGAGGACCCTTGAATAAATCCATTAGGGTACCACCGGGTTATTTTATTTTCACTTACACCTACCACTTGGCCCACACACCCACATACACAACTGCGGCAACTCCTAAAAGATCTCCATCAGAGTGCCCTCTTTGAGGGCCCGTGAGGGACTGCAGCGCCACCCCCACGAGGAGCAGTGCCCAATGATGATGCTTTACACTCGCAAGGGTGTGTGAGGGCACACAATATATACAGGAGTATCACTCTCCACTCAGACACACTCATTCCTTTCTTTGGAGACAACCTACCCTGAATTGCAACCATAATAGGCTGCTAGTCTTTTTCCTTCTTCCTTTTAGGAACTGGTACCATTCTTAGAAATGGTACATTGGTATACACCAGGATTGTTTGCCTGTTTGCATAATAATATGCCAGATTTGTGAATGTAAAATAGCTATTATCAATAAGCATGCTTCCCAAAGGTATTTCTGCCAGTATATGTTTATGGCCAAAAATAATTCAATTTTCCCTGTCAGGAGTTCAGAAAACGGTTTCTGGCATCCGTAGACGGATTTACTTCTCCAAAAGAAATCTGCATTAGTAAATTCAACTCAGTTTGTAGCAAATGAGCTTTACCTTGTAAGTTTGTGAATTCCTACAAACGTACTTTTGTCAGCAACCACAAACTGAAAATCGGACCCTTTGCCACCTGGAAATGGTCAGAAAGGTGTTCTAGCCAAGGGCTGGAGTCACACCCCTTCAAGGAGGGAAAGGGCAGGGGATCACCTCCAGGTGTGATGGGGAAGTACAGAAAGGCTTTCTCCGATGGGAACCCTGTGCCTGGTGTGGCTTACTATGACATTTGCTTTGTGACTAGCCAAAAAGTATGAGATACGTTCAGGTGGAGTCACAGAAATCTGCCTGTACTATTGCACTTATTGTGGTGACTCGGGACCAATATTTGCGTGGGGGCACACTGTGATTTACAAGAAGTGAGCTACTTACTCACTTTGCTTTTGATTCACTGGAAGATGCATGAACCACTCTTTACAACCAGAACCACAGGCACAAAGGCATCACAGGTTCTTGTAATTTCAATAAAATGGGACAAGGTCACACAGCAACAGAGAACTACATCAGTAGTAGAAAAGTGCTACAAAAATGCCAATACCAATTTACTCACCTGTAGTATCACATCAGAATTGAGGTGGTCAGTGTAGGATATAGTGTTAGCCTTATTTGTCTTATTGTTAATGTCATTGTTACTATTATTTCATCTCCTATGGAAATATATATATTTTGCCTCAACTGTGTCAAATAGACACTAGGGGTCTTATGAGATAAAGTGAGCATCACAAGTGCTAATTTAAGACGAGAGCTCTGCCACCGTTTTGGCTGACTGGTGTCTTAAATAGTTGAAGACCTGGAGCACACTATTTTACCACCTAAGACAACGGCAAATGGTTGACTCTCACAGAAACCTTAAAGGCTGTTCATGTGATGCATTATGCTGAAAAAGTAGCAGCAGTTGTTGACACATCTAAAGTAACTAAAGTAAACCACAAAACACAACACAATAACATGCACAAAGCAGCATGAAACACAATTAAGACAAAACAGAGCACAACACAACAAAACAGTCAAACCAT
This sequence comes from Calotriton arnoldi, assembly GCA_963921515.1. Taxonomy (NCBI): domain Eukaryota; kingdom Metazoa; phylum Chordata; class Amphibia; order Caudata; family Salamandridae; genus Calotriton; species Calotriton arnoldi. Next base: position 1,795,228 of record CAWUFW010001024.1, on the reverse strand, counting down.
AATGCAATACTACAACCACAGTATCACACATCACATTGCACTAATGTAGCACAAAAACAGAGCAGCAGAACAACAGAAAGCCTCACCACCAGAAAGAAATGTCAGAAAACAAATTTGCAAAAACTGTCAGGGACTGTCCGGGATTGTCTGGGACACAGTCAGGGACTTGGGCAAAGACTGGTGACTGGGTAGAAAATGAAGCAGAAAAAGGAGTGCAGCACTGCCCAGGATCACACAGGAAGTCAGAGGAGAAAAGGGATCCAAAGGGGAAGCCTGCACGAAGGAACAAGATGGCTAAGACTCAGAAAGGACAGGCACTCATGAGGCAGTTCAGCAATCAGAATCACTACACCGAGAACGGATGTGCAATACACATATATAAAACAACATTAACAATAAAGGGAGTGTGGGGTAAAGCACTCAGGAGCTCCACACGGTAAGAGGGAACCGCAGTACATTCCTCACACACAATTGTTGTTACAGATACTGACTGCAAATACCCACATATAGGATATGCATGCAAAGGCAGGGTCTGTGGAGCTTATACCTATGGTGATGTTATAAATGTAACTCAAAGACAATACTCACAGTGAGCAAGAAACACCACCTAGGTAGTCAGCTGTGCCCACGGATCCTGGCGATCAAACAGGAACATGCAAGGCAGTAACAGCAAGGGTGTAGAACACAAGCACAATAGACAAGGAGCTAGCAAGGAGGAGTGCTTAACAGGAAAGGAAGGAAATCACAGGTCACACATGGCAGAAAGCAAGTAACAAACATACAAGGTAATAGAAGCAAGACAGCAGAATAGAAAGACAGCAAATTAGGAACTGGAACCAAGGAAATGGGAAGAAAAGCAGGGACTGGAAAAGGATAAACAGAAGGGGAGGCTACAAGGGTATACAAGAATAGTGCTGGTTCAGGAATCAAGAAAACAAGAAAGCAGGAACTAGAATTGAGCAAAAGCTCAAGAGTCAAGGCAGCACTGTAGGTAGTGCTAGTTCAGGAACAAGGGAAACTGCTGCAGGTTAGGAACAAGGAATGCTAAGGCTCAGGAGTCAAGGTAGCACTGCAGGCAGTGCTAGTTCAGGAACAAGGGAAACAGCAGCAGCTCAGGAACAAGGAATAACTAATGCTCAGGAAACACTGGAAACAAAGATATCAAAAGCTCAGGAAACACTGGAAACAAGGATATCAAAAGCTCAGGAAACTCTAGAAACAAGGATCGATCTCACCGGTACACAGGTACAATGACCAACCTTGGCCTGAAGGGAGATGGGGCTTAAAAGAGCTCAGAGTAACTCATGCCTCAGGTGTGAGCAGGCTAGCAGCATCCAGCCACAGGTGAGCTGAATTCCTCCACCCATCCTTGGCCTGCAGGGGTGGAGACGAAGCAGTGAGCAGGGAATTCTAGGTAACAGAGTGTCAAACATTAGCAGGCTGGCTTCAAGCATGAGCAGGCTGACTTTCACAAAACCCGGCATGGATTGGGAATGGATGTCATTTCCCTAATAGTGACCAAATGGATGGATGTCAGGATATGCATGCAGGGGAGTACCCGGAAGCTTATTAGAACACAGGAAAGTCACACTATGCACTCCTCTGGTGGTGGGCACGAGGGTGTCGTGACAAAAACATTCCAGCCACAGGCACTTTGAGAAATCTGCTTTCAAAGTAAAGGCTCCAAGCAATGCGTTAACTTATCAACAATGATATGAAATAGTACAAGTCAAAGATGTTCTGTGGCCTGGCTGTACTGAGATATCTTTATTAATCTGATTAGCCACCTAAGGTTTGTAATGATTTGCCTAAATGAGTTGTCTTCATCAGATCAACTTTTAATAGTATTTGTTATTCACACCAGACAGAATATTTACATGAAAATTATGGGACTATTTATGGAACAAAACACACTGATGTTTGTTGAATGATTTGATGATTGTATACATTGTGTTGTGTCCTGTTTTTTGAGACCTTAGTTCGAAATGTTGAAATGTACACAAAGAGGGTATACCATTATTACTATTATTATTATTATTACAAAAAATAATCTTCATCATCATCAATATCATCATTAATGCAAGTAGAGGAGGAATAATGATATGAAGGTGGTCAGTCTAGGACAATACAACACACAACAGCACCATTATTAGATTGTGCTAGGAGACCATCCAATCAATTTAATTTTGGCATAACCACATTTTTTTATGCTTCCGTGGACACTTACAATATGCAAATGCTGTTGTGCACTTGCATAATGTTCTAGGGCATCCTCGTAATAGCATTGTATGTACACATTAACTCTGTGCCACATAGGATGATTTTGTTACTGATTAGGTTTACAGTATAGGTCTGAGATCAGTTCACATATTTCTGATTGTCGATACACTCAACTTGATAGGGCTGAGGGAACAGAAGACCGCATTGAGAAATGGTAGCACCCTTAGTACACACACAATGCTAGCCAATGGAAATGTTATGTCTGGATTTTGAAGTGGAGCATTGCTGAGGAGCTGCTGGGAGAACAAGTGATAAGTAAGGATGGAAGGCTGTTTGGTTTAGACAAGCTAATCCAATCAGGTGCTATTATATCGGTTTTGGGCCTTGACGAATCCCTAAAGTGAACAATACACTGCAATTCCATGACAATCTCCTCCAGTTCCTGGTGCGAAGAATCAATAATGTCTAAACACATTATATATTGGGTGACTCTATGTGATCCCAATGACAACAGGCCTGATAAATTACTTCCTGAGAAGCACTTCCTGAAAAATGCAATTTACGGACGTATTTTGATAGGCACAGCATGTTTCAGGTTGGTGAATTTAATGCGAGGAATGCCTTCTTGTTGACAGTTACTAGTCAAGGCTTTTTAGTATAATCATTTAGATCAAATTGAGTATTGGTCATTTTTAAAGGAAGGTTCCTAGAGATCGCCTCTGTTTCAGCATATTCCCCCAATGTTGTATTCTTCCCTTAGTCACCTTTCCTTTCTTCACAAATCTCACCCTTCCATTCTGGCTATTTCATTGGCAGTGGGGACATACCGATCCTCTAACTCACTAGACTAGACCCCACACACACAGTTTGATGTGCCGCAACAGCGACTTCAACAACTGACTAATTCATAGATAAGTTTTACAGTTAAACAGCTTCTAAAATGGAGAACATCGCAAAGGAGAGCCCTCACCTTCATGCAGCAGAATCAAGGCAAAGATGTCCACACTACAATACTACGTTGTTAGACCAGTCAGCCTTAGCCTTTTACATGCTCTGTCTATTTTTGCTGATCTCATTTTTGATGGCCTTAGTAATCTGTGCACTTTACTGCTGCTAACCAGTGCTAAAGTGCTTGTGCTCACTCCCCTAAAGATGGTTTGATTGACTTATCCTTTAAACTTGGAGAAATTGTCTTAAACACAATTTGCACATTTAATTTATGTCCCTGATAAAGTGGTACTACATGTGCCCAGGGCCTGTAAATTAAATGCTACTAGTGTGCCTACAGCACTTATTTTGCCATCCACTTAAGTAGCCTTTTAAATATGGGTCAGTCTTGCCATTGTAACCCAAGTGTGCTGTTTTAAACTGCCATTTCAACTTGACAAAATAAACCTTTTGCCAGCATAAACGTTCCTTTTTAGGTCGAGCCTCGAGTAGCGCGCAAGCGCTGCTTAGAGGCGAAGACTTATTGTAAGTGAGTTTTCAAAGCAGTCCAAGAAACGCTCGTGCGTCGTGGCTGGCCTTTTGAGATGGGTACGCGCGGCAAACATGTGTTTCCAATCATCGTGCCCAGACGCGGGCGCGATAAGTGGAAACACATGTCTGCCGCGCGTACTCATCCAAAGGCCAGCCACGACGCACGAGCGTTTTGGGACTGCTTTGCAGGCTGCCGCCTCGCTCGCCCCCGCTCCTCCGTGCTTGTTACACCAGACCTTCGCTGGCTTGTTTTTTATCTTATGCATCTAACAGCCATTGACAAAGACAATAGTCCTGGCTTGTTGTAACATAATCAGCACAGCGCCCTTTTACGAGCGCCGCGCTGTTAATGGTTTCTCTCTGCTCTCACACACCCCTCCCTTCTCCCACTCCCTCCCCCCATGCCCAGTGTACGTAGTTTAATCCTACTCAGGAGGTGGCCCCTCCTTCAGTGACACGCGGCAGCCCCTCTCTTTGCTGTCACGTTAGTGTTAGAAGGGGCCTCCGCTCTCTCTTCCACGAGTCTACGTCACGCTTTCTCCGCCTCTCTGCTCCGTTACTGAAGTTACTTTCCAGGCCTCAGTGCCATGCCGGTCACTGTCTCAGAACCGTCTAGCTCGGGGGCACACTCTGCTCTGCTTGTGTTCTCCAGCACACACCGCTCTGCTCTCCGTCTCCTCGGCGCTGCTCTCACATTCCATTCCATGGGCCTCCCTTTCTTGAACCTTAGCTGTCTGATCAGCCCCTCTCTGTGACTGGGACCCCGCGGGGAGCTTTGCTGCTGATACCGCCGTCTCCAGGGCCTGTAATCTCGCCAGTCAGCTCCGAGTTCACCTCCTTATCACTACTTTTGTACGGCGGACTTAAGTCGAGCCGTGTGATCCTTGACACAATGGCCGGCCCAGGATCCAATCCCGCTAAGACTCTTAAAAGATGTACCTCGGGCCTGAGCCGCCCCCCGCTGAAGTTTAAATTACTGCAAAAAGACTCTGTTAGGCAAAATAAAAAACGAACACACACATAAACATGACCAGCACAAATATTCTCTCAAACAATTAAAACAAGCATTGGCATAGCCAATAGGTCTCGCCTTTGGAACCTTATAAGTTTTTAGCCATGCAACAGTTGATGTTATTGCACCAAGGATATTGTGCTGCATAACTAAATACTTATAAGGTCCCAAAAGCGAGACCTATTGGCTATGCCAATGCTTGTTATACATATGTCACACCTAGGGTAGGCCCTACACAGCCCAGAGGGCAGGGTGTGGTGCATTTAAAAAGGTGGACATGTACGTTTACCTTTCACATTACCTGGAGATGATAAACTCTTTTATTAATTTTTCACTGCTGCTAGGCCTGCCTCTCTTATAAGATAACATTAGGTTAACTTATTTCATTTAATAGGCTTCCACCCCTCTCAACTAACAACCCAATTCCTTACTATTCCATTTTGGGGAATACAGAGCTGTGCGAAGATATTCGATACCACATCTGGAAAAAATACTCTGAAAGTTTATGAGAAATACATTGCTTACCATTATCAATTACAAAGGCACTAGGAAATCCCTCCTTGCAAAAACATTTGTTCAAAAAGCCCATCACAACCTCCGTGTTGGGATTGCTACACAATTCTATCTCTGCCGATTTGGAGGGCATACAGTTTCCCAGAAGAGATGTTTTCTTTGAAGCTGTTTTATTGAGCAGAAACATATATATATATATATATATATATATATATATATATATATATGAAAACACACAGTTGCTCTTTCCGGAGCGCAGGGGACCCATGAAGAGTGGCGTACACGCCGGCAGAGCGTACCGGCAAGCTGTTTTATTGAGCAGAAACATATATATATATATATATATATATATATATATATATATATATATATATATATATATATATATTTTAGCATAAACAAGTAAGATAATCATACAGAATATGAACAAATAAACTGAATAGCAGCTTTCACGTTTTTTCTCTAAAAATACAGATCCATAACTCAAATTGCAACAAGAAATACTAAAGTGCAGCTGTGCCTACATAACCTTTCCCATAGCAGGCCAACAGAGAGATATAAAATCACATATAACCATTACTTAAAGTGGAACTGAACTCTTTGTTAAATATCTATGGCTCTGGTTGCGCTTTAATACCCTCGAGATGGTGCCATATGGCAATAAACCTCCTCAAACCCTACACACGCTTTGCATATGCCTCTTCATATATTTCTTAGTGCTTATAATTTTTCCCGTCCAGCCCTGGGTGGTTGGGACCCAACTGGTTCTCCAATTTTGAAGAATGAGGAAACGAGCAATCATAAATGCTATTTAGATTAAAACCTGCCCCCGCTTATTAACCCGCTGGCTTTCCTCAGAGACCCCGAACAACACTACACTTGCTTCTGGAACTATCCTAGACTGTAAAGACTGACTGATAAAAGCAAACAGCTCCTCCCAAAATAGGGATAATCTTGGACAAGTAAAAAATATATGAAGCAATCCCCTGCACCTTCATGTTGGCAGTGAACGCACTGATCAGAGACAGTCGGATATATTTTGAGGAGGGTCGCTGGGGTATAATATGCCATCCAACGGACAAAAATGACATTAAAATTTGCCGCTTTCAAAGACATTTGTCCTATCTTGGAAATGGTGTGCCAATTTTTATCAGTTAATCTACATTGTGTTTTTTTAAAAACCTTACTCAGAAAGCTATTAATATGGTCTTTCCAAAAAATGGTTATGAAGCAGCCTATACCAGTTACCTACCCCATCAGTGGGCTCTTTATAAGAGTGAGGAAAACAGGGTGAGTTCCATGTCTCATGCAAATATTGAGGTTTAATGAGATGGCTCACGTTTTTGTCACCTGAGGTGATTTTTTTTTACAAGAGGCTCACCTCAACGGCAATACTCCGAAGATTTTTGTTCCAAACAAATATTCTCTGGCATTTTTCACCTCACGTCAAGCGGCGATAAGGGGTGTAGCAATTTACTTAGGTAAAGGCATTGACTGGGTTGTACAGCAAGAGATTTGAGATTCCTGAGGTAGATGGCTATGGTTAAAAATCTCTGTTAACGGGCTCCTTTTGAATTTGATTAATTATTATGGCCCTGTTAGCGATGATGTTGATGCACTATCTCAGATTCATAATACTGCAATGGGGGCCGAGGGCCCTTTGATTCTTGGGAGGTGCTTTTAATTATATTCAGGATCTGGTATTAGACACATCAAATTAAACGTAGAAACAGCTCAAATCTAAAACTTAAAAAGTGATTGATATCCCTAAATCGGATTTTCAACTACAAGATCCCTGGCGCGTAGACCACCCAGGAGTTGCAACATATACCTATTTTTCAAATTAATTTTAAAACCTCATCACGCCTTGATTTTTTCTTAGTTTCCAAGGCAATTAAAAGGGCTGGGTCAGAGGCTGGGGCAAATGCCTTCTCCAATCACTTGGTAGTTACTATTGTGCTGGATCTGGGCACTGCTAATAGAAAGAGAGGTCGAGGTGGCAGCTCGACAGATCTCTTTTTATCTAACTAAGAGTGGGTGGCCAAGATGAGAGGGTTCATTGCAGAGTATTTTCTCATTGATAGGAATTCTGCCTCTTTCTTCACAGTTTTGGAGGCCTCTAGGGCCACAGTAAGTGGGCGTATTATTGTCTTTAAAGGAAATCAAGCCAAAGAGTGCACCCGGCAAATAGCGGGACTACAATTAGCAATAGACAGTGTTATAAAAACCAGCAAGTGGGTAGCTGGCATGGGAGTTTGCAATGATCAATTATGCAGGGCAAAGGAAAATCTCAGGGACATTTTTACACTTGAGGAGATAAACAACTCCAATGCTTACCAGCAACAACTCTATGAAGAGAACTAGTATATAGGTAAGTTTTTAGCTTGGTCTACTCAAATTAGGAAAGAGAAATCAACCAAATTGAGACTCCAGTTACCACTAAAATGGAAATAGAGCAGGATGACGTTGCTCAGGTTTTTTTTACAACATTACAGAGGCATATATCAAATACGGTATTCTGGTCCATTGGCCAGCACAGAACAGTACTATGCCTCTGTTCCGTTACCCCAACTACCGAGTTGCTTGGCTCAGGTAATTTCAGGAAAAATAATGACTACTGAGGTTCATAAAGCACTTAAGATGCTAAATGCTAAGGCATGTGGAAATGACAGATTTCCATCTGAGTTTTATAAAACTTTTGCTAAAGAGTTGCTACCCTTCTTAACAGAACATTTTAGTTATATAAAAGAGGGTGGGGAGGTTGCTTCCACTTTCAAGGAATCTATTATTGTAAGTTTTCTCAAGAAAGGTAAAAACCCAAGAAATGGGTATTCATATCGGTAAATCAGCCTCCTCAACACTGATTATAAACTTTTGATGAAAGTTTGGGCTACTCAGGTTATATCCAGATGACTCATCCTGGTATGACCAAGAATTTATTTCTACAGGAGATTCCACCCCCTGAGCTGGTGCAGCACTGAGCGGAAGCGAAGGCTGATTGACAACAAACGAGGCAGCAGGACCTCCAGGCTGAGGCTTGGTAGGATCTCCGTTAATACTAAAGCTGTTCATGGTGGCATTCATGGTATGTGATGAGTCCAGAGAATGCCTCTGAAACACTTGAATTGATCACTCCACTGCAATTCCCTGTGGCTTGCTGAACATCATCCTTCTGCTTACTCCCTGGTTCCATACTTTAGAGCCACTTAACCCAGGTTGGTTATGGTAAAGCTTAGCAAGTTTTGCTATTTTTGAGGCTTTGGCAGGGGTACAAGTTCTCCCCACTGTCTCCTGGACTGAGTGCCGCTTCATCAAGATTGAAGCTGAGGGGACGATAGTCTATCCAATTGCTCACTCCTTACCAGCCAACAGAGGTTTGCAACATGGGGGGCCCAATCAGTGTTCTGCAACAGTTTGGTGACCTGCTCATGCTCCTGCTGCCCCTTTGGGCAGGTTCTTAACTGTAGCCACACTATACAGCACCAGCTGAGTCCCCCGGGGTTTTCTTGTGGGATCCTGCTAGTATCCAATACATAGAGGCCAGGCAGCATCAAGCTGCACCCGCACCTAGGACGGCTGCCTCCATCACCACCAGGACCACTACCACTCTCGGGGAACACCTAACATGCTCCTCCAAGATTATCGGACCCCTCACTCAGCTTTACGTTGATGGCCTGTATCACACTGCCTCTCTCACCTCAGTGCTGCACTGTGCATCTTGTATTGCATCTTTTCCCAATACGCGATGTCTCGGATGCTGCTGCAGCGATGGCGGAGGCCACAGATATCTGCGCTGAGGGCCCCCAACTTCAATTGAGCAGAACGGAGCTCAGAAGAGCATGAAACACTATTGCTTCCAGCAGCGAGCTGGTGGTCTCCGGAAGTGGTTCTCAAGGCGCAGAGCATGACGGGAGCTCAACGCAGCGTCTCAAGACATTTTCATATGGACCTAATAAATCGATGGCCAACTCAGCCCATGGCCCTGTTCTGGAAATTTGTGCCATTCAGAACTGACCCGAAACTTCTTTAAAGACTTATCTGCATTGGCACACTACTTGAAAAGTTTTTAAAGCTTATCTGCATTGGCACACTGCCTGAAAAGTTTTTAAAGGCTTATCTGCATTGGTACACTGACTATCTAAACTTGGCCACCAAAAAATGTATATAATTTTATGTGAGGTACCAGTCTGTTGAGTATGCTCCTCATGGCCAATAGACATTATAATCTTCCTGACTCCTACTGGAGGAATAAAACAACCGGATTTGACAATTGAGTCATCAGCAACCCCTCTAGCAAGACAAGAGGCTCCGGTTACGAACATCAAGTGAGCCAAGCTTGGACCTCCATTGCAAGCACAAGCCCTTTCAACCAAATGACAACCCCATGGGCCTACATAACAATGCAAACTCACTGACTTTACTGCCATCTCACCCCAGCATCAAATCTGGTATCCAAACTGATATCCAACAATGGCTCTGCAAGCTTAGCCTGTGCCCCGCTACAAGTGCACTGCGGTCACACCCAAAGAGAGCAACGTCAGTAGCTCTATCAGCTCAACATGAAGTAGTCATTCATATGACAATGGCCCCTAAACTGACTCCTGGCCAAAGAGAAAACTCGGCATCTCTGTTAAATAAGGGGGTACACTGGATACACCACAAATGTAATTGTCTATCCCTGATTCTCTCCGACATAATTCTTTTTGAACGTATGTCTACCAATTTTTGTAGTCAAGACAATATTAAGATGACCGTGAGGGACCTGGCCATTGCAGATGGCCTTTTAGCTATGGAAGCACGGTCACTTGCTCCCCAAGACAACTGGATCCAATTTAATATGGCTCGGTCCTTGCGAATGCACACAGTAGTACCAACTTAACCAATGCTACCCAGATACCACCTCAAAGTAGCAGCACCCAATGCCATGTGGTTCAGCTCAAAAGTTCCAACTTTGAAGCAAATAGCTAATTGATCATGTCCACAAATGTTCAACTATGCAGAAGGAAGCCAACCTCCCATCACTCTAGCTGATATTGCAATGGCTAACAACCCTCCGTCTTCGCCACTCAAGGAGATTGACTGACTGGTTGAAGCTCATCCCTCTATTCAAGAACGTACCCCAGCCAAAATCCCCCTCCACAAATCCCCCTCCACCTTCAATCTGGCCTTGGTCCTTCAGTCCTGCGTGATAACGATGCTCAAGAAATCATTCCAAGCACACCCCTGAGGCCCCTTGAAAAAGACTCATTGCACATTCTCTCATGGAATGTAGCCGGCTTAAAATCTAAATGTAATGATCCGGACTGGGGCACTTTCATTGACAATCATGAAATCTGTGTCTTTCAGAACACCTGGGCTCCTGATCCGTGTTTTAGATGTGACTAGGGTGATTAGGGTAAACCCCGGAGCCTTAAATGAGAACAACCTTACGAGAGTCACCACCACACTTTCTACCAAAGTGGACACCAATCCAAAACTTAAATACATGCTTCTCAACTGCAGATCAGCAGTAAGACATGCTGCTGACATTGCTGCCCTCATCCTTGCACGTGGCCCTGACCTCATAATGCTGACTGAAACCTGGCTAAATGAGTCATCTGCACCCATCCTGGACATACTAGTGCCTCCTAACTATGACATAATTAGGTTAGATAGATCTAGCGGACAAGGTGGCATCATTGCTTGTATACATCGTAACAGTCTATCAGTCTAACAATCACAGTCGGCTAGCTTGTCGTCATGCGAATACCTGTGCATTGAGATTGCTTGTAGCAATAAGAATTTATGCAAATTGCACACGTTCTACCACCCTCCACGTGACAACCTTTCCTTCATAGAACAGATCATGGATATCATCTCATATAACGTAGATCTTCATGGCACTCAGATCTTCCTGAGAGATTTCAACCTCCACTGGAACGACATGAATGACGTGGCAGTCAATAACATTAAATCCTTCCTGGTAGACCTTAACCAAATCCAAAATTGCGACAGCCCTACTCACATCAAAGGAGCTACCATAGATCTAGTCATCGGTAAGCTCAACTCCATTCATCTTGAATCTATCATCCTGTGTCATGGGACAGACCACCATTGCATCATCTCAGATTCTGTGAGAGTTAATAGAGTCCAGCCTAAGAATCCAAGACACTGGAAAAGAAGCCTGTGAAACATCAACTTGTGTGATCTGACTGCTCTATGTGATAACATCCTGCCCCCTCCTGTGGTCATGTCAGATGTTCAAGACCTTACTGACAACTATAACTGTTCAATGACAAGTGTTCTAGACTCGATGGCGCCTCTACAGCTAAAACGATTGTCCTCCAAAGTCTCCAAATATTTGTACAATGATAGTCTAAATACAGAAAGACGGAATCTGAAACTAGCGGAAAGATTGTGGAGATCCTCTCCCTCCCTCGAACATCTCAACCAGCTGAGATCTTTAAGAAATATCTACAACAAACGCACCAGATGCGCTAAAGCCAGCTTTTTCAGAATCCAACTAGAGCAAGCAAAAAACTGACCAAAAAAACTGTTCGAGCTCATCAAGCTTCAATCAAACAGTCAACCTAACCTTTCCTCAATGTGTCCATGTCTGCAGCATAACTTCGAAGAATTCGCTGACTTCTTCTCAGATAAAAAACAAATTATCCCTTGATTTACTCAATCAACTAGAACACCCTATCATTAGTGGAATTCTTAATTCATATAAAGCACATAGAATTTTTTTTTGAGGTGATCTCACTCAAAAACCCTAACACACTCAAACAATGATACCACTATAACATGCAATACAAAAAGGGTCAATTTATTTCTTTAGTACATGTGAATATTATTAAAAACACAATTTATATAGTAAAACACCTAAAATACAACACAATGCATCAATTCAACATAATTAAAAACAATACAATTCATCAGATCAGGACATAACATAACATCTTATGACACTTTTACCACAGAGACCCCTAAAAAATAGGGAAAAGAACAATGATAGACAGTACACTTTGTCTTTTAACTCAACAATTCCCTAGGAATAATTTTAGCAAGATTAGCCTGGATACATATACTCTATTTTGTATCTACAGGTCCAACTTGTCCTCGGGATAATGTACAGAAATGCGTCGACGCGTTTCGATGGGTATCTGATTATTCCATCTTTATCAAGACAGTCATTATGTTCACTTTTCTTTGTGGTACATTAGGTTGTTATACCCTGAATGAAAAGGAGTTGATATTTGCACTTATTCTTATATTTCTTTTGCAGGCTCGAAGAGTGGTCTATTAGTAGATCCCCCTCTTAAACGGACGTGAATAATTACTGTTTCCCAACTGCCGTATATTCTTGAACGGTTCAATCCGGAACCCCAGGTTTCTAGTTCTGTGTCCAAAAAAACCTGCAAATCATGTTCAAGGTAGAGGGGCTTAAATACATCCACCTCCTCACCTGCCGATGCACTTAAGTGGCGCTCTTATTGGCTCATGGATTCCCCGTCCTACTTCGTCCTTCTTGAAAGTGTAAAAGGCATGACATATGAACCCCTGGGCGCCTACAATACATCTTTAATAAATGAGGAAGATTCCCGATGGCAGATACCAAAATTAGGTAACTCCTCTGTTAAGAGACATTCCACTGTGACACTCCAGCTGTTGAGCATTACGCTAAGAATAGGGTTAAGAGCTTGCAATGGGAGATCCCAATCCAATCAGGACGGTGCTGTGACCTTCGACTGGCTCAATTGCTCAAGTAGAATAGACTATATACTACTATCCTTGCACATATGGCCATTTTTGTCTGATATGGCAGTCTTAGAAAGAGGGGACAGTTATTACAATACCATTATCTTGCATTTGAGTGGGCTGACCATCACAGAAAAGATGGTAACCAATCTTAACCAATTGGGTAACATGGTCCTCTCTAACAACAAAAAAGGCCTAAATGTCCGGATCTCCTGAAGCAGATGTATCCCTGGGTAATTGATGCCTTGGAAGAGTTGATCCAAGTAACGGAATAGGAATCAGGTCCAAGCGTAACAATAAAAATACATGAGGACATGTTTGCCGGATTTAGAGATCTACTCTCCAGAGAGTTGATGAGTGGTGGAAGGGAACACCCAAAATCACATCCATGGTACAATGCACAGTGCAGGTCTGCCAAATCCCCACTCTTAGGCCTGATTAAAAGCTGAGACCAGAAAAATATCCCTGTGGCCCATAAGAATGATAAAGAAGTGCTCATATGAGCCAAAGAGGAGTGGGAAGTAGGGATATGGCAGATCTGACCCTCACTGCACAATCTGGGGATTCTAAGGCATCTGGCATATCATAGCACCTGGCAGTCGTTCCTCAACTTCCTCAGTAGCATGCCACTTCTAACCACAAAAGTGGGTAGACCACTTCGGGAAGCTTTACACTGCATGCAAAGAAGGGAGAGGAATCTCTAATTATATCAGTCTAGCGATATAGCCCCCCTTGTGATAGCTAGACTAGATTCCTGTAAGTTCCTAGACTCAATCACTGCTAATAAACCTCCAGGACTGGATTGTATTCCAGCAGATCTTTATGCTGCTGAGCCTGATATTTGGGCAACTTACCTAAATGTTTTGATGAAGGCCATACTAAAAGGGAGCTCTATTCCCATGTCCTGGCGCAATGCCGAGATAGTGCCAATTCACAAGAAAGGATCATGGGATGAGCCAGGGAACTATAGGCCAATCAGTCTTCAAAATGGGCTCCAGAAGATCTTTTTCTGGCAAGTTCTAGGGGAAACTGTTAGAGTAGGTCCTATCAAATAATATCCCTATTGATATCCAAGCAGGCGTTAGGCCAAAAATAAGCTCCCTAGACCAAATTCTAAAATGTTTGACTCTGTACTGGAAAACCGTGGTGCTGGGAAAAGGTAATCTTTTCTTAATTTTCATAGATTTAAAATCTGCTTTTGACATGGTCCCCCGAGGAAAACTATGGGATGCTCTGATAGGAATGGGTGTTCCAGCTAATATCCTGGCCATACTAATAAGGATATATAAAAATAATGCAGCAAGAGTCAGGTATGAGAAGAACGTGGAGCTGCCAGATGTGTTTAGGATAGAGAGGGGAGTGTGTCAGGGGTTCAGTTAGCACCGACATTCTTTGCATTGTAAGTCAATGATTTGGCCACGGCACAAAACGTTGCAGACAATGACATCCCTAAAATTGGTCACACAAAAATTCCAACCTTGCTATTCGCAGACAATACTCTGCTCATTTCCAAAACCTTGAGTGGACTACAAGCAATTCTAAATTTATGTCTTTTAATCTGCTCTTATTGAGGCCTTGAGTTAAAGATATTGAAAACAAAATATATGATATTGAATTCTAGGAGGCCCCTACACTCAAGAATTGAGTTTAACAATTCCCCTCTTGAGCGGTACATGATTTTTTGTACTTGGGGGTGACAACCAACAAGAAGCCGGGGCAATTCTCAAGGTGGCCAAAAAAGATGAAATCTAGGAATCTAACCCCTGCGCTTGAACTTTATAAAATTAAATAAAAAAGCGCTGCCCTATATGGTGCAGAATTGTGGAGCCACTCTTGCACTAATGAGCTATCAGTAGCAGAAAAACATTTCCTTAGACAACTCCTTATTCTTCCCCAAAGCACTCCAACACTCCCTGTACTCCAGGACATGGGCTTGTACCCAATATCTTTTACAATCTAGCTAAGACCCTTATTCTTCTGGCATAGGATTTGGACAACACCCGAACTAGAGTCCTACAGATCTCCCCTTAGAGAACTTCTAAACTCATCTGGTCGCTTGAGTCTCCTTTAGCTGTTATATTTAAAAAGTATGTTTAAAGATCATGCCCGGAAAGTCATGTGAGCTAGGCCTGACGAAGCCGCACACATATAGAGGCAGCTAATTAAATATTGGTGCAGGGACTATCTTTGGGGCAAGCAGATTAGGAAGTGCTAGCCGAGCTTTTTCTAGACCACAAGCTCACTCCGTGCTATGAACCTTCATTAGATGCTTACAAGGCTCTTTTCCCAGGCAGCTTCAAATGAAGATTCGTTATGGAACGCTACCTTTCACAAATTTTACAGGGAGATGGGGAAATTCTAGTAACCTTAGCTATCTTTGCAGTAAGTGCACTTCTTGTCTTGACACCACTCTTCATTTTGTTTTCCCATGCCCTGCTCTAAGACAGCCCCGTAAGAAATGGATTCTTTCTGTGTGCCTACTTCTGGTTCTAAGGTTTCTCTAGACAGCCTTAAGGATATTGAAATCCGACACTAGGGGGGTGTTAGTGATTAGCATGGCAAATTTCCTACACGCAGCCTGGATAATAAGTAACTGTGCAGGAAGGGCGGTTGAATAAAAACCTAGCTGAAATTGGGTCACCTGTCCCTTACTGTGTAGAAATTTTAATTGCAACCCCTGTCTAAATTTTAAAAGTATTTTTAAGAAGGTTTTTTTTTTCGTTTTCATTTTATGGCTCTATTGATTTTTAATTTGTTATTATTTTATTCATTGAATTTTTGGATTGATGTATGTGTTTTATGGATTTGTAATCCGAAATAAACAATTTTGATTTGATTTGACAACTGAGTCCACTTCAACCAATAATTCTTCTTTGACTTTCTAAAACGAGTGAAGATATGAGGCAAGCATTGTCCTTTGGCCAGCCATCTATGATGTATGTACATTTCTAGATCAAAACATCATCTTGCTCCATTGACTGCAACCAACCTTTTTCAGGGACACTCTACTTAAAACCACAAATGGCGACACTGATAAAAGCTACAACACACTCTTCCACTGGTACCTGTGACTGGACATTCTCATCTTCTAATGGTAATCTGGACAACCAATCCACACTTACATTCTCAGAACCTGGCAGGTAAGACACTGTAAAATTATACTCATATAACCATGCAAAAATCCTAACCAGATGATATGATGCTATACCAGTACCACTGCTGTTTAATAAGCTCAATAGTGGTTTGTGAAGCCAGTGCAGCATTGATTTACAGGACTGTAGCATTACAGATGAGCGATGCGTAACGTGCTGCAATATTTCACTGCCCAAAAGATGAACATTTGAAGACTCACATGTGAGGAAAACAGCTTCACAGTTGTTCACCTCCCTGGATGAAGGAATATAGGGCTGTTGAGGACATCCGCAATTGAAGTGTTTGTGATGGTGTCATGATCTCGGTGGTGCGCACTCTAGGACCACCAGCACACTCAAACAAGTATCCAGTTCTCAGCCGGTGTGGCAGACTTCGTGGCACTATCACTTGTGGATGAGTGCACAATCAAATGAGAAATGGATGATGGTGGTTACGATGTCAAAATGTATAATCAAGACGTCTGTGTTTAAAAGCCTGTTGTAATATAAGAAATGTACAGAATTAATAAACGGTGTTATAAACTCTTTTTTTAAAATCTATGTGTAATATGGGAATTTGCATTGTGAGGGGGACTCGAGGCGGGGCTCGAGTATAAAATCCGGCTCCTTTTCAGCACACATGATCACTATTCATGAAGTTTGAAGCAGAGTCTTCTGGTCCTGTGTTTCTTTGTCTCTTGGTTCTGGAGCACTTCCAGGAAAAAGTCACCTCAGGAGTCCTTTGCCGTTGGCCTCTTCTGTCAAACCTTTGGTGCCTTCCAACCGGATTCTGCAAAGTGGAGCGGATTCCACTGAGTTTAGGAGATCAGCCGGGTCTCACATGGTAAGGGCCTAGTTGACCATTTGAATATTTTGGGAAGAAAAATTTCAATGTAAACTATGTGACAAAATCTTGATGACACTTTGAAAGTAAGTTTTCAAGGAGTTTCAGGAATAAACAAACTGTGAATTCAACGGTAAAAACTAAAGACAAAGGTAAGGAGGAAAGCACTTTAGATTCCCTTGGTATAAAAGTAGTTTGTGTCTGCATATTGTCTCTCTAGAATCAGGGTGACAGGACACTGTCTGCTGCCGGACTTATGGAGAGAGAGAGACAAGATGACGCAAAGTGGTATGTTCTTGTTTCAAAAGACCTAAAGACTGAGATTAATTGATAAAAAATGACTGTTTATATAAGAACAACAATTCATAAGGTTTGTTTTGCTATTACAGCAGCTATTCTGGATAACCCCAAAAACTCCCCCAAGGAAAAGGTTAATAATATATGTTCATCTCAATTAGTAATAGAAAGGGAATTTAAGCACTAAAGATTTTAAACATTTAATTCTTCTCTTTCAGATCTCCCATCAAGTTGTTCCGTCCCCCAACACACTTTCCCTCACCTGGCCACTCCAATCCTCTGTGCCAAAAAGGCAATCAGAGATGGTCGTGTCTGGAGGTGGACCCTAAGGATCTTTGTGAAAGCTCCAATAAAAAGGTCATCACTGACGGATCGATCTGATAGCTGCAAGCAGTCATAAATAACACTGAGTTGTACGGTTATCTGTCCAGTGGGCTTTGTAGCTCAGTACCTCGTCACCAACATGAGGTAAGCAAATTTGCACAGAGAAGATGCACAACAAGATTGTTTATTGCAGAGCACACACAACTCGATGTGCCACAGCAGTGACCCCAAAAACTGACTTATTCAAAGGTAAGCAAAAAGGTAAATAGAGATTGTAAAATGAAACACATCCCAAAGGCAAGCAGTCACTTTCACACCACAGAACCAAGGCAAAGGTATACACACTACAATACTACTTACTACAGCTTCATTGAATTATTCCTGCCCCTACCACAGTTTTCACTGTGCATCTGTACCTTGTTTCTCTCCCTGGCTCCCCTTCTTCATCTCTTATTTTTCTTCTACAACTAAAAGAAAATCTACTGCAACTTCTTTTAATTTCCTTTTAGTCTCGGAAAACTCCTTTTCAGCTTTTTGAACGTTAATTAGTAATTTATAATTTAGTAGCGGGTATTTATGTTTGTAGGGGAATTGGGTTGAAGTTTATTTAAATTATAATTGATTTAAGTTTAATTTTAATTCATTTTTTATTGTAAATTAAATATTTAATTGAATGTTAATTGTTTAAATTGTTTTATTGGAGGGCATGGCCAAGTTAGCGGTGGTGTAACCGCTACTGTGGATCGCTGACGCATGTGGGCCAGTACACACCATTGGTGCCGGAACGAGAGCAGTGGTGGAGCTGGTGGCTCCAGCCATTGTTGTGAGACGCCAGAGTGCTGAATCCTGGCTCTGGGACTGCTGCATTGTGGCTTGCACTTTAGAGGACGAGACTGTAGACCTACTCGCCGGAGCTCCAAGATGACACCCGTTCCGTGAATGCACTTGAAGTGCCTGGGTAATGTGACGGTACCGCCCACGTTCCAGGAAGAGGCTGGACTGGTGACTGCTGCCCAGGGAAAACGGAGGAGGGTTGTTTTGGGCATGGGCTCATTGCTGCGAGGTAAGTACTGCCATATAGGGTCCACCACCGGCGTGCCACGAAGCAAAGGCATTGAATAGCCCTGGGGTGGCTGCCATTTCCCCTCTAGCACAGACTCCCTTACCACACACACGGACTGGCCCCTGGAGTACAAGAGGATGCACGTGCCAGAAGCAGGACCTCCTAGTGGAGCTTGTGCCTCCAGTGCGACACTCTGGCCATGCAACATGGCCTCCCACCACCTGCCAGATGGCATCAAATCCTATACTCAGCTTCTGCCAGACCGGGGTGCCCCATGTCGCAATATGGCAGTGAGTTGCTCCAAGAAAGACACACCCATTAAAGATATGCTGAGCAAACCCCCGACCAAGAAACCTGAGCTTCGTCCTGGCACTCCACCCCCTCTTTCCTACCAGGATACAGCCCCTGACTCTGATGCTCCGGCAACTGAGGAGCCGATGACTCGCACATTCATGGAACAGCTCTTTGGGGCCTTGAGGGAGGATATTGTGGCACTCAGGCGCAACATGGCCACCGATGTCAAGGGGATTCAGAAGGAGTTAGGAGAAATGGGGCAAAGACTGGACATCCTGGAGTGGTCCAGCGACCGTATAGAGGAGGATATCGACAAGCACAAGTGAGAGATGTTGGAACTGAGAGATAAAAATGAAAAACTATATTACCACCTGGAGGACCTTCAAAATAGGCCACGCCATTCCAATAGCAGTGTGTCGTTGCAAGCGGAGTTAGGGAAATTGGAGGAATGTGTGACAAGGCTCTTCCAGCAACTGTTACGGGAGCTGGTGGACAAAGACATTCCACTGGAGGGCACACACGGCTATTAGACCGGCAAAAACTCCCAGCTTGACCCCGAACATCCTTATCTGCCTCCACTCCTACAAACAAAAAGAACTGATCATGGCTGCCGTCAGGGACCTGCCTGTCAACACTTTGGAATGCGCAAAGGTTAGCATCTTCCAGGATTTTCCTCCACTCACTCTCCAGCAATACAGAGCATTACAGCTGGTCACGACCTTCCTGTGAGATGGGAGTTCATTATTAATAGGGATACCCTTTCCGACTTCATTTTTTGTGGAACAAAGAGACTCATGCAGTTTGCACTGTTGAGGAGGTGCTCTTGATCCTATGCCTGGAACTGGCCTTGGAGGCCGAGACTATCGCCATAAGTCCTGGTCACCCTCCCTCTCCACCAAAAGATGAAAACGACAGTCACACAATGTGAAGTCCTCAGCGGCCAACGCTTCAGCATCTGAAAGCCATAAGGAACGAGCGGTGCTCCTGTGACAGCTGCAACGACAGTGGAGTGCGGCAGAGAATTAAAATAACTGACTCCTAGCTAACTGCAGCGGACGACATCTGCTGGCGCTCAATTGCAGGCATGGACTGGGCCCCTGCTTTCCAGGCGATGCTAGCACCACGGTCGCAGTTGAACTCTAATGCATCCTCATGCAGCAGGGCTTCACCGCTTCCTCCCAACTTGCTGCAGAGATGGCAGACTGCCTGGATCACTGACCCTCATCTATTAGAATGTTGGTTCCCAGGAATGGGAACACTGCTGTTATGTTGTTCTCTTTGTTTTCCCCTACTCTTTTTTCAACTGCTCCCCCCTTAACCGCTCTAGCTATAACCAATACCCTTAGCCAGTCCCATATGAGCATGTGTGTTAATTACCCCCTGTCTCTCTGGCCACTCCCAATAGCCGGGGCTTCCTGGATCACACTATCTCATGATCAAAATCCTTAACCTTTGTGTCCAGGGCCCCAACTCCCCAGTGAAGAGGCTGGCACTTCTTTCTATGCTTAAAGGAACCAAATGCAATATATCCAGGAGACCCATCTCCTCCAGAGGGATTGGCATTGCCTGCACTCTCACTGGTTCGACTGCCAGTTCTTCTCCTCGAGGTCTCAGAAATGTGCTGGGGTGGCGGTCCTTCTGCCACTCATTTCCCAGGTCGAGTCTTACAGATGCATGCCAAGATCACTGGCTGAATGCTTGCCCTCAGGCTTACTCTACACTCCTACACATTTACAATAGCCACGGAGTATGCCCCTAATGATCTTTAAGAGACGTTCTTATTAGACGTTATGGGAAGGGTATTGACGTCCCCATACACAGACAATCTGCTAGGCGGATATTTTAATTTAGTGCCAGATGCACTTATGGATAGATCAGCCCAAAGAATATGTCAAACCGGAGCCTTTTCTGGAGCCAATCTGCACTGGATGAAAAATATGGGGCTTGACGATGTGTGGTGGACTAAACACCCCACTGACAAGGTGTACACTTTTTACCCTACGGCCCACCAAACATATGTTTGCATAAACCTCTTCTTGACATCCCCATGTTTGGTCGCAGCTGTTGTGGGAGTAGACCTGGGTACAGCTGCCCTATCTAACCACTTTCCTATCTTCATAACCTTACGCCGTATCACCCAACACAATCTAGCGCCTGGAGTCTGAATTCCAGACTTTTACATCACACCTCAGTCACCACCGAGATTACCACAGCAATGCATGCTTTCCTAGCTGTCAATAATACACCAGACACACTCATTGCTTTACTATGGGATTTGTGGGATTCCTTTAAGGCAGTTATAACAGGCACTTTCACTGCCTTATCCATATGTCACAATAGAGACAGTACTGCGAAGAGACAGGTACTGGAGGGATGGGTGAGGGATCTTGAGGAAGAACATAAAGGCTCAGGCACCCCCCAGGTTCGGCGTCAACTCACATCAGCACGTATGGAACTTAAATCTTTAGACATGGATAAAGCTAAGTATGCCTTATTATGCACTTAACAAAAGTTCTACGTTGGGGGTAAGAAAGCAGGTCGCCTGCTCCCCCACAAGTTGTGTGCCCAAGCACTTAGGCAACGAATAACAGAAATCAAGACACCGGGCGGCAGATTTACAAGCCCCTTGTGCCACTTTTGCGTCACTTTTCCCATGTTAAAAATGACGCAAAAGTGGCTCAAGGGGCTTGTAAATCTGCCCCCACATTGTCTACCAAGGCTTGCAGATCGCATATGAATTTGGACGCTTCTACACCACATTGTACACAGCGAAGACTCTTGATGTGGAAGAGGTTGCCTGCTACATTGCACCTCTCCTTTCAACACAAATCCCTGACAGGGACGCTGAGAAGAACGATTGTGATATCCAAACGGCAGAAGTGTTGGCGGCCATAGCCCGGTTACAGTTGAGAAAGGAGATGATCAAGATGGCTACCCTGCTGACTTTTATAAGTCCTTTGCACCCATACTAGCCCTCCTTCTGGCCCACTTATGCAATTCCTTTAGCTCCTCAGGTACCCTCACTGACACCATGAAAGACGCCATTATCACAGTGATTCCCAAACTGGGGAAAGACCCGGTACACTGTGCCACTTACCACCCCATATCTTTGCTGAATGTGGATGCCAAAATTGTCACTAGCATACTAGCAGTCCACCTAGCCCCCTACATGCAGGGCTTAGTTGACCCCGATCAGGTGGGATTCATCCCTGAAAGATGCTGCAGTGACAATACCAAATGCCTCTGCCAACTCGTAGGCAAATCCCAAGTATCATGCATACCTGCAATACTGTTATTGGTCGATGCTAAAAAAGCATTTGGCCATGTGCATTGGTCATATTTGCAGGAAGTACTGGCCAAGTTTGGCCTAGGCCCCTATTTTCAGCAATGGGTATGGTGTAATTATGCTGCACTAAGAGCACAGGTTAGGGTCAATGGCGTGTGGTTGAATACTTTCACTATCTTGTGAGACACTAGGCAAGGCTGCCCCTCCTTTATTTTGCCCTGTATATGGAACCATTGGTGGAGAGAAAATGGGGCAATCCTCAGATAACGGGCATCTGGATGGGAGGAAGGGAACACAAACTGGCCATGTTTGCAGATGATCTCATGATATCACTTACCCACCACTTGGCGTCTCTCCCACACCTAGTCTCAGAATTAGAAACTTTTAGTAGAATCTATGGCTTTAAAGTTAACCTTCAGAAAACATTGATACTGAGTCTCACAGTCCTGCAGGCGGATTGGGCTGAACTTTACCACCTCTTCCTATTCCTCTGGGCTATGCCGGGGGTCCCCTACTGGGCCTGCAAATCCATTCCACTCTGGAAAAAATTGCAGAGCTTACTGATGGATCTCTCCTTTCCACTGCCAGGATAGACCTGCAATCATGGACGGGGGTGGGGTGGTTCTCTCACTTGGTCGAGGAAACTGGCAGCAGTGAAAATGACTCATCTGCCAAATATATTGTATAGGATGCAAATGCTGCCACTCCAGCCCCCTTACACATGTCCTAGGAAAGATACAAAATTAATTGAGCGTTACATATGGGACAGCAAAAATCTCAACCACCCAAGAGACAAGCTTATTGGGCACAGAAGGAGGGTGGTTTGGGAATACCGCACTTGACACATTTCTACCAGGTGGCGCAAATTAGATATATGGTGGAATGATCACAGCCCTCGTTGGAGAAGCACTTGTGCTTCATAGACCAGGCCATCGCAGGGATACATATTTGGAAGATACCCTGACTCTCTAAACCACACAGACCAATGGGGGTCTACATCTCTCTAGTAATCCAGGCAACAGTGGACACCTGGGACAAAATACAGACCTCAAAGAAACTGTCCTCATGAGTCTCACCCCAAACACGACTCTTGAGAATGCTGCTTTTCTCCCCGCCAACCAGGGCACATATTTTTTGCAGTGGCATCTCACTGGTTGTAAAAGGGTGGATGACATCTTTGACTTAGAAGGCCAATTGGACTTTGCCCAAGTCCAATCGGACTACAATATCCCCACCAGCGCACACTGGCAATAACTAGCCATTAGGCATTGGGTCATGCAACCACACATTAAAGCACATGGAAGCCTGCCACTCACTTCTTTTTAGCGGTAGCTTCTCACTTGCACTTCAGATAAGAAACTCCTCTCTACACATTTCTTAATACCACACAACACAAGGTAACATCCTCAGCATAGCAGCAATGGGAGGCTGAATGTGAACACCCCTTTACCTCAGAGGAATGGGCAGATATTCTCCACCACACAAACACCTCCAACAGCAGTGCCACTGGCAAGGAGACACTCATAAAAATGATGCATTATTGGTACTACACACCAGAGATACTTGCCAAGTGGAAGCCAGGAGGGGACAACAGGTGTTAGCGGTGGTGTGGTCAATCTGGGACTCTGACGCATATCCTTTGGCAATGCCCTGAACTGCAGCATTATTGGTCAGAGCAGCATTATTGGTCAGAGGTCTTAGCGGATATCGATGAGATGTATGACTCTACTATCCGCATTCCCCAAGCTACATCCTGTTGGGGCTCCCTAATGCACTCATCTGAAGTCATCAAGAAGTGGAGTCATCACTCTTGCACTTTGTGCAGCA
The DNA here is from genome assembly GCA_963921515.1 of Calotriton arnoldi. Taxonomy (NCBI): domain Eukaryota; kingdom Metazoa; phylum Chordata; class Amphibia; order Caudata; family Salamandridae; genus Calotriton; species Calotriton arnoldi. The sequence continues at coordinate 1,771,198 of CAWUFW010001024.1, read as the reverse complement.
AAACAAACAATGTTGGCTAGATTGGGACAAACACTATCCCATCAAGATTAGACTGGCTTCACAAGTTATGGGGTTTACTGGGCATGGAAAAATTAACTGCAGTGATTGACCACAGATTGCTGTAATTCGATAAAACATTGGGACCATGCATATGCTTCCTTCCCCAGGAATTCAGAGAATTGTCCTGCCCAAAATACTTACAAGTACTCTGCCTCACACAGGAAGAACAGGTTCCCACAGGAGAGGTGTTAGCCAATTCCTGACTGCCCTACTGTGGCTAATGATTGCAATACACTACACTACCTGATTGTTGCGTACACTATCCCTCTATCCGATCCTGCCTGGCCCACCAGACTTTTCCTCAATCCTTTCTCCCTCTGCCTCTCCCTAGTTATGTCTTGAGTCTGGATTATTTTGCCCCACCGGCCAGTGAATGTAGGTGGTAAATCTTGTATTGTTGATACTCCGTTTTGCAAAAACCTTAATAAAACAGAGTTAAACCATTAATGGTTTTATTGTTTATTTTTTATTTTATTTATTTAGGTTTAAGTTTTAATTGTTAATGCATATTTTAATTTTTAATACTTTTGTTAGCAATTTATATTTTAGTTGTGTGATGTTGGTTTGTTGGGGAATAGGATGGGAAGTTACTGAAATTAAATTATTCCTTTGTTTAGTGTAATAATTGATTAACTGATGGTTATACACACTATAAATTGTTTGTTTAGTTTGTAATATATTTGTTCATTTCAAATATCTATCAATTTATTTTTGTATGATTTATTAATGTTTTCAAAATATTTTTTATTTAACATTTTTTTAATTGCATTTTCCTTATTTTTCCTTTTTTTATTTATCTTTCTTTGGTGTTTGGGGGTTTTTTGGTTGTAAATTGGGAAGTTATATTACTTTCACTTAATTTAAAGTTTTATTATTTTGCACATTATTATATATTTTTAATGCATTTGTTTAGTTTACATATTATGTATTTTTTATATAAAATATAGGTTCTGTTGTTAGGTATTTAATTGCCTTGTAAAAATGATTATGATTTGGAATGGTATATTCGCGCTGGAAGTGAAGGGGGCCTGTTGCCACACAGTGCTTGCTGCATCTGCTCTACTGACCCTGGCGGGAGCGTAAGCCCAGGGCGCTGTATTGTTCTCCCAAGAACTCACCTCACTGTGATAACTTAGATCGTCACCCACCCTGGTGGGACTACAAGCCCCAGGGTGCAACGCGTGGAAGACCAGCCCCACTCACACAGGTGTTGCAGGTGAGGGGGAGGAGTTTCGACCGCTCTACAAAGAGCAGCCTCTCCCTTCGAGGCGCGGGACGCGCTGGAAGTGAAGGGGGCCTGTTGCCACACAGTGCTTGCTGCATCTGCTCTACTGACCCTGGCGGGAGCGTAAGCCCAAGGCGCTGTATTGTTCTCCCAAGAACTCACCTCACTGTGATAACTTAGATCGTCACCCACCCTGGTGGGACTACAAGCCCCAGGGTGCAACGCGTGGAAGACCAGCCCCACTCACACAGGTGTTGCAGGTGAGGGGGAGGAGTTTTGACCGCTCTACAAAGAGCAGCCTCTCCCTTCGCTGCGCGGGACGCGCCCGGGCCAAGGGCGGGCCCGTCCTGCGCCCATCATCGCCAGGAAGAGGCAGGGCAGGGTCACCCCCCTTTCGCCTCCTATTTGACCCAGGGGAACTGCTAAACATCAAATAAGGTACTGTGCTGATCTATGTGAGCGCACTACTCCTTGAGTGAAACCCGGGCCTTGAAAGACACTAAACGTACTGAAACACTTGCTACGTGGGACTGACTGCGTCTCACCCCCGTTTCTGATATTATTTGTTTGTTTTGACTTTTTATTGTGCTTACCCAACTCACTGATAGTGCTATTATGGGTAAAAGGAAAACCATGGAAGGATCGGGGGGGGGGCAAATGGAGCACCTGGCGGGGCGAGTAAGGGGAAAAAGAAAAAGGCAAAGAAAACCACCAAGAATATTACCAATAATTGTGTGATTGATAGAATTGAGACCCTTATCACAGAATGCGAAGGGATTCTAGTCGCGGAATTGCCGGCGACCACTGGTGTCACCAAATCCTCATTTGAGAGGGGCTGTAGGCAACTGCGTCCAACTATAATACCCTCAATGTTTCAGAAATCCCCCCACAACCGTGCCTTATCTAGCAGTGAGGCTGACCACTCTACATTACGGCAAGGGGAAGTTGCTTCTATTCAGCACAATAATCCACTGTGTATCGATTCTGTAAATAATTTAGAGCCCTCTGTCATCATTTGTTCCAACCGCTTTGCGGCACTCGCTGAGGCTCCGGACACTCTGGAGGAATTAGTGCACCAATGTTCAACCCCAAGCCCAAGTATTACTGAAAGCTCATCTGAGCAAACAGAAATCGGTGTTCCTACACCTGAAGATCCCATGCAGATTGTCAGCGCGCTTAGGATAGAAATAGGCGCGATGAGGGTGATGATTGAGGAGCTAGTGGCTGTAGTCAATTCAATTATTCCGGGTTGCACGTTACATCAGCCTGCAGCTAGTCACCCACCCAATTTCCATCTCCAACAGGAACTCACAAACGCACAAAAAGAACGAACTATCGCTCACAAAGGTTCTCTCCCATCCCCCACAGCACCCGCCGTCCAGGCCCTTAAGGTATCCAGCTATAAACAGGCGATTTCCTCTCAAGCCACTGTTTCCACTGGTCAGGTAAAACATCCTCCTATGCAAATTAACACAAAGTACACTAGACCTATTAATATATTAGCAAGTCCCTATCAGCGCCCCAAAGATTCCTGTTATTCAGAAAAATCTTTAAATCCCCCATCTGCACAGACATGTACAGTCTTCATGGTCAATGTCCCCAAGCTTGATATGCATGGTGACCGTGAAAATGAAGACTCTTTAAAAAATAAGGCTATACATTGGATTCGTCATGTCAGGGGCTGTCGATCCCTGATACGAGACAACATAGTCAGGGCACGGAGATGTATGCATTACAACCAACCTCTGGATCACATTGAACTAACCCTGTCAAAGCCCGATTTGGCCGCAAACTTGCTAGCACTAGAATATCGGACTTGCCCTCCAGGGCCCTCAGCCATTCAGTTCAGAAGGTTTCCAGCAAATGCTGATACTAGGGCACAGGGCGAAGCACCAAAGTCGAGTGTAGAAGGAGTGACCACACTAGATGCCAACGATTGACTGAGAATAGTCCCTGCCTTACATCTAGAGTCTATGGACACCCCCCACAATAGCAATCCAAGTACCCCCCCCAAGCACACAACTTCCAACTGTTTTTGACCAATTATTGATTAATTCAACCCATACTGATCACATTAGTTGTTACACGGATGAGACGAGGGATCAAATTGTAGTCTCAAACATGGGCACAGATAGGAGTGTCTCTAATGCTCTCCACGTTCTATCGCACCAACCACAAGCAATATTCTCACGAGAGGTTGCCCCCGGTTTGGCCCCTCAATCACAGCTTAAGATTATTTCCTGGAACGTAGCCGGACTTAGCAGTAAATTGCTATTGCCCGACTGGAACAAACTAATAGAAGGCCAAGACATCTGCCTCTTCCAGGAAACTTGGAGCTTAGTCCCCCTTTATAAATCTGGTTATACCTGTTTTTTTTTACCAGCTGTCACCACAGGCCAAGGACGCCCCTCGGGAGGCCTGACTGTTTGGGTTAATATTGCTCTGGGTTGTAGAATTATCGAACGAAACTGTGCAAATCCAGATATAATGAGGCTCACCATCAACGGCAAAAAAGGAGCCATAACTCTTGAGCTGTTTAACGTATATGTAAGGGGGACAAAAGGGGGTGCGTCCTCAGCTATTGTTTCATCTCTAGAGCAAGAGTTATCTAGTTGTGATCCCGATTCACATCTTGTGATAGCTGAAGACTTTAACTGTACGTTCGAGCCTCTTAGTACGGAGTATATGTTGGGGTTGGAGGAGGACGATATAAGATGGGGTATCCCCCCCTAAGTATTCCCCCCATTAAAAGATGGTCATGGGTTGTAATCCAGCTGAATGCTCTTGCTCTGGAATTTGGGCTGAGGGCTGTAAACGGTAGAACACCGTCGGATGCTGAAGGGGCTTGTACATATAATAGAATCAGCTGCCCCTCTCGCATCGACTACATCTTAATAGATGTAAGATTGTGGCGAAGCACGATTGACATGGAAGTTGTCCCTACTATCGACAGCGACCACAACCCCCTCTGTCTGACTACGAAGGCCCTTTGGACCTCTTATTGCCCTGCCCCTGATGCAACTAATAATTTGGCGACCAAGGAAGTGGTCCCCTCTAATTGTAGGAGATACCTTAAATGGCCTAAAGTTGCTGTTAATGACTTAAAAATGGCTGGAATTAAACGAACCCTGGTAGAAAGCATAGCCAACTTACAGGAGGCATCCCTTAATCCCGATGCCCCAGAGATAGCCCTGGATATTTACACGAGAACTGTAGAGCAGATGGGGTCTTTTTTTAAAATAGTTGCTGCCCTAATACCGGAAAAGCACGTCCAAAAAGCGGGCAGGCTTGGTTCACAAAAATTTGTAGACAAAAAAGGAAAGCCCAACCTTAGCTATTAAAAGTGGAAATTGTCCTCGTGTCCAAACTGCCAGGAAGGAGTATAAAGTAGCATTGCATAGTGCAAAATTACAGTGGGAAGAATCCCACTGGCAGAACCTCAAAGATGCTAGTTTAGAAAAGGATGCTAACTTATTTTGGAATCTCGTTAGGGGGGCTAATAGGAAAGATCTTGATTCAATCCCCAACCACATATCAAGCCTAGATTGGTTCGACCATTTCAGAAAACTATACACGGGGTCAGACATATTATATCAGGGAGGGCCTCGTGACCAGCCAATTCCCTGCTCCGCTCTAAACACCAGTGACTACTTTAGTCTAAATGAAGTAGAAGGGGCAATTAAAAGAATTGTGCCGTCAAAAGCCCCTGGACCGGATGGTCTTCCGGGGGATTTACTTCTTGCGAACTCCAGTGATTGGGCAAAATATATTACGCTCCTAATTAATTCCATCTGTAAAGGATGCCCTATACCCGAATCGTGGAAGGGTGCCGAAGTAGTGCCTATTTTTAAAAAGGGAGCTAGGGAGGACCCTGCCAACTACCGACCGATTAGCTTGATTGATGCTATTCAAAAAGTAGTTGGTAGGGTGCTGCTGCAGAGAATTCACTCTTGGGCCGAGGATGAGAATATCCTCTCCCACTACCAGGCGGGTTTTAGGACTAGAACCGGGACAGTTGACCAGGCGTTCAGGCTGCTCCTCATTTATTGGAAGGTAGTCGTGATAGGTGGAGGCAGTCTTTATCTTGCTTTCATTGACTTGAAGACTGCCTTCGATTTGGTCCCCGGGAACAATTATGGAAAGTTTTGGGTGAGATGGGTATTCCTTTGTTTATTTTGAATCTGCTTGTCCGATTGCATGAGGGCAACTATGCTCAAGTGAGGTGGGGGTCACAAGAGCAAAAAACCGATAAGATTGCAGTGAACAGAGGAGTACGCCAGGGCTGCGTTATGGCGCCTACCCTATTTTCCCTATATGTGAACGGGGTGGTTAGTTTCCTTCAGGAGATTCCAGCTGACGCCCCGGTCCTGGCAGGAGATAGAGTACCCACACTCCTGTTCGCAGATGATACGCTGTTGATTTCCAAGACCCCGGTCGGGCTACAGAGACTTTTAGACAGGTTCCAGCTCTTTTGCACCTCAAGGGGTTTGATTATTAATACCACAAAGACTAAATTAATGACATTCAACCCCTATGAGCGCTTTAGGCATATTTTTACCTTGGGTGGAACATGCTTGGAAAGAGTTAGCACTTTTGATTACCTGGGCATCCGACTCTCCGACACAATGCACTGGAATCCCCACATTAACAAGATGCTTTTAAGTCATAAACGTGTGGCTGGGGCAATAGGCAGAGAACATCGCTCCTCACAGAGCAGACCTGTTGCCCCAGCGCTCACTATCTACGCTGCAAAGGCAGTTAGCTCTTCCCTTTATGGCGCAGAATTGTGGGGGTTTAACAATGTGCAAGAGATCTGTAGATCTGAACATAAGTTTCTGAGAGAGTTAGTGAGCCTTCCCAGAAATGTCCCACTTAAGCCCCTGATGAGTGACATGGGAAGACGCTCTTATAAAGATATTGCCAGATTAAGACCGCTGCTTTATTGGGCCCGCTTGTTGCGAACTACTGAACTCGCCAAATATGCCGCCGCATTTAAAGAAGTAAATAGCTTAGACTGCAATCACAGGGTTAGCTGGCTTACCAATATTAAGAAATTAGTACTTGCCCTAGGTCTCAGAGACTCTTGGGAGGGCCAGAACCCACCCGGTAAGGATGAACTTAAAAAGGTATATTGGGCCTGGGTCGACACACAGGAACTTAGTAACCCTAGTGCAGGTAGGATGGCAGATGATTTTTACCAGATCAAAGAGCATATATTTTTAGAGCCATATTTAGATTTTATTCGGATCCCAAGAGATAGGGCACTCTATATACAGTTCAGGGTTGGCTCCCTTTTAGTCCGTGAGCTAACTGCAAAATGGAGCCCACCTCGTCAGACAATTGCGGATTGCCCTTGCTGTGAGACACCAAAAGAGAGCGTGGCCCACCTCATGTTCGCATGCCCAGCATATTCCAGGGCCAGATCAAGATGGCTAAAACCAATCTGTAGACAACTGGGCACCTCGGATCATAGTGTTGCCTTGCAGATCTTGAAATCAGATCCAAGAGCTCTCTTTGTCTGTGGCGTGGCAAAGTATCTCGGCTGTATTTGGCTTGTCAGGTCTAAATTCTTGCGTAGGGAGGTATGAATTTATAATGTGAATGTATTTTTATATAATTTTAAAATGCCATCAGATAGCTTTAAAAGATGTATGCTCTTATTTTTTTCTTAACCAAATTCGTTTATCAAATTATATTTTAAAATTCATCAAATGTACAAATGAACTTTCCACCTTGGCCCAGGGATTACTGTGTTGCTGCTAATATTTATTAACAAAATGATTAATTTTTTGTATATTGTCCCTGGATGGAATGTATATATTTACCCTTTTACCGTCTTTATGATAACTCGTATCTTTTATTTTTGGCTTATATGAATGAATTGCTTTTATGATACTTGTTATCGAAATAAAGCTATACAACAGGTATATTTAATCCCACCAAAGTCCAACACTTTTTCTATTATTGCATGGATTTGAGTGAGAATAGTAAATCTAACTCCTCTGAAGTCCAACACTTTTCCTACTATTGCTTAGACTGCAAAGGGAATGATGAATCTAACCTCTGAATTTCAAACTTTCTCAACTGTTGCTTACACTGGACTGAGAATAATAAACCTAACCTCTCCGAAGTCCAACACTTTCTCTATTGTGGCTTAGACTGGAGTGGATATAGTAAATTTAACCCCTCCCAAATACAACACCTTCCCTACTGTTGCATACATTAGAGTGGGAAAAGAAAATAAGACTTCTACGAAGCCCAACACTTTTCCTACTGTTGCTTACACTGGAGTGGCAATGGTAAACTTAACTCTTTCTCTACTGTTATTTAAATTGAAGTGGAAATAGTAAATCTAAGTCTTCTGAAGTCCAACACTTTTCCTACTGTTGCACACACTGGAGTGCAAATAGTAAATCTAACCTCTCTGAAGTCCAACACTTGCTCTACTGTTGCCTAGATTGGAGTGGTGCATAGTAAATCTAACCCTTCCGATGTCAAATGTTTTCCCTATTGTCTCTAAGATTGGAGTGGAAATAGTAAATCTAACCCCTTCAAAGATCCAACACTTTCCTAATGTTGGCTGGACTGGATATATATTAAATAATTTTAAATAGTTGTTTAAATTTTTTGTTTCTACTTTGTAATATTTCATTTTTGAAATGCTTATATTATTTTTATAACGTGTATGTGCAATTTGAAATTTAAGATTAATATTTTCCTTCAATTAATTATTATTTTTACTCTATAGTTTGCAATATTTTCTTTTCTTATTCTTATTGTTAATTTTGTTATTTTTTTAAAATGGTTAAAATATTGTTATTATTTAACATGTTTGACTAGGTCATTTAGTATTGGAAGTTATCCTCAAGTTGTAGTTCATTTTGGGCATAAATAGTAGTTACTTGAGATGACTATAACTAGTGAATTAAATTTTGTTTTGGTCTAAATCAGTATGTTTTAACTGACATTTTCGCCTAATTAAAACTTCCTTTTAACCTTTTTTTTGTGGTGGAAATAAAGATATATATATATATATATACATATATATACATATATATACATATATATATATATATATATATATACATATATATATATATATACATATATATATATATATATACATACATATATATATACATATATATATATATATATATATATTCACTGAAAAAACCATAGGTTTCAGGGACGTTATAGTTACAAATTAGCATTTAAAAAACCTTTGAAATTCACTGAAAAAACCATAGGTTTTAGGGACAGTTATAGTTAGTTGGACATTGCACTCGTACAAAACCCGTGAAATTCCCCCGTTATAGTTAGTCCAGCTAACTATAACTCGCGCCCCGCAATGCACTGCTGATGACGTCACATATTACATCACTCATGACATGGTCAGTGACATCACTGATGACATCACTGATGACATCTCAAATGACATCACTGATGACATCATCCAGTGACTGTGTGTTTCTGTAAAGTTTAAATATGTTTAATATATATAGGGAAAGGCGTATTGAAGAATGAGTGGGTGTATAAGTGTCTGAATGGATGATTTAGTACGTGAGTGACTGACTCTACAAGTGAGTGATTAAACGTATCTTACTGAATGCATGGGTTAGTGACTAAACTGTGCGAATGTCTGTATCCGTCTGTTTGTTGGTGTGTAAGTGGATGCATGGATTTGCGACTAGCTACATGAGTGTCTATATGGATTATTGATTGGTTCTCTGAGTATCTGTATGGCTGCCTGAGTGTTTGTGTGGGTGGGGTGTGTGTGGGTGGGGTGTGTGTGGGTGGGGTGTGTGTGGGTGGGGTGTGATTCACTGGGTGCATGATTTCAAGAGTGCATCTGTGATGGACTGCTTGGGTGGGTGAGTGTGTGTATGGGTGTGTTAGTGAGTGAATGTATATCTCAGTGGTACATGTGCGAGTAACTACATATGTAAAAGGCAGTATATATGTGTGTTAGAGTATTTAAATGGCTATAAGTGAGAGTGTGTTATTGTGAGAGTGGCTGTATGGATGCGTGTGTGATTGTATCAGTTATTGTATCAGAGCGTAAGAATGTGCTAGTATTTGTATGAGTAAGTGAGCTGGTGTGTGTATAACTGTATAGGTGAGTAAATGGGTGTGTGATTAATGTTTTGCATGACTGACTAGGTGTGTGAGTACCTCTATGGATGAGTGGCGGTGTGTGAGTGTTTATATAGGTGTATGAGTGCATATGATAGTCCTGTACTGAGTGACTGTAAGTATGAGTGACTGTACAGGTGAGTGAGTGGATGTGTGTGTAGACCTAAGAATCAGTGAGTTGGTATGTAGTTTTTGGTGTTGGAGTGTCTATGGTTTTGCGAATGGCAGTCTGTAATTTAGAGTGGGTGTATCAAAAGTTATATTAGGGTGTGAGAAGATGCATGAAATTATCACATGGATGATGTCATCAGTGATGTCATTTGAGATGTCATCAGTGATGTCATCAGTGATGTCACTGACCATGTCATGAGTGATGTAATATGTGACGTCATCAGCAGTGCATTGCGGGGCGCGAGTTATAGTTAGCTGGACTAACTATAACGGGGGAATTTCACGGGTTTTGTACGAGTGCAATGTCCAACTAACTATAACTGTCCCTAAAACCTATGGTTTTTTCAGTGAATTTCAAAGGTTTTTAAATGCTAATTTGTAACTATAACGTCCCTGAAACCTATGGTTTTTTCAGTGAATTTCAAAGGTTTTTTAAATGCTAATTTGTAACTATAACATGTCTGAAACCTACGGTTTTTTCAGTGAATTTCAAAGGTTTTGTAAATGACAATTTTTAAATGTATTAATTGTTATATTAATTTTTTTCATACTGATTTACTACATTTTTAGAAACAATTTTTTTTTACATATTTTATTTTTTAAATTACATTGTAATTACATTATACATTACATTACAAAAAATACTTTCTCAGAATGAATTACTTTAGTTTAAATACTTTGCACATAGGCAATAGACTTTTAAGTACAGTAGTTACAGTTGTTGCAATGGGCAACACATTTTCAAACACAATGCAACATTCAGCTCAATGTGAATTTCTAGTTAAATGCAATTAGTTACTTTATGGATTACTTTTCTAACCACAGGACTGGATCCTAGATTCACTCCTGGGACATCTCCTATAAACAGTTGAGTAAAAGCGTTTTGGTTACAGTCGTGATTTTTAAGGAATATTATTGTACTTTAAAAGTTGACACTTTGAAACTTTTTCTCATAGAATCACCAATGTTATCCTATGGAAGGAAATTCACTTAGAAGGTAAAAACTGTTATCGTTACTTTTTCTTACTCAGTGTTGGATCCTGGATCCAGCACTGGTGCATCTCCTGTAAACAGTTGAAAGAATGCGTTTAAGTCATACAGGCGATTTTTTAGGAATATTTGTAGTTTGTGAAAATCGACACTTTGAAACTTTTCTGCTGAAAACCAGACAAAGGATTCCTATGGAAGAAAATATAAGTTACTGGTAAGTACGGTTAAAATTACTTTTCAGGGTCAGTGCTGGGCTAAAAGATGCAGCACTGGGTTCTCTCCTGATAACAGGTGAGTAAATTGGAATTCGTACTTTGGTTGATTTTAGAGGAATATTATAAAGTTCCAAAACTCCACACTTAGAAGAATTTCCAAGTGAAACCAGTCAATGTTAGCCTATGAAGGAAATTCAAGTTACCGGTAAGTACGGTTAAAATTACTTTTCAGGACCAGTACTGGGCTGAAAGATGCAGCACTGAGGTCTCTCCTGATAACAGGTGAGTAAATCAGAATTCGGATTTCGGCTGATTTTAGAGGAATATTTGTATGTTTCAAAAATCAACACTTAGAAACTTTTTCAGCAAAAAGCAGGCAATGATATCCTATGGAAGGAAATTCAAGTTACTGGTAAGTACGGTTAAAATTACTTTTGAGGATCAGTACTGGGCTGAAAGATGCAGCACTGAGGTCTCTCCTGATAACAGGTGAGTAAATCGGAATTCGTATTTCGGCTGATTTTAGAGGAATATTTTAAAGTTCCAAAACTCCACACTTAGAAGAATTTCCAAGTGAAACCAGTCAATGTTAGCCTATGGAAGGAAATTCAAGTTACTGGTAAGTACGGTTAAAATTACTTTTCAGGACCAGTACTGGGCTGAAAGATACAGCACTGAGGTCTCTCCTTATAACAGGTGATTTAATCGGAATTCGTATTTCGGCTGATTTTAGAGGAATATTTGTATGTTTCAAAAATCAACACTTAGAAACTTTTTCAACAAAAAGCAGGCAATGATATCCTATGGAAGGAAATTCAAGTTACTGGTAAGTACGGTTAAAATTACTTTTCAGGATTACTACTGGGCTGAAAGATGCAGCACTGAGGTCTCTCTTGATAACAGGTGAGTAAATCGGAATTCGTATTTCGGCTGATTTTAGAGGAATATTTTAAAGTTCCAAAACTCCACACTTAGAAGAATTTCCAAGTGAAACCAGTCAATGTTAGCCTATGGAAGGAAATTCAAGTTACTGGTAAGTACGGTTAAAATTACTTTTCAGGACCAGTACTGGGCTGAAAGATACAGCACTGAGGTCTCTCCTTATTACAGGTGAGTAAATCGGAATTCGTATTTCGGCTGATTTTAGAGGAATATTTGTATGTTTCAAAAATCAACACTTAGAAACTTTTTCAACAAAAAGCAGGCAATGATATCCTATGGAAGGAAATTCAAGTTACTGGTAAGTACGGTTAAAATTACTTTTCAGGATTAGTACTGGGCTGAAAGATGCAGCACTGAGGTCTCTCCTGATAACAGGTGAGTAAATCGGAATTCGTAGTTCGGCAGATTTTAGAGGAATATTTGCACAATGGTGAAGGGAGGGGGCGGGGCCTGAGGTGACATCTGTGCAAACGCGCCCCGTGGCGCGTTTTAAGTTGGGGGATTAAGTCCCCTTGAATCCTGAGGGTCCCTAGGGGCCAACTAGCCCACCAGGAACCTCCAATATGCGCCAGGGGGCTGCGTTGCAGAGACGTGTAGAGAGGCCACACCCCTTTTTACACCTCACTGCAATGCAGCTCTGTGGCGCTTTCTGGATGTACCTGTTGGGCTAGTTGGCCCCCAGGGACCCTCAGGATTGAAGGGGATTTAATTCCCCATCTTAAAACGCGCCACGGGGCCTGTTTGCACACATGTCACCTGAAGCCCCGCCCCCTCCCTTCACCACTGTGCAAACGCACCCCGTGGCGCGTTTTAAGTTGGGGGATTAAGTCCCCTTGAATCCTGAGGGTCCCCGGAGTCCAACTAGCCCACCATATACCTCCAAAAAGCGCCACAGAGCTGCGTTGCAGAGAGGTGTAAAAGGGGCGTGGCCTCTGTACACCTCTCTGCAAGGCAGCCCCCTGGCGCATACTGGAGGTTCCTGGTGGGCTAGTTGGCCCCAGGGACCCCCAGTATTCAAGGGGAATTCGTTCCCCTCTGCAAACGCGCCAGGGGGCGCGTTTGCAAAGTGGTGAAGGAAGGGGGCGGGGCCTGCGGGCCCGATCGTTTAAAAAAAAAATATATATATTTTTGTCCCCTGAAGGGGGCTGTGTGGCCCCCTTCCTTTTTCCTGTTTTTGGGCCCTGGGGACCCCATCCCCCAGGGCCTTACCCCTTTTTAAATTTTTAATTAAAAAAAAACGGGAAGGGGGCCGCGTGGCCCCCCTTCCCTGGGCCTGTATTGGCCCCGGGGACCCCATCCCCGGGGCATGGCCTTTATTTTTATTCTTTGGAGGGGGCTGTGTGGCCCCCCTCCTCTGGCCATTTAAGGCCCCGGGGACCCCATCCCCGGGGCCGGCCATACCCTTTTATTTTTTTATTTTTTAAACTTTGGGGAGGGGGCCGCGTGGCCCCCTCCCGGGCCACTACTTGCCCCGGGGACCCCATCCCCCGGGGCTGGCCCTCTCGTTGGGGACTGTGGGGGGGTCCCCAATCCCCCCACAGTCCCGCCGGCTCCCCGCGTCCCTTGGGAGCCGGCATTGCTTTTCCACATGGGGAGCTGCTAAGATGCAGCTCCCCATGTGGAAAAGCAATGTGCTTTGGATATTGGAAGAGAGAGCAGGTTTCCCTGCTCTCTCTTCCAATATCCAAAGCAGTTTGCTATGACAGGACGGGAGCCGCGAGGCTCCCGTCCTGCCATAGCAAACTACAGTGTCCCGGGGGTAGGCACCTCGGGACACTGCAGGAGCCGGCCCTGGGGGTGGTGGTCCCCAGGGCCATCAAGGGCTCCAGGAGGGGGCCGCGCGGCCCCCTCCCATTCAGTTCAAAGCCCCGGGGAGGTGGTGGTCCCCGGGGCTCTGGAGGTCCGTAACGGACCCCCATATTTAAATGTTTAGTGCCCCGGGGAGGTGGCGGTCCCGGGGCGTGTGGGGGGCTGGAGCCCCCCACACAGGTTTTTAATTTATAAAAAAAAGCCCCGGGGAGGTGGTGGTCCCCGGGGCTGCGGGAGGGCTCAGAGCCCTCCCGCACCATTTTTAAAAAAGCCCCGGGGGTGGCTGTCCCCGGGGCTTGGGGGCCCTTTGAGGCCCCCCACACATTAAATTATCCCCCCACCATGCCCCCGGGACTTGGGCCACCCGGGGGCCAATTAACATCGAAGCGCGGGAGACCGCGCTTTTTTTTTTCGGCAGGATTCGCGCACCCTGAGCGCATCCTGCCGATTTTTAAAAAAAATTTTTTTTTTTTTTTTTGCCCAGGGGGTCCTTGTGGGACCCCCTGAGCAAACCTAGGGGGTCAGGGTGTTTCTACCCTGCCCCCTTTGTGCGCTTTGCGCACTTGTTTCTGTCCCTCGGTTCTACCGAGGGACAAAATGGCTGCCAACATTTCCTGAATCGGAATGTTGACAGCCAGCTGACAGCCAATTAACATGCAGCTCGTGATCGGGACGGTGCGCGCAGGGTGCGCTGAGGGTACGCGGACCCTACTCGGCCATAGATATCACTATCTTTTTACTTTTCATTTTCTCAGCAACTACTGAACGGATTTACACCATTTAACAAAAGGGTTCTTTCTGAACCAAGAACTACCTCTTTGCCAAATTTGGTGTAATTCCGTTCAGCAGTTCGGGCTGTAGCCGTGTCTAAAGTTTCCTATGGAAAAATGCATGGGGAAAACGCGTTTTGGGACCCCCTTTTTCTCGGCCCCCGCTTGACGAATCCCCCGAGACTTTCAGGGTAGGAGCGGACCGGAGCGGGCCACAAAGTTTGAAAATTTCGCGAAGATACGTCAACCGGCAAGAGAGTTATTTCAAATAGAATGTCGCGGATTTCCTATGGATAATAGGTTGTAACTATAACTATCTACTGGCGACCGCCAGTAGATAATATATATATAACGCGTCATGCTGAAAACTGCAATAAAGCACGCTATTTAAATCTCCACATCTGTGGTCCGTACCTGTTTGTGTATTACCAGAAGAGGTAATTCAGGACTCTGTATTTTCATATATATATATATATATATATATATATATATATATATATTATCTACTGGCGGTCGCCAGTAGATAGTTATAGTTAGGACCTATTATCCATAGGAAATCCGCGACATTCTATTTGAAATAACGTTGGCGCCGGTTGACGAATATTCGCGAAAGTTTCCAACTTGTTGGGGCGCTCCGCTCCGCTCCTACCCTGAAAGTCTCGGGTTGATTCGTCAAGCGGGGGCCGAGAAAAAAGGGGGGTCCCAAAACGCGTTTTCCCCATTCATTTTTCCATAGGAACCTTTAGTCGCAGCTACAGCCCGAACTGCTGAACGGAATTACACCAAATTTGGCAAAGAGGTAGCCCTTGGTTCAGGCTGGTGCCTTTTGCTTAAATGGTGTAAATCCGTTCAGTAGTTCCTGAGAAAATCAAAAGTAAAGTCACATATATATCTATGGCCGAGTAGTGTCCGCGTACCCTCAGCGCACCCTGCGCGCACCGTCCCGATCACGAGCTGCATGCTAATTGGCTGTCAGCTGGCTGTCAACACTCCAAACCAGGAAGTGTTGGCAGCCATTTGTCCCTCGGTAGAACCGAGGCACAAAAACAAGTGTGCAAAACGCACAAAGGGGGCAGGGTAGAAACACCCTGCCCCCCTAGGTCTGCTCAGGGGGTCCCACAAGGACCCCCTGGGCAGAAAAAAGCATTTTTTTTTTCAAAATCGGCGGGATGCGCTTAGGGTGCACGGATCCCACTGATTAAACACAAGAAACAAGTGCCCCCTCCCTGCAGCAGTCTGCAAACTCGCCCCTGGCGCGTTTTAAGAAGGGGAAGTAATTCCCTTGAATACTGGGGTCCCTGGGGCCAACTAGCCCACCAGGAACCTCCGGTATGCGCCAGGGGCTGCGTTGCAGAGAGGTGTACAGAGGCCACGCCCCTTTTACACCTCTCTGCAACGCAGCTCTGTGGCACTTTTTGGAGGTACATGGTGGGCTAGTTGGACTCCAGGGACCCTCAGTATTCAAGGGGACTTAATCCCCCAACTTAAAACGCGCCACGGGGCACGTTTGCACAGTGGTGAAGGGAGGGGGCGGGGCTTCAGGTGACATGTGTGCAAACAGGCCCGTGGCGCATTTTAAGATGGGCAATTAAATCCCCTTCAATCCTGGGGGTCCCTGGGGGCCAACTAGCCCAACAGGTACATCCAGAAAGCGCCACAGAGCTGGAGCATTTTAAGATGGGGAATGAAATCCCCTTCAATCCTGAGGGTCCCTGGGGGCGAACTAGCCCACCAGGTACGTCCAGAAAGCGCCACAGAGCTGCGTTGCAGAGAGGTGCAAAAGGGGCGTGGCCTCTGAACACCTCTCTGCAACGCAGCTCCCTGGCGCATACTGGAGGTACAGGGTGGGCTAGTTGGACCCCAGGGACCTCATGATTCAAGGGGACTTAATCCCCAACTTAAAACGCGCCACGGGCGCGTTTGCACAGATGTCACCTCAGGCCCCGCCCCTCCCTTCACCATTGTGCAAATATTCCTCTAAAATCAGCCGAACTACGAATTCCGATTTACTCACCTGTTATCAGGAGAGACCTCAGTCCTGCATCTTTCAGCCCAGTACTGATCCTGAAAAGTAATTTTAACCGTACTTACCAGTAACTTGAATTTCCTTCCATAGGATATCATTGACTGGTTTCACTTGGAAATTCTTCTAAGTGTGGAGTTTTGGAACTTTATAATATTCCTCTAAAATCAGCCGAAATACGAATTCCGATTTACTCACCTGTTATCAGGAGAGACCTCAGTGCTGCATCTTTCAGCCCAGCACTGATCCTGAAAAGTAATTTTAACCGTACTTACCAGTAACTTGAATTTCCTTCCATAGGATATCATTGACTGGTTTCACTTGGAAATTCTTCTAAGTGTGGAGTTTTGGAACTTTATAATATTCCTCTAAAATCAGCCGAAATACGAATTCCGATTTACTCACCTGTTATCAGGAGAGACCTCAGTGCTGCATCTTTCAGCCCAGCACTGATCCTGAAAAGTAATTTTAACCGTACTTACCAGTAACTTGTATTTCCTTCCATAGGAATCCATTGTCTGGTTTTCAGCAGAAAAGTTTCAAAGTGTCAATTTTCACAAACTACAAATATTCCTTAAAAATCGCCTGTATGACTTAAACGCATTCTTTCAACTGTTTACAGGAGATGCACCAGTGCTGGATCCAGGATCCACCACTGAGTAAGAAAAAGTAACGATAACACTACTTACCTGCTAAGTGAATTTCCGGCCATAGGATAACATTGGTGATTCTATGTGAAAAAGTTTCTAAGTGTCAACTTTTAAAATACAATAATATTCCTTAAAAATCAGTACTGTAACCAAAACGCTTTTACTCAACTGTTTACAGGAGATGTCCCAGGACTGAATCTAGGATCCAGTCCTGTGGTTAGAAAAGTAATCCATAAAGTAACTAATTGCATTTAACTAGAAATTCACATTGAGCTCAATGTTGCATTGTGTTTGAAATTGTGTTGCCCATTGCAACAACTGTAACTACTGTACTTAAAAGTCTATTGCCTATTTGCAAAGTATTTAAACTAAAGTAATTCATTCTGAGAAAGTATATTTTGTAATGTAATGTATAATGTAATTACAATGTAATTTAAAAAATAAAATATCTAAAAATAAATAGTTGAAAAAAATGTTGTAAATCAGTATCAAAAAAATAAATATAACAATTAATACAATTAAAAAATTGTCATTTACAAAACCTTTGAAATTCACTGAAAAAAACCATAGGTTTCAGGCACGTTATAGTTAGAAATTAGCATTTAAAAAACCTTACAAATTCACTGACAAAACCATAGGTTTCAGGCACGTTATAGTTAGAAATTAGCATTTAAAAACCTTTGAAATTCACTGAAAAAACCATAGGTTTTAGGGACAGTTATAGTTAGTTGGACATTGCACTCGTACAAAACCCGTGAAATTCCCCCGTTATAGTTAGTTCAGCTAACTATAACTCGCGCCCCGCAATTCACTGCTGATGACGTCACATATTACATCACTCATGACATGGTCAGTGACATCACTGATGACATCACTGATGACATCTCAAATGACATCACTGATGACATCATCCATGTGATAATTTCATGCATCTTCTCACACCCTAATATAACTTTTGATACACCCACTCTTATTTACAGACTGCCATTCGCAAAACCATACACACTCCAATACCAATAACTATATACCCACTCACTGATTCTTAGGTCTACACACACACACATCTACTCACTCCCCGTGCAGTCACTCATACTTACAGTCACTCAGTACAGGACTATCATATGCACTCATACACCTGTATAAACACTCACACACCGCCACTCATCCATAGAGGTACTCACACACCTAGTCAGTCATGCAAAAATTAATCACACACCCATTTACTCACCTATAGAGTTATACACACACCAGCTCACTTAGTCATACAAATACTAGCACATTCTTACGCTCTTATACAATAACTGATACAAGCACACACGCATCCATACAGCCACTCTCACAATCACACACTCTCACTTATAGCCTTTTAAATACTCTAACACACATATATACTGCCTTTTATATATGTAGTTACTCGCACATGTACCACTGAGATATACATTCACTCACTAACACACCCATACACACACTCACCCACCCAAGCAGTCCATCACAGACGCACTCTTCAAATCATGCACCCAGTGAATCACCCACTCACACATCGATGTACAGAGTCGCACACACCCCACCCACACAAACACTCAGGCACCCATACAGATACTCAGACAACGAATCAATAACTCATGTAGACACTCATGTAGTTATTCACAAACCCATGCAGCCACTTACACAGCAACAGACAGACGGATACAGACATTCACCCTGTTTAGTCACTAACCCATGCATTCAGTAAGATACGTTTAATCACTCACTTATACAGTTAGTCACGCACCTACTAAATCATCCATACAGACACTTATACACCCACTCATTCTTCAATACGCCTTTCACCATATATATTAAACATATTTAAACTTTACAGAAACACAGTCACTAGATGATGTCATCAGTGATGTCATTTGAGATGTCATCAGTGATGTCATCAGTGATGTCACTGACCATGTCATGAGTGATGTAATATGTGACGTCATCAGCAGTGAATTGCGGGAGCGCGAGTTATAGTTAGCTGAACTAACTATAACGGGGGAATTTCACGGGTTTTGTATGAGTGCAATGTCCAACTAACTATAACTGTCCCTAAAACCTATGGTTTTTTCAGTGAATATATATATGTATATATATACACAACACAAAGAGTCCGTATGAAGCGCACACTCAGGGAGTAACACAAAGTGCAGGTTTATTAGTCTAGTTACTCATTTGGACAGCGAACTGTCTTGATCACACACAAACTACAGGGTAAGATACAATACATATCCTTATCCTGACATAGAAGACGGACTACACCTGAAATATGCAGTGTATCAATGAGAACAATGGTGGCCATCTTGTAACACGTTAAGTGTAATGGATCAGTGCTCGAAACTGTTATCACAGTCGCAAAGATTGCTAGATAGAATGAAAACATGTGAAGTAATGTGTAAGCGATAACAGAAAAGTATATAAGTTGTACATTCTCACAAATGAGAAAAACGATAAAATTTGATTGTACAATACCTGATACATTGCTAAAATTGTATAATTATGCACGTAATTGATCAAAAATTAAATATTTCAGGTGATTGGAAGACATGTCAAAATAACGACCATAGGTCTAGACTGTATCTCCATAGTGGTTCTTTCGAGTTGGCCTTGAGTTCAAGCATTGAATGTATAGGACAGGCAGTCCGAAAATTATATAATTATAATTTCATGAGCCAAGTGGCAGATGGATGTATATATTATTCACCCCTAGTGGGAAGACTATACAGGATAAGAGTAAAACATGATGACTGTAAAAAAACATAGTGAATCAAATATCTCCAACACAGGGAATGTAAGTTAAAAGATTCTAAGATGACAGGACCCTCTCATCCAGACTCGGTGTTATATGGGTATCATATTTGGGGCTGGCTTTCCCAGCATCCTCCTGAGGTAGAAAGATGGACATAAAATTAATGCAAAGACTAAACTTGGTTCCATCCAGGATACATAATGTCAATGACTTAATGATTGGTCCTGGAGGGGAAAATACTAGGCAATTTTGGGTAAAGAAGGGAGTCAGACACGGGTGAGTTCTGGGCCCTTTCTTAATTACGTTGTATATAAATGGACTTGAACGAGCTCTTTTGAAATCCATTACTGATCTAGAAAAGGTTGGCTCTCGATTGATACCGGCATTATTATGTGCTGATGATGCCATGCTGTTCTTCTGGCCAGCACTGGGCTACAGTAGTTGTTAGACTCATACGCTATGTTTATGGAGTCAAGGTATTTAAAAGTTAATTTAACAAAGACCTATCTTATGATCTGTGGGAAGGGATTTCCTAAAACAAGGACATTTGTTGTAAAAAATACAGCATTCCCATAATATCTACGTTTTTTTATGTAGGGGTGTTATTTGATACACAAAGGAAGTGGCTGCCTAAAATCCTGCATAAGTTGTTGCCTAAAATCCTGCATAAGTCCCATCAGCTAAAGAATACGGCTGTATCATTCTTCCGGTTTGCCTCAAAATTTGGGTCTAGACCAATCAGAGAGATGCTTATAATATACAACTGAAAGAGCATCTCCGCTGCCACCTATGGCTCTAGCATTTGGAGCTATGCTGACTGTCAGATGTTACAAATGGTGGAGAATATAGTCCTTAGAAAACTTTTAGCTGCATCACAAGCTATTCCATCAGCTTTTATTGGTCATAAGGAACTAGGGGCACATGCATCAAAGGTTTTGCGAGCGCAAACGGTGCGATTCATAAAAATCGGCCGTTTGCGTTCGCAAAATGGCCTTTTGCGATGCATGAAAGTGTTGGGGATGCGCAATTTAGGTAATCGCAATTTCTTGCAATTTCCTAAATTGCAATTGCATTTAAGGAATCGCAATTTGCGATTCCTTAAATGCAATGCAAGAAGCACCTTGAAATAGTGATATCACTATTTGGGGCCGCAAATTACCGAGAAATTAAACTGTTCGGTAATTTGCAAAAACTTTGAAAAATGCACTAAAGTGCATTTTTCAAAGTTTCTGGTTACACACACACATGCCCTTGGGGCATGTGTGTGTGCAACATGGGTGTACACCGCAATTTCAGGGGGGCAACAGGGTGTCCTTCTGACACACAACAACGACAGAAACACCACCGCCCTGCTGGACAACCTCGCCAACCTCGGACTCAAACAACTGGTGAACACGCCCACCCACTACGCCGGCCACACGCTTGACCCCGTCTTCTCGTCCAGCAAGCACATCTCCTTCAGCCACGCCACCGGACTCCACTGGACCGACCACAGCTGCGTCCACTTCAGCTTCAGAAAGACTGCGACCCACCACCACCCGCAACAGGCTCCCCGCCGGAGCTGGAGCAAGATCACCGCCGAGCAGCTCACCGCCTCCCTCAGCCAGAACACACCCACCGACACAACGGACCCAAACGAAGCAGCCAGCAACCTCGCCAAGTGGCTGACCGCCTGCGCCGACGACCTCGCACCACTAAAAAACCCTCCCAGCAGACCCGGAAGCAAGAAAACCCCTTGGTTCACCAACGAACTCAAGGAATCCAAGAAGAACTGCCGCACTCTCGAGAAAACCTGGCGACTCGTCCAGACCACAGACAACAGGACCGCCCTCAAGCACGCCACCCGCAAACACCACCAGCTGATCCGTGCCACCAAGAAGTCGGCACTCAAAGAACGACTGGACAACAACGCCCATGACAGCAAGGAACTTTTCAGCATCGTCAAAGAGTTCTCCAACCCCAGCGCCGGAAACAACGACATCACCCCCTCGCAAGACCTCTGCAACTCACTCTCCGCGTTCTTCCACCGCAAGATCACCGACATACACAACAGCTTCGACGCACAAACAACGCACCCTACCGCCGAACCAATGCCCGCCACCACCACCCTCTGCAACTGGACCCCGATCAACACCGAAGACACCACCCGCACGATGAACTCCATCCACTCCGGATCACCAACCGACCCCTGCCCACACCACGTCTTCAACAAAGCCGACGCCACCATCGCACCCCATCTCCGGGACATCATCAACTCCTCCTTCCACACCGCCACCTTCCCGGAGAGCTGGAAGCACGCCGAGCTTACCGCCCTCCTGAAGAAACCAACGGCGGACCCCACCGACCTCAAGAACTACCGCCCCATCTCGCTCCTTCCGTTTCCGGCCAAAGTCATCGAGAAGACCGTCAACAGACAGCTTGCCGCCTTCCTCGAGACGAATGGATCCCTCGACCCCTCGCAGTCCGGGTTTCGGGCCAACCACAGCACCGAGACCGCCCTTATCGCAGCCACCGACGACATCAGAACCCTAACCGACAACGGGAAACAGCTGCCCTCATCCTCCTGGACCTCTCCGCGGCGTTCGACACCGTCTGCCACCGCCCCCCATTGAAGCGCCTCAGCAACATCGGAATCCGAGAGAAAGCACTGGAATGGATCATCTCGTTCCTCGCCGGAAGAACCCAGAGAGTCCGCCTCTCCCGTTCAGATCCGAAGCCACCGAAGTCATCTGCGGCGTTCCACAAGGATCCTCACTCAGCCCGACCCTCTTCAACGTCTACATGAGCCCCCTCGCAGCCATCGCACGCCCGACACAACCTCAACATCATCTCCTACGCCGACGACACCCAGCTGATCCTCTCCCTCACCAACGACCCCACCACCGCCAGAGCCAACCTGCACGACGGGATGAGAGACGTCGCCGACTGGATGAGGAACAGCCGCCTTAAACTGAACTCAGACAAGACGGAAGTCCTCATCCTGGGCTCATCACCCTCCGCCTGGGACGACTCCTGGTGGCCCCCGGCCCTGGGCACCGCACCCAAGCCAACGGACCACGCACGCAACCTGGGCTTCATCCTGGACTCCTCCCTGTCGATGACCAGACAAGTCAACGCCGTCTCATCTTCATGCTTCAACACCCTGCGCATGCTCCGCAAGATCTTCAGATGGATCCCCACTGAAACCAGGAAGACCGTCCACCCAGGCACTCGTCACCAGCCGACTGGACTATGGGAACACCCTCTACGCCGGAACCACAGCCAAACTTCAAAAGAGACTCCAGCGCATCCAGAACGCCTCCGCACGACTCATCCTGGACATCCCCCGACACAGCCACATCACCGTACACCTGAAAGACCTGCACTGGCTCCCCGTCAGCAAGAGAATCACGTTCAGACTCCTCACCCACGCACACAAGGCCCTCCACGACCTGGGCCCAAAGTACCTCAACGACCGCATGTCCTTCTACACGCCCACACGCCAGCTACGATCAACCAGCCACGCCCTCGCCACCGTACCACGCATCCGCAGAACCACCGCCGGAGGAAGATCCTTCTCCTACCTGGCGGCCAAGACCTGGAACTCCCTCCCCACTCACCTTCGGCGAACCCAGGACCATCTCGCCTTCAGGAAGCAGCTCAAGACCTGGCTGTTCGAGCAGTAACTTACCCCCTCCCCCAGCGCCTTGAGACCCCCCCGGGTGAGTAGCGCGCTCTATAAATGCCGTGATTGATTGATTGATTGATTGAAATTGCATGCGCAATTTGCGAGTACCAATTGGTACTCGCAAATTCGCATGTACTTTCCTATTCATTCCTGTGGGCCTGTAGGCCCATAGGAATGAATGGGAAGCCATTCCTTAATTGCGACTCGCAATTTGCGAGTCGCAATTAAGGAATGTTTCGGAATCGCCATTTTTATAGCGATTCCTACATGCATAGGCTTTTTGCGAGTCCTTAATTGCGATTCCTTAATAATCGCAATTAAGGACTCGTAAAATCATACCTTGATGCATGTGCCCCTAGGAATTTCTTACCTTATAGACATTATTAAATTGCAATCAGTGCAGCTTTGGTATTCTATCTGGATAAAACTTGAACCGTCTCTAAATAGGACCTTAATTTTCTATTGTGTGTCCTTTGATTGTTTCATAAAATAAATTTGTAAAAATGTATTAGATCGGCCTATAAGTTATTAGGTATTATGCTGGGTACTACTTAAGAAAGTATTTTTTCTACACTTACAAAACTTAGTGAATCTAATCTTAAGCAGAAGCTGACAAGTCTATTCCGCAAGGCCAGATAACACAGTGAGAGTGTCAAGAGTACAGTGGTGGTTCATTGACTAATCCTCTCAAACCCTGGCTTTCATTTTTATCTTTTGTATGTTTTAAATAGGCATCAAAATACTTTCTTCTGGGAACAATTCATATATGGTTGCACATCCAACACCTGGTTGTTGGTTTCAAGGAAATAGCGCATGCCCATCTGATTGAACATTTGCACAAAGCACTTTACATTTATTTTTCTTTTGTAAGTTTTATAAATTTTCAAGAGCCCGATTTTTAAAACATCTTGTACTTCAATTTAAACAGTGCAAACCTGCTCTTCTGTATTTACAATTTTTGTAATCCCTCCAAATGTGTTCTGTAGTTTTAAGCTTTCCAAATAGTGTTGTGAAGATTAGGATATTGCTATCGGGTATGCATGCAGGCTGTATCTGATTTTAACTTTCTTTTAATATGTTTCTGTATTTATTCTGTATGATATCTTCTATGGTATGAAATATTTATTGAATAAAGATTATTTTTGACTGACTTGATTTAACAATTGAGAGCTCTAGAAAAACAGGTTGAGAACCTGATTTTATATTAAAATATGTTGTATATGACATAATCAAGAACTAACGCTTTTCTTTCCATCTGAAAATATGAGTGGACCAAAAAGTGCACATTTGGACATTTACTAATTATTTAATGAATTAATGCATTTATTTATTCCTTTTTGAACAGTTTTAAATAGGGCACATACACAGTGAGGTATAGATGCATTTTTCATAGTAACAGCAGCAAATGCCTTACAATTAAACTTGAACAACAAGGAGTAATTGAATGTGAGATAAAAGGAAAGGTGGAGGAAGGAAGTATTAAGGAAGGAAGGACACAGTGGGAGGTGGAGAAATGTTGAGGGGAAAAGAACAAAGATTGGTTAAGAGAGGTGCTGGTACACTTGCAAGAGGAAGTGAAGAGAGGGTGAGGGACATAGGAGAAAAAGATGAGGGTGGAGATGTAGTCAAACTGGTTAAGGGTCAGAGGGAGTAAACAAGGAACATAGGAGTTATAAAGGAACCAATATAAGGTGAGGAAAGTAAGTATAGGAGTCAGAAAGTAATAAGTAGATTTGATAAAGAAGTCAGTGTATAGTGTGAATTGTGAGAGAATGGGAGAGAGGGTACACAGTATAAAGAAGAAAAAATAAGGAGATAGTATACATTGAGGGAGTACTAAAGAAGCAAGAAAATGGTTGAGAAATACATTAGTAAGGCAAGTAAGAAGGGGGAAGGAGGAAGGTGGATTCAAGAATAGGGGAGGTCCACAGGGATGGAAGAATAGGTGGAAGACTGGGTGTCAGAGAGAGCAAACGTTAGGGTGGACAGGGAGTAGAAGACAGGAGAGAGATCTGGGAGAGGAACAGGTGGCAGCAGGGTCAAAAGAGTATACACTAGGAAGGGAGATTGAGTTCCAACAGCTAATTGCATCAGTGACAGTGAGACAGAGGTAGTTTTACAGCTATTATATTAGGGACTCTGAGTTAGATGAATTCTGGAAAGATGAGTTTTTAAAAGTTATCAGAGTGGGTTTGGGCCTAGTTTCTTCTTGGAGTGAGTTCCAGAAGAGGAAGGCAGCTTCGGACAAAGAGGTAGCATAACAAAGAGTTTGAAGGTAGGTATTTCTAGAAGAAGGTTGTCTTTGCACCAGAGGTTTCTCAAGCCACCAGAGAATTTGAGTTCTTTGTCAAGTTAAGGTTGGGACCCTAAGTGAACAGCTTTGTAGGCAATAATATTTAGAAGTATTTAAACATGACTCATCAAAACCTATTCCGAAAACCTTCTACATGATAAACTGTCTAAAGCATCATAAAGATATAGACACTTATTGATGGTAAGAGCTATGATAATAAGTGAATGGGAGAACAAAAAAGAGATGCTTCGAGTTAATTCAGTGATGTCCGCAACTAAACAATCTTTGTGAATGACTATTTCGATTTCACAGTGGACTTAAAATGTCCATTTGTTGTAAAAGGAAAGAGGTCATTAATGGATATATTCAAAAGAAGTTGATTTGCAAATTTAAGACATTAATACTGTTGGAAAATGTCCCTTTCTGAAGGATCACCCCCAAACTATTTGCCTTCTTCCTCCTGCTTTGTGCTGAATTAGTGTTTGTGGGCCACAGGACTTTGGGCACTTTATCACTGCTAACCCAGTGTTAAAGTGCATGTGCTCTCTCTCCTATAAACATGGTAATATTGGCTCATACCCACTTGGCATATTTAATTTACTTATAAATCCCTAGTAAAGTGCACTGCAACTGCCATGGGACTGTAAATTAAATGCTATCAGTGGGCCTGCAGCACTGATTGTGCCACCCACTTAAGTAGCCCTTTAAAATTGTCTCAGCCTTGCCATTGCAGAGCCCGTGTGTGCAGTTTAAACTGTCATTTCGACATGGCAAAAGAAACCTTTTACTAGGACCAAACCTTGCCTTTTTATACATATAAGTCAACCCTAAGGTCAACCATGGACAACCAGGAGGCCGGGTGCACTGTATTTAAAAGGAATGACATGTACTTTTAAGTTTTACATGTCTTATTTGTGAAAAAATCTAAAATTCATTTTTCTCTTCTGAAAGGCCTATCTCTCTTATATGGTAACATTGGGATTACCTTATTGTATTTTATAAGTGTAATTCCTAATTGGGAAAAGATAAACCCTTTACGTCTGGTGTTTCTGGAATCACAATTTAAAATACAAACTCTGACTGATGCTACTCATACTTCTAATAATGTCAGTAAGATGCAATCTCAGGCCAGGAGGCTGGGTGCATTTTATAATGCTGTATGTAGAAGAAATGTTTCCTACCGTTTATCTGCATATCAG
Organism: Calotriton arnoldi; assembly: GCA_963921515.1. Taxonomy (NCBI): domain Eukaryota; kingdom Metazoa; phylum Chordata; class Amphibia; order Caudata; family Salamandridae; genus Calotriton; species Calotriton arnoldi. Next base: position 1,744,275 of record CAWUFW010001024.1, on the reverse strand, counting down.
GCTAAAATCCCATCCACCTTGCTGTACGCAGTGGAGTTAATCGATGTGGCAGTATGGGCCTTTTTAGACAAGAAAGAAGGGCAAATATTAAGGAGACTAGTTTCCTGCAAACACCTCAGCCGCAACTGCTGCCTTAAGACTGGAATTTGGGATTAAAAGTTCCTTTACATAATGTTTGGTGGGCCTCCTAACTTTTGAGAAGCAAATGTGACTCCCTAAATTACCTCATAAGTAAGGAAATCTTTGAAGAGAAAAAAGAAAAATATTTGTATTTTAGAAATTTCAAATTTGAACCAAACCAATTTGATGTGGACCAAAGTTTAGTATCCTCATTATCATTAACTCAATTAAAGGTCTGTCTTAAACAAGTTTCGCGTGATCTAAGCTCTCGCTTTGACAGTAATGCCTTTAGTAAGAAAGAGAGTTTCCAAGCAATAATGGATTCCATTCCAGAGTGCAACCTTATTCGACATGGAGTTTGCCCCATGATGTTTGATTTTTCTGGACCCTTTTGCTATCAAATATTCTTCCATTAAATATTATAACTTCAAATTGGCATGGGTCATCAAATATATGTAATCTTTCTCAAAATGGTGTTCAGGACTTGAAGCATGTTTTATTCGTTTTCCCTTCTCTTCTGCTGTGCCGAGGTAAGATGTTTAGACCTCTCTTTTTTAAACTCTCTGTGCAATCTACTTCTGAGGCCTTGCAATTGATGTTCCACCCCCCAAAGAAAACTTGCACTTTAGTGGATATGGCTCCCTACAGAGTTGAGAGCTGCTACATATATCTACTGATTATGCTATGAATTGTCTGTTGTACAGTTTTATTTGTTTTAGCTAGGATGCTGTTTTTTATTTTTAGGTTGTGATGGTTTTAAATAACTTCACACAATAAAATTCTATCTATCTATCTGTCCCCCAAATGAAATGTTTTGCATTCAAATGATTAACTTTAAAAAAAAAAAATTGTAATGCAACTTTAGTATCAATCAGACTTTTAAGATTTTGCACGTTTGCAGCAAAATGAGTAAGCAACCTTACTGCTTTCTTATGGTTTCTATTATGTGTTTTTTGTATGCTCTTACTTTTCTGTGGACCTCCTTGGAGTTCCAAATCATGAAAAGAAACTTGACTTGCTTTAGCCATTTGGTGCCTGTAGCCTGTCTCTGATCACATGACTGGGTGTAGTTGGCAGTTGGTCATTGTGTATTCATCCTAGACGACTGCACACTATGGGAACTTAGGTGTGTCTCAATGGGCCATTTGTGGCAGAATTGGAGAGAGGAGCTGGACACAGCCCCACTTACACCTGCATAGGCTGTGTCCTGTCCACACACAAACAGCTGCGCAGCCCCCTGTGGTGAGTCTGGAGCCATGGCAGGAAGGGAGGACCTCTGTGCACTTTAAAGGTATGTCTTTGAAGCCTCACCCACTTCAAAGGCACCACTGGGTATAAGTACTGGACCATGGACTGCACCACTTCAGTACACTTTTGGATCTGTGGATACTCTGTCAGGAATACAACTGCTGTGCAGCTGATGGACTGCCACTCCGTTGGATTCCTGCTTTGCTGTGCAGAACTGTTGCCTGCTGCCCTCTTGCTTGGATGAGAAGGATTGGACCTTCACCTCTTGACTCCTAACTCAGAGTGACTCCAAAGACTAGTTGGCTTTCCTCCTGATATGAAGCCTCAGAACATAGCGTCTTTTCATCCTCAGCACTTGGACTCTAACATCCATGAGTCTACCCTGCCAAGTGGTGCCATCCCATTCCTGGACCTTTGGAAGTGGGACTAAGGTGCTTGTCAGTGGAACCAATGCACCTTCTCCGCTGAGCGATGCATTCCCAAGCAGAACCAATGCATCTCCTTGGCTGAGCGGTGAATCCCCAAGCAACACCAATGCATCGCCACTCCTGCGTGGATTGGATCCGTTGCAAAAAACTCACATTGCTGCCCCCTCCCGCATCTCAGGACCAACACATCGCCTTCCTGGTGCAAGCTCTTTGCATCCCTCATCCACGGTAGTCTCGACAACGATGCAGAAACTCTGCTTCGCAGGTTTACCGCTCATCGGAGCCAACAAGGCACCTTGCCTGCACTTCAAATCCTCAAAATCAGACTTTACATCACAAGCCCCGTCGACAGGATCTTCCACTCCTAACACATCAGGACCTCACACCACAGCCTCGCCACATCCCAGAAACGAATGCCTTGTCTCTGCCACTCATCTCCGATGCGGAGCCACGCAACACTCCACAACCATGATTTAAGGTACTCTGTTCAGCGGGCCGAACTAGGTCCCTGTAGCCGGCCCATGCTCCATTGTGGTCAGCCTAAACCAAATATCCCAATATCGCTTTGTGCCTTTTGGAGCTGTTTTACTTAAAATTTTGAAAATTCAATAACTCCAGTTAAACTCATTGGATTTTGTCATTTTCGTATTGTTTTATTTATTAAACTAAGTTCTATTTTTCTAACCTGTTATGGTATCTTTTTTGCATGGTGTTTTCACTGTTTTACTGTTTGAAGTGTTGCACAAATACTTTATATGAGACAATCTGATTAACATAATCTATAGCATTTAATTATTCCACTGTCTTGGTATTTCGATGGACCTTGCTGTGTCTTGAGAGGGGTTGGATATAAAGGGTTCCAATAGTCATCCAATGAGGACCAGGAATTGGATAACTGTACTACAAGTTTGAAATCAAACTAATGTAAATTATTCTCAACACAATGCTATATAAGTAGAGGATAAATACTGCAGGCACATATCTCCTGAAGAAATGTAGGCATGCCAAAATCATGCACACCAAGAGTTCAGATAAAGCAATAGAGAATAGTAGCATTAGTATTTGATGTTCTGAAATCTCTCTAAACCAATCTTCTCTAGTCATTAGTAAACTTTAAATTGAGAATGCTCATTCACTTTAGTGGGATAAATCATGATAGCTGAGTCAATTTAGTTAATATATTTTAGATTATAAATCTTTATAAGAATAAGTGCATCCAATGAAGACATAAAGAAATAAAACATTAATAAAGAAGAAATTAAAGCTCACAAGTTCGGGAAAGGACTTGAATTTGCCAGTTCTAGTAGTCTCTGAAGGAAGAGATTACTAAGCCCAGATAGCTAATGTGCCACTTCTGCATATCTCGTCAATAAATTCGAAATAAGTACGCATGCAGAACAGCAGCCGTCTGTCACCACCATCAGCTGCATAAGAACACAACAGTCTCTAAAGATGAACCCACAATTTTGTCAAATCAGGCAATAATATATTCTTAGTGTTTCTGGGGATGACACCTCCTGGTGTCATGTCAACTGATCAGAACACTCAATCAATTGGTCAGTTCATATGGAATGTGGATCAAGTGACATAAGAAGACATAAAATGCAGAGGAAATAGGTGGAATAACTAAGCAGTTCTTAAGTCATCTTGCATGTGAAACGTTAAACAAGCCCCTTTAGCTAGAGCATGTAGAAGAGTTCAAAAGGATAGTTTTCCAAGAAGTCCTTCAATGGTCCTATAATTGTAGCACAATCTTTATTCAATACATGAGAACTCAGGAAAAGTAGAAGTTGGTTACATACAAATTGCTACATCGGAAAATCCTCTCAGTGTGCTTAGCGAGACAGAAAATGTCATGAATACAGTCTGGCCTATATTAGCTTAGGCTAATATAACGTAGAATATATAGAATTTATAAGCATACATTTATAAAAACATGAAGAAGTCGAGATTCTAGTATAACTTCTGATGCACTTAAGAACATTTGGTATGATCAAAAATGATTCAAGTATAAATGGGGTTTCACTACATCTATAAGTACCAACATGTAAATGCACTTTAAAATGTATACTCACATTTTTATTTCAAGCAAATATTATTAGCACATGCATGAAGAACATTCTCTAAAAGTTTCGCAAATGCATCTTTTAGTAGAAAAGTGTAGCACCTACTTTTCTTTTGTCATTTTTGGTGCACACGTTATCACTGACAAAGGTTACATTTTTAAAATTTACTATCAAAATTCATGATTAATCATACTATTTCATAAATCTCATTAGTTATTCTTTTATTTAAATGAAATTTAAAAACAATTAGAGGCAAACTCAATAACGTGAGAATTCCCAATGTACACATTTTCTAACACATGTTAATAAAGTAAAGTTGTTTTTCTTTAGTAAATCACAACCTATGTTATATATGATATCATCTAGACTACTCTTCTTGTGCATGCAGTAACTTAAATTAAGATGCAGTAACTTAAATTATTTCTTTTCAACATATTTTCTATAAGGTGAATTTGACACGTTTATTTTCTCTCAAAAGTGTCATGTCCAGTTTTTCCTCGTCCTTGAAATCTAAATAGGTTTCCGCTCAGTCAGTCACCCTCTGTGCCAAGCTACCAGAGGGTGACCTCAAGTTAATTTAGGGTTTGCCTCTACCGTAACCTGACTACGATTGTGGTTGCTGCTTCCCCAGTCAACCAGTAATACAATTTCTAACAGACACAACCAGTGGACATGTCCACCTACCCAGTTAACTTTTCTATTTCAGTTAGGGCAGGGAAAGGAGGACAATGAGTGGCAAAGGAGCTGATGCAAACTATTGGAAACTCACTCAAAAATGAATCCTTGTAGATTCTGCATCGCTTTGCACATTGATTTAAAATTTGCAACACTTTTGCTTTATCAAAAATTATTCTTCGTGGCTTTTGAAGCTACAGGTAAGAGAATCTGTGTCATCATTGTCCACACAGTGAGTGCACAGGAAGGCATGTTTTATTTTAAGAGCATACAGGTGCAGATCTGGCGCACACTGATTAGTCAAACACTGCACTCATTTGTTTAAAACATTGTGGATAGTCATTTTTTAAAAAGGTGTTCTAGTCTTGCTTCTTAATTGCTGCAAAAATGACGAATCACACCAAGAGTCACAACTGTGTTTCTCACACTCTGGAAGTCAGTGGTGAGCTTGCAATGCCCTGACCTATGAGTTTGCCTAAATGAACTTCAAACGTGCAAGTCAATCGAGAAAACTATTTATAAAAGACCTTGCAAGGTGAAAATATGCTCTTACTTTTGGGATGATTCAAGAACGAAAATTCGAGGTTTTCGAATGTTCTTTGCTTGCACCAATGTGATGCAGCGAGGTGTATTATAAATACACTGCACATGCCATCATAAAAACAACACAAGATACTACGATAAATGTATGACTTAAACACTACAAGCAACTAGGAATGATGCCTTGTGCTTGCTTTACAGCTCCTGTGACATCTGATTTATCAAAACTGTTGTTGCATGAGAAGGCATCTCAATGAGTTTTCTGACTTGGCAGAGTACCAATTGTTCTCTCTACACAGCACACTGCGGAGAATAAGAAAGCTACTGCCTAGAGGTGTGTTCTTGGACATAAGAATAAATGTAATTACTTCAAACTGTGAGATCGAAATGGTATATCTCTCTGACCAAGCGTTGCTACACCGCCTGCCCATGCTTGAACACCTTAACGTTGTCAATGTCAATCAATTTATTTCTTAACTCAGTCTTTCTGTATTCACTGCCCCAGTATTAACGTATTGCCAGGCCTAGTTTCACCATATATCCATTACCAGTTACTGTGTCTCAGTGCCCCAGAATATGTGCCTCTCTGTCTCCGAAATTGGTGTACCCTGACCCAGAACAAGTCAGATTGTTTGTTTCTCTATTTCAATGTATACACCAGGTGTGGTCACCTTCCTGTTCCAGAATTTTTGTGTGTCCATTTTAGGATACTTGTTGCCTATCCTAAATACATGTATTTCCCATCGCAGACCCAATACTTTCCATGCCTTGCGTCTGTGTAATCAAAGTAAGCCTCATCAGTGAGGTATAGCATGGATACTGTGGCACACCGAGCAAGGGATCCACGTCTCGGCATACCATTGGCTCCTTTGGGCATGACATCAAATATACACCGATGATGGACGGAATGCAGAGCAAATCAAATATTCACCCCCAGTCAATAGATCTGTAGTAACCTGTGTTGTATGTATCTGGTTACTTATTCCCTAGCTGCTCAGCCAGTGTGAATGTGATGCATGGAATGTTGGTGTGAGAGTCTTTAATGGAATGTTTGGGTGCCTGGATGCTTTAGTATGACAGTTGGAGTATGGGCTGAGCAGCAGGCAGACTGCTCCTGATGGGGCTGCATCTCTACAACTCATTTACTTGTAACTGAACTCAAGAAATCTGCGTAAAACTACATCCTGGCTGCGGATCTCGTTACTACAGATTTTTGGCGACGAGGATGGGATCTATGGCTGCTCAACAGTGGATCAAGGACGGAGTCTAAGCCTGGAGTTTACATCCCACTCTTCTATTATCGGTCTGTTTGAAATGGATTTGTTTCACCTTCTACAGTGCCAAAATTTCATCTATGGAAAATACTCTGCACTCGCTTAGATTTTGGCCATGTGCAAGCGACCTGGACGTCTGGTGAGGCTCATTTTGACTTTCATTCTGTCTCGTGTTTATGTTTTAAAACATAGGCATGTGTGTCTCATGTTTCACGCTTGCATTTTGAGAAATCACCCCATATGCCGTGGGACTGTTTCATTCAAGTACATTTGGTTTTTAATTGTTTCTAATCACAGCCCAGTACATGGGCAGTTTAACCGCAGCTGTATGTATTTGAAAAGAGAGCGTGTGCCATACCCCAGCGCGCACAGTCTTACCTGCATCTTGGATTCCTGCAGTGTCTTCGTGGGATCCTTTCTGACGTTGTTGGTTCTTTGCACCCTAGGGCTGCTAAGAGACGCCCTGCAGCAGAAACGTGCTATGAGCCATACAGCGCACCGTTGGCTGCATGCAGCCATCTTGTGGTTAGAGTTAGCCGCAAGCACTGGACTACACCACAATTGCAAGCTACTGCATGATGGCGGCTTCCACAGTTACGTTGACGAACATGCACTTCCAATTCGCAGCGGAAGGTTGCACAGCCCATCCGTCTGCAAGGCTTCGGCATCAACTACACCTGGCATGATGAGAGGGCTATGTTTGGCACCCGAGGCAACAAGCTGTTTGCCTCCATAACGCTAATTTTTAAGGTAACTTTTCAAATGTCTGTTTCAATTCAGCATGATATAGGAACAGTGCTAATAATGGTCAGGACATGCTCCTTTCCATCCTCTGCGATATGAAGTGTTTCTGGAATAAACCTAATTCCAACATAGAAGCCTTCACTTTCCTTGGAAATCGATTTCTGATCAGGAGCATTTCTTCGGAAAACTGTTTAACTGCAAAATACCGTATCTCTCAATCTGAAAATTAACACCTTCCATCTCCAGGAGGGAGAATGTCTGCAGCGTTGTTTCACGGTCTAGCTGCTCTTTCTTGTGGAATGTTTATAGCCGTGACCAGACTACCAGATATCCAACAGGTGCATCAGGAGGGAACTTGCTGTAACTGCATTTTAAATGCACATTGTTCTCCATTAACTCAAGTGTGATCGCAGGTTTCTTCTTTTTCTACATAAGGGCAAGATTTTGGTTTTGTCTCTTCAGCACAATATCCCTTGCATCCATTGCGCAGGTTGTAGATTGTAAACAAAGAAGTCATAGGTAGGCAATCTCATGTTTAGGTTTTGTCATATGTGTCAGTACTCGGGTGAGAGGTCGCTCACCGGTGTAGTGTTTACCTTCTCAAATCACATTTGATTTATGCATGTTTGTTTTTGCATTACCTTCAACAACGTTTTAGTTATTTCTGTGCAGAAGTGAATATTTAATGTTACATTTCTTACACGTGAAATTGGCTTGTCTCATCCTCACAGTTTGTTATTTATTTATTTATTTATTTATTTATAGAGCGCAGCATTCATCCCAGAGGATATCACGGCGCTGAATAGCGAGAGATTATGGTGAGGCTGCCAATCAAGGCATATGGTCTATTAGAAATTTACGTCTTAGGGAACAGATGGGTCTTGAGCTTTCTCCTGAAGGCCAGGTAGTGAGTAGTGAGGCGCAAATCTTGGGGAAGTTCATTCCATTTCCTGGCCGCCAGGTATGAGAACGAGCGTCTACTCATCAATGCGTTCTAATGGGTACAATTCGCATGTTTTTGTAGTGGGTGTTAGTCCCATCTACGTAGTTCTAATGGGTACAAGTCCCATTGTTTTTGTAGTGGGTGTTAGTCCCATCTACGCAGTCTGTAGTGGGTTTTAGTCCCATCTACGTAGTTCTATGGGTACTAGTCCCATGTTTTTGTAGTGGGTGTTAGTCCCATCTACGTAGTTCTAATGGGTACGAGTCCCATGTGTTCCATTGTTCTTTTTACTTTTCTAACCTTCACAAAGAGGTTCTAATGGGTATGAGTCCCATGTGTATCATTGTCTGTGCGTACTTTGCGCACACTTGTTGGTTGTCTGCCCATAGGCCTGATTAGCTGTATGGTTAGCAGTCAACATTACTTTCCACTTAACCATGTTTTTTTTTGTTCATGTTTGGTGTAGATGTTCCATGTTTCTGGTCCATTTATTCACCTGTTTGTTGGGGAAAGTCAGTTAGGGTGTCCGTCACCCATTTCTAATGTTGTCTTTAAAAATTATTGGAGGATGATGGGTGGGTAATTTATATTTTATGTATATTTATCTTTACATCTCCTCTACATTGTTTATTTTTATTGCATGTACTTTTGTACATCTCATGTATATTTTCTCTGTATTCTCTTTCCTTTCTCTTGTACTTCGGTCTTAACCTGTTATTTCATTTTCTCTTTCTATTGTTCTTACTCTTGTATACTTCCATTGTATTTTCTTCTTTGCTCACGCCTGATTTTCTTTGGTTTCTTTGCTATGATTCTTTCAAACTTTGGGTTCACTTTCTCCTCGCTTTTCTCTACTTTTCCATTTTTCTATTTCTTGGGGTTCCCCTTATTTGAACCTTCCTCCTCTTAGTGGTTGCTATTTTTGTTTTGTAGAAGAAGGGAAGGTATGTAGTAACCTGTGTTGTATGTATCTGGTTACTTATTCCCTAGCTGCTCAGCCAGTGTGAATGTGATGCATGGAATGTTGGTGTGAGAGTCTTTAATGGAATGTTTGGGTGCCTGGATGCTTTAGTATGACAGTTGGAGTATGGGCTGAGCAGCAGGCTGACTGCTCCTGGTGGGGCTGCATCTCTACAACTCATCTACTTGTAACTGAACTCAATAAATCTGTGTAAAACTACATCCTGGATGCGGACCTCGTTACTACAGATCTGGGTTAAATCCATCATTCTTTTGCTCACCATGTCACCCCAGTTTAGACCCAGCCATATGCAAATCAGTCTTGATCTTGTGCCTCATGGGAACAGTCCAGCCCGAACTGCCAAGCCCGGTCCTCCATGGACCGGAAACAAGCATCCTGTCACCCCGAGTGGGACGGGTATGTCCAGACGTGGGTCCCGTGCTCTCCATGCCACTGGAGTCAAGCTATCCTGGCTAATGAGTGGTGAAACCCCAAAACCGGTCCTAGGATGCTTGCTTCCAGTCCAGGGAGGGCCTGGCCTGGAAGTTCAGGCTGTACTGTTCCCATAGGGCGCAGGTTCAAGACTGATTTGCATATGACTGGGTTCAAACTGAAATGGCATGGGGAGCAAAATAAACTATGGATTTAGGCCCAGAACTCTGTACTGGGGTGAATATATGACATTGTTCTGCATTCTGTCCATCAATTGTTCTTTTTGCATTTGTCACCCCGAGTGCGACGGGTATGCCCAGACGTGGGTCACATGCTCTCCATGCCACTGGAGTCAAGCTATCCTGGCTGATGAGGGGTGGAACCCCGAAACTGGTCCTAGGATGCTTGTTTCCAGTCCAGGGAGGACCTGGCCTGGCAGTACGGGCTGGACTGTTCCCATTGGGTGCAGGGTCAAGACTGATTTGCATATGGCTGGGTTCAAACTGGAATGGCATGGGCAGCAAATAAACGATGAATTTAGGTCCATATCTCTGAACTGGGGTGAATGTATGACATTGTTCTGCATTCTGTCCATCAATTGTTCTTTTTGCTCTTATGACATCAAATATACAAATGATGAGCTCTATTAAGATTGAAACTGGTCTGGAGTGGCCTTCTCCTGGCAGTTCAGGATGGAATGTTTCCAGGAGTAGCAGGGTCAGTACAGGTATGTCTAAGGCAATTTTCTGTCTAGAGTTTCATATTGTGTGAACAATGATGGATCAATGTGCTACCCAGAGTGTTTACCAGTGAATTAAACTATTTTCAAGCATTTCTCTCATCACCCATTTTGTGTTTGATGTAATGCACTTAGCAGCCAATATATACACAGACATTGGTGCCCTGCTGGCTGTGCTACAAGATCCAAGATATATCTCATTGACTAAGCTTAACGAGGGCAAAACCAGTTTGGAGTTCACTGAAGTCCTTTCTAGAGGGGGCCTCTCCAGGCAGTTTGCAATGGACTGCTCAAACGAGGAGCAAAGTCAGTACAAATTTGCATAAGGTGGGGCTCTGTCTTTAGTGGCACAGTGGGCAAAAATTGATGGTTGGAAATGTGACACAGAACTATTGCCAGCTGTTTAAGCTATATTCAAAAACTATATGCAAACTTCATCCCATTACCTTCACTATACGGAACAGAAAGGTGGAAAAAGCCAAAACTTTGCCATCTGTGGTTTCCTATTTTTAATTTGCTCCTGCTGATGGCCCACAATCATTTCTGTTACTTGACATCCAGCCTCACCAGAACTTTGTTCTATTAAGGTTTAGATTAAACCTGTTTCATAAACTTGTTGTGTTTCCTGATTGTAAAAAACTGAGAGCACATTATGACCCCATACCCTTGTGATCAGGTAACCACGCAAAGTACTTTGCATATGATGTTGCTATGTAGATTTTACTCCAAACCAGGGTCTTGCACAATTAAACCTCTTCTGAATAAATTTGCTATTAGACACTGCAAACAGGCACTCCATTTTCTCCAATGCCTAGCAACCGATGAAATTACAGTGACTGTATATACTCAATTGTGTTGAAGACCAGTAAGACCCTTGAGCTTGATTATATTAAAGAGAGGTACCACATTGTAGGCCTCTTTTCCCAGGAGGCTCGGAGGTTACATTTTTTGAATTAGCAGACAGGTCATCGTGGCTTTGGCTAAGGAGCAATTGGACTTCGAACCCGAATTTGCACTTTATAATTTTACTGTTTATTGTCCTCCCAAACTTGATGCCTAGAGCCCATGAAGTTTTTATTGCCTTTTTTAATAGTATTAACTTTGACTGCATCCCCTTAAAACCTTGCTATCTATTGCACAGCACTATTAGCACTTTAGCTATTTTTTGCTCCTGAATTTATCCCCAATATGAGATATTTGTTCTTGTTAGGTGGCAACAAGATTAGCTTTGAGGCTTGTGTTCTTGGAGTATGGATGTTGCGTACTTTGAATCAGTCGATAAGCCAACGTGCCTCTGGTTAAGGAGCTATTGGACTTTTGAAATCGAATTTTCACTTTTGAAATCTATCGCTCATTGTTCAGCCAAACTTGATACAAAGAGTTAATAAAGTTGTTATTATCTTTTTCTAATAGTATTAATCTGGACTACATCCCCTTAAACCCTTGCTATGTATTGCATAGCACTTTCGGCACTTGAGTTATTTCTGCTCCTGATTCAATCCAGCTCATCAGCTGTTTGTTCTCATCAAGGTGGCAATAATAAGTAGTTTTTAGATTTTCATTCTGGGGCCCAGGTTTTACCTAAGGCCCCAGACGTCTGTTGACATTCGTCTAGGATTTTCTTCCTAGCAGGCTTTGTGCCGATCGAATGAGGTGTACTTCTCGGCCCCTGTTTTATTAGGGACACATAGCCGACCCTATTTGAGACAGGTTTTTGTAGAGTTGGGTTCCACCCTTTACAAGAAGTACAGACGCTGTAGGTACTTTGTAGGTTCTTTATTAGTCGGAGGGAGAGCGCGGGCGAACTCTTCTCTCAGTGCCCCGTACCCAATGCGCGCGCCTATCCCAACATGCTTTGCGCACTCCCGTGGTGGTTGGAACACTAGACCGCAACACCACATATCTTCCCCCTTTAACACACCCACATAAGTAACGTGGGTATGCGTATGCATTAGCATAATAAATGTGGTACCTAAAACATAGTAGTGCCAGAACAACAAAACAGTTTTTTATCACAAAGGATGAGGGTGGCGGGAGGGGGGGGAGTTAGGGTAAGGGAGGTAGAGAATCAACATCACAGTTGTGTGAACGTCATGAGGTAGATATACAGTTACATATCAAATTCGCTGTATCTCTTAGGCAACATAATCGCTCTGCCCGTGCGGGTGCGTGTGAGTGGCACCCATGACTCCTGTGCTACTCTTGTGTGCTCCCCTCCTGGCCCCTGTCATGTGAAGTGGGAGTTCCCTGCCTGGAGTCTGGGTTGCGGATGTCGTGGTGTCTTGGGGTGTGGTATGTTGTGTGGCCTCAGAGTTACTCTTTTCCCCTGTGGTCCCGGCATCACCCCCAGTCTCTCTCATAGTGCCATTTCTCGGTGTGCTTGTGGCCAATCCGTCTTCATCATTGTCGAGGTCCCATCCTGTATGTCCTGTGCTTGTAGTGGGATCACCCTTGTTCCATCTGATCACTTTGTTGCATTTGGCCATTCTGCTTTGTGACCATACCATGCCGTCACTCAACAAGGCGGAGCGCGAATAGGTTTCTCTGACTTGTAAAGGCTTGCTGAACTTGCTGTCTCCCTTTTTGCCTATTTGGCCAAGCTTCACACTGACCCAATCCCCCGTTGCTAAGGAGACTTCTCGCACTCCGTGCTTCTTGTCATAGCTGTCCGTGTAAATCTTTTGTGCCTTCTCCAAGTTGCTTCTGACTACCGCTGGGGACTATTTGCTCTGTAGTTTGAGGTTCATCCAAACAGTGTTGTCTCGGGTGAATGGTTCCCGGCCTCGTAGGATCTTGAATGGGCTGTAGCCGGTCAGGGTGGGTGTGATGCGGTATGCCCATACCGTGTTCCTAATTTTGTGTCTCCCAGCTCTTACCCGCACTGATTGCTGCTTGAACGGAACCCATGAGCACTTGGTTGAACCGTTCTGCTAGGCCGTTACCTGCAGGGTGGTACACTGGGGTGTGTTTGGTTGTGATTCTGTTTCTCTTGATGAAGGCATTCCAATTCTCCGACGTAAATTGGGGGCCATTGTCACTTGTGATGACTTTAGGAATCCCTTCTCTCAAGAATGCATTGGTGAGAAAGGTAATAATGGCTTCCGTGTCCACTTTCTCGCATACTCCTACCTCCGGCCACTTGGAGTATCTGTCGACTAGGACAATGGCGTATTTGGGTACGCCCCATGAGTCTAGAATGGGGCCTAAAATGTCGAGTGACAACTCCTCCCAGGGGTTGTTGGGTGTGGTGAACTTCCCCAGAGGCGGTCTGAGCAAGGTCATTGACTTGTCTGCCTTGCTGCAATGCTCGCATGCTCTCACGTACTTCTCCACTTGGTTGTTGATGGCGGGCCACCAGTAAGAGTGTTTAATTCTCCATTTCGACTTCACTATTCCTAAGTGGCCTTCATGCATTATGTTAAGGAGGCGATCTGTTAGTTGTCGTGGGGGGATGACTTTGTCTCCACGCAGCAAAAATATGGCATCATCGCTAATGGAGAGTTCGTCTCGCACTTCCCAAAATTTCCTGAGGTCGTCGCTCATGTGCCTCTTCTCAGGCCATCCTTGTGTTACTAACTTTTTGACGCACGAGAGTTGGGGATCCATGTCGTATGCTGTCTCCCAGTCCTGTGCACTAATGACGTTCTCCTGGTCTGTCATGAACGCTACCGTGTACTCGTCCCATTCCGTGCGTGTAGGTGCCCCTTCCATTGCGGCTGACCGGCTGTGGTAGTCTGCCACCTTGTTCTTCTTTCCCGGTAAGTTCTCAACATCGTAGACGAAATCCAGCAGTCTGAGGGTCATCTTTGCGATCCGCGGAGTGGCACTGGCATGGCCGCTGGACATGAGTACTTTAACCAACGGCTTGTGGTCCGTTCTGAGGGTAAATCGGGAGCCCCAGAGATACTGGCAAAACTTCTCCATGGCCCAAATGGCTGCCAGCATCTCCTTCTCTATGACGTTGAACTTCTCCTCGTTGGGGGTGAGGGAACGGGAGGCGAAACTGATGGTGGTTTCTGTGCCATCTGTGGACATCTGGGACAGGACAGCCCGTAGGCCTTTTTCGCTGGCGTCCATGGTCAGTATACTGCGTGCGGAACTGTCGAACCCATGCAGGGGAATAGCATCGCAAATATCTCTCTTGACCGTCTCGAATTCTTCATTAGACTCGGTGGACCAGCTGAAGGCATTCTTCTCCTTTAAGATTTGACGTAAATTGTGCGTTTTGGTTGCAAAGTTTTGGACGAATTTGCTGTAGAACTCGGCCACTCCTAGGAATGAGTGGACCTCATCCTTGTTATGCGGCGTGGGCGCAGACTTGATGGCGTCCACATTGGCTTTCTTCGGAGAGATCCCACTGTCACTTATTTCGTGCCCCAAGTATGTGACGGAGCGCAGGCCAAACCGGCATTTCTCCAATTCCGCCGTGAGGCCTTTGATTGACAGTGTCCGTAGCACCGCTGCTAGTTTTTTTATCATGGTCCGCTTTGGTTTTCCCCATTACGAGGATGTCTTCTTGGAAATATAAGACTCCGCTGATGTCTTTGAACAATTTGTGCATTAACTTTTGAAAAATCGCGGCCGCAGACACCAGACCAAATGGCATTCGCCGAAATCTGTAGCATCCAAATAGAGTGATAAATTAAGTTAACTTCCTGCAGGAGGGGTGAAGCGATATTTGATGGTACGCCGCTGTGAGGTCTATTGTGGAGAACCATTTAATCCCCTTGGTCTGAGCTAACATTTCATTGATTTTTGGCAGTGGAAATTTATCCAACATTATGTTTTTGTTCAATTCCCTGAGGTCTATGCAGAGACGCACCTTCCCATTGGGTTTACGTGCAACTACCAAGGGCGCCAGCCATTCTGCGCTGTCGATGGGTTCGATTATGCCGTTGTCTTCCAGGCGCTTCAGTTCCACTTGCACCGCTTCTCTGCAGTTGAACGGAATATTTCGGACCTTGTGACAGACTGGTGCGGCTCCATCCTTCAGGAGAATTCTGTGCGTGAATTTGGATAGTTTTCCTATGGTCCCACCGAAGACTGATGGGAATTCTTCTTTCAGTTTGGCCTCTGCCGATTCAGGTGGGTTGTCTGTCATGAGCACTTGTGTCTCTCCGCTGGGGTTTAGCTGGATTCCTAACGCCCCTTGATCAGCCCATCCCAAGATGGAGGGCCCCTTTTCCGCAATGTATAGTTTGCCTACAGCGTTCCTCCCTTTGAATTCAAACGTAAGTTGACGGAAGCCTACCATGGGAATTTTCTTACCTGTGAATGTGACTGGGTGTACGTCGGTGGGATGTAGATGACTCCCTATAGTGCGAACAAAGTCTCTTTCCCAGATGTTTCATTGGATTATGGTGTATGGGGACCCTGAGTCTGCTACCATGGATACTTGGACACCCCAATGGACAACATACACGAGGGCTTCCTACTACTGTTGCAATCAATACCTATGATTTGGTCATCAATGCACAAAATACAGTCATCATCAACATCGCCCTCCACCCCTTCTGTTTCTGACTCATACATGACACATTTAACCGTAGCATTGGTGGGTTTCCTTCTGCAGACTTTACAAAAATGACCCAGTACCCCACAAAAGGAACACTTGACACGGAACGCAGGACACGCCTATCATTTGCCATATGCGTTTGACTCCCACATCTATAGAAACTGCCCCTTTGATCACTAGGGGATTTGTTTGGTCCTGTATATTTCTTCACCGGCTTCCTGCTGTTTCTGGACCCAGCGTTGGGTGGTGGTTTGTCACTAGGCGCTTTCGTGTCACTCACTCTGCACACGGTAGGTTTGCTCTCACTGTCTCTCTTTGCAGCTACTGCGCATCTTTTGGACAGTTCTACTTTCTTTACAATCGCAATGATCTCGTTAAGGGGGGCATCCCCACTAACCCACAACTTCTCTTGTACATTCGTGTTGACCGTGTGCATTATGATCTGATCTCGCACTAGATCATCATGAAGGTGGCCAAATTTGCAATTCACTGCCAGTCTTTTCAGCGCGGCCACGTAGTCTTCCACTGTTTCTGTATCAGTTTGCTTTCTCTGAAAGAAATTGTACCTGTCTATTGCAGTGCAAACTACTGGTTGGTAATGACTGTCCAAGTCTTCCAACGCATGCTGGAATACGTCTTCATCATTGGGACCCCTAGTCTTTTTTACCATGCTCTTGTATACTCTCAAACCTTCCGGCCCTAGGTTGTGCAACAGAATTTTCTTCCTGCGTTTACTCAAGAAGGCCTCTTCCCCTTCATCCTCCAGGGCTGACAGATAGTTTAGGAAGTAACCCCTCCAATCAGCCCATTTCATGGCTGGCTCGCCTGGTTTCGGCAGGAACGGGATGGGGTTGGTAAGCGAAAAGGTCTGGGCACACATGTTGGCTAGCTGGTGGACGTAGGAATGAGGAAACACCAGTGGATTGAAGGAGTAGTGGTGGACGGACTGTACCGTTGGACAGGGGTGGCCCCGTGCGAGTGGCGAAGTCCCACTATGTCCCCAAACTCAGTGTTGCTGGGCGTGACTTACTTGTGTGTTACAGACTGCTACACGCAGCAAGCAGGTGCTGTTGGTATTGTAGGCCTCGTAGATGCAGGGAGTGTGTACTATACAGGGAGGACTCCCAGGCACGCTGCCCTGGACCAGTATGGGAAGCAGCAACGCGGGGAAGCAAGGCGTGGTGCTTGCCCGTCTTGTGTCCACGTGGGACTTGAATGGTACTTGTCTACTACTTGCGCCGGAACGCACCGCAGGCAAGCACTGCAGGGCTGCTGACACGTGGTGCTCTCGCGTGTAATTTGGAGTGCCTGAATTTTCCCTTGAATGCGGCTGACGGTGGAGCCTGTTTCTGCTTGTAGGCAATTATCCGGAGGCACCTCCCGCCGCCTGCCTTCGTTCAGCTGCACTCCCCCTCCGACTGACCTGAAGTTGAGGTCCCTGGTGCTGCGTGACTGCTCTGTTACATTTGCAAGTGCAGAGCATAGTATGCAGCAGGTCGAGGTTCCCCCAGCTCGTCGCCAGTTTGTAGAGTTGGGTTCCACCCTTTATAAGAAGTACAGACACTGTAGGTACTTTGTAGGTTCTTTATTAGTCGGAGGGAGAGCGCGGGCGAACTCTTCTCTCAATGCCCCGTACCCAATGCATGCGCCTATCCCAACATGCTTTGCGCACTCCCGTGGTGGTTGGAACACTAGACCGCAACACCACAGTTTTTGTTCGCCTTTTTTGCCTAGGCCATTAGTATACAGTGTTTTTTCTGTGCAAGTGGGCTGTGAATTCGAACTTGTACCCTGTGGCCATGCAATTTGTAATTATAATGATTTTGGAAGTGGTTCTCCATTATATTGTTTATTTGCTTCAATCTTAACTGCATTATTTTTGTTTTAACTACTATGATATATTGGCATTGTATTGTATTTTATTATACTTTTATGGTCTAATATTCAGACCAAAAAAGTTCTACAATTGATTGATTGATTGAGTGGTTTTAATTCATTCAACGTACATGTGTATTTGCCTCTGTACACCAATGATTCAAGTTTTCAATCCCTACTGACAGTGTATTTTGGCCCAGTGTCATTAAATTCTGTTGCAGTATCAGTTTGTTTGCTGCCCCAGTTTCCATGTAGTCCTCCTATGAGAGGTGTTTTTCCTGCCCAGAATGTTTTATGTCCATGTACTGGTATCCTCCCTGGCCTTGCTCCACTCTCTGTCTGCCAAAGCATATTCTTTGTTCAGGTGTCAGTTTGCTCGCACATGTTGATATATTTCTCCATGCCTCAGTATCAGTATAATCTCTAAACCACTGCCTGAGAATTCCTTTGCATGCTTTCAGGGTATTCATCATCACAAGGTCAGTGTTGTTGTTTTTCCTGTCTCAGCTTACACCTGCTCGCCAGTGTCAGCAAGAATTTCGTGCTGATGTTATTTTCTGCTAAGTTCAAAAAAGACAATTTGGCACAATGCCAACTGTTGAGATATAGTGTAGAGTTGACCCAGAGGTGACTTGCATAAGATTTGTACTTGAGGTACACCCGCCAGTGTAAATTCCAAACACAAGAAGGTGACCTGAGGGCTGAGGGTTCTGTAAAGTGTATAATTTCACATGAGTTAGAGGTCACAAGCATAGGCAATCACTCAATATCCCACTTGTCCCATGTTTGTGAATGGGTTCCTATGGCACTAGGACATCATGCCACACCATGTCATGCTATTTTAATAAACCTGTGTAAGAAAATGGTCCTTTTGAGTGATACCTCCATCTTTTGTTGAATTTTATTGCTGGTATTTAGACGGTGCACACTAAGCCACTCCTGCCCTGTGCCCAGTGTATGTGCTATGACCACTAAAACATGCAGAAATTGGTTAATTCCTGATAGGCGTATTTAACTTTTCTATAAGGCCGTGGTATATGGTGTGGAAATACATCCATGACATGAAACGTTAAAGGTAACCTGTGGACTGTAGCACTTATTGAACCATCCACTAGCATGACAAAGGAAACCATAGCTTCAGGACTACCATTGTATTCTGACTACTACACTGTAAATTCTGCAATGTACCTGTTAAAATAACTATTTTTTGACAGGTAAAAACCTCCCTTTTAAATGCTAGCAAGTCACCATTATGTGAGCCTTCTAACCCACAAGGTAGGGAGCATGGTATTTAAAAATGGGACATTTAGAAAATTAATGTTGTTCCAAAAATGAAAAGATTCTAAACACTAGTTTTACTGTAGCAAATCTGGCTATCCTATGTTGAAAGCCAGTATACAGATTAAATACTAATACTGTATCTGTAATGAGACCAACTAGAATAATAATTAAACCACTATTTTTAATAGATATTAAAAATCCAATTCTATGGTGAAGTCAATTTTTTCAATAAATATGAAGGGAGAGTAATATTTAGAAAGTTACCTTTTTCCTGCCTGATGTTCCTGGAGGCTAATTTTCATTAATTATCCAGCTTCTCCCAGCCTGTGTTCTGCCTGGGAATAGGTGAGAAAGAGGTGTAAACAATAGGCTGACCTGAATGGGTAAAGATGACTCCTCTGAACTCCACAGAATATTCAGAGTGGGGGCTGTGACTGACGACTATTGGCGCTTTGCTCTTCTTGGTCTGATCTTTTTAAAAAAATCACATCTCCAGTTCCCCTTATTGTACTTTTGATGCTTTTCTGTTCATTACATTTTACTCCATTTTTATAAATTAGAGTGGGATTTTTAGTGTGCAGTGTTTTTGACTTTGTTGGTGCTTCTAAATGCTTTACACTTGTGATAGACTTCCATCCACCTCAACTAATAATTCATTTTCTCACAACCTGCCTTGCCTGGGTGAGAAAACCTAAGTGCATATAAAGTTCCCTCTATGTTACATCCCTTCTGCATAGATGATGTGGGGGCTAGAAATCCACAGCACAAAGCAATTTTGGTTTAACACTTGCATCATCTTTCAGTAAAAAATAGTTGTTGTGCTTTAAAGGTGCCCGGCATTCCATTCATGCCGCTTTGTGCCATGCAGGACCACTATGC
This sequence comes from Calotriton arnoldi, assembly GCA_963921515.1. Lineage (NCBI taxonomy): Eukaryota > Metazoa > Chordata > Amphibia > Caudata > Salamandridae > Calotriton > Calotriton arnoldi. The sequence goes on along the minus strand of CAWUFW010001024.1, from coordinate 1,724,555 downwards.
ATAGGCTCCTGTGCATACATTTAATCTGGGCCTGAGTTTGCATTGTTTCTTCTTCACCTATTTATTATGCTCATTTCACTAGCTCCTGTTCGTAACCACGCTTGCTCAAGCTCTCTTGTTTAGATTTGGCATATCAAGAGTGAACCTTGATAATTTTCTGGCTTCCTTTCAGCACCAATGGCTGTATCTATTTTCCGTATGCTTCAGATGGAAAATCCATATTAATAATGGGCAGTGGGTGTCCCCATTCCTAAAATCTTTACATTAGCATGCCACCTCATCTCCTCCACTCACCCACTCATCATTGCTACCCAACCGATAGTTGAACCGCATTCAGGCACATTGATCACCCAAAGAATGGAATAATCAACTTTAACCTAATATGACAAGCTTGAGGCTGGGACATACCTTCACAACTGCATTCCTCATAGACTCCTTACCTAGGATCCTGAAAGGGTTCAGACTCAACTTTAGCCCCCCTGTCAAGCATTATGTCAATAACTGTCAATTTGTATTGTAATGAAAAAACAATGCTAACTAAAGCCAAAGAACTGCCCTTCACATGGAAATGCTCTGGAGGTAAACCCTCTACCCATAAAAACCAAATCACAGAACCTACAGACACTAAGATGTACCTCACAGCCACCACATCACAGGCACCCCATTATGATTTGATAGTGCAGTATGTACAGTACCCAATGATACCTATAATCTGACCTCAACAAACACCTTCAAACATTAAGTACTACTATCTGCACTTTTGAGCTTGTAATTCCAAAGCTCAAACATGGCACACTCTGAATTACTTAACTGAAAAGCTAAAGCGGAGGGAGGACCGCCTAACATGACTGTTTCTCCATGCTTCAGTTTGTCTTCATGAGTGCTACAGTGCTTTCCCATAGTATGCCACTAAATTCCATGATAGCACCCTACTTCTCAACTGATCAGCATCTACCACAGTTCTAAGATACATAATATGATAGCTGACAGTTCCTTTTACATCCTACTTTTACAGAGAATTTACAGATACTTAGCTAAATAAGGAAAGAGTTCACACAGTCAAATGTCAACTGTTACATAATGTTATCCTCAGCAGAAAAGCCATGTTGTTAGAAACAGCCATGATATTCAAATCCACTCATTCTTGTACATGCCTTGAAGCACCCTCCCTCAAATTACCAGAATCTCTTTTTATCAATTGCATCACAAATTCTACCACTTTTTCTTCTGCACACTTGTCTGTCACCTGCCAATGTCAGCGCTCTTTACTTATATGATTGACGTTGCAAAAAACCTCATGTCCCTTCCAAATGGACATTTCTTCCTAGATAATCCCAACATCTGGATTGAGGACACTTCCAATATCTTTGCTGAAGACATCATAGATACCCCGGATAAACTAGGCCTTTCCAATTTGCCACCAGATAACTGTACAATAAAGGTTACAGTGATGACTTGCTGTTCCACCTCATTCAGAATTTGTGCATATCAGATTAGCACATTAGGCATTTGATCTAAAAAGTGACCCCGCTTCCTTCTTTCGAAAAAGGAAAGATACCCTGTCCCCAGTCTCGTTCTCTTAGGGAATGCGATTAACTTCTGAATTTCAGTCAAGGGAGTGCCGGTTATCCAACGAGCTGCATTCTGGATGTTAGAGTTCAGGTGAACGGCATCAATATTAGGGAGGCAGAATACCCCTAATATCTGCCCAATTCTGACATTTCGTTTAGCCCTTTAGTGGTGCTATTGAATCTTACTATCATGTAGGCCTCTTTTCTTAATAGCAATGATTCAGTGTCGCCACCCCTTGGTGAATGTTTAATGACTGATAAAATGGTCCATTTGAAGTCAAGATCCTCATGTTTTAAATCAATAAAATGATTAACCATTGGTGCTGTTGTTACTTTATTTGTGATCCTTGATCGATGTTGTACAATACGTTGTCGAATCTCCGGTGTGGTTTTCCCAATATAGATTTTTGGGCAAGGACAAGTGATTGCATACATGATGTTTTTGGTCTTGCAATTAGATAATGCTTTCTTGTCCACTTGATGTTGTCATCTACAAATTCAATGCCAACCAATGCGGTGCTGCAACCTGTGCAATTGCCACATTTATGATGGCCCTGCAGTGGTTTCATTTTAAGATATGTTCTGAGGTCCTTGTTTTTATTGGAAGGAGCTAGCTCTGCTCTTACTAGCCGCTGTCCAATGCTCATGTTTTTCTTCATGGTGAAAAAGGTGCATCAAGTCCAAGGTCCAGGTTTTTCACTAGATGCCAATTCTTCAAAATGATGGACCGGAATTTGTTAGTGTGCGGTCCATATATTGATACGCACACCATTCTCTCCATCTTGGGTCTCTCTTTTTTGGTGAGTAAACACTCTCTTGGTGTGCACCATGCTCTTTTTTGAGTGCATGTTTGAACAATTTTTTGGGGTAACCCCGGTCTTTCATCTGTTCACAAAAGGCGTTCCCGTGTATTTCAAAGCCATCCTTGCAAGAACAGTTCCTTCTAATCCTGAGTAGTTGTCCGTATGGTAGATTATCTTTGAGATTCCTGGGATGAAAACTGTTGTAGTGCAAGATGGCATTCTTATCCGACGATTTTTTATGTAACGTGGTGATGAGTTTGTTTTGGTAGGATATGACCTCCACGTCCAGAAATGTTAATGTCGTCTGGCTTTTGGTCAAAGTAAATTGAATATCCGGGTGTCGATGATTAAGCCATTCATGAAATGCATCTATTTCAGGTTCAATGCCACTCCACAGGCACCAAACATCATCAATGTACCTGTACTATTGGGTAAGATTTCGGGCAAAAGGATTATTGTTGTGAATGTACTTGTCCTCGAATCTCGCCATGTATAGTATAGCCATTTCTGGGGCGAAGGGACAACCCTTGGCCGTCCCCTTAATTTGCCAGTAAAAATCCTCCTCAAACCTGAATAAATTCTTCTTTAGTGCCACTTCTGCTAGTTGTAGAATAAATCCCGTGGGGACCCAGTGTGGTCGTGTTCTGGAGTCCAGATAAAATTCCATCGCTTCTAATGCTTCATCCTGCGGGATCTGGGTGTATAATGAAACGACGTCAAAGGACACTAGCCAGTGCTGCAATTGATCAAATGGGGTACCTTCCACCTTGTTGATGAAATCAGTGGTGTCCCTTAAGTACGAGGGGACCTCAATCAGAAACTGTTTGAGGAATGTATCAACGTACTTTGAGATGGGTTCCATGATCGAGTCACATCCCGATACTATTGGCCTACCGAGAGGTTCTTGTAGTTGCTTATGAATCTTAGGGAGGAAGATCCTGTTCCAGCACTTTCTTGACTCCTGCCTCTGTAGACATACATACTCCCCTTAACACTACTTTCATGGCATCCCATTCCACTGCTATAGTGCTAGCTGTATTCCAGTTCTTATCGAAATACCCATGTAGTTCCGTTCCTATCGTAGCCTTATATATTGGGTCAGTTAGTGCCTCAGTGTTTATCCTCCAGAGCGGTACCTTGGAACTCGGCCGCCCCAGCATGTATACTATGAGCAGTGGGGAGTTGTCCGATAAATATCGAGCCAGATATTGTGCCTCCTCTATTTGATTGGCTGCCCCTTCTGTATAAAAAAATATTCCAGTCTGCTATATGTATTGGTCGCAGGTGTGTGACACGAGTAAACCTTTTGATGTGGGTTACGATGTCGCCAGGCTGTATTTGATTATCATCTGGTGCATGGCCTCTCTGGTTTTTGGTTTAGCCTCTGGCCTCGGGGGGTATCTGTCTATTGTACCATCTAGAGCACAGTTATAATCCGCTGCGACAATAAGTTCTACATCTGGTGCAAGATCTGTTTGCCTAAAGACTGACCCTAGAAACTCTCCATCGTCACTATTTGGGGCATATATGTTAACCAGGCATACATTTCGCCCGTCAAGTGTTCCTTCCACTACCACGTACCTCCCCAATGGATCTAGACTGGACTTTACCGCCTTGAATGGGACTCCCGGTGCCACCGAGATCAGCGCCCCCCTGGCATACCCCGAATAAGATGTCGCAAATATCTGACTCCTCTACCTTCATTGAACATACCTAAGGCAGTCTCCCCACAGGTGCGTTTCTTGTAGAAAGGCTATATCCACTCCATTTCGTTTTAGATGCATTACTACCCAGATCCTTTTGACCACATTGTTTAGCCCCCTAACATTCCATGTTATAAACTTGTATTTCTGCCTATCACCCTTCATGACTTTAGTGTGTCGAGGTGTGGCTGGGGACTATCATTTATGTCAAGTAGGTCAGGCACCCCCTTATTCCTATAGGTTGTTTGGCATATCGTTTCTGTACGTTTACGGTATTAAACTTTCTAACATAACTGTGAGTTCCCCCGTGTCCACCTCCCCCACAGGCAGTAGTACCTCATTCCCATAGCACAACCGTTGTCTAAGGACTCGGAACTCCGCCCCACACCGAGCGCCCACCCCCTCCCAAGATCCCTCCCCACAACATTGCAATCAGCAAATAAGTCCAAAAATCCAGTCTCTGATACACGGCCAGTCTGTCAGGCACCACACCGCCTCGCCCAACCTTTGGTATAGAAAGGCAATGCCAGTGCGCTACAGCTGGAGTGTCCTAAACCTCTAGATGGCGGAACCCTGTCCCAACGCAAATATTGCACTCTTTTGTCCTTCAGTCTTTTAGGGGAAGCTGCCCCTCTGTTAAGCTCTTCCACATTCTTTACCCCCTCATTTGACTTCTGTACTTACAGTTTCTGTGTCCGTACCGCCTTTCATCTCTGCCCCAACTACTGTTTCGATATACCTTAGGGACATTCTTCAGCCTTGCTGGGGTTGTCGTCTGTCTGTGATTGGGTTCTTGCACCAGGCAGAGTGGGGAGAACTCCGCCAGGATTAACAAAGGATTTCTTTTATATGGGGCAGGAGCTCCGCACGAGTGCGACTAGCCGGCCATGTTGTCAGGCCACGCGCCTGTAATTAGGAGTAATGTGGAAAAAACAAGTAATACAGTAAGAGCAGATTTAGCAAGCAAGAGTGGCTGCTCGTGCTGCTGTGTGCTATTGTCTTAGTGCATAATGCATCCGCACGTCCATTTTGGATATGAGGGTGCATTTTGTACTAGAAACTAGAGCTAAATACTAAGAGTAAGTTGAGGGAAAATCATACCCCAAGAGCACATTTAGCAAGAGCAGATTCTCGCACTGCTATTTATGTTCTCTTGCACTTAGCACTATTAATTAGTGCACATTATACCACCCTCTGATGTCATCTTCCTTGATGAGGGCTGTTGATCTCATATGAAGTTGCAATTTCACACTACCCTGGATTGTCATCTCAACATCTAAATTTTGCTGACAGGAGCTCTGGTCAGCCGCACCTGGAACCCATGATCGGAATATTGCTCCCCTAAAATTGGACTACTTGGATTATTGCTCCCCTAAAATTGGACTACCTCACCTCCCTTACCACCTTTATTCTGAGCGCTATCCTCACCATGGCTCAACCTACTAATAGCTCCTCTGACTTCCTTATTCAGGTAGGCCTGAATGCTTTTAAGATTGTCTACCCCCAACCTCTCGAAGAAAGCGGCTAAGTCCTTCAAGCACAATCTGCTCAATCGATGTCCGGAAACGCTCATCTCTGACACCTACTTTTCCACGTCAAAGGGTATGGTGGTTACTGACCTCATTTTCTAAACTTCCAGAAGAGCCCAGTGGAAAAAAAGCTCTTACTTCTTTGCTTCGTTCCAAACCACTGAGCAAAATCCCCCATGGTTTCCGTATAAACATACTACCCTTGTCTGTCCTTAATGCTGATCTGACCACCTCCCTATACAATAATGGTAACATCCTCATTCAAGCCTCCGACCTGAATCTCAAGAGCTTTGACAGAATATTTATGAGGATTAAAAATACACTTAATAATTTGAATCCTGCCAGTCATCATCATTTCAGTATATCCACTAATGCTGAACCTTCAGTTCCCTCCACCTCTTTTTCCTCCCGCTCCGCTTCCCCCTCATTCCCTATGAACCAGTCTGTCATTTCCTCATTCATGGAGGGTGAGTGTAATACCCACATACCTAACCCTGACAACCAGGTTAATCTACACCTTGGCTCCTTTACTTTCAACTCAAGGGCCTGGCTCCCTGCTTCTTCCCCCAGTACTTCTCGCATTTAACCACACCTTACTTTATCCTCCCCCAGTGCATCCCCCATCTCTTTGGATAAAATCACCTTGCCCGCCACCAATCCTAATCAAGGATAATCTCTGCATCTGCCTACACTGAGTCCTACTACCCTCTATGCCTATCAGCACCCCCTAGTGGGTAAAGTCAAATCTCAAGAGGGATTCTATCTCCCCCTACAACCGTTGTGAGGGATTTATTCTTCCATCCAACACCCCTCTTCCCAAGGGGATTTTCCCTTTACCGTTTTTTAGGCCGGCCACTGACTGCGACAGCCTTTCTTACATTGAGGAGAAGATAGCAGACCTCAAGCAGGATCTCCTTACTGTCAAAGATAACCTGCAGACCCTTATACAGTTCTCCCTGAAGATGGAGAAGTTTTGGAAACTTTTTCCCTCCCTGGGGACTGACCAACCCAGTCCTCCCCTAAGGGCTAAACACAGTGGGATGAACTGTCTTCTCTCATTTACCCACTAAGCCCTCTCTGGAGAACCCGGCCTCTTCCAAACCACCAGTCTAGGCCCCTAAGGTTTTTGCATCAGTTGTCAGACGACGACACCCTCGCTCTTCTTATATCGAACAATGGCTCTGGGCAGTAGCGGCTCCTGGTGGGAGTGCTGCCGGGCGGTGACGCGGGGCGGGGGAGGGGCAGGGTGTGGGGTAGTAAACTCTGGAATATGGCCCAACAGAGGTAAGTAAACAAATAAATAAATAAAACTAAATTCGTTGCGCGCGCTGCATCACATTTGGCGATGCAGGGCGCGCAATGAAATTTGTTTTATTTATTTATTTGTTTACTTACCTCTGTTGGGCCGTATTCTAGAGTTTACTACCCCCCACCCTGCTCCTCCCCGGCCTTGCGTCACTGCCCGGCAGCACTCCCACCAGCAGCCGCTACTGGCTCTGGGTATGGCCCCTCTGACTCTACAACCAACATCCCAACTATCTCCTCTGACCCTGGCAGAGAATGCAGTGTGAACCTAAGATTTGTGAATAGGGATAACCTTCTTCAGATCACCATGTCTCACAGTGAAGTAGTCACTACCAGCTCACACATCAAATCATTGCTTCTCAACTGCAGATCTGCTGTGAAACACGCATCCGATATTTCGGAACTCATCATCACGCAAAACGTAGACCTCCTGATCCTTACTGAAGCTTGGCTCAATGAATCCTCCTTTCCAGTTCTCGACATCTTAATCCCTCCTGATTATTACATTATCAGATGCGATCGACCTGTTAAAACTGGGGCGGGGGGGCATTGCTTGCATACATCGCTCCAGTCTCATGCTGAAACAAACTCCTCCTGTGAGGAACTAGTCACCGAAATCTGGAACAACGACAAGATTGTCTGTGTGCTCCACATGATTTATCATCCACCAGGGGACAATCTTCTCTTCATCGAGCAAATGATGGAGTCCAAAACCTCATGCTCGGACCAACACAGCCATATCTTCCTCGGAGACTTTAACCTTCATTGGAACAACACTGATGATCCTTTAATATGCTCCTTTAAGGCCTTCCTCTCCGTCCTCTGTTTCACCCAGGACTGCAAGGGACCTACCCACAAGGGACCTACCCATGACCTTATCATAGCTAAAGACAACAACATTCAACTTGATGACATTTTACCCTGTGACTGGTCGGATCATCACCAAATATCCTTCCGCATCCTGGAAAAAGTCATGCGCAGACAGGGCCAACCATGTAAAACCAAACAACTGTCTTGTAACCTGAGAGAAATCAACATTGGTGATCTAACATCCATTAGCAAGAATAGCCTAAAGCCACCCCCTAACATGACCAATCTGGACGACCTAACTGATCACTACATTAACTCTATGACTAGTATTTTCGACTCTATTGCTCCAAAGCAACTCAAAAGGATTCTGATCAACCAATCCAAACCCTGCTTTAATAGCTCCCTAAATGATGAACGTCGCAAACTTAGGCTTTCAGAGAGACTTTGGAGAAACTCTCCCTCCACTACCAGCCTCAATCAGTTAAGGAAGATGAGAAGCGCATACAACAAACGTATTTGCAATGCTAAAACCGATCACTTCAGGGCTCAGCTTGACAGCAAGCTAACCACTCTGCCAACCATAGCTCGGCACACATAACCTACTTTCCTAGTGGGGAGGACTTCTCAGCACACTTCTCTGAAAAGGCTAGGAAAATTGAACTTGAGCTCCAACCTACCACTCCAAATTTGCGCCCTGTGAACTCCCTCACATCATCAGAGGAACCTGCGGAACCTTCTGCAGTGAGTGCACCTTCCTTCCACTTGATTTGCGCTCCCAAAAACAAAGCACCATGGATTACTTTTCTTCTTCCAGATGACACAGAGCTGCTCCAATCTATGGCATCCTTAAAATCTTCCAATCACTTAAGCGATCCACTACCGGCCAAGTTTTTTAAAGACCTCAATTCAGCCATCCTCCCACTGTGGTCTCCGATCATCCAAGAATCCCTCTTACATGGGAGGATTCCAGATTGCCTCAAGTCGGGTCAAGTCACTCCCATTCCAAAGAAGCCCAGTGCCGACTTAGCTGATCCCAACAACTTCCGTCCGATCACCAGAATCATGACTCTAGCTAAACTGCTCGAGAAATGCATCCACACACAGCTCTGCAACCATATTGATAAATTTCAGCTCCTTGACCTCTACCAGTCGGGTTTCAGAGCGGAGCACAGTACTGAGACAGTACTAACTCATATCATTGATGACGCCTTGAGATCCCTTGATCAAAATGTCCCTTGTCCTCTTATACTTCTTGACCTGTCCTCAGCATTTGACACCATCAAACATGAAAACCTAATTGCTCTTCTTCAATATAGGATGGGATTTTCGGGACCCGTCTTAAACTGGTTTGCCTCTTTCTTACAGAACCGCACCCAAAGAATCAAAGTTAACCAATCCCTTGCAACCAGTACCCAGGTCACCATTAGAGTTTGTCAAGGCTCCGCACTTTCGCCTACTCTTTTCAACCTTTTTATGGAACCGCTATCTGATATTCTGAACTGCTCTATGTGAGAAGTTGGCCTGGTATATGCTGTTCACTAATTAAAGTGGACACCTTGCACCAGGGCAAATCGACTCTTATGGTAGATAGGTTTAAGACAACCTTTTAAAGAAAGCTATCCTAGTGGTAGCTGTGGAGAGCAGCCTTCAGGCTAAGTCTCGGAGGAATGTAAAGCAGCTTGTTTTACCATATAATCTCTTGAATCACCAAATGAAAAGACACCACACAGGTATATATATCAAATATATATGTATTTATTTCTAAATAACTCTCTACTAATCTCTTTATGAGATGAGAAGACAAACATATGCACAAATCAACGTTTCACAATAAGTTAAGCACAAAATATGGCTGGGGCCCTAGGGGCGTACCAGACCATATACTAAGTAAGAGACTTAGGGACAACGACTTGCAGGGAGACAAGGCCTAGGGCCTTCAGAAGTGCAGGGGCCTCACGAAACCACCCAAGGCAGGTAAGTAAAGGACCCACGGGGGACGCGTGCAGTGTGGATACACAGGCGCGGATCGCCTTTAACTTCAATGGGGCAAGTCGCGGCTGGAAATAAAGAGTTTTAGGATACTTCGGGAGAACCTACAAGCAAGTCACTTACAGGGTAAGTAGTTCTAGGGCCCACACCCACAGGAGCACCATAGTGCTGGAGTTACCTCACCCAGGGAAGCCGGGTGCATAGGTGTCCTTTGGTGTCGGGTCGCGGCGTCGTTTTCAATGGCGAACAAAGAAGACTTGCTGCTTGCGGGAGCTGAAGAAGTGTCCGGTGGAATCCAAGCCTGGATTCTGAAGAAGGATGACCTGAAAGCAGAGGGGACAGTGTTCAAAGTCACTTGGCAGTGACCCGGGGCAAGGAAGATGGATGCCCACCGTCGTCGGTTGATTCAGGTCGGTTGCGGGTGCCTTGACTCTTCAGCCACGTGGTCCAGGAGGTGTCGACGATGACCAGGAGCTGGATTCGGTGGGTCCCTCGACGTCTGCAGCTGACTGCGGTGTCGGCAACTCGATTGGAGCCAACAAGCCTTGGCAGCAGCAAGTCTCGGGGAGATGAAGAAAAGTTGATGGCGCAGACCAGCAAGGTCTGAGGGACTCACCCAGCGAGGGTAAGTCAGGGCAGGCCTGGAGCAACCAGGGGAGCCCTTTGGTTTCTTTAAGAAGTCTTCTGGGGACCCACAAGCCAGCGGGCAAGGGATCGCGAAGACACCTCGGGCGGAATCACTCAACAGGGGCCCACGGTCACTCGGGACAGTGTAGGCCTCTGATCTTCGGAGGGATTCCTGCTGGAGGTCGGGACCACACGTGGTCCAAAGCACAGGTTCGTAGAACGTTGTGAAGGGGTTGCACTCGACAATAGTGCACGGTACCCAGGGGTCGCGGTTCCTCGTTACTCGTGGGGTCCACTTGCCTCAGCTTCGCTGGGGACTCACGATGGCCTGGGAGAAGTCAGGAAATCCACTTCCTGGGCTGCAGGGACTTCGGACTCCGGCGGGAGCGGCGTAGTTTGCGACTGTCGTTGTCGTTTTTGGTGCCTGCCAAGCAGGGGAGTCACTCCTTGACTCCAAGGGAGATTCTTCTGTCTTCCAAAGGTAGTGGAACGTCGAAGGGCCAGGATTCTTCTGTAGAGCGTCGTCCAGGGGTTATCTAATCTTGCTGTGGCAAGGGTTCCCCATTTTAACCAGTAAAACAGGGAGGGACTAACTCTATGACCCCACCTATGGGAGGGTCAAGGGAGGGGTGGCTACACCCACTTCCCTTTGTCCAGTTTCGCGCCAGAGCAGGGGCAGGTAGCCCCTGAGCTGGTTTGAACTGGCATATGCACAGAGGAGCCTTTTGCTCCCCCAGTGCAGGACTTCAAAGCACTCTAAGAGTGCACCCACCCAGCCCCAATACAAATTATCCTGTCTGGGGAGGTGGTCACACCTCCCTGCAACAGGAAACCTATTGTCCAGGCCTCCCCTGCCGGAGTTTCGTCCAGCAGCAGGAGGCCAGACTTGTGTCTGTGGCAGCAGCATCCATTTTGTGATGCCAGGGCTTCAGAAAGAAGTTACCGGGTAAGCCAGAGTTAACATGCCTTTCCCTCTAGAAGGGTGGAATGCTACCCCCGCCGCCAGGATTGGCGGGGGGTAGTATTCCAAGATGTTTGACACCAAACACGACATGTTTAGGTGCAGCCATTCCAAAGTTAGCATTTTACCGCGAGGATATAATGCGCTTAAGAGTATATGGTCAGGCTGCACTACAAACAGCATCAGAGATGTTCTCCGAACGCTGCAGAGGGGCCCTGCTCATGCAGGGGCACCCTCTCACATAGGAACCATGCACTCTGCCTTTAGGATTGATAAGGCCTGCCTTAGGAGTGACTTATAGGTTTATATGTGTGTATGTATTTAGTGATATAGGTAACCTATATCACAGTAAGGAGTGCATGCACCACCCTACCCAGGCTGCAGTAGCAGACCTGTGGTGTCAGTTTGGATGGCCTTCCAGGGGTGGCATAATACATGCTGCAGCCCCTGGTAGGCCTCTGAGGTACCTATGCCCTTGGTACATAGTATACCATATACTAGGGACTTATAAGGGCACTCCAGATTCCAATCAGAGATGTGCCTAAGGCACATGGAAACCTTTTACAGAGAAAGCAGATAGACTGGGGCCCTGAATAGCAGGATCCCAGTCCAACTAAGTCATAAACCAGCAAAACACCATAAAAAAGTGGGGGCAACCATATAGTCAGATTCCACCTTCCTACATAACCCCCCAAACGAAAGGAGATAAGGCTAACCTTGGCCAGTTGAGCCTTCATTGACTAAGTGGTCATATAAGGAAGCACCTGCACTAGCATGGTTGCCCCCTGTCTTATGGTCCACTAAGCAATCCCTCACCCTAAGGGTATGAGAGGGTCTCCACCATGGGGAATCACTACCTGTGGTGTGCTTAGGTAAAGTACAAGGCTGGTGAGGTGTCTGAGTAGGGAAGTGAGGCCCTAGGAATGTTGGCCTCAGCTTCCTCAGATCACTGGTCACCATGTATGCCTGTCTTTCCATGACTGAGTTGCACTTTGCTCTAAGGGTCAACCTTTGGCTGCCTACAGCTGGGGGTTGGGTCCCTTTGGATGGACTACTGGAGGGACATGGCAGGTTTGGAACCTTCTGGTCCCAGGGTTGCCCTTGCCTACCAGAGTCCTTCTGGGGAGGTCCCTACATAAAGGTATGGGGGATCCCTCAGTGTGTAGAGGAATTTTCACCTGGCTAGGGCTACTAGACTGGGTGCCCCTAATCTGCTGATGGGGGCTTCCTCTGGACAGGGGGCCCTGGGGGTCCACTGACCTCCCTGACCTCTGCAGCCCTGGGCTGACTGAGGCAGGGTAGAGAGGGGCAGGTTACCTGCTCCAGACGGGGTACCACCTTGGAAGGGTCCTCTGCCATCAGGGGTGTGGCCAGGCCAGGCCTGACTACCTCTGTGGCAGTTCCTTCACTAGGGGTAGGGTCAGTTCCCTGAGGAGGCTGACCCTTACCTACTGTCTGGGGGAAGAAGACTTTTCTTCAACCCTTGTGCTCTCTTTTGGGGGAGAGTGGGCCATTCTTTCAGGCTCCATCTCTCCAAATTCTTGGGCTGGGGCTGTGGCCATCACAGCCCCACTAACCTTTACAGGGACGCCCAACATCCTAAGATGGGTTTGGTGTTCCACTTCAGCCCAGGCTGAAATTTCCAGATCATTGCCCATCAGGCAATCTACAGGTAGGGTTGGGGACACTGCCACTCTTTTTGGGCCTGTGACCCCCTCCCAGCTGAGATTGACTATGGCCATGGGGTGATCTGTTCTGACACCATCAATGTTGGTCACCTGGTATTTAAACTCAGGTAAAAGCTGGTGAGGGGGACTAGTTTCACTGCCACCATGGTGACACTAGCCCCTGTGTCCCTAAATGCCACAGCTTTCTGACCATTAATTATTGGCTCCAATCTGTACCTGCCCAATGCTATGGGACCCATGGTAAAGGTGGCAAATCCTATACCACCATCAGAGTCAGAGGAGTCTGTTGAGGGGTCCCTGTCTAAACTAGGGCCCACCTCTGTTCCTCTTGCAAAAGCACCTAACTTTTTGGGTGCACTACTCCCAACTGGAGGATTACTACTGGTAGTACCAGGAGGGGTGGTAGTAGTTGTGGGAGGAACATTTTCTTTATTGCCAATCCTGGGGCAACTGGGATCAGTTTTCCAGTGCCCAGGCTTTTTACAGACATGGCAATAGGGTTTCTTTTCAGGAGAGGAAGGAGTTTGGGACCCACCCCCAGAAGAGGAATTTTGGGGCCCTGTAGGGGACTTATCCTTAGATTTATCCCCACCTTTCTCTTGGGACTTAGTAGAATCTTTCTTCTGGTCACCACCCTGATTTCTAGTTTTTACTCTGGTTCTGACCCACTTGTCTGCCTTCTTTCCCAATTCTTGGGGAGAGGTCAGATCAGAGTCCACCAGATACTGGTGCAAAAGCTGGTTTTGACAATTATTAAGGATCTGCTCCCTCATAATCAAATTGTACAATCCTAAAAAGTCCTGCACTTTGTTGCCATGTATCCAACCTTCCAGAGCCTTTGTAGCACAATCTACAAAATCAACCCAGTCTTGAGTCTGAGCTTTTTGGGTGTCTCTGAACTTCAACCTATACTGTTCAGTGGTTAGGCCAAACCCATCTATCAGAGCACTCTTCAAGACTGTGTAATTGTCAGCATCCTCTTCTCTTACAGTGAGGAGCTTGTCTCTACCTTTGTCTGCAAAGGAGAGCCACAAGATTGCTGCCCACTGCCTCTGGGGGACCTTCTGAACTTTACAGGCCCTCTCCAGTGCAGTTATCCATTTGTGGATGTCATCCCCACTCTGGTAGGGAGGGACAATCTTGTTTAGGTTTCTATGGTCATAAGACCTGTCCCTATCTCTAGGGATATTGCTGCCACCATGGGACTCTAGTCCCAACTTTCTTCTCTCCCTGAGGAGATCTAGGGATTCCCTATCTAAAGCCAGTTGCTTTTTTCTGATTTCCAGCTGAGTTTCCTCATACCGGACCAGCCTGGCTCTCCTCTCATGAGAGGATTCCCTCCTGTGAGAGGAGACAGAGCTCCCTATAGAGGTGCCAGAGTGGTTAGACTCCTGAGAAGGAGATCTAGACTTCCTGGGCACACTCTTAATCCTTCCTGGGGGACAAAGAGGGCATCATTTTGATCATCCTCATCATCATCCACAGGAGGGATTGGGTTTTCCAGGTCAGGGTCATTGTCATCCTCCTGGCCAGTTTCAGAGGGGGGGCTGGGGGTATTGGTACCCCTGGCCTCCTCCTCTTCTTCTTCCCCACCCTCAGCTCCTACCCCTTCAGTCCCTACAGGCTTACTAAGGTCATAAGCCACCAACAACTCCTTGAGGTGTTGGGTGGTGGGGCTTTGGCCTGTCCTTATTTTCTCAAGTTGCATAAAGCTCTCAATTCCAAGAATGGGAGTGTATCATACTTGGAGGGTGGAAGCTCAATGGCTTCCTGCAAGGATTCTTTGGATCCTCCCCTTAAAGACATTCTAGTGTTGTGCAGTGTTGTACTACCTACACTAGTTTGTGGCCTACTGATCCTAGCTTGAGCTGTGGAAAGGGTGTGCTATCCCTTGGCACCCAGCTCTAAGTTCAGTAGAACTTATTGATACTAAGCTTGACTTTATATGTACCTTGAGTACCTATAATGGTTTTCAGTTAGTAATTCAAATAGAGATTTTCTGGTAAAACAATGGCAAGCTGGAATCCCACACGCTGCCCACCAATGTGAGAAGTTGGCCTGGTATATGCTGTTCACTAATTAAAGTGGACACCTTGCACCAGGGCAAATCGACTCTTATGGTAGATAGGTTTAAGACAACCTTTTAAAGAAAGCTATCCTAGTGGTAGCTGTGGAGAGCAGCCTTCAGGCTAAGTCTCGGAGGAATGTAAAGCAGCTTGTTTTACCATATAATCTCTTGAATCACCAAATGAAAAGACACCACACAGGTATATATATCAAATATATATGTATTTATTTCTAAATAACTCTCTACTAATCTCTTTATGAGATTAGAAGACAAACATATGCACAAATCAACGTTTCACAATAAGTTAAGCACAAAATATGGTTGGGGCCCTAGGGGCGTACCAGACCATATACTAAGTAAGAGACTTAGGGACAACGACTTGCAGGGAGACAAGGCCTAGGGCCTTCAGAAATGCAGGGGCCTCACGAAACCACCCAAGGCAGGTAAGTAAAGGACCCACAGGGGACGCGTGCAGTGTGGATACACAGGCGCGGATCGCCGTTAACTTCAATGGGGCAAGTCGCGGCTGGAAATAAAGAGTTTTAGGATACTTCGGGAGAACCTACAAGCAAGTCACTTACAGGGTAAGTAGTTCTAGGGCCCACACCCACAGGAGCACCGTAGTGCTGGAGTTACCTCACCCAGGGAAGCCGGGTGCATAGGTGTCCTTTGGTGTCGGGTCGCGGCGTCGTTTTCAATGGCGAACAAAGAAGACTTGCTGCTTGCGGGAGCTGAAGAAGTGTCCGGTGGAATCCAAGCCTGGATTCTGAAGAAGGATGACCTGAAAGCAGAGGGGACAGTGTTCAAAGTCACTTGGCAGTGACCCGGGGCAAGGAAGATGGATGCCCACCGTCGTCGGTTGATTCAGGTCGGTTGCGGGTGCCTTGACTCTTCAGCCACGTGGTCCAGGAGGTGTCGACGATGACCAGGAGCTGGATTCGGTGGGTACCTCGACGTCTGCAGCTGACTGCGGTGTCGGCAACTCGATTGGAGCCAACAAGCCTTGGCAGCAGCAAGTCTCGGGGAGATGAAGAAAAGTTGATGGCGCAGACCAGCAAGGTCTGAGGGACTCACCCAGCGAGGGTAAGTCAGGGCAGGCCTGGAGCAACCAGGGGAGCCCTTTGGTTTCTTTAAGAAGTCTTCTGGGGACCCACAAGCCAGCGAGCAAGGGATCGCGAAGACACCTCAGGCGGAATCACTCAACAGGGGCCCACGGTCACTCGGGACAGTGTAGGCCTCTGATCTTCGGAGGGATTCCTGCTGGAGGTCGGGACCACACGTGGTCTAAAGCACAGGTTCGTAGAACGTTGTGAAGGGGTTGCACTCGACAATAGTGCACAGTACCCAGGGGTCGCGGTTCCTCGTTACTCGTGGGGTCCACTTGCCTCAGCTTCGCTGGGGACTCACGATGGCCTGGGAGAGGTCAGGAAATCCACTTCCTGGGCCGCAGGGACTTCGGACTCCGGCGGGAGCGGCATAGTTTGCGACCGTCGTTGTCGTTTTTGGTGCCTGCCAAGCAGGGGAGTCACTCCTTGACTCCAAGGGAGATTCTTCTGTCTTCCAAAGGTAGTGGAACGTCGAAGGGCCAGGATTCTTCTGTAGAGCGTCGTCCAGGGGTTATCTAATCTTGCTGTGGCAAGGGTTCCCCATTTTAACCAGTAAAACAGGGAGGGACTAACTCTATGACCCCACCTATGGGAGGGTCAAGGGAGGGGTGGCTACACCCACTTCCCTTTGTCCAGTTTCAGTGCCAGAGCAGGGGCAGGTAGCCCCTGAGCTGGTTTGAACTGGCATATGCACAGAGGAGCCTTTTGCTCCCCCAGTGCAGGACTTCAAAGCACTCTAAGAGTGCACCCACCCAGCCCCAATACACATTATCCTGTCTGGGGAGGTGGTCACACCTCCCTGCAACAGGAAACCTATTGTCCAGGCCTCCCCTGCCGGAGTTTCGTCCAGCAGCAGGAGGCCAGACTTGTGTCTGTGGCAGCAGCATCCATTTTGTGATGCCAGGGCTTCAGAAAGAAGTTACCGGGTAAGCCAGAGTTAACATGTCTTTCCCTCTAGAAGGGTGGAATGCTACCCCCGCCGCCAGGATTGGCGGGGGGTAGTATTCCAAGATGTTTGACACCAAACACGACATGTTTAGGTGCAGCCATTCCAAAGTTAGCATTTTACCGCGAGGATATAATGCGCTTAAGAGTATATGGTCAGGCTGCACTACAAACAGCATCAGAGATGGTCTCCGAACGCTGCAGAGGGGCCCTGCTCATGCAGGGGCACCCTCTCACATAGGAACCATGCACTCTGCCTTTAGGATTGATAAGGCCTGCCTTAGGAGTGACTTATAGGTTTATATGTGTGTATGTATTTAGTGATATAGGTAAGGGGTGCATGCACCACCTTACCCAGGCTGCAGTAGCAGACCTGTGGTGTCAATTTGGATGGCCTTCCAGGGGTGGCATAATACATGCTGCAGCCCCTGGTAGGCCTCTGAGGTACCTATGCCCTTGGTACATAGTATACCATATACTAGGGACTTATAAGGGCACTCCAGATTCCAATCAGAGATGTGCCTAAGGCACATGGAAACCTTTTACAGAGAAAGCAGATAGACTGGGGCCCTGAATAGCAGGATCCCAGTCCAACTAAGTCATAAACCAGCAAAACACCATAAAAAAAGTGGGGGCAACCATATAGTCAGATTCCACCTTCCTACACTCTAACATCCAGTAAAATATGTATGTTGATGACAGTCAACTATATTTGAAGATCGCCTCTCCAGATGACATAAAAACTCTAAATGATGCACTCCTAAAAACTCAACATGGGTTAACTCATAACCATCTATTGTTAAATACCCTCAAAACTGAATTCCTTCTGATTGCCCCTCGCAACCACTCTGCACCTACCCTAGACTGGCTCAAACATCTTACTGCGCTTAACTGCACTCCTCATGTTGTTGACTCCGCTAAATCTTTAGGTATAACCTTGGACAAATACCTAAATATGCAAGATCACATCAGTGCAACTATTAGGGTATCCAATCTTCAGCTCAACACACTTAGGAAAATCAAGCCTTTCCTTCCACCTGAGGACATCCAGCCAGATGTAGAATCCCTAATTAACTCACGCTTGGAATATGCTTTGGTGACCATTGCTGGGCTACCTAAAACTTGTTTGGCTCCGCTAAGAGCCACCCTGAACGCTTCGGCCAGACTCATCACGGGCTCCAGAAAACATGACCACATCATGCCTGACCTAATTCAACTACACTGGCTGACCATTGAAGCGAGGATCAGGTTCACAAAGCTATTCATCACAACACCCCCATTTACCCGGCAAAAAAACTTGAGCTATCGGGTTCGAGTCGGAACTTAAGAAGCTCTAACACCCTATTATTGAAACCTCCCAAATTCAATAAGAAAAGAACTTAACAATCGTGCTTTCTCGGGTCTTGCTCCAAGAATATGGAACGCTCTTCCCCCAGATATCAGAACCAACCCATCTACTGCCTGTTTCAAAAAATATAGCGATACCAAAGGGGATGATGGATGGAGCGCTAGAGCAAATCAAACACTCACCCCCAGTCAACTGATCTGGGTTTAATCCATCATCATTCTTTAGCTCACTCCACCACCCCAGTTCAGACATGGCCATATGCAAATCAGTCTGACCCTGTGCCTCATGGGTACAGTCCAGCCCAAACTGCCAAGCAATGTCTTCCCTAGACCAGAAACAAGCATCCTGGGACCGGTTTCGGGTTCAAAACCCTCATCAGCCAGGCTATCTTGAATCCAGTGGCAAAGTGAGCAAGGGACCCACGTCTGGGCATACCCTGCCAACTTAGGGCGAACAAAGCGATACCAAAGGGGATGATGGACGGAGCGTTAGAGCAAATCAAACACTCACCCCCAGTCAACTGATCTGGGTTTAATCCATCATCATTCTTTAGCTCACTCCACCACCCCAGTTCAGATATGGCCATATGCAAATCAGTCTGACCCTGTGCCTCATGGGAACAGTCCAGCCCAAACTGCCAAGCAATGTCTTCCCTAGACCAGAAACAAGCATCCTGGGACCGGTTTCGGGTTCAAAACCCTCATCAGCCAGGCTATCTTGAATCCAGTGGCAAAGTGAGCAAGGGACCCACGTCTGGGCATACCCTGCCAACTTAAGGCGAACAAAGCGATACCAAAGGGGATGATGGACGGAGCGCTAGAGCAAATCAAACACTCACCCCCAGTCAACTGATCTGGGTTTAATCCATCATCATTCTTTAGCTCACTCCACCACCCCAGTTCAGACATGGCCATATGCAAATCAGTCTGACCCTGTGCCTCATGGGAACAGTCCAGCCCAAACTGCCAAGCCATGTCTTCCCTAGACTAGAAACAAGCATCCTGGGACCGGTTTCGGGTTCAAAACCCTCATCAGCCAGGCTATCTTGAATCCAGTGGCAAAGTGAGCAAGGGACCCACGTCTGGGCATACCCTGCCAACTTAGGGCGAACAAAGCGATACCAAAGGGGATGATGGACGGAGCGCTAGCGCAAATCAAACACTCACCCCCAGTCAACTGATCTGGGTTTAATCCATCATCATTCTTTAGCTCACTCCACCACCCCAGTTCAGACATGGCCATATGCAAATCAGTCTGACCCTGTGCCTCATGGGTACAGTCCAGCCCAAACTGCCAAGCCATGTCTTCCCTAGACCAGAAACAAGCATCCTGGGACCGGTTTCGGGTTCAAAACCCTCATCAGTCAGGCTATCTTGAATCCAGTGGCAAAGTGAGCAAGGGACCCACATCTGGGCCTACCCTGCCAACTTAGGGTGAACAAAGCGATACCAAAGGGGATGATGGTCGGAGCGCTAGAACAAATCAAACACTCACCCCCAGTCAACTGATCTGGGTTTAATCCATCATCATTCTTTAGCTCACTTCACCACCCCAGTTTAGACATGGCCATATGCAAATCAGTCTGACCCTGTGCCTCATGGGAACAGTCCAGCCCAAACTGCCAAGCCATGTCTTCCCTAGACCAGAAACAAGCATCCTGGGACCGGTTTCGGGTTCAAAACCCTCATCAGCCAGGCTCTCTTGAATCCAGTGGCAAAGTGAGCAAGGGACCCACGTCTGGGCATACCCTGCCAACTTAGGGTGAACAAAGCGATACCAAAGGGATGATGGTCGGAGCGTTAGAGCAAATCAAACACTCACCCCCAGTCAACTGATCTGGGTTTAATCCATCATCATTCTTTAGCTCACTCCACCACCCCAGTTCAGACATGGCCATATGCAAATCAGTCTGACCCTGTGCCTCATGGGAACAGTCCAGCCCAAACTGCCAAGCAATGTCTTCCCTAGACCAGAAACAAGCATCCTGGGGACCGGTTTCGGGTTCAAAACCCTCATCAGCCAGGCTATCTTGAATCCAGTGGCAAAGTGAGCAAGGGACCCACGTCTGGGCATACCCTGCCAACTTAAGGCGAACAAAGCGATAGCAAAGGGGATGATGGACGGAGCGCTAGAGCAAATCAAACACTCACCCCCAGTCAACTGATCTGGGTTTAATCCATCATCATTCTTTAGCTCACTCCACCACCCCAGTTCAGACATGGCCATATGCAAATCAGTCTGACCCTGTGCCTCATGGGAACAGTCCAGCCCAAACTGCCAAGCCATGTCTTCCCTAGACCAGAAACAAGCATCCTGGGACCGGTTTCGGGTTCAAAACCCTCATCAGCCAGGCTATCTTCAATCCAGTGGCAAAGTGAGTAAGGGACCCACGTCTGGGCATACCCTGCCAACTTAGGGAGAACAAAGCGATACCAAAGGGGATGATGGACGGAGCGCTAGAGCAAATCAAACACTCACCCCCAGTCAACTGATCTGGGTTTAATCCATCATCATTCTTTAGCTCACTCCACCACCCCAGTTCAGACATGGCCATATGCAAATCAGTCTGACCCTGTGCCTCATGGGAACAGTCCAGCCCAAACTGCCAAGCCATGTCTTCCCTAGACCAGAAACAAGCATCCTGGGACCGGTTTCGGGTTCAAAACCCTCATCAGCCAGGCTATCTTGAATCCAGTGGCAAAGTGAGCAAGGGACCCACGTCTGGGCATACCCTGCCAACTTAGGGCGAACAAAGCGATACCAAAGGGGATGATAGACGGAGCGCTAGAGCAAATCAAACACTCACCCCCAGTCAACTGATCTGGGTTTAATCCATCATCATTCTTTAGCTCACTCCACCACCCCAGTTCAGACATGGCCATATGCAAATCAGTCTGACCCTGTGCCTCATGGGAACAGTTCAGCCCCAAACTGCCAAGCCATGTCTTCCCTAGACCAGAAACAAGCATCCTGGGACCGGTTTCGGGTTCAAAACCCTCATCAGCCAGGCTATCTTGAATCCAGTGGCAAAGTGAGCAAGGGACCCACGTCTGGGCATACCCTGCCAACTTAGGGCGAACAAAGCGATACCAAAGGGGATGATGGACGGAGCGCTAGAGCAAATCAAACACTCACCCCCAGTCAACTGATCTGGGTTTAATCCATCATCATTCTTTAGCTCACTCCACCACCCCAGTTCAGACATGGCCATATGCAAATCAGTCTGACCCTGTGCCTCGTGTGAACAGTCCAGCCCAAACTGCCAAGCCATGTCTTCCCTAGACCAGAAACAAGCATCCTGGGACCGGTTTCGGGTTCAAAACCCTCATCAGCCAGGCTGTCTTGAATCCAGTGGCAAAGTGAGCAAGGGACCCACGTCTGGGCATACCCTGCCAACTTAGGGCGAACAAAGCGATACCAAAGGGGATGATGGACGGAGCGCTAGAGCAAATCAAACACTCACCCCCAGTCAACTGATCTGGGTTTAATCCATCATCATTCTTTAGCTCACTCCACCACCCCAGTTCAGACATGGCCATATGCAAATCAGTCTGACCCTGTGCCTCATGGGAACAGTCCAGCCCAAACTGCCAAGCCATGTCTTCCCTAGACCAGAAACAAGCATCCTGGGACCGGTTTCGGGTTCAAAACCCTCATCAGCCAGGCTATCTTGAATCCAGTGGCAAAGTGAGCAAGGGACCCACGACTGGGCATACCCTGCCAACTTAGGGCGAACAAAGCGATACCAAAGGGGATGATGGACGGAGCGCTAGAGCAAATCAAACACTTACCCCCAGTCAACTGATCTGGGTTTAATCCATCATCATTCATTAGCTCACTCCACCACCCCAGTTCAGACATGGCCATATGCAAATCAGTCTGACCCTGTGCCTCATGGGAACAGTCCAGCCCAAATTGCCAAGCCATGTCTTCCCTAGACCAGAAACAAGCATCCTTGGACCGGTTTCGGGTTCAAAACCCTCATCAGCCAGGCTATCTTGAATCCAGTGGCAAAGTGAGCAAGGGACCCACGTCTGGGAATACCCTGCCAACTTAGGGCGAACAAAGCGATACCAAAGGGGATGATGGACGGAGCGCTAGAGCAAATCAAACACTCACCCCCAGTCAACTGATCTGGGTTTAATCCATCATCATTCTTTAGCTCACTCCACCACCCCGGTTCAGACATGGCCACATGCAAATCAGTCTGACCCTGTGCCTCATGGGAACAGTCCAGCCCAAACTGCCAAGCCATGTCTTCCCTAGACCAGAAACAAGCATCCTGGAACCGGTTTCAGGTTCAAAACCCTCATCAGCCAGGCTATCTTGAATCCAGTGGCAAAGTGAGCAAGGGACCCACGACTGGGCATACCCTGCCAACTTAGGGCGAACAAAGCGATACCAAAGGGGATGATGGACGGAGCTGCTAGTGTAGTGTAGCTCCTATTTCCCTTATAGGCTCTGCGCATTGGAATAATATATCCTATAGGTTTGACATAGGACTAAGGTCAGTATGTCCCTATCGAGTATATTAAACTTAATTACTTGTGCCAGCTAGCTCAGAGGCCACTAGAAACTTCTTGACGACAAGAAGGGATTAGTTTCTGGCTGCCGCAAAACATGACCACTGTGTTTCCCTTACAGAATCAGGATGTGTCCCAGAGTCGTAGAAACAATAGATAACCATTTCACTCAGCTCAGTTGTGCATGTTTCAGTTATTCTCAGAGTTACACAGAAATAACCAGACGGGCGTTTCAATAAAGGATTTATTGAACAGTCTTGTTTCTGTTGTAAGTTATATGTGCTGTTACGATCACAAGACAGTATGCGAGATAAATAATGTACAAGGTGAGCAGTAAAAATAAATAATACTGCGTCAGCATTATCTTTTTAGCATATATGCATTTACATAAAATGACACAACCTAAAAATGCGAGTACTCATACGATGCGTTTCTAGCCTAGTTCTACCCAGTGTGCCTAACCTGTCCTAGGTGTAGGGAGAAGTAGAAGTAGGTGCTGTATTCCTGACTAGAGTATACTAAGAGTAAGTTACGCCTAGCATGCCAAGAGTCTATTATGCCAAGAGTCCCTCTAGGTTCTAGTCTGCTCCATACCTGAAGAATGAGAGAGGTAGGAATCTCTATCCGGACTCGAACTCCAACACCCCGCAAGGGAAGTTAGATCACTGGAAGCTGGACTCTCTGCGTGCAGGAAGGGCAGCGTCTTCTCAGTGCGTCTGGCCGGGAATCGGGCTCCTCTGAAGTCGAGGTCTCCTCTGATTTACAGGGGTTTGGGAAGGTATATTTATACCTGAAAATGTTAGCATTGACGTGAGTTGGGTAGCGAAAGACGTCATGAATGAATCCCTTAGGGAATAAGAGGTTCATGCATAATGTATGAGACCTTGAAGAAATCAATAGTCCTGGGCAAGGGAAACTCCCGCAGCCAGAGGGTCTGTTTGTTCATGGACTCGTTGAGACGCTAGGGTGGACGGATGTCGGAAGCCATGCCTGTATTTGGTATGCATAGTTTATGCCTAAATAAGGTCTGGGATTCTATGCCTATATAAGGGCAGGTTGGATTGTGCCTATATATGGTCATGATTCTAGAAAGCCCGTTTAAGGACACCCTATGAAGTACACAACACCCACTCCTCTTTTGTGTATACAACAATACTAAAATGCTAAACATTTAAAATGCTAAACATTAAAATGGAGTACCGCATATTAAAATATATCCTAAAAAGCCTTAAAAGATACATTAAAATGCAAAGGATGCTGTACATTATTAAGCAGTGCTTTTCATTTCCTGCATAAAGAGTGAAGTAAATGCAATCGGAACGAAATATAAAAGCAATATTTACATATGACGAGAATGAATGCAAGGTTGTTTCAAAACAAAATCATTCCCTGTCATGAAAATCAAATGAACTGAGTTAGACACACAAGATGACTAAGTGTCCCTGGAAGTACTGCCAAGTCTGTATTATAAGGCTAGTTTTACTTTAAGCAGATTGGATTGCCATTTTCGTTCGAAAAAAAAAATGGGACAAAAGTTCAAATTTGGTAATGTTCCAAGTCTTTGAAAAATGAAGGCCAAATTGTTGCTGTTGTACTGGAACAGAATATGCCAAACAGAGTCAGTTCACGGGTCTGGTGTAAACATTAGATCATCTATTTCAATAGACAAAACATCATCCACTGTCGCTGGTGTAAGTTCGAACACCCCATGTAAGAGATTGACCGCACAAAGATGGGAAGCATCGCCCTCAGCATAGGCTGCTGCAGCAATGTTCGCGTCCGTTGTTACCTGTGTGCCTGGAGTTGTTTCTCGTACCTCAGCAGCAGCAGGAGGCGACTGTGAGATCTCAATGAATGCTGACATCAGTATTGGGAGCCTCTGGGGACAACACGAAGCATGGACCGTTATCGGGACCAGCAAAGTATCGACGTCCTTTGGCGCAGCTGATGGATATGTTAGACAGGCGTCCAACACGCATTCTTCACCGCATAGCAGGCATCGTAGAACAGGTAAGATGCAATCATGCCAGATTGGTCGGAATGACAGGAACCACGTGGTATTAAGGTCCCGTAGACGAGTCATGCCCAATAGCTGTACTATTCGCTCACGGCACTTTCTTTCAAGGAGAACTTTCTCCATTTCGCTCGGAGTTATTTCTGCGAAGCGGCTGGCCATAGCGCAATAGCAGACAGATGAATAGAATTCCCGCAACAAGTGCTAGAATTAATGGTATGCCACCAAACACCGAATGTGCAAAGTTCGGAATGATTCCAAGTATTGCCTGGAACGGTGCTAAGAGACCGGTGCAAATGCTCTTAAATACATGTACAATTCCTGTTGTATCTGACATGTTAAAGATACGTGATATCATTTCTACGAAATGTATAGGGCAGTTTGTACGTATTAAAGTCTGTATCTCAGCCGAAGTCCTTGCAATTTGTAGATCATAGGTTTCTTTGGCCGAGGTCAAAGGCACTGTTTGCTGTAAAAGCATGGCTTTCATTCTGCTTAAAGTATCAAATCTTATAAAAGAGACGTTAAGTGAAGGCCACAAAGGCGACTCCCTGACGGTGTCTATTGGGGGAAACAATACTTGCATACAGCAAGTGACCCTGGAGTTGACCGTTACTAGATATGGGATGCCGGGCAACATTCCACAGCAGCTCTGATCATTCAACATGAGGTAACTCCCATTCGAAAGTTGTCCAAACGTTGGATTAATCACAGCAGCTGGAGAACCGTGCTGATGGCAAGACAGGTTTGCCACAGAACCATTACAAGCTCCGTGTAAAATAATGTCCTGACATATGAGTGAACCGGTCAGTGCATGTTCACAGTTAGTACCGCTAAGAAACACTTCACGATCCCCACTCCAACATTTATGTGTATACGGTAAATTCCAAGATGTCTTAATGTATTCCTTACCCAACCTTTCATATTTGCCTGCTTGCATCTGTCTGACACAATACTGGAACTGAAAAGTTGTCACAGGTAATGTTATTTTGCCATGAATAAGCCATTCTGTAGCTGGTTTTTCTGCCACTGTGAATGGTAATTTGTCAATTTTTTCAATGCTCAGCACTGTATACTTTGCTCCTCTTTGTGCCAATTCGATCTGTTTATCAGTTAGATTGTATTCTGCAAACAGAGACGACGTGTTGATGAAACGCCAAGGCACATAGCCCGCTCGCAAAGATTGCAGCGTCCATGTCAATAACACTATAGAACGTAATTGAGACTGACCTTGTTGTAACATAGCCAAATCTTGTTCTAGAATGTCGATAGCAGAGGATACAATGCCATCCAATGAATAAATTCTGGAGGACAAAGTTGTTAACCCATTGTCGACTACAGAGAGTGTTTTCTCTAAATTAATACGATCAAGTTCACGTATTCGTTCTGCAGCCTCTATCTGTGACACTTTCCATGCTTCGTTATAAGCAGCGTAGATGCCGGCATATATGAAACGTTTTTGACGCGGTTTTCTTGGTCCAAGCAAGAATTCCCTAAGATCTGCGTCGTGTGCAAGTAAGGTTAAGTGTTGCTTCACATCCTGTAGTGTAGATTTATGCAGCCAATCGAGGCATAATTTTCCTACACTATATGTTGTTACTACCCCCGGATGTTGTCTTTGGACATATCTTGGGTCTGGCCTATGAAGTGCAAAGCCCTGAGTTTTGTTCAAGAACCTTTCCTGACAGTTGTTTGTGTCTGCGGGCCAGATCAACCATTTCTTCCAATTTGGATGAGTTCTGTTGAGTTGTAGTATATTGTCAACTGTCACCACTGCCTCTGTATTATTATCACTGGCAGGTGTTGGCACAGAAGGTGATTTCATCTCTTTTATCTTGGCTAACCCAAGACAAGATGTCTGTTGGACGGTGTCATTCAAAAACATTATTTGTTCAGGGATTATACAGGCTCTAAATAAAGCTTCTATACCCTGCACTTGCCAATCTTTACTACCCCAGACAGTTTTTGTCTCAATTGTGTCTTTCCATAAGTCGAAACCCTGAGTAGACAGTTGGGCAATAAATGCTTCAGAGTAAATCTGTTTCGTATTTGTTAACATAATTTTCAGTCCTGTTTTGTTTACATTTTTATAGTAAAACGTTTCTGGATCAGATGTATTATAACCTGAAAAATATGGAAATTTACTAGCAAAAGTTTTTGAACTACCATGTGGTGGTGTAGGACAATGTTCCCATTGATTAAACATAAACACATTTCTTGGATATGCAGTTTTGTGCAAATAATGATGACCATAGTGGTTGTAACAATACATTTCTTCGTAATCATTTGTACCCTCTAAATATTCATTTTTAGAAAATGCAGCAGATTTTTCTAGATCAAACATTATATTTTGAACAGTCTCTAAGTCCCAATCATCTGAATAGGTACTGGACGTTATCAAATCGCTTAGTGAAATTTTAAACAAATGTGGAATGTTCAATTGTTCACTTGGACCGAAGATTTCATAATCTGTTTTGTCCCACACTATACCATCCTGTATAGGAACAGCTGTGATGTTCACTGATGACAAGTCTCTTGCTTCACGATGGGAAGATTTATGTGGTTTCAAAAGCACGTTTATGTCCTTTCCTTCAATGTTCACATGGATGTATCTGCCACTTATAAGCATGCTTACTGTTGTTACCAAAGCTAGCCAGAGCAGGAAAACAAAAAGTCCAGATGTAATCCAGAGTTCAATCCATGGAGAAACCAGATAAGTCTTTTTCAGAAAGTGAATAAAGTCTTGTACTTGCTGCTTGAGTTTTGATGATGCTGGCGTCGTTTCAGGTTCGCTTGGATCCACTGAGAACGTATCAAAGTCAATGAAATAGCCAGAAGCAGTTCTGTCAATTGTTGGAATTGCATCAGGATTCGTTGAAATCACAGGAACCAGTTCTTCACGTGTCACGTTGGTGTAGACAGGTGTATTTGGACGAACTGTTATTTGGTTGTCAAGAGGGATGAGTTCCATAGCTTGGTTGCATAGTCCTTCATTTGTTACAGCTGAATTCTCGATCGTGATCAGTCTTTCAGTCTGAACCTCTTGAATAGTAGCGAGAGGAGTGCGTCTGCTACTAGGTCGGAGTCCACGAGGCCTACTGCTTAGTATTGGCCACATGTTGTGGTTTGATCAGGTCGATTGACACAAATCTTTTCTCCTTTCTTCCAGCAAGGGGCGGCAGAAGTACTGTCCTTGTTCCTTGAACAGCTAGAACAGGTACCGGTTGTCTGTAAGAAGGTCCAAATTCCTTCTTGTCCGCGATTTTTTCTCTGACCAGATCCCCAACTTTTGGAATCCAGACAGGCCTTGCTGGGACCGCCGATTTTTCCCCAGTGGTGGTTGGCTGTAAGGATACGTTGCTTTGTTTCGTTCTTAACTTGTTAAGTTCCTGTAAAACAGCCAAACGATCTTTGATATCAAATTCTTTTTTGTCCACCACTGTGCCTACGTGTTCTAAGTCTGGAACCCACATTCTTGTCCCAAATAGGACCTCATATGGAGTGACTCCCCCTAGAGAACTTCTTGGCAAGTTATTGATAGCGCGCTGAACGCTAATGAGGTGTTTGACCCACCCATCACCCGAGCCTAATACCCTAGCTGTTATAGACTGCTTTATGTCCCGGTTTTTCCTTTCCACAACAGAATTTCCCTCAGGATGGAATGGAGAGGAGTACCGCAATGCAACGCCCAGACTGGCCATGGCCTCCTTGTAAGCCCTAGAGCTAAACGCAGGACCCTGGTCAGAATGAAACGTGCCTATTGCGTATGTGCCGATAAAGACTCGCAAATCTTTTATAACAGTTCGAGCGTCAGCTGAGCGCTGAGGCCATAACCATAGGAACCTAGAGCATGAATCCACTGCAACCATGATGTATTTATAATTACCGTCCCTTTGCAAGGGACCGCAGTGGTCCAGGTAAACA
Organism: Calotriton arnoldi; assembly: GCA_963921515.1. Taxonomy (NCBI): domain Eukaryota; kingdom Metazoa; phylum Chordata; class Amphibia; order Caudata; family Salamandridae; genus Calotriton; species Calotriton arnoldi. Next base: position 1,695,641 of record CAWUFW010001024.1, on the reverse strand, counting down.
CAAGCTAATGGTTTATCTGAAATTAATAAGGGTGTCTGCGCAGGACGTTTCACTGTTGAGACTTTCATCTGCTGGCAAATATCACATTCTAAAACATAGTTCTTAGTTTGTTTCCGAATGCCAGGCCACCAATATCTTTGCTTGAGTAAAGATACTGTCGCAGAAACACCTGCATGGGCAGAAGCCATCCCTTCGTGTGCTGCTAGGATAAGTCCTAATCTGCGTTCCTTGTTTGGAATTACCCTATCCCCCACTCCAGGGATTCGAGCAAAAGGAACGTTATTCGCATCAATTACATAAGAGTACTTGAGTGGAAACTTTTTTGGTAACGCTGCACTGCTGCCTTTGCTTGAAGCATTGACAGCTAACATTATCTCACCGTCTATTTTTGTTTTTGAACGAGTGATCGCAGCTACGGAAGCCGTTTGCACAGCCCCCTTCGCGGCTTCGTCAGCCAATGAATTCCCTGCAACGTGAACGCCATCACGCTGATGACTCAGTGTGTGAATCACGTGAGCCTTTGGTAGTTCGTTTTTCAACAGAACTACTTGTTCCCAAAGCAATTTGTGCTTAATTGTGCCACCTTTTGCATCCTTAAAACCATTTTCAAGCCAGGTTCGTATATAGTTATTATACGACTGAACACAGTAAAAGGAATCGCACACGATTAGTGTGAGGAATTCTCGATCCGTACTTTCAAGTGCCAGTTTGAATGCCTGTAGTTCAGCTCGCTGAGCTGTACAATCACCTAGTGACTGAGTTTTTGTGACCATAGGTCTGAAGATGCCATTTCGCATGCGACCTTTAACGATAGCACACGCTGCACTGTAAGCTTGCTTACTCCCTGTTGCGGGCTGTGCGGATCCGTCAGTGTAAATTACGAATTCATACTGATCGAGAGGCAGAATCTCAGTGGGCAGAGGACATTCTTGTTCATATTGGAGAAATGCCTGTGTTTTTAAATCTGGATCAAATACATATTCAACATCAGTTGCAGCAAGAGAATTAACCCACTGTATCCATCTCGGATGTAAAGCTTTAGCATTCGGAATGCTCGCTTTTGTGACCGCTTCTAAAGCCGGTACTGGGGTAACGACAATTATGCGTTTCCCTTGGGCTAAGGCTCTTTCTTTTGCTACAGCTGTTTGAACTGCTGTCAGAATTTTTTCAGTTGAACTGAAACGCATTTCCGCTTGTGTGTACAAATGTGATTTGTATGCAATTGGTACTTTCTCACCCTCGTTAAAGGTTAAGTAAGTGAATCCACATTGACCCGAAATTATTCGAATCACCAAATTTCTTTGACTTACGCGTGTTTGTAAGTGATTTGTTGCTAACATGTTAGCTTGGAGTGAACGCAAAATTTCTGTGTGTTCCTGTGTCCAGTTTTTATTTGAAAAATCAGGTTTGATTAATGCGTAGAGAGGTTTAACCCTTTCTGCATAGTTTAGAATGTATGTTCTACCAAAATTTAGGAATCCCAGTATTGATTGTAAATTTTTTAGCGTTTTTGGAGGTTGGAGCAGCGCACACTTCTCTAGAAAGTTAGCTGCCAAGCTCTTGCCTTCACTTGAAAGCTCATATCCCAAAAATAGGACATTGAGATGGGCAATTCGGGACTTTTTAAAGTTGAACTTGTAGCCCTCAGAGGCGAATCCCAATATAATGGTGCTCACCCTGTTCAAGTGTTTTTCCAAGTCATCGTCTGTCAGATAAATATCATCGACATAGGACAATGCCTCGTTGTCATAAATTTGTAGTAACTCCGTTACTCTTGCTGAGAATAACCCCGGGCTGTTCTTGAACCCTTGTGGGAGTCGACAAAAGTGACGCTGGGTCCCCATTATGGAGAATGCCGTTAAGTACCTACTTTCAGGTGCTATATTTTGACAAAAGAATCCATTTGAGATGTCTAATGTTGTTTTGTATTTTTTGCGCACAATGTTATTCATTAATGCTGTGCTGTGTGCATTTTGCACTGCAAAAGTTTTAGAACAAGTGTTTAAATGTCTGTAGTCCAAAACTAGACGATATGTATTGTCTGGTTTGGAGACAGGAAACAAAGGATTGTTCATAGATGAGGTGCTAGTTTCAATCACCCCTTGGTATTCAAGTTGATTTAAAATCTCCCTGACCTGTTTTTTAGCTTCTTGCTTAATTGGATACTGCCTCTGAGCAGTAGGTTCATGTTTCAGATGTATTTTATGGTGAGGGGAGTCCTCATCCCATCCTACATGATTTTTATATAATGCTGGAGCCTGGGCCACTGCCCATTTTCTGGCATATGTATATTTTAAGTGAATTGGAATGTGATTGGAGAAGGCAGGCATAATCATGTCCTCGCCGTGTGGGCACTCCCTGACAAATTGTGGTGGCCAGTCTTTTTCTGCTAGAAGTATGTCATAACCCTTTGATAGTCTTTCCCAAAAAAGTGCTTTAACCTGTCTAGGTTTGTCTCCCTCCATCCGGAGTGTTATTTCATATAACCTTTGTGGAGTACTAACCCTGGTGTCTACAGTCTCTACTGTAATGTACTCATTCAAGTCCACTATCTCCAGAAGTTCCATCAGGTTCTGGCGAGCTATTGTGACTTCTGCTGCACTGTCCAGCATTGTCTGAGCCCATTCTCCGTTCTTGAGTTGCGATCTCATTATTCTCGGCATGTCTTATCTTCAGACCTGCTACTTTCTTTTTGGAGAATTGAGGTTTAGCTTTAATTTTTGTTGCGTGCTTGTCGTCTTTCGATTTCACGCGTTCTTCTCTATGTTCTGTTCGTCCTCTTCTTTCCGAAGTCTGTGATGAGACCTGAAAGGGACGAGAGGAACGTGTATCAGTGTCTTGATACTTATCAGGTTTTCTCAAATTATCCCTATTCCTGAGGTTGTACCTCCTTTCAGAGGGCTCCTTTTGAGGAGACCTACCTCGGGATTGAGAGCCTTTCTCGTTTGAATTTTGTTTGTTAGATTCCCACTTCTTTTTAGAAGATGTAGGAGTTTGTTTAATTGAGTCCTTTTCAGGACTTTCCGATAGTTTTGGTTTAGCTGGTCTCCCACCCAAACTATCTCTGCCTAATTCTGCATAAGATTGCTCTATAATTCTGGGTAGCTCTGTCTGATGTTCTGTAACATCAAATTCCCTTAGTTTTTGTCGGATCGCCACTGCTGCTGCCTCCCCTTTAATATTAGATAATATTATCGTTGAGACCTGTTCAAAATTTTTCAGTAATTTCATACCTAAATTTAAAGCAGGCTCTGCTCCATATTCGTTTTGAATTTGTTTTAGGACATCTGGTATTACCGCAATTGACGGAATGCCGTGTGTTTTAGTGTAGATGGCAGCAAAGACTGAGCCCCAAGTGGTGCAGTCTTCCAGTTGTGGTGTGATCCCCATTGGTAAACTGATGGTTAGGATTCTGTGTTTCTCATGTGGGCTAGTATTTGGAAATACTGCTTCAATTTGAGTAATTTTTTGAGCTATCCAAAATGGAATTTGCTCCCGCTTAGTGGGCATTTTACCCATGACTGCGTATAGAGTCTGTGGTGTAATTTTTAGTGTACTCCCCTGTGGAGGAGTATGATTTGTAATTGTTAATGGTGGTTGGACTGTGAAAGTCCGCATGACATATTGAACCAATTGTCTGTTTTATTAACTCTGTGAGTTGATTAAGTATTTCCTCGTCTGACATTATTTCAATGTCTGGATGAGGTGTGTAGCCGGCTAGAATCGGCCATGTTGCTCCTGGTCTACCTAGTGGACCGAGCCTGGTTATATTTTTATTGTGTTTTAGGGCGCCTTTAAACCAGAGCTGATGCTCCTGGTATGTTAATGGAATCTCAATATCCTCGAAAGGAATGTATTCCTCTGGTGCTTCATCTTCTTTGTAGTAGTGAAACAAGTGTGTTACTGGATTGGATTCAGGAAGAATTACCCATGAATAGAATACCTCTGTCTGAAAGGATTCATGTGCCTCAATCACGAAAACTGCTCTACCTCCTCTCGGAGATAGGCCATGTTTTATAAGTTTTAGAGTAATGGCTCTTCTTAAGTTAGGAGGAATGTCTATGACACCCTCTTCGGCTTCATTTAAACCTGTGTTGTTAAATAACGCTGGTTGGGCTGGATCAGCCGCAGCTCCACCGGGTCCGGCGGGATTGTCCCCGTTTAAGGACATTTTGTTTTATGAAAAATGTAGCACAAGTTTCAAGGAAACAAAGATAAGGTGCACAATATTGTGGAACACTGTATCCTTCAACATTGAGCAAACCAAACAGCTAATATATAGGATACTGCCCTATGTAGCCGTGGCGGATACTATCCCTGCCCACTCCAGACGTCTTTTGGAGTATATGGGTAGGGGTCTCTGAGAGAGAAAAGAATATATGCACAGCTGAGTTACTCAGTATCTAACGTTGAATTACTGCCTTACCAAACGTTGGGCGCCATGTAGTGTAGCTCCTATTTCCCTTATAGGCTCTGCGCATTGGAATAATATATCCTATAGGTTTGACATAGGACTAAGGTCAGTATTTCCCTATCGAGTATATTAAACTTAATTACTTGTGCCAGCTAGCTCAGAGGCCACTAGAAACTTCTTGACGACAAGAAGGGATTAGTTTCTGGCTGCCGCAAAACATGACCACTGTGTTTCCTTTACAGAATCAGGATGTGTCCCAGAGTCGTAGAAACAATAGATAACCATTTCACTCAGCTCAGTTGTGCATGTTTCAGTTATTCTCAGAGTTACACAGAAATAACCAGACGGGCGTTTCAATAAAGGATTTATTGAACAGTCTTGTTTCTGTTGTAAGTTATATGTGCTGTTACGATCACAAGACAGTATGCGAGATAAATAATGTACAAGGTGAGCAGTAAAAATAAATAATACTGCGTCAGCATTATCTTTTTAGCATATATGCATTTACATAAAATGACACAACCTAAAAATGCGAGTACTCATACGATGCGTTTCTAGCCTAGTTCTACCCAGTGTGCCTAACCTGACCTAGGTGTAGGGAGAAGTAGAAGTAGGTGCTGTATTCCTGACTAGAGTATACTAAGAGTAAGTTACGCCTAGCATGCCAAGAGTCTATTATGCCAAGAGTCCCTCTAGGTTCTAGTCTGCTCCATACCTGAAGAATGAGAGAGGTAGGAATCTCTATCCGGACTCGAACTCCAACACCCCGCAAGGGAAGTTAGATCACTGGAAGCTGGACTCTCTGCGTGCAGGAAGGGCAGCGTCTTCTCAGTGCGTCTGGCCGGGAATCGGGCTCCTCTGAAGTCGAGGTCTCCTCTGATTTACAGGGGTTTGGGAAGGTATATTTATACCTGAAAATGTTAGCATTGACGTGAGTTGGGTAGCGAAAGACGTCATGAATGAATCCCTTAGGGAATAAGAGGTTCATGCATAATGTATGAGACCTTGAAGAAATCAATAGTCCTGGGCAAGGGAAACTCCCGCAGCCAGAGGGTCTGTTTGTTCATGGACTCGTTGAGAAGCTAGGGTGGACGGATGTCGGAAGCCATGCATGTATTTGGTATGCATAGTTTATGCCTAAATAAGGTCTGGGATTCTATGCCTATATAAGGGCAGGTTGGATTGTGCCTATATATGGTCATGATTCTAGAAAGCCCGTTTAAGGACACCCTATGAAGTACACAACACTAGAGCAAATCAAACACTCACCCGCAGTCAACTGATCTGGGTTTAATCCATCATCATTCTTTAGCTCACTCCACCACCCCAGTTCAGACATGGCCATATGCAAATCAGTCTGACCCTGTGCCTCATGGGAACAGTCCAGCTCAAACTGCCAAGCCATGTCTTCCCTAGACCAGAAACAAGCATCCTTGGACCGGTTTCGGGTTCAAAACGCTCATCAGCCAGGCTATCTTGAATCCAGTGGCAAAGTGAGCAAGGGACCCATGTCTGGGCATACCCTGCCAACTTAGGGCGAACAAAGCAATACCAAAGGGGATGATGGACGGAGCGCTAGAGCAAATCAAACACTTACCCCCAGTCAACTGATCTGGGTTTAATCCATCATCATTCTTTAGCTCACTCCACCACCCCAGTTCAGACATGGCCATATGCAAATCAGTCTGACCCTGGGCCTCATAGGAACAGTCCAGCCCAAACTGCCAAGCCATGTCTTCCCAAGGCCATGTCTTCCCTAGACGTGGGTCCCTTGCTCACTTTGCCACTGGATTCAAGCTAGCCTGGCTGATGACGGCTGAATAGCCAGAAACCGGTCCCAGGATGCTTGTTTCCGGTCCAGGGAAGACATGGCTTGGCAGTTCGGGCTGGACTGTTCCCATGAGGCACAGGGTCAGACTGATTTGCATATGGCCATGTCTGAACTGGGGTGGTGGAGTGAGCTAAAGAATGATGATGGATTAAACCCAGATCAGTTGACTGGGGGTGAGTGTTTGATTTGCTCAAACGCTCCGTCCATCATCCCCTTTGGTATCGCTTTGTTCGCCCTAAGTTGGCAGGGTATGCCCAGACGTGGGTCCCTTGCTCACTTTGCCACTGGATTCAAGCTAGCCTGGCTGATGACGGCTGAATAGCCAGAAACCGGTCCCAGGATGCTTGTTTCCCGGTCCAGGGAAGACATGGCTTGGCAGTTCGGGCTGGACTGTTCCCATGAGGCACAGGGTCAGACTGATTTGCATATGGCCATGTCTGAACTGGGGTGGTGGAGTGAGCTAAAGAATGATGATGGATTAAACCCAGATCAGTTGACTGGGGGTGAGTGTTTGATTTGCTCAAACGCTCCGTCCATCATCCCCTTTGGTATCGCTTTGTTCGCCGTAAGTTGGCAGGGTATGCCCAGACGTGGGTTCCTTGCTCACTTTGCCACTGGATTCAAGCTAGCCTGGCTGATGACGGCTGAATAGCCAGAAACCGGTCCCAGGATGCTTGTTTCCGGTCCAGGGAAGACATGGCTTGGCAGTTCGGGCTGGACTGTTCCCATGAGGCACAGGGTCAGACTGATTTGCATAATGCCATGTCTGAACTGGGGTGGTGGAGTGAGCTAAAGAATGATGATGGATTAAACCCAGATCAGTTAACTGGGGGTGAGTGTTTGATTTGCTCAAACGCTCCGTCCATCATCCCCTTTGGTATCGCTTTGTTCGCCCTAAGTTGGCAGGGTATGCCCAGACGTGGGTCCCTTGCTCACTTTGCCACTGGATTCAAGATAGCCTGGCTGATGAGGGTTTTGAACCCGAAACCGGTCCCAGGATGCTTGTTTCTGGTCTAGGGAAGACATGGCTTGGCAGTTTGGGCTGGACTGTTCCCATGAGGCACAGGGTCAGACTGATTTGCATATGGCCATGTCTGAACTGGGGTGGTGGAGTGAGCTAAAGAATGATGATGGATTAAACCCAGATCAGTTGACTGGGGGTGAGTGTTTGATTTGCTCAAACGCTCCGTCCATCATCCCCTTTGGTATCGCTTTGTTCGCTCTAAGTTGGCAGGGTATGCCCAGACGTGGGTCCCTTGCTCACTTTGCCACTGGATTCAAGCTAGCCTGGCTGATGACGGCTGAATAGCCAGAAACCGGTCCCAGGATGCTTGTTTCCGGTCCAGGGAAGACATGGCTTGGCAGTTCGGGCTGGACTGTTCCCATGAGGCACAGGGTCAGACTGATTTGCATATGGCCATGTCTGAACTGAGGTGGTGGAGTGAGCTAAAGAATGATGATGGATTAAACCCAGATCAGTTGACTGGGGGTGAGTGTTTGATTTGCTCAAACGCTCCGTCCATCATCCCCTTTGGTATCGCTTTGTTCGCCCTGAGTTGGCAGGGTATGCCCAGACGTGGGTCCCTTGCTCACTTTGCCACTGGATTCAAGCTAGCCTGGCTGATGACGGCTGAATAGCCAGAAACCGGTCCCAGGATGCTTGTTTCCGGTCCAGGGAAGACATGGCTTGGCAGTTCGGGCTGGACTGTTCCCATGAGGCACAGGGTCAGACTGATTTGCATATGGCCATGTCTGAACTGGGGTGGTGGAGTGAGCTAAAGAATGATGATGGATTAAACCCAGATCAGTTGACTGGGGGTGAGTGTTTGATTTGCTCAAACGCTCCGTCCATCATCCCCTTTGGTATCGCTTTGTTCGCCGTAAGTTGGCAGGGTATGCCCAGACGTGGGTTCCTTGCTCACTTTGCCACTGGATTCAAGCTAGCCTGGCTGATGACGGCTGAATAGCCAGAAACCGGTCCCAGGATGCTTGTTTCCGGTCCAGGGAAGACATGGCTTGGCAGTTCGGGCTGGACTGTTCCCATGAGGCACAGGGTCAGACTGATTTGCATAATGCCATGTCTGAACTGGGGTGGTGGAGTGAGCTAAAGAATGATGATGGATTAAACCCAGATCAGTTAACTGGGGGTGAGTGTTTGATTTGCTCAAACGCTCCGTCCATCATCCCCTTTGGTATCGCTTTGTTCGCCCTAAGTTGGCAGGGTATGCCCAGACGTGGGTCCCTTGCTCACTTTGCCACTGGATTCAAGATAGCCTGGCTGATGAGGGTTTTGAACCCGAAACCGGTCCCAGGATGCTTGTTTCTGGTCTAGGGAAGACATGGCTTGGCAGTTTGGGCTGGACTGTTCCCATGAGGCACAGGGTCAGACTGATTTGCATATGGCCATGTCTGAACTGGGGTGGTGGAGTGAGCTAAAGAATGATGATGGATTAAACCCAGATCAGTTGACTGGGGGTGAGTGTTTGATTTGCTCAAACGCTCCGTCCATCATCCCCTTTGGTATCGCTTTGTTCGCTCTAAGTTGGCAGGGTATGCCCAGACGTGGGTCCCTTGCTCACTTTGCCACTGGATTCAAGCTAGCCTGGCTGATGACGGCTGAATAGCCAGAAACCGGTCCCAGGATGCTTGTTTCCGGTCCAGGGAAGACATGGCTTGGCAGTTCGGGCTGGACTGTTCCCATGAGGCACAGGGTCAGACTGATTTGCATATGGCCATGTCTGAACTGAGGTGGTGGAGTGAGCTAAAGAATGATGATGGATTAAACCCAGATCAGTTGACTGGGGGTGAGTGTTTGATTTGCTCAAACGCTCCGTCCATCATCCCCTTTGGTATCGCTTTGTTCGCCCTGAGTTGGCAGGGTATGCCCAGACGTGGGTCCCTTGCTCACTTTGCCACTGGATTCAAGCTAGCCTGGCTGATGACGGCTGAATAGCCAGAAACCGGTCCCAGGATGCTTGTTTCCGGTCCAGGGAAGACATGGCTTGGCAGTTCGGGCTGGACTGTTCCCATGAGGCACAGGGTCAGACTGATTTGCATATGGCCATGTCTGAACTGGGGTGGTGGAGTGAGCTAAAGAATGATGATGGATTAAACCCAGGTCAGTTGACTGGGGGTGAGTGTTTGATTTGCTCAAACGCTCAGTCCATCATCCCCTTTGGTATCGCTTTGTTCGCCGTAAGTTGGCAGGGTATGCCCAGACGTGGGTTCCTTGCTCACTTTGCCACTGGATTCAAGCTAGCCTGGCTGATGACGGCTGAATAGCCAGAAACCGGTCCCAGGATGCTTGTTTCCGGTCCAGGGAAGACATGGCTTGGCAGTTCGGGCTGGACTGTTCCCATGAGGCACAGGGTCAGACTGATTTGCATAATGCCATGTCTGAACTGGGGTGGTGGAGTGAGCTAAAGAATGATGATGGATTAAACCCAGATCAGTTAACTGGGGGTGAGTGTTTGATTTGCTCAAACGCTCCGTCCATCATCCCCTTTGGTATCGCTTTGTTCGCCCTAAGTTGGCAGGGTATGCCCAGACGTGGGTCCCTTGCTCACTTTGCCACTGGATTCAAGATAGCCTGGCTGATGAGGGTTTTGAACCCGAAACCGGTCCCAGGATGCTTGTTTCTGGTCTAGGGAAGACATGGCTTGGCAGTTTGGGCTGGACTGTTCCCATGAGGCACAGGGTCAGACTGATTTGCATATGGCCATGTCTGAACTGGGGTGGTGGAGTGAGCTAAAGAATGATGATGGATTAAACCCAGATCAGTTGACTGGGGGTGAGTGTTTGATTTGCTCAAACGCTCCGTCCATCATCCCCTTTGGTATCGCTTTGTTCGCTCTAAGTTGGCAGGGTATGCCCAGACGTGGGTCCCTTGCTCACTTTGCCACTGGATTCAAGCTAACCTGGCTGATGACGGCTGAATAGCCAGAAACCGGTCCCAGGATGCTTGTTTCCGGTCCAGGGAAGACATGGCTTGGCAGTTCGGGCTGGACTGTTCCCATGAGGCACAGGGTCAGACTGATTTGCATATGGCCATGTCTGAACTGAGGTGGTGGAGTGAGCTAAAGAATGATGATGGATTAAACCCAGATCAGTTGACTGGGGGTGAGTGTTTGATTTGCTCAAACGCTCCGTCCATCATCCCCTTTGGTATCGCTTTGTTCGCCCTAAGTTGGCAGGGTATGCCCAGACGTGGGTCCCTTGCTCACTTTGCCACTGGATTCAAGCTAGCCTGGCTGATGACGGCTGAATAGCCAGAAACCGGTCCCAGGATGCTTGTTTCCGGTCCAGGGAAGACATGGCTTGGCAGTTCGGGCTGGACTGTTCCCATGAGGCACAGGGTCAGACTGATTTGCATATGGCCATGTCTGAACTGGGGTGGTGGAGTGAGCTAAAGAATGATGATGAAGTAAACCCAGATCAGTTGACTGGGGGTGAGTGTTTGATTTGCTCAAACGCTCCGTCCATCATCCCCTTTGGTATCGCTTTGTTCGCCCTAAGTTGGCAGGGTATGCCCAGACGTGGGTCCCTTGCTCACTTTGCCACTGGATTTAAGCTAGCCTGGCTGATGATGGCTGAATAGCCAGAAACCGGTCCCAGGATGCTTGTTTCCGGTCCAGGGAAGACATGGCTTGGCAGTTCGGGCTGGACTGTTCCCATGAGGCACAGGGTCAGACTGATTTGCATACGGCCATGTCTGAACTGGGGTGGTGGAGTGAGCTAAAGAATGATGATGGATTAAACCCAGATCAGTTGACTGGGGGTGAGTGTTTGATTTGCTCAAACGCTCCGTCCATCATCCCCTTTGGTATCGCTTTGTTCGCCCTAAATTGGCAGGGTATGCCCAGACGTGGGTCCCTTGCTCACTTTGCCACTGGATTCAACCTAGCCTGGCTGATGACGGCTGAATAGCCAGAAACCGGTCCCAGGATGCTTGTTTCCGGTCCAGGGAAGACATGGCTTGGCAGTTCGGGCTGGACTGTTCCCATGAGGCACAGGGTCAGACTGATTTGCATATGGCCATGTCTGAACTGGGGTGGTGGAGTGAGCTAAAGAATGATGCTGGATTAAACCCAGATCAGTTGACTGGGGGTGAGTGTTTGATTTGCTCAAACGCTCCGTCCATCATCCCCTTTGGTATCGCTTTGTTCGCCGTAAGTTGGCAGGGTATGCCCAGACGTGGGTTCCTTGCTCACTTTGCCACTGGATTCAAGCTAGCCTGGCTGATGACAGCTGAATAGCCAGAAACCGGTCCCAGGATGCTTGTTTCCGGTCCAGGGAAGACATGGCTTGGCAGTTCGGGCTGGACTGTTCCCATGAGGCACAGGGTCAGACTGATTTGCATAATGCCATGTCTGAACTGGGGTGGTGGAGTGAGCTAAAGAATGATGATGGATTAAACCCAGATCAGTTAACTGGGGGTGAGTGTTTGATTTGCTCAAACGCTCCGTCCATCATCCCCTTTGGTATCGCTTTGTTCGCCCTAAGTTGGCAGGGGATGCCCAGATGTGGGTCCCTTGCTCACTTTGCCACTGGATTCAAGATAGCCTGGCTGATGAGGGTTTTGAACCCGAAACCGGTCCCAGGATGCTTGTTTCTGGTCTAGGGAAGACATGGCTTGGCAGTTTGGGCTGGACTGTTCCCATGAGGCACAGGGTCAGACTGATTTGCATATGGCCATGTCTGAACTGGGGTGGTGGAGTGAGCTAAAGAATGATGATGGATTAAACCCAGATCAGTTGACTGGGGGTGAGTGTTTGATTTGCTCAAACGCTCCGTCCATCATCCCCTTTGGTATCGCTTTGTTTAAAAAAATATGTCAAATGGCTACTCCTGAATGACTTTCAACAGCATTAACAGGGATATTATCTCAATGTACTCCCTTCTCCGGTCTGGATACTCATTTTAACATGCTGTTTCAATTGGGTTTATGTTTCTTCTCTGCTGAAACCTGACAGGTCCCACTAGATTGGCTGACTCCCCTGCCCCCCTTTTGACCTTGTGTGTTCCTCCCCTTGACCTTTTGGTTGTTAAGTTATCTCTTTTGATCCATTTTGTTGTTGTACTCATACTTAGACCACTTTGTACAGCTCTCTGATACCCGTATGGGTCATGTTCGCGCTTTATAAAGCTTTTCAAATAAAATAAATAAAATGCATCCTTGCATCAATTTTGGACGTGAATGGGGCATTTTTGCACTAAGAAAATAGCGCAAAATGCAGAATTACTCTTTCTGCGTGATTCGGCATAATCATGCAGGAATTTTGGGTAATGATGCATGGTTATGCTACACGGAAATAAGCGAGCTACGTTCACGCTTAATTCACAACTGGTTTAAGTCGCTTTCTAATATATTTTTTTACTTTCAATCACTTAACCCTGATTTGCACAGCGTTTATTCATTGGCGCATACCTGAGCATGTACCAACGAGATATCAAGAGGTCAAGTTAGCGAATATTGGCCAATAATGGTCGCAATACTAAAGAGCATGCATTATTTACGCTCTTGTTAAACCAATTACCACCATGGTCAGTAGAGCTTACTGGGAGAGGAAGACAATTCCTTGATTTTAGAACGCATTTAAATCTACATTTTCAGTGGCACTTCACCTTTATACAAAAACACACATTCGCTGCTATAAATAATAACAGGCACATTTGGACTTTCATGAAGTTTAGCAAATTAAGTTAAAAGCAGGTAGGCGATGCAATGTAACCGGATAAAACTGTAGTGTCAAAGTATTCACAAAATATTGATGGTCTCATTTACAATATGTCAGACTGTCTGGTATTTCACTGGGTCCATTGATACCTCTGCTTCCTTTGCTAGCCTGGCAGTGAACTACCCGCCATATTCTCAGCCTTCTACTCCTGTTGCAAAGCAAAATTGCCAAATGTGTTGCTTCCTGCATGGCAGATCTTTTTCTGTGAAAATGTAATGCCAGGCGCCTTGCTGTATTATTACAGACCACTGAGCATTTTGGGGGTGATTTCAGAAACAAACCCCACAAATGTGGAGTCTGTTTCTGAAAAAAACGAAAACAAAACAATCAAAAATGTTCTCCCTGCTTGTCCTGGACATTTTTTCATTTTCAGGTTCCCGATTGGTTTTTATGGCAGTTACAAACAGGAAAAAAAGAGAGCAGGAAGGCTTGACCTATTAAATACCGGACTTACTTCATAACAGACGACTAGGCAGCCGGTAGCTTTTCGTCCTCTCTTTTTTCTCTCATTTCCACTTTGAACAGTATCACAATCTGCGGATCTATTGGTTGAGAGCAGAGTCAGATTGATGGGCCGTGGGTGACTCCAAAATGTGCCTCTTTTGGTTTAGCGTTCTTGATAAATTGCTAAATAAGTACTCCGGAGATTTTAATTTCATCCTTGTAGTAAAAAGCAAACTAGACCAATCCTTCACTTTACTAAACAACCAACATACCTCCCCTACTACTCTACAGCAGGGCATTTAGCGTGGTTTTGATAGGTGTCTAACAGAACAACCAAGATCAGAGCTGCTCGCCAAACACCAAGGCTAGTTTGTCTTTTATTATCAGCCAGTGCTTGGTGAAAACTAAGCCTGGGCGTAGTTTGCGAAGTAGCGCTACGCGAAGCTACGCAAAGTGCAGTTCGCACTACGCGAGCTACGCGTAGCACTACGCGAACTGCGTAGTGCACTGTTCGCAATGATTGCACAGTGCCGGATGCTTGTCCGCACTGTGCAATCATTGAAAACGGCATCTTGCACAGTGCGAGCTGTCTTTTACGGCCGCTCGAGTAGATTTTTACTCGAGCGGCAGCTTTCTCAACGCGGACTGGTAGTTTCTCATCGCGAGCGGTCACGAGCATACGCGACCGCTCGCAATGAGAAACCTGACCTCCCCGCGTTGAGAATCTCGCCGGGAGGTTTATTTTCCACGCTCGCGATCGGCAACTTGATGTTGCTGATCGCGAACGAGGAAAAAGTTTCGCCGGGATGTCATTTTGCTTGCTCGCGGTCGCCAACTTGACGTTGAGGACCGCGAGCAAGCAAAAAATGACCGCTGCACTACGCTACGCGTGTTTGCACTGTGCTACGTGCAATTCGCGTTGTGCGAAGTAGCGCAAACTTCGCAAACTACGCGAGCGTAGCGTAGTGCTTTGCCCAGGGTTAGTGAAAACCAGCTTGCGGAGCATCCATAAACTGATGTGTCTCCTGACGTCTCTCCGGATGTTCCTGCAACTGCTCTCAGGCCACAGCCTCCAAGATCTCACATATATGAGGCATGTTAAAAAGGGGCCAATAATAAGCTGTGTGCTCCAGAGAAAGCATAGCATTTTTCAAAATGGAGGATAAATACTGGTAACTTTTAAATGACCTTTTTGAGTCAACAATAGAATAAATAAAATTAGTCAAGGTGGGCCTCAGCACAGCAGTCATTCCTTTCATAATGGTCGAGGAACAAAGATGCTGTGGGGGTGAAGAGTGACCCAATTTCTCAGTTAGCTGGCTGACTTCTCCCTCTTCACCATTTTCTAGATTAAAAGGGTGGCTGGTAAATGTCCAAAGTAGCACTGAACCCCCATGGTGATTCTATATTGAGTTGATAATCTTGTCTATTTTATGCTCGATTAATGAGGTCATATCTCCTCATTTATAATAGGGAATGGAGTAATTATACAGGCATTGTTAGCTATTTAAACAATTTAAGCACAAAGATAGAAGTTTTCCTTGGATCTTCGTTAAAACAGTTGTAAGAAAATGCCCCTTTTTTGCATTACCTCCCACATTGTTTTGGGGCTGTTGCTGTTGGGGTTTTGGCTCTGTGTGCTCTGTTAAACAGGCCCCAGTGCATTTGCTCTGACCACTACAACATTTCAAAATTGGTTATACTCCTAAATGCCACATTTAACTTATCTATAAGTCCCTAGTATATGGTACAAAATGTACCCAGGGCCTTTAAGTTAAAAGTCACCAGTGGACTTCAGCACATATTGTGCCACCACTAAAGTGACAATGTAAAATATGACTGCAGGCCTGCCACCAGTAACCTTGCTATGCAGGGTTAAACAGAAATTTCGACCTGCCAAAATAACCCCTTTGGAGAGGCCTAAACCCTCCTTTTACATATTAATATTTCACCTCTACGTGAGTCTTAATGCTTAATAAGGCTGAGTGGCAGGTATTTAAAAGAAGGACATGTCAAATGTTAAAATAAAACATGTCCTTAGAGTGAAAAGACCCCAAAGGCTATTTTCATTGTAGCAGGGTTAACTGTTCCAATGTTATCTCCACCCAGGAAAAAGCTAAAGATTTCATTGTTGAGCTTTTTAAAATATTTGTTACAAATCCAGTTAATTAATAAAGTTGTATTTATAGTAAATATGTTACAAGAGGTACTTTTAAAAAGTCACCTTTTCCCTGCTGAAAGCCTCTAGAAGCCTATTTGCATGAGCTTCCAGCTGTCAACCAGGACCTGAAAAGCTCCTTGATGAGGTGTGAATTTGCTCTCAGAGCTTAGCCTTAGGGAGAGGAAAAGCTCCAACCATCTTGATTCTGCCTCTGGACCCAGCCTGACTGAGTTCTAACCCCCCAAGTGGAGCCACTCCAGTCCTGAATCCTTGCTGGTAGTGTGAAAGTTGCCCAGATAGCCACATTTCAAAACTTGGGAGAACATTTTTGGCAAAAAGCTGCTTTGAGAACTGAGAAAAGACTGGGACCAACCTGCTCGTCTATCCAGCTGATCAGCTTGAATTTTCGGCAGCTCCCTGTACATTCTTCTCCACAGTAGCAAATCCTGTTCAGTGGTCCTTCACCAAAGAGGTATCTGACCTCATGGAACTCTCGTTGGCTACAGCCTCCAGCTTCATCCCACTGGAGATTTTCAACTTCCAAACAAGAGAATAAGTCAGAATGTAGAAATCTTCACTGTGACTTCATCCAGCGGCTTTCAGACGACAACGCCTCCTCCTTGAACACCACCTACAGTATTGCCCTGCTGAACTTCTACCTTCTCAGAGACTTTTTCTTCAAATTTCTTCTACGTGTAAAGAAAAGCACCGACTGAGCCCAAACCACTTTCTGTATCCGTCTTGCTCTCCACCAGGGTCGGCCATATTTTTCAACTTTGACCCTGTCTCGCATGACTAGATGTCCGCGGTTGGCACTTTGATCATTTAGGTGCTAGTTTTTACCTTAAACTTTAAAAAATCTTAACTCTAGTTCTACTGCTTGGATTATTCTCATTTTGGTTTCTACTCATTTATTAAAATGTACTCTATTTTTTTTAATTGGTGTGGGATTTTTCTTGTGTTGTGCTTTCAGTTTATTACCGACCTCTGAGGCTTCTCAGAGTAGGGAGCACCAGCACTGAGTATTAGGAACCCTTCATCCACTCTCCTTCCCACCAGTCCAGGGATGAGACTGGCCAGGCAGCCCAGGGTCTGTACCATAGGCTGACCAGGGGTCAGGAGTGAGTCCTTCCTTCCCCTACCCTAGGCCTCTGTACCCTCCATTTGGGAGTGGTGCCCCCAGAAATCTAATCTTCTATGCACCCTGGGCAGCCACCCTTTGCAGCTCTCCTGCCAAAGGGGGCCACTCATTCCCCAGAATACAGTCTACGGGCATCTGGGGACTCATTAAGACCCTCCTCTGAGTCACCTCCCTACCCCACGCTAGGTATACCAGGGCCATGGGGCAGAAAAAGTCCTGCCCCTGGTCCTGAGTTACCCTACACACCTGGCCAGTGTACTACTCAGGGAAACCATCCTTTCCACTACCATGGTCAGGCTGGCCTCAGTGTCCCTCAGAGCAGTGACAGGGACCGCAGTGACAGGGACCCCATTGTCCTTGACCTGGTGGAAGTGATTAATCCCTCCCTCAGGGATCACAAATCTACTCTGTGAGTCCACCTCCCAACTAAGGGAGATTAGGGCATGGTCTACCTCCTACACCTGGAGACTACTTACTTACTCCTATTGGCCAACCCTGTGGAGGTCAAAACACAGAGTACCCTTGCTTGTGTTATAGCTGAGAACAATCAAAGCACTGGGGTTGAAAATGGGACACCCTGGGACAATACCCACCAGAAACATCTCCTTGTTTTTCAGAAGGGACATGGAACCCCCCCTTACTTTGCAACATGCCTGTGTCTCCCTTGGCCTTCCCCTCACTCTGCTGGTGGGAACCTGAACCAGCCAACTTGGGTCACTCCCAGGTACCTACTTGTGGACCCCGGTGCTGATCCAGCGGATCTCCTCCTTTGCAAGCTCCCTGAGGGCAGAAAGCTTACTTTCCACAAGGTGTTGGTGCAGCTCTGGAAAACAAAGACTGAACATGTGCTCTCTAGTAATCAAGGTGTACAGCCCCTTGCGATCATTCATTTCACTGCCCTTCACCCAACCATCCAGTGCCCTGCAAAAATGATCCACGCAATCCACCCATGTCTACTGGGGCAGCTTCTGGCTGTCCCTGAACTTCTTCCTAAATCTCTGTAGGATGAGCACATATTTCCTGGTTAGGGCCTCCATCATGAGGGGATGCTTCATCCTATCCCCTTTTCCTAGGGCTACATGTCGTCCCTTCCTTCATTGGTAATGTGCCTCCAGAGGCTGGCCTCCAACCTTCCTCAGGGACTTTGTGCATCTCTGCGGCAACCTCATAGGCCTCAAACCAGTTATCTATGTCATTACTCACAACAAAGTTAGGAACCAACTCCTTGGGAATGTGGACCCTCTTGTCTCCAGAGGGCACTGTGGGCATGTGGCCACCATTGCTGCTGGACTCTGCCTGCCTGATTTCTGGCTCTTTGAGACTGAGCTCATGGGCCATTCTTTCCCTTGCCCTCACTCTCTCACCCTCAGCCTTTCTCTCCTCTATTTCCAACTTTAGCTTGGCCAGCTGAAGATAGAGCTCACCCTCTGCCTTTTTGTCCTCAAGCTCCTCTGGGGACAGAACCCTGGCAGACATATTGCTTCCTGCCCCATCCTGGGCATCCTCTGGAGGTGGGTTGTACTCCTTCTGCAGCTCTGAACTCAGGTGAGGATCCTCGTCCTCATCATTATTTAAGTGTGCTCCCTCCTCCTCAGGGCCATCTTCCTCTTGGGTAGATCGCCACCTCTGAACTTCTGCATAGGCTCTCAGGGCTACCAGCAGGTTCAATTTTGTGGCCTTCTGGCTTGCCTTCAGCCCCCTCTCTTTGTAGAGCCTCTGCAGCTCAGCCCTGGTGAGGGTGTTGAAGTTGAGCAGCTCCATCTCCATGGTACAACAAAGGGAGGTAGGGTGCTTACATTTGGAAAAGGGAGAAAACAGCCAATGGAACACTAAGAAGAATTTCAGAAGAGGTCACCTCTGGTGTCAAATTATTTATATGGGATTTATGTGCCATACCAACTACTGTATAACACTGCACAAACACAAACAGTGGATCCCACCACTGCTCACCAATGTGAGAAATTGGTCTGTTGGTTGAGTGGGGTGCTAACCCTATGCAATCAACAGTCACAATCCATCAGGGTGAACCAGAAAAATATCTAACTTAACCTGTGCTTAACCTCTTGTAGCCAAAAGGATTATGGCTGCCCTTAGATGTATAAAGACAGACATTACCCAATTATACACTGGATTGTCATCGCTATGTACTACTTACTTACCACAGTATACTGTGGCACAATATATCATTAGGGGACAAATTTGGGGTTCTATTGCATTACTCTTGCATTACACATAGTGTCGCAAGGGCAGCACATACTTATGCAAAATTTACAAAACTGCGAAAAGCCACCATACTTTGCCTTTCTTTGCTAGGTACATGTGCAGAAGTGCAATGTAGTGCAAGTCACTGCCTCGCATTACTCTGCATACCATAATCTACAGTCCTCCATAATTTAAACAACATTCATACCCCACACACTGTACGGCACTACACTATACACCACTCAACTTTACTCTATTCCACTGTACACCACTGCACTATACACTGCTACACTCTACGTCACTCTACTGTACTCTATTCCACTGTACACCACTCCACTCTATGCCACTCCACTGTACACCATTTAATTTTATGCTATTCCCTTGGATGACACTCCACTCTTTGACACTCCACTATATGCTATTCCACTCTGCTGCACTCCACTGCATGCCACTGCAGTATTTGTGACTCCACTGTACGCAACTCCACTGTACACACTATGCTGGACGCAATCCAGTCTACGCCACTCCACTGTACACAGCTCAACTGTATGCTATCTGACTATACGCTATTCCACTGTATGCCACTCCACTGTACACCACGGCACTCTACACTATCCACAGCATGGCACTCCACTGTACACCACTCTAATCTATGCCAAACCACTTTATGACACTTAATTCTACGGTATTCCATTGGTCGCCACTCCTTTGTATGCCACTCCACTATATGGTATTCCAGTTTACCATACTGCACTGTACGCCACTCAAGTCTATGCCACGCCACTGTGCACCACTCCACTGTATGCTACTCCACTGTCCGCTAATCCACTGTATGCCACTCCACTGTACTGCGCTACACAGTATGCTATTTCAGTGTATGGCACTCCACTCTACAGCATTCCAGTGTATGCTATTCGACTTTCTGCCAATACATTGTTCTACACCCCACTGGGCACTATTGTACTGTATAGTATTCCACTGTATGTTATCCTCCTATATGGCACTCCAATGTATGGCACTCCACTTTACACCATTACAGTGTATACCACTGCACTCTATGTGGCTCTTCTGTACGACACTCTGCTCCCCTCTCTACAACTACTCTATAAAACTATATTTTACTTTATGGCAAGATCCACAACTCTACTTCATTCTATCCACATACACTCCACTAACTAACTCTACAATCCAATCTATGCCATACACTCCATTATACAACACTAAGTTCCACAAAACAACTCTTTTCAATACTGTATGATACAGCCCTCCACGCTACTGTACAGGACATCACTCCAATTTATAGAGTTTACTCGACTATATGCTACACAACTATACTATAAATCACTCCACACTACTCTACTCTTTAACACGCTAATACACTATATTATATTTTACTCCATCCTACGTTTCATAACTCCACTGAACTTTACTCCATTGTACTCCACTATATGAGACTTTACCTCATTCTATGCCACTGTCCATTAGTCCTCTCTACACAGCTCTACCGTACAACACACTACTGTACTCTATACAACTCTATTCTACAGCACTCTACTACCCTGTTTCCCACTCTACACCACTACATTCTACTACAATGCACTCAATTCCTCTATATAATACTCAATGACACTCAACTGAACGACTCTCGGCTTCACTGAATGTACGGCACTCCAATTAACAATACCTTAATAAATAACACTCAGTGCTACGATTTGAAACACTTTTCCATTAAAAACATAAAAAACATTGAAATTCAATGAAAAAAACAAAGGTTACAGCTAAGTTATCGTTAGGAAATCTTTATTTATACTTTCCATACGAGCCATACTTAAACTACACAAACATTAGAAATTCTAAAGTTATAGTTATAACTTTAATTTACAATTTACACACCACCTTCACATTACTATAAGTCGCCCACCTAAGTACACAGTGTTACTTATAACTTACATTTTAAATTGACAAACTACCTTCAAATTAGTATGAGTCACGAAGCTTTGTACATAGTGTTCTCACCTCACTCATCATACTACATTAACTATAACTCACTGCTTTACCAAGAACTATGGGGCATATTAGCAAGGAATAGCGATATTTATCGCTAACCGCGCTTAGCGCGACTTTGGTTAACGCCGCCTATCGCTGGAAAATATCGCTGAGATAACACCCTATTAACAAGGTTTATCTCCATAGCGATAAAATTTCCAGCGATAGCGGCAAAATGTGAGAATATCGCTGGAAAAGCAGCGATATTCTCGCATTATCGCTAAGGTGGATTCAGCATTAGAATCCACCTCCTATACTTTAAACAGGTAAGTCATCCTCACTAGCAGGAGATAAAATATAGCGATAAACGCGCTTAGAGCGACTATTTTATCGCTTCGCCTGCCTTGCTAATAGGGGGTAGTGGAGTTAGCGACTGTTTCCAGTCGCTTTTAGTAGGGAACGCCTTCCTTGCATGTCATTAGCGATAATTATCGCTGACATGCAAGGCGATGGAAAACGCGGCCTCTAACGCCTGAAAGCTGTCGCTAACGCCTGTTAGTGACAGCTTGCTAATAGGGCGATAAAATTATCGCCGCTTTAGCTGCAAAAAGTGCCCTTGATAATATGCCCCTGTGTTCTGAAAAATCATCTCAATTGAGATGTCATAAATGTTGTTGGGAAAGCTATGATTTCAGATTGTGTCAGTTTTGATAAATGCAAGGGTATAACCGGTGCATTGAGAAGGTGTGAGTTATAGTTAATGTAGTATGACGAGTGAGGTGAGAACACTGTTTACGTAGGTGGGTGATTTATAGTAATGTGAAGGTGGCGTGTAAATTAAAGTTATAACTATAACTTTAGAATTTCTAATGTTTGTATAGTTCAAGCATGGTTTGTATGGTTTGTATGGAAAGAATAAATAAAGTTTCCCTAACCATAACTTAGATGCAAAGTAGGTAGTTATAGTTAGGACCTAGTTTCCATAGGAAAAGCATTTTTTGACTTGCCTATAACTTGGCGTCATTTGACCAATCTTCATGAAATTTTCCAAAAAAGATGTCAAGGTAGGTTCTGGTTGTCATTAAAAGTTTGGGGCTGATCTGTTCAGTGGGGACCAAGAATTTGGGGGGTGAAATAAGGGTGCGTTTGTAATGTTAATTCCTATAGGAACCTTTAGTCACAGCTACAGCCCAAACCGCTGAACGGACTTACACCAAATTTGGCAGGGAGGTTGATGCTGGTTCAAGAAAGTGCCTTTTGCCTATTTCGTGTAAATCCATTTAGTAGTTTTTGCGAAATTTAAGCTGAAAACTTTAGTGATATCTCTGGCCGCGGATAATCAAGAATGCACGCGCAAACAGGAATGCTCTGATTGGCTGGACGGAACCTGAACAGAAAGTTGCGGCTGCCATTTTATTGCTCGAGAATGGTTCCCGGGCTGAAAATGTCTGAAAAAGCTAACATAAGTGGTCAGAGTAGCATTACTCTGACCCTATGTTTGAGAAATGGGGGTGTTAATGACACAAGTTATGTGTCCAAAATTGATTTTTTATATCGTGTGCGATATTCACGACAAAGATGCGACTGCCAGCATGGGCCAATGTTACCCGTCAGGGGGACGTCGCGACTACCGACTTCATCGTGAATATTGGTGGGAAAATAAAAAAATATATCAGTGAATCATTAATACGCATTGTTATAGAGATTTTGAGAGTCTGATAAACGTTTTTATAGAGTTATTTATATAGTGAGTTATCTACTGTGATGGTTAGAATTAATTATATAGTTATAATTTTTATGTGGTGGTGGCTATTGAACTCCTGCTTTTGCTTTCTGCTTTCGCGAGGTAACAGCGGGGATCACAATGACCAATGTCATTACGATCTCCGGCCTCACTGTGAAAACAGAAAATATGTTTTAGAGATGGTTGTTCTAGAACACTAGGAAAACATGAGTTTGAAGTGTACAGTAATAAACCCCTAGTGTGTAAAATACTGTAATATGTGTGCAAATATGTGTTTTCACTTTATGGAAAAGGCGCGATCATAGCGATTAATAGCGACGTTGCGATGCCCTGAATAACCGTGAAAATGGAAAATAGGTCAGAAAGATGGTTTAAAGAAACTTAGTACACAAATATGAGTTTAAACATGCTTTGAAAGACGTATGCATATAGTAATATGTGTAGTGCAATGTTCAGAATGTATTTTTTTACATATTTTTTTGGGATGTGTTGGTGGTCATTGAATGTCTGCATTTGTTTTCCGTTTTCGCGATGTTGTCACGAAGATTGTCAAAAACTAAAGAAAAAAACTCTTTAGACAACAAAAATTCACAATATTTCGGGTACTAGGGTGTCACTGACAAGAGCCGTCGCATTGGTTATGTGTATATGGCTGCTACACATAAGACCGGATGCAGAGTTTCAGGTTACTTAGAAACACCCTGTTGCCTTCATCTGTAAAGTGCACTCCATCATTTCTATAAATTCCATGCATGTCAAAACACAGATTGTTGTTATAGATACAGCCCATGCAATGTTCTCTGAGGAATGCAGAAACAGTTTTTTTACATGTTTCCTGGCAATGTCAATATGTGGACAAAATTGATTTGACCACTTCCATCTCTGTCTTTGGCATGTATTAGAGTACACTAAGACAGTGTGAGGGAAAAGCGAGATCAGTTCTGAAAAGGTATTCTTTATTAGGATTTCCAGCCCTAACCCAGTCAATGTCCCTAGGTCATTGCCACAACAGTCTTTAAGTGTATTTTTCAGTATGTGAAATACATTTGCTGATCACAGATTCTCCACAGTAAATGCAACAAAGTTGTGCCGACTCAAAAAATTCTTAAAAATAGACCAGTTATTAATGTACTTTCTGATAAACAAATACCAGATCAAAAATGAGCAGTATATAATCTAAATATAATATACAATATACAATCTTAGAAAGAAAATACGAAAATGTTAGAGGCTCACTTAAAAAAAAAGAGATGTTACAATTAAGAAATACATTTTTTAAAAACCTTAGAAATTCACTGAAAAAACCAAAGGTTACAGGGACGTTATAGTTAGGAATCAGAATTTAAAAAAAAACCTTAGAAACTCACTGAAAAAAAAGAAAGGTTACTGGGCCATTATAGTTAGGATATAGAATTTAAAAAGCCTTAGAAATTCACTGAAAAAACCAAAGGTGACAGGGACGTTATAGTTAGGCTGACATTTCACTCGTACAAAACCAGAGAAATTCAGCTGAGCTAACTCTGACTCGCGCCCCTGCAATGCACTGCTTATGACCTCACATATAACATCCCTCATGACATGGTCAGGGACATCACTGATGACCTCACCGATGATGTCTCAAATGACATCACTGATGACATCATCCACAAAATCACTAACACATCCACTCATACCCCATAGGACCTTTCATACTCCCACTCCCACACAACCATTCACAAACCTATACCAGTACTTACACAACCACTCACTTATTCATAGATCTACACACACACACACACACTCACTCACTAATACAACCGAACAGTTGATGATATTGAGCCTCCCGGCGAGGACATTGACAGCGGACTGAGACCCAAATCGACTTTCTGTCCTCCTATTCAATCTATACCTGATCAGGTTCGAACCTTTGAGAAAGCTGTCACCTCTGATGTTTCCAACTTGAGCGTGGACTCTAGAAATCACTACCATAATCTCCCTTTGTTGGAGAAGCAAGCCCTTGACTCCCTTTCCAGAAATCCCTTAATCACCATCAAGCCTGCCGACAAGGGAGGGGCCATTGTCATATTGAACACCTCTGACTATCGAGACGAATGCCTCAGGCAATTGACGGACACCAGGTCCTATCGCTTGTTGTCTACAGACCCGACAGACAGACTCACGAAAGAAATCAGTGAGTTAGTTGAGGAAGCCAAAATCGAAGGATGGGTGTCGACTCATGAGGCCAACTTTCTTGTAACCTCCTACCCTGTAATGCCCTATTTTTATGTGCTTCCTAAGGTGCACAAGCCTCAGCGTCCCCCTCCTGGCAGACCCATCATCTCAGGGATAGGCTCGTTGCTGGAACCCCTTTCCACCTTTGTTGACCACTTTTTAAGACCCCTGGTCAAAACAATGCCCACCTACCTTCAAGACACGAAGGATGTTTTACAACTACTACCAGGGATAGAGTTTGACATGGAGACGGATTTCCTCGTCAGTTTCGACGTAGAATCCCTCTATACCTGCATCCCCCAGGTTGAAACATTAGATGCGGTCAGAGTACTCCTTGACCAAAGACCAGAGGCTACCAGTACACTAGTTCCTTTTATCATGGAATGCGCCAGTCTGGCAATGACTGAAAACTTTTTCAGATTTGAAGATCAAATGTACCTACAAACATCGGGTACTTCGCTGGGCAGTGTTTTTGCCCCCAGCCTGGCAAACCTCTATGTCCATCTTTTCGAACAAAACTGTGTACTTTTGGATGCGAATCCCTTCCGCAGCCACATCATTGAGTGGAAACGCTACATAGACGACATACTCGTCATATGGAGAGGTGACATGGCTACACTCAATACTTTCCATGTTTGGCTCAATGCCCAAAACAACTACTTGAACTTCACAATGGATGTGAGCAAGACGAGTTTGCCGTTTTTAGACCTACACATTTACTCATCATCTAGGGGCCTTGAAAGTGAACTTTATACCAAGCCTATAGCCCGAAATTCGTTGCTGACCTTCGATAGTTTCCACCCAAAATCTCTACGCGAAGGACTGCCATTTGGCCAGTTTCTGCGGTTGCGCAGAAACTGTTCCTCCACTGAAGATTTCAAGAAACATGCCTCGGTGCTTTCACAAAATCTCAGAGCAAGAAAATATCCCAAGAGGCTAATACGTCAGTCTTACAAAAGAGCTGCAAATAACAATCATGAAGCACTCATAGAACCCACGGTGCCTAAACCTCCACTCACCAGACTTACTTGTGTTAATACATTCAGCACACAATCTAACCATATTCAAAAGATTGTACGGAGACATTGGCGCATTCTTAATGTGGGGCACACTAAAATACTTCCACCTCTATTCTCTTTCAAACGCAGTAAGAATTTACTTGATTGCCTTGTACACACACGACCAAGAGATGTTCCGGTATCAGGGCATAATACATTCTGGAATATGCCAGCCGTCCAGGGACATTACCCTTGTGGCACCTGCTCTGTATGTCCCCAGACCAGACACACTACTGAGCTAGACATTGGAACCCTGAGACCATGGAGGCAAACCAGGCATACCAACTGTAATAGTGAGAGGGGTATCTATTTAATTACATGCCCCTGCTCTAAAAAGTACGTTGGCATGACCACACGGAAAGTTAAACAAAGAATTATGGAACATAAGAGCACCATTAGGTGCAAAAGCAAGCAACACGACTGACTAGTCACTTTTTAGAATACAACCATAGACCTGAGGATATGAGCTGGACCATTCTTGAACAACCACACCTACCGAGACAGATCACTGATATCACTACATTCTTGTTTAAGAAAGAGCAACGTTGGGTGTTCAAATTACGTAGCGATGTAGATGGGCTCAATGATGATATCCCGTGGACCCTGATCTAGTCCTACCAATGCCAGT
Source organism: Calotriton arnoldi (assembly GCA_963921515.1). NCBI lineage: Eukaryota > Metazoa > Chordata > Amphibia > Caudata > Salamandridae > Calotriton > Calotriton arnoldi. The sequence goes on along the minus strand of CAWUFW010001024.1, from coordinate 1,669,084 downwards.
TTTGAGTTATCGACGATTATTGTCTGCACCGTGTTGAACATCATTGTATCTGTGCTTGTTGCTTCAATACTCACTTTATTAACTATGTGAAACTATCGAGGGTCTTCAAGCCAAACATAACGTCTTCAATAGATGTAGGCCCGAAAGTGAGTTAAAATTTTTAGTTCAAGACTATTTTTGGTGGGATGTCCAAATGTCTATGTAGCTAAGCGCCGCCTTTTCGTGACGTCCCCCATGTAGTTGTACCTTCAAAAACATATATTTCCAACTTTCTCTATACTTTCCGTTGGTTTCCAAACCCTCTGTAGTTCAAATGAGGTACACGTCATGCGCCATCTCAAATGAGATAATAGTGTCATAGAAGATACTGACTTTTACAATTTATCAGTATAAAAACTACAACTCCCCATGTTCCTTAACTCTTTTCGTAGTTCCAACACATCATGCGTCATCCGCACGCGACGCATTTGACGTCTCCCATATGATTCCATCTTCCAAAACGTATGTTTTCATCTCTTGACTACACTTTCCAGTAGTTTTCAAACAGTTCGTAGTCTTAATGAGGAACATATTATGCGTTATTGATACATGAGGAGGCTGATATATTCCATACACAAGATATCGACATTTACAATATTTTGTCAGATATAAACTACAATTCCCCTTTTTTGTAGTTTTTAAGCGGGTCACGTCATGCGTCATTAGCACGCGATGCAACCGACGTAACCCACACAGGTGACGCTAGTTACCAGCAATCGAGACTTGTATTTAAACTTTCCACCCCGGCCGGAGGTCACCGCTTGTGACTCTCAGGATCCGGCCCGGGGTACCGACGGACGAGGTAAGGACGAGCGCTACCATTGCCCGCGCTATGCTCTTTTCTGCAATGCTCTGACTCCCAAGTGGTGTTGTGAGGTTAGGCAGGAAGCGCCCCCTTTGACTCGCACGTCATGCCGAGTTTTGCACTGCCTTCACTCCCAGTTGGTTATGCGGAGCTGGAACAAGTGTTTGGAGAGTTTCTACTCCAAACACTCTATCTTACTAACGCCTCCCCTGATTTAAGCGATGTGCCCACTTCCATACTGCTACAACTGTTACTGAGTGTTTGTGGTTCGGGGCAGCAAGTATCTGCACAGTTCCCTCGCTTTAACTCCTCCAGTTTGATAATAAAGACGCGACAATTGTCATCTCTTGAACGATGTGCCATGCCTATTTCCATATTGCCTTAAACCTTAAGCTAGTTATGTGTAGCTGGCCATGCAGCGCCTGTTAAGGCTTCTCTCGGAACATTTTACTTTATCCATACTATGATGTTCCTGCCAAAAATCTCGACAAACCTAATCAATGACAAAAATGTAAACAGTGATAGTGGTTGAGCAACACCAGCCCACCACTTTTTTAATTGTAATTCAATCTCCAAGTAGATTGAGCTTTTTTGTTCTCTCTTTTTCCATTCACAGAGCGTTGACTCATGCACTGAGCAGTTGCCAGGAGCGGTGGGTTCCCTCCCGATTTGACACGGGTAAGGTGTTTGTTGCATATAGTGTTATCTGTCCATTAGGAGGACATTGATATGTTCACATTGTAAGTCAATGTGGTTTTCGTATATAGACAGAGACTTCCTTTTCAGCCTGTACATATGAATTTCTTCTTCTTTTCCAACAGGAGTACAATACCTGTGCCCAAAAAAATGTAAGTAAGTCCGTTTTTATATAGCGCAGCTACTCACCCTTACGGGTCTCAAGGCGCTGGGGGCCGTCATGGAAATTAAGTGAGCTATTGCCCAGAGTCACATGGTGCTAAGCTGAGCTGCCGCCGGAGCCGGGGATCGAACCGTGAACCCTGTGCTCCGAAGTCAGCTGCCCTGGCCGCTGCACCACACCTCTCCAGTGATGTACACAGGTATATGGTTATATCGTTTCTACTTTAGTTGGTGTTAATAACTTTTTCACTCGCTTTATAGTGCAGTAGTCACATCTAGGTCCTGACGGAAGCCATGATCAAAATCTGATCTCGATTGGCTGAAACATGTAGACCGCATTACCGGCGCGTTCGCACATATACTCAGATCGCGCTTTCACTGCTTTTTAATCTTTGACAACATGAGACACTTAATAAACTCATTTCTCTCCTGTTAGTCAATTTTAATTCACTTTGAACACTGCACCACTTATTCACCACACTGTTCCATGCTTCATCGATCCTAGGTGATTGAGTCCCGAACCATTTAATAAAACATCCGCGAGCTCCTCCTTTACACTAGCAAGGAGTTGTACCTCCTTGGTTGCAGTAGCTTGTAGCCAAGAGGAGATCCCAAATGATGAAGCATGCCACTTCGGTGGGTGATGGGAATCCGTCCTCTTAAATGAGACTCCTTTACAAGATATCACTCCTCCCAGTTTTGGTTGTTCGATTTCTCTGTCTACATATATATTTCTCTAGACCCGCGGATCCTTTGTTGTTACTAATATTCACTCATACACCCATACAGCCTCTCACACACTGAGTCAGTCATCCATAGAGCTTCGCACACACGTACTCACTCACCCATACAGTCAATCACACAGCCACTTACTCACTGATACAGTTACACTCACACCCACTTACTTCCTCATACAGATACTAACATGTACTCACTCACCTATACAGTCACTGGCACAAGCACACACTCACCCATACAGCCACTCTCACATTTACTCGCTCATCCATACAGTGACTCATATACCCCATCACTCACTTATACTGCCTTTCACATACCAAGTTACTCAGCGATATACCACTGACACATCCACTCACTCACCCACACAGCCATGCACACACTCACTCACCCATACAGCCTCTCACACACACACTCACTAAACCATACAGCCATTGACTCACCCACTCACTCATCCAAACAGGCAGTCACACACCCCATCATCCATCCACATAGATACTCAGACACTCATACCGGAACCCAGATAACCAATCAATCACCCATACAGGCATTCACATACCCAATCACACACCCATACAGCCACTTAGACACCAACTGACAGATTGATACAGAAATTCACACAACCAGTCACTCACCCATACATTCACTGAGACACCTAATCCCTCACTTATTCAGTAAGTCACACACCCACTGAATCATCCATACAGAAACTCGGACACCCACTCATTAACAAATACACCTTGATATATATATTTAACACTCATAAACTTTTTAAAAACACAGTCACTGGATGATGTCATCAGTGAAGTCATTTGAGATGTCATCGGTGATGTCATTGACCATGTCATCAGTGATGGAGTATGTGAGGTCATAAGCAGTGCATTGCGGGGGCATGAGTTATAGTTAGCTCAGCTAAAGTGGTTGTCTTTGCCACTCTACCAGGACTGAGAGAAGGTGTACTGAGAGAGTACCCGGGGTCCATCTTTGTGTATTGTGCTAGTATTTTATGGTAAAGCACCCCTGCCATACCACATAATGCTTTCACCTGCAACAGACTCCAATAAGTATAACCTTGTAATTTCTCGTGGGAGTTTACCTCTTCCTGTCTTGAGTCTTCAGACTACTCAAACAGTCACAGGTCACAGAGTTTTACTAACCCTCACAGAAGAATTTAAAACCCGCACCCTGGCTGTTGCACAGCAAATATCAGAGGCTGCCTGCCTTGAATAGACCTTATTAGGGAAGAGCAGAGGCTGCTGGAATATTGACTACTAAATAAGCTGGACTATCTACTCTTACATCAATAGCTAATCAGGGATGGTGGGGAGGTGGAGATGGGATAGAATGATAAGGAACAAACTGTGATGCAAAAACAGAAAATGGGAGTGTAGGAGGCAAGTTACAGGGTTGACGGATCAGGGAATGAGGGAGGAGGGGAGTAAACCATGATGTGATTGAAGATGGTGCAACCAGCAAGGACGCTAAGAGAGATTTGTAAGGCTACTTTCTGTGGTTCAGCAGCCTAATATTAACAGTAACAGGACAGGGCAACCTTCCGTGAAATGCCATGGGCTTGAAGACTTGCTATTCAATAATGGCAAACCTCTAAAATAACTTGCGGGACAAAAGCTGGACAGCACGGACCAAAAGCCCAGTCTCTCTTGAATTTTTATATGTATGCGCTCTTTAAAGTATTGGTAACACGGCATTCCTTGTTAGATAAAACTGTTTGCAGCAAGAACTAAGAGACAATATATTGCAGGAATAGATGCCCATGCCACAGCCATGACACACAACGCTTGGAATGATTTCTTTAAAGACTGAATCCAGCTAGAGTGAGAAGAAGTACTATATGCCAGCTGTATTAATGCTATGGAAGGTTTTACTCTATATTTTGTGTATGCACATTATAGGAATCTGTGGACAAATTAATCACTTCAAGGACTCTTACTAGCTTTACAAAAAAACTGCGTAGTCCCAGCAATAATTGTACACCATAATGCTTATTAATTGACATCAGAAAATAATTCTTAGAGAACAGCATCCGAGAACCCAGGCCTAAATATGTCACTGCAATCACGTTTTCGCCATATGAGCCACATCTGTTTAATACAATGTGGCACCTCTCCGAATCAGCAATTGTATTTCGTTTGAGCACATTCCTTATCCCCTGCAGTGTGTTTTCTAGCGGAAATGTCACACTTACACTTCTACTTGAATTAAAATTGTGTACTTAAGCTAGTCTGATCGTCTGTAAATGAGAGTTCGACGCTACTTCATGAGTCCCACATTTAGAAATAAATTTACTTTGTGAATATAGATTTGAATAGATTTTTATACTTATTATGTTTTGTTGAATGCCCCTGTGCTGGCTTTAACTTTTTCAGCATTCAAAAAAACGAAAATAAAAGCATTAAAAACCTTTTTGAATATCTGCGTGTGCCGTCCATTCAATAAACTATATACAAACATGTTCAGCCAAGCAATGCAAATTACATTTCCCAGCACAAGTGATTACTAAATGTAGGCCATGGTCGGAGGTCGACACGAAACATATCCAGCAACTGCGTGTGAAACCCAAACGAGTGTCCTGAGAGTATTGTATTTTTCGTACTGTAGAACACGAAGAAGTTCCCCTGGGGTTCTGACCAGCTATTAAACATCACTTTCAAGTCTTTCAACATCGTGCACGTATTAGTGATGCTGTGGCATCACCAGAGCAACATTAGAGGTCCAACATTTATTAGAGATTTACTCAGTGGTCGAAGTGGGGGGAAAAAAGTAGGGGAACTGTGGGCGGAGAATCAGGGGGCGGGAAAAACCCGAGGTTTGGATCAGTGGGCGGAGTCAGAGGTGTGGCTAGAAATAGCAAAACATACCAATTTTTAGTACGTTTGGCATTTCACTGACCAGTTACAGCTTATAACATTATTTAATTCAAACAATGGATAAACATGTTTATTTGAGGTTTAACCTCTTGCATGCGTCGGACGGCCCCCGGCCGTCCGACGTCACGGTGGGCGTGTGTGTCGGACGGCCGGGAGCCGTCCGATCTGCGCGCGCGTGGAATTTTCCCGCACCGCGGGGAAATTCCGGCCGCGCCCAAAGGGTTAATATATAAGTTGTTTACATTAAAATACATTTACAATGTGGGACATGTTTCCAATCACAGAATGTCCCAAATACGCTTATAAGTGGAATCATAAGCCATTTGTCTCTGAGCCATGCAGTTTCTTTCATCAGCACTTCTCCTCCCTTTTTCTAACCATTTCTGAACATAAAATGACAGTAAAAGGCAAAATTATATTTTCATTCTGGAAGTGAACAAAGAGCAGTAACCACTGAGCTAAGCACATAAAATATTGCTCTTTGATATACATGGTACACGTTCTTTGCAGCAGGCGTATCTACCCTCTGCGCTACCTTAGATGAGTCAAAACAGCCATTAGACAAAACTCCCCTCCCATCTCTCTCCAGCAGGTACATTGATCACCAGAGTTATCTTGGCACTTTTATTGTTGCCCGAAACCTGAATATACAAAAAACTTTGCAGTGTTTTTAAAACTCCTGCACTGCTGCAAAACCGGCCCCCACAAACTAAACCGGCCCCCTACCCTTCCAGTCGCCCTGGGAAACGCCTGATGCCTGGAGCGGCCAGTCCGGCCTAGTTACTGTAAAGCCTTTTTCAATGCAATACTGCAGATATGTATGCTTATTTGATATAAACATCACGGATCACTGTTAGTGTAAGACACAGATTCTTCCTGAATATCCTTTGAATTGGGTTCCTGCCTGAATGATACACATGAGCAGTTTGGCAGTAGCGGCTCGTGGAGGGAGTGCCGCGGGGCGGTGGGGCGGGGCGGGGGAGGAGCAGGGTGGGGGTTAGTAAACTACGGCATACGGCCGAACAGAGGTAAGTAAACAAATAAATAAATAAAACAAATGTCATTGTGCGCGCTGCATCGCATTTGGCAATGCAGCGCGCGCAATGAAATGTATTTGTTTACTTACCTCTGTTCGGCCGTATGCCGTAGTTTACTAGCCTCCACCCTGCTCCTCCCCCGCCCTGCCTCACTGCCCCGCGGCACTCCCTCCACGAGCCGCTACTGCAGTTTGGTACACAAAAGAAGGCCTCTGGTTAGACCTCGGAGGTAAGCACATTAATGTTATTCCTAAGGACCCTCACACAGGACCTTTTTGACCTTCCTGTACAATTCCTGCCTGTGCTTTACTATGCGTAATCTTTTTGGCAGATGTTTTAAAGTTTGCGCCTTTAACATAAACTTTCTAACAAGCAATATAATAATGTTTTTTTACTTCTAGACAATTTTGTACATTTTTTAGGGCCATGCCATACAGAATAGAAGTAAAGGCAGAATGCAATCATCTGTTCTGCAGTCCTGTGACTTGAGTTGAAGAGAAGCTGTATTGTGCAGAGATGGGTTTGGGTCCAGGCCGGGGTAACTCCCAGCCGAACCCTTGCTGAGGCAGAGGTTCCTGTGTTGTGCCAGAGGCTAAGCTCTCCTCTCACTGGTTCAGAGACACGCTTGCCATAAGTGGATTGGAAGCTGCGTGACACAGCCGATGCTTTGTCAAGGCAGAGGATCACCCAGCTCTTTAGGGTAGGAGCTGTGTGTCCTGCCTCTTCCTGGCCTTTCTACTAGTCCCAGATTCGGCGGCACTGTCTAATCCCATGTCTCTTGTGTTTTTCACCATGTTTCCAGTTTAGGGTGCACAGGTTCCCCATTCAGTGTAGTCAGTTTGTTAAAATAAACTAGTTTGTGTGCCCTCCCTGCACCACAGCATCCTCTACACAGAGGATTTTACACTCCTTGTTCTGGAATCCACTGCTAATCAAGGACCGATATTGCATTGTCAACAATCTGCTCTGTTGTCACTCGGCTGAGATGACATCGGGAATAAGCTTCGCTTTCAATCCTGCCGCAAGTTGCACACACAGCGATATATTTACTATTGAGGGCCTTACGGAGGATTTGTAACTAATGCCCCGTTCTGACAGACGCACCTCATGACCTGATCGGAATCTTGATCAATCCAGGTTTCCCTACCTCTGCTGTTCGGCGTTCTCTTTGAAGAACCAGCTCCCGAGGCAGATCTAGATGCAAGCACCTACGACTTTTTTACTCTCGGAGAGGAACACTCCCTCATGGTCCTTTTGATGGTAAGTTGACTCTCACGCCACACTCGAAGGGATTTCCATTCTCCTTCTCATTTACTAAGGCACCTACCCGTTTTTATAGATGCCCTGACAAGATGCCCCACTCTCACTCCATCCAGGCTTGGAGGAGTTCATTTCCTTATGACTTGGCTGTGTAACCCCCCCCCTTTTCGTCCTGAAGAAGACCCACCGAGATGTCCCCATGAAACAGAAATTCTGGGTTGAAACGTCCATGTGCCATCTCTCATGTACGATAACAGTGTAACCATAAATAATTGAAGGTTCAGGTTACCACTGTATTTATTCACTTGGACAGAGATCTAGATTTACTGGCCATCAATCTGTGTTATCCATGTATTAGTATTTTCATTTCTTGTTTCCATTGTCTCACCATATTCACTTCATGTCACAACAGTCACTATTCAACCACTTTTTTTCTTGTATTGTATGACAGCCCACTCTTTATGAATATGATTTGACATATATATATATATTTACATTACTCCGGTCGGCCGTGACCGGCGTTTACTACCCCCCACCCTACCCCTCCCCCGCCCCACCGCTCCGCGGCACTCCCTCCACGGGCCGCTACTGTTTAAATAGTTAGCGGCGGGTTACAGAAGCTGCTTGATATTTGACATCTGTTTATTTTAAAAATGCTGCCAGGAAAAAAACAATTGAATGGCCGCTTAATTTGTCACCGTACATCAGAACTCTTTCAACGTTATCTGGGGGTGCTATAGCACCTCATGAACAAACCTAGAGTCAGTAAAATGGAATTTTTTGTTGTTGTTACTTTTATATAGCGCGGAGGTATCAGAGCGCTTTACGTTACAGACGGACACATTAATTTGGCTGTACATACTAGACAATCAATTCTACCCAAATGTGCTACCTCACAATTTTTTTTTATCGTCCAGGGTTGTTGATACTCTTCCTGCTTTTCTAGTCAGTGCATGGTAACCAGTACGGCACTGCTCCCCTGTAAAGGCACAGACCTGGGTAGATCAGTTAGTCTTGCTATCAATCCTGCAGGAGCTTTAAGTTCAAGTGTGCATTGGCGGTCTTTGAACACCCCTGGTCGCGCAGTCCTTGACCGAGCATGTGAAACTCGCTATTATCACAAAAATAAAATATGATTTAAATAGCCCAAACACTAAGTGAAATTTAAAAAATGGGGACATTAGTTGCTTACATACTTTTACACTGGATTACAAGCGCTTGATTACAGATAACAGTAAAAGGTGTTTGCCACTCAGAATAATGTTTGAAACTACCAGTTGGAATTATCGCTTAAAACTCATACAGTGTTTTTTACTTTACACAGGTTTGTGAAAGTTGACAAGAACAAGGCCTATTTCAAGAGATACCAGGTCAAATTACGTCGGAGGTGAGGTAAGTTTTGTAGGCCTGCATTTGTATTCATTTATATGTGCATTAAACTGCTAATGTGCTTAATACAAAACTAAAATAAACATCCTGTGCTAGATGGAATAGGGAATTTGCATCACTGCAAAACACACACACATGGAGCAGATACTTGCAAAACTGCACACCACCACCACCTCGCTGGACAAACAACTAGCTACTAAAAGTGTAGTCTTTTCACAGCGCTAATTATATATGCTTACAGTGCCATAAGTTCAAATAGAAAACCTCTCCAAGTGCTTTTTGTTAACTGCTTAGGCCGGGTTAACCATATCACAATAGGTCATTTAACTTTGATTTTGTGATTGCTCTTTTCTGGTGGCATCAAAGCTTGTATTTTTCAACACAAAAAGAAGTCAGTACATTTATCTTGTTTCCATGGTACCTCTTCTCAGTGCGTTGTTTTTGCTGTGCTCTCTACGTGTATCTCAAGACTAGTAGGTAATCTTTAGAGTCTGACACTTGTTTAATAAGTTTAAGTTATATTAGAACATTGGAATGTTGGGAGCTCCATTGTAGACAATGGAGTTCTCCCTGCTTCTACGGGCCGGTAAAGGCCCGCAGAGCAACATTCCAATGTCTTACAAAGGCCTTCGGCTCGGGCCTTTAACGCAGTAGCGGGCCTTTAATAGCCGGTATAGCCAGCTATGGAGGGCTATAAGGCTATATTAATTGTCAGTCACCTGAGGTAGGTACTTGCAGTGGACCAATTGTAGGATTGTCATTATCAAAAGAGTGTCAGCTAATGTTTGTAGTATTCTATAAATCTATACTCTCCTCCAAGCGTAGGCTTTATAAGCACTGTTTATCAGTGCGGTGGGCCCTCCTATGCATTCTTAAATTTTTTGTTCACGTGGGCAAACATTATGTTCTTCCTGCGCATAGTATTTGTTATACAGCAGCTTCTCTAAGGACTTAATGTGTTGGAAAATGTTAAAATGTATTAGAACATTGGAATGTTGGGAGCTCCATTGAAGACAATGGAGTAGCTCTGGGCTTATAATGGCTGGTATAAGCCCAGCACTCCAACATTCCAATGTTTGTCTTTTTGTTTCTCCATTTTTAATTTAGAACATTCTACCCTTAGTGGGTGGAATGTTCTAATAGCCTTATAGCTCTTCTGCCTCAGGCTATACCAGTTGTTAAAGGCCCTCTCCTCGCTATAGGCCCCGCCTGCGGCTCGGGCCTATAACTCGGGATCAGGGCCTTTAACAGCTGGTATAGCCCTCGGCAGCGGGCTATAAGGCTATATTAGAACATTGGAATGTTGGGAGCTCCATTGAAGACAATGGAGTTGCTCTGGGCTTATAATGGCTGGTATAAGCCCAGCGCTCCAACATTCCAATGTTTGTCTTTTTGTTTCTCCATTTTTAATTTAGAACATTCTACCCTTAGTGGGTGGAATGTTCTAATAGCCTTATAGCCCTTCTGCCTCAGGCTATACCGGTTGTTAAAGACCCTCTCCCTGGTTATAGGCCCTCGCCTGCGGCTCGGGCCTATAACTCGGGATCAGGGCCTTTAACAGCCGGTATAGCCTGAGGCAGCGGGCTATAAGGCTATAATATTGTCAGTTTCAGTCTTGCAGATTAGTGTTTGGAACTACTCTTTGGAGTTATTGCTTAAAACCCATACAGTGTTTTCTACTTCACAGAGGTTTGTGAAAGTTGTCAAGAACAAGGCCTTTTTCAATAGATACAAGTTCAAATTACGTCGGAGGAGAAGTAAGTTTTGTACGGCTTCATTTGTATTCATTTATATGTACATTTAGCAACCAAAACACATGGGTAAAAGACATTATCGTTTAGAACGCCTATAGCTCTAACTATTGCAAATGCGAGACCCATTGCATTGCAAATGCTTGGTTTAGGTGTTTTAAGCCATGCCCTTAATTACCGCGGCCACCCCCCTGTGAGAGACCCCCCAGTTTTTTCATTTCACTTAAAGCCCTGCCGGTGGTTAATGCACTTGCTGCAGAGATCTGTGTGCAGGCCAGTCAGGGGTCTGCGTCATCATAAAACAGCAGAGAGGGTTCATGTCCCTGCTGTAAAGCACAACGAAAAACGCAGGCCACTGATTTCTGCTTTATTCAGGTAGCTCAGTGGGTTACGGCTTTTGTCGCAGAGGTCCTTGTGTTACCCGCAGGTTATAATGTACAATCCTTGTACAGCGGCACAGTGAGTTATAAACCAGCCCCAAACAGCTGCACGCAAACTGCAATAAATGCACTGTTTTCTTCAATCTTTACTTTTTTATAAGGCTTCTTAGGGTAGTAATAAATGCATACTAGTAAAGATAATCCCAAACCCTGTGTTTTGTGGACCCCCACACTCGTTTTAAATCCTGGCTTTGCGTTTCTCCAGAACAAGTGCTCTTAACGTAATTTCTACCACTATAGATGATTTAGAGGGCCACTAGAATTATGCGGCAGGTAAAAACCAAATTATGCGCAAAGAAAAGGCAAATTATGCGGCCCAAAACGTGCATTACTTCCTTATTTTGTAATTTTTAAACAGTTTAACACTGCCTGAGCAAAGGTTTCACACCATAAGTACCAGTTTAACACCAAAATACAGTAATAAGCAACAGAAAGGGGACCAGTTAACCTTTACAAAGGTCCTTCCACTGCGCAGCAGCACGTGTTGCTGCATTTTTAGTAACTTTTGATCTGTATGAGTTAGAAGCAAAAATTGTTCTTTTTGTAAAACCTGCAGGATATGCAGCAGATGCTGTATTAAGAGGCAAATCCTTAATTATGAAGGAAAACGTCACTGCTGCAAACTCTCATAATTCCAATGGCTCTAATGATATGGAACTTCTACACCTGGGACCCTCACCGTCATATTTAGCAGTCCCTGCACATTGACTTACAACTTGTATGAGTCATTGCACCCGTACAATATCTGTGCAATTTAAGCTCTCTGACACCCTGCCTCGGGCCGAGTAGTGTTTAAAAATAATTGAGAGAAAACTGAGTATGTGCCATATAAATGTTTATTGATGTAATTACCCATGCAGACAGATACATATTACATTCTTACAGGGCAACAGCACCTCTAACAGAAAGGAGGTAGGAAAGGAAAGCCCCTCCCTCCAAACCATGGTTTCTTCTTCTTAAGCACCTGTGAAGTCATAACAAGCGGAGTGCCTTTGTTTCCCTCCATCACACTGGCATCTGGGTGTGAGGCTGCAGATAGCTCCCCACCAGCATGAACAACAAGCATTTGCAATGCAGTAGATCTCGCATTTACGCAAGTTTGAGCTATTGGCATTGTAAATGACAATGCCTTTTATATATGTTTTGGTTATTGAAACATAAATAAAACGCATTGTCATTTACAATGCCAATAGCTTAAACTCGCGTAAATGCGAGACCTATTGCATAGCAAAGGCTTGTTGTCCTTGGCGTCACGCTAATTTTGCATGTGCGCAGAGCCAAATGTCTGTCCCTGGCAATGCAAAGTCCTAATCAGTCCTTTTAGTTCGAGCATCAGCGCGCATGCGCTGTCTGCAAGACCTATTGTCATCAACAAAACCACTTTCTTTCTGCCTGCTACTTACCATTGGCTCCCTCCTCCGTCGCTCTTCTTTGCTGTATCCTAAGTCGCTCTCGCAGCCGATACCGCCCTTCCGGTCAAGGCTAAGGAGCACCGGCCAACCACAGTCTCCTTACCCTTACATTGTTTATCTGTTGTTTAGCAAACTTATTTTTTTAAAGGGTGCTTGACTGCCTGTAGTTGCTTCTGCTCTCCCACCACCCTCCGACACAAATGCAGTCCTCCCACACAAATGCATGCGCTGTATCTGCTGAAAGAAATGTCTGTTCTGGGGTAAATATATTGTTTGAGCTGTTTCAAACACCCGCAAACTCACGTAAACTTGCCGCTTAAACAACAATACAACTTGGTGGCGTGTAGTGTCCGGGAAATGTTTTTCAAGATGACGGTGCAAAATTAACCGCCCTCCCACCACTCTCCGACACAAATCAGACTCATCAGCCCATACTCGACTCACTGCGGATTCAGTCCATACTCCAAAGTCAGCCCTAGACCGTAGGATGCCGGAGCCATCGAAGGCACCAGAGCCCTTTCACTATTCCATGGGGATCCTATCCATCTCTGCAGGTAGGACTCATACTGGCACAGGCGTCATGTTCGATGCGTTTATATAGCGCTAAAATCCGATTGAGGCAGGCAAGCACTTTGTGAAATGAGAGTCCTGGGCTCTGTTTAGATGAGTGCTTGCGGAATCATATGGGTGTTGAGTTGTTTTCAGAGGCCTAAGAGAATGCATTACGATGGGTTCTCGGGAGCCGGGAGAGCTGGTGAGAGTCAGTGACATGCTATCTTCACAACTCAGTGCGACTGACTGTTTCAGCTCTACCGGCCTTTGGAGGCAGAAGCCTCTCAGAAAGTCTCAGATCCCCTATAAACAACAACACAACTTGGTGGCGTGTAGTGTCCGGGAAATGTTTTTCAAGATGACGCTGCAAAATTAACTGCCCTCCCACCACCCTCCGATACAAATCAAACTCACTGCGGATTCAGGCCATACTCCAAAGTCAGCCCTAGACCACAGGATGCCGGAGCCAGGGAAGGCACCAGAGCCCCTTCACTATTCAATTGGGATCCTGTCCGTCTCTGCAGGTAGGACTCATACTGGCACATACGTTATGTTTGGTGCGTTTATATAGATTGAGGCAGGCAAGCGCTTTGTGAATAGAGAGTCCTGGGCTCTGCTGAAAAAAAATGTCTGCTCTGGGGTAAATTTGGACTAGGAGCTTTGCTCAGTTGCATAGCAGAACGTTTTTGACAAGCAGAGAGAGGGGTCAAAGCCGCCTCCAGACATTCCCGAAATGTGAAAGTGATGAAACATCTCACCACCGGCTAATCTGACAGAGGGGAAGTTTTTCAATTCCTTTTTTTCTGCTTTAGGTTTTTTTTCTTTTTCGACATTATGATTATTCTATGGATTGTAAACTGTAATCTCTTTTTCACGAGCGTGATTTATGTATTTTAAAATCAACATAGAGGTTTGAATCCACAGGCTGGCATGTATTTAGGAGCTCCGTGTTTTTCAACATGAAATAGTGTTTTTCAACATGAAATAGAATCTCAAATCTTAACCGTGGAGACGTCCGGAGACTAAAGTAAGTGAAAATTTCTTCTTGACACGAAATTGCTGGGAGCATTTAATATGGGGGAGAGAATGAAAGCGAGGTAAATTTCTAGAAACAATGCCTACAAAAGCTAATTTCAGAAACAGAAAAATATGTTAGTAACAGAAAAAAACATAAGTGCACCATGCCTTGTTCAAGTTTACTACATTTGAAGTATGTGCACAGTGATTAAGAGTGTAGTGGTTGGAGCTGAAAGTTGCAAAATGTTGACTTTAGAACACTAATGTGTATTTTCTAGAGCACGGTATGGTTTATCTCACTTTACATGTGATTTCAGTGGAAACAGCAACATCATACGGGTTTATGAAAGTTCAAGGGGCATATTAGCAAGACTGGCGATAAAATTATCGCCGCTTTAGCGGCAGGAAACTGCCGCTAAAACGGTGATAATGGGCTTGCTAATAAGCGCTATAGAATTCCAATAGAAGCCCAGGTTAGATGTCCTGCACATCTAACCTGGGCTTCTATTGGAATTCTATAACGCTTATTAGCAAGCTCATTATCGCCGTTTTAGCGGCAGTTTCCTGTCAGCTAAAACGGCGATAATTTTATCGCCAGTCTTGCTAATATGCCCCCAAGTTTTTAAACAATCCTTTGTTTAAATAATCCGATGAAATCACAGACAAATAAGAAGAAATTCACCCACTGGAAGGTGCAACAGAAAATAATTATTTCATTGCAGGAGAGGTGCGTAGCTCACCTTTCATAGAAAAGATGTAGGGGCATATTAGCAAGACCCACGTTAAAATTATCGCCGTTTTAGCGGCAGGAAACTGCCGCTAAAACGTCGATAATGGGCTTGCTAATATGCGCTATGGAATTCCAATAGAAGCCCAGGTTAGATGTCCTGCACATCTAACCTGGGCTTCTATTGGAATTCCATAACGCATATTAGCAAGCCCAATATCGACGTTTTAGCGGCAGTTTCCTGCCGCTAAAACGGCAATAATTTTATCGCCGGTCTTGCTAATATGCCCCAAAATTCCAAGGGGAAAGTATTTTCCCCATAGAGAAACTCCTTTCCCTACCACCACTAATTCTGGGGAATCCTCTGCCTATTACCTCAAAACCCATCCTCTCTGTTCCAATCCAGGCCAAAAAGCTTACAGACATGAAGACTGTCTGATACAGACACGTTTCTGAATTTCATTCCAGCTGTCCTTACTTTAATACTTTTTGGAGTATCATTGGTCATGCATAGTGTAATTACCAGAACCTTTGATTACCTAAGTGTGTATAATCTCTCTAAGTCTCTGATAAATTTGGTTGGTAATGGTTTATAATAATAGCGGTTTTAGCGCAGTCATGTTCAGCTGCCTGCCCACAGTGCCCTGTGTGTTGCTGACGTTCACACACAGTCTAGTCTTTTTGCGGTGTACACAGTACTTTTCAGGAGCCCTTAGCTGCGCAACATAGTTCAAGTTGCACTTACTAACTCATTTTGGGCTGCGACGCAGACTGTCGTGTGACTCTAGTTAGTGGTGACAGAGATGGTGTCACTCATAGTCGTTGAAATGTCACTCATAATTACACTGAAATTATGAAAATGTCACAAATAAGCAATCTGAAACCTTGGCAGCTATGTGAATATATTGTTTGACCTGTTTCCAACACCGCAAACTCGCCGCTTAAACAACACAACTTGGTGGCATGTAGTGTCGGGGAAATGTTTTTGAAGATGATGCTGCAAAATTAAACTAATCTACACCAAATTTTGCTTGTATAAAGAACGTAAGAGTTTCCACAGTGTCATCGTTAGAAGAAGATTTTATACCGTCTTAAAATCTGTGTCAAGCTGCTCCCAGTTCCTTCCATCATCTCACAGCTTTCCACAGCTTTCCCTCTTCTCCGATTCTCTCTGTTGTTTTCCATCAGTTCTACTCCCACTGCATTTTATTTTTAACGGCACCTTGAGATGCACTTCCCTTAACCACTGGTCGGTGGACCGAGCATGCGTCAGCTTCAGGCCAGGACCTGCTTCAAACACTGGAATCTGTGCCTCAGCAATATAAATTGAGTTGAAGTTAATGAATGAGTCAGTGCAGCGGTTGGTTTCACAGTCAATGCACCAATGTCCCCTCCTTTGCTCAGTTTATTGTGTAAATTATGCTTCAATATAGTGAATGTGGCGAAAACTAAATGGAGTGAAACCGGTTAGACAGCTTCTCGTGGCGGCAAGGCCGAATAGCTAATAATCAGGTGGCAGAAGTGCCACCCACCCGCAATGTTGTAGAAACTGGATTGTGGTTAGATATCCGTGGCCCGGTACCCTGGCTAGACTCGGAACTCTGAACTGAGCGACGTAGATGAGTGCACTGGGATGATTCAGCGCCAAGGTATCTGATAGATCAGAGAGGTGGCAAGTTACTGCAGCCCTTGGTGTCACCCAGCACTGTTTCATTGCCTCAACAAGCTTTCTTTATTTTTCAGAGATCGGATCTCACCCCGGTGGTCAGAGCTGTAATGAAGCAAGTTGATGATATCGCTTTGGCTGTCTGAACAGCACACAAGTGATTTGCAAATGACTGTAGACATTAAACAGATGACAGCAAGACAGAGAGCTGTTTGCTTGGTGCAGTGGCTACTGTCATCCCACCCCTAGAGCATTATCCACCACTACTCTCTAGAGTTACAGTGCACTATCCTCTGCCCATAGGCACAGCCCCATTTCTATTTTCTAACATTACATTCAATGCCCACCTTCCTTCTACCCCAGGTACAAGGAGTCCTGCCCTCAAACCTTCACCACAGTGTCCAGCATTTTCGTAGCCAAGGAGTAAAAATGGGCCATTGCTAGTCCTACTACAGATTTAGTAGCTTTCTCCTTTGGCCAGCTAGTGCCTAGTGTGTTGTCCTTCCTGAGGCAGACTGTTGCTGTCCTCTTACAACAGGTGCAGTTCCCGATATCCTCCTACCTCAGGAAGAGGGCTGAGTGCTGGTCCTCAACTAGTTAAAGTGCCCAACGTTCCCTTACTATGGAAGAAATGGCACACATCAAGAATACTTCTTCTGGCAAGATATCCCTAACTATCCTCTCATATCAGGTAGAGCACACAATATCTTTAAATGCCAGGTGCAATGACCTTGTACATCCTTCTGCCATTACAGTAATCTGGAGACTTCCCCTCGCCATGTCTCAACTATCAGCAATAGATTGTAAACTCAAAAAATTGAAAAGATGCGTGTTTAAACATCTACAGAAACAACACATTTGTACCAAAACATCCCTCAGCACCACCTCAGTATCACTCAGCATCACATCTGCACAAGCGAACCACCACCTCAGTAACACTAAAGCACCACCTCAGCACCAGTGCACTACAAAAATCCATTACACTTAATCCCATTTAATTACTATCCACACAATTTTACATCACACCATGCCACATATTTCCACTACACAACTCCACGCCACACAATTCCACAACAAACAATTCCAATGCAACCCATTTCTCCCTCACACTTCCACCAACTCTGTCATCTCTCCACAACACACCCACTGCCCCTCTCATCTCTCCCTCACACTCCCACTACCCATTTCCATCTTGCAATCCCTCTGCCCCTCTCATCCCTCCCTCACACTCCCTATCTCCTCTCTATAATACCTGCTCACGCATGCTACCTTCTGGTACCTCCTCGCACTGTGCACTACACCACCTCTCGCGGGACCCCACACCGCTATCTCTCTCTCTCTTTTTCTGTTTCTCATACCATCCGTTTCTCTCACGCCCTCTTCCTGCCTCTCTCATGTGGTTCACTTCAGGTCTTTCCGCACAATATCTTTCCCGTACCTTTTCAAGGTTTCAGTCCCTCGAACCCATGCTCTCCTCCTCTTCTACGGGTGTCTTCTGCATACACAAACACTGTCTCTTTATATGCCAGTACCCTGCTGTCTTTCACTCTTTCTCACACACTCTTTCTACTCCTGTCTGGAGTTCATTCACCACTTCGTGCGCAACCTACCTATCCCTCTCTAACTTCCTTTCTATCTATTTTCTATAGTCCTCACCCCTATCTAATTACCATGCCACATAATTCCACTACACAAATACACTATACACTACACAATACCACCCCACACAATTCCACAAATAACATAATTCCACTCCACACCACATACATCCACAAGACTCCGAACAAAAACACAATGCTGGAAGACATTACCATTCACAATGCCAATAGCTCTAACTCTCGCAAATGTGAGACATAGTGCATTGCAAATGCTTGTTTCGTGGAAGGGTGCACCAAGCATGCCCTTATACTAGACAGAGGATTAATGTCCCTGTGCTGGGTGTATCACATAAAGTGGTGGTGGCTGTGTACTCTGTTTTGTAAATCTTTAGTGTAACCAGACCTTTTTATTTCTGTCAGTGAGAGTGTGGCCTTCTATTGTCTCATGTGTAAAGTTCTAATTTTATATGAAACCAAGATCCTGAAGGCTTACACAGCCAGTATCTACTGAGGTCACTCTTGCAGGCCACACACTGGAAAAGGTTGAGGCATTCACCTCCCTGGGCAGTGTCATAGACAAGCAGGGTGGCATAGATGCCGATGTGAAGGTAAGAATCAGCAAAGCAAGGGCTGCCTTCATTCAGCTAAAGAAGATCTGGAGCTCCAAGGACCTAAATCTGCAAGCCAAGATCAGGCTTTTTAACACCAATGAAAAATTGATCATTCTTTATGGAGCAGAAACTTGGAGGACAACAGTGATCACCACCAACAAAGTCCAGATCTTCATCAACACATGTCTGAGGAAAATCCTCCAAATCCACATCAAACACCATCAGCAACAATGACCAATGGCATCAGACTTTCCAACTCCCTGCTCATAAAAAGATGCTGGGGATGGATAGGTCACACCCTCCACAAGCCCACATCAGACACCACCAGGCAAGCCCTCACCTGGAACCCTCAAGAAAAAAGGAAAAGAGGAAGGCCAAGAAACACCTTGCATTGAGGTCTTGAGGCTAACTATAAGGAGATGGGTTACACCTGGAGTCAGATTGAAAGAAAATTCCAGGACAGAGATGGCTGGAGAGTCCTGGTTGATGGCCTACACTCTAGGAGGGGTAGTAGGCATAAGTAGTAAGTAAATTGTAGAAAACCCTGAGCCTTGTGCTGAATTCTACCTTTAGAAATTCCATGAAGACTTTCTTGGTAAGGGACTGCTGAATAGTTCCCAGCAAGCTGACAACCTAAGCGAGTGTGTCAGGGGACCCATGCCTGGAAAAGGTATCCCCAGAATCTCTGCATAGTTCATGAAGTGAGCTACGCCCAGTTTGTGCCCGAAGGTGCCACCCATCAGCCAGCCATGGGATTGACCATCCGATGCTGCCACTGTTGAGGAGTTGTGGACTTAGTGGGGCTGCCACTGCCTAAAGATATCACTGCAAGAAGATTTGGCCTGGAGACCGCAACTACCTGTGCTGAGTACCTGCTGTCAGTTGATCTAGCGGGCTGCCATTGCTCGGCCAGGCACTGATGTGAAGAGCTGCCTCCCCAAATTCATCTTGCAACATTGTTCAGAAAGGCTGCCGGTGGAACCATGCAAGAAAAGGTCCACACTACAAAGGTGAAATGGTGCAACCGCATCTACCGCACTCATGGTATAGTCAATGGAACTTGCGAGAAAACCACAGAGCTTAGTCTGTGCTAGGGTACAAGAGACACACAAAGGAGAGTGAACCAATCAGCCACACGCTCTTGAAACTGCTGTTGGATGCTAAAGAAATAATACATGTTTGAACTGAGCTACATGCAACTTGCAGCACCTGAGTCTAATTATGCATTGGTGGGAAAGTAAAAGCCTTCCATGTTTCCTCCCTGAAAAGCTTGTGAAATGAAAGCAATCTATACACCCCAGCCCAATCTTCCTCCTTCACCCATGGCAATGCACATGGGTCATGATCTCAATGTCTACAACAATTCATGTACTCGCACTACACCTGATTTACATGTCTAGAAGAAGAACCACGCTGACAAAACAGTGAGAAATCTACGATAACATGTGGAACATACCTCAGTCCACATATGCCATCCTGAGACGCCATTGCAAGATTCACACTGATGCATAAACATGGATTTCCAAAACCAGACATCCCTGTGCCATCCACTCAACTGTTCACATCCATCATCAGAGAGCATACACAGTTCCTAAAATAGGTGACGTGGAAAGGAAACCTAACTTGAAGATGTCCCTTCCTAACACAACCTCTTCAAGGATGCAATCTTACAAGTGTTGAGGCATGCTTTGGCTGGGCAGCAGGTGCTCCTGTTGACCCTTTGGGAACACATAAAGACCTGATTCATTTAACTCAGGTAGTAGATGGTAGAGTTCCATATTTGAAATGTGACTAGAAAGGAAAGACAACAGATGAAGCGAGCGCCGTTTGGTGAGATTGCTGCTCATGATGCCTGTGGTGACTGTCCCAGAGTTAAGTCTTTCCCTGCTTGAATACTGATAACGGGATTATGCTAGTTGACCTAAAGCAATATATGTGTAGTTATCTGAATTTTCCTAATTGCTTGATAACGGTACTTGACTCGGGACGAAATCGAGCCAGGTGGCCCACCTTCTAATTAGTCGGTAGTGATCTTGAGAATTGCTACCATTGTGAGCCTAGCATGTGAAGTTGAAACTATAAAGGTGCCTGTCTAACTGCCTAGAGCTTTACTAGAGGCACCTGTTGCTTTATTTCAAATTGGAAGATCCCTGGGTTTACTGAAATAGGACTTTCTAATGACTCAATATTAGAGGAAAACAATCCAGGCTAGAAAGCACCCCCTTGTTCTATCCCGTACAAGTTCCTTGTTTTTTTTGTTTTTTTGTTTTTTAATTACTAACACATATTCCCCTATATGGTATGAAGCTGTTATAGGTAAGCTATATCAAATCTGCACCACTTCCCAATTGTATACAATCAAATCATTTTATATCCAGTCCGTTTTGAAAAAATAATGAGGTTCCTACTTTATTGATTTTTTCTTAAAAGAGCCACAGCCAACGCGTTTCGTTCTGCGAACAGAACTTCTTCAGGGCATTCTTAAATTCCGCGATACCATTAGGTGATTGATGCGTGAGGTAGTAGTCTTTCACTTCGAATTATCCTTTAGAAATTATACTCATATATCTCATCCGTATACCTCGACGTCGCTTCTAAATGAGACGTTACATGATGAACTTTTCGTATTCACGCAGAAATCAGTTCAGAAAACGGGTGTGATGTCGTGATATGAAAGTCACTCAGATTTCTCCAATGAGTGTGTGCATTGGACACAGCACACACCGTACCTTACAAGGGGGCCAATGCGCCCGACTTGACTTCTCGGCATTCCGATTCCCGCCCGTCCAATGCACACACTCATTGGAGAAATCTGAGTGACTTTCATATCACAACATCACACCCGTTTTCTGAACTGATTTCTGCGTGAATACGAAAAGTTCATCATGTAACGTCTCATTTAGAAGCGACGTCGAGGTATACGGATGAGATATATGAGTATAATTTCTAAAGGATAATTCGAAGTGAAAGACTACTACCTCACGCATCAATCACCTAATGGTATCGCGGAATTTAAGAATGCCCTGAAGAAGTTCTGTTTGCAGAACAAAACGCGTTGGCTGTGGCTCTTTTAAGAAAAAATCAATAAAGAAGGAACCTCATTATTTTTTCAAAACGGACTGGATATAAAATGATTTGATTGTATACAATTGGGAAGTGGTGCAGCTTTGATATAGCTTACATATACGATTGACCCTGCGGGAAAGGGTGGTGCCTTTGGACAGAGGGCACTGGTGAAGTTTGCACACAGAATTGCTTTGTATCTCACAAAATATAGGTATACTTTCTGAAGTTGGTGCCTACCGCAGGCGAGTTGGTCCACTGTCCAGTTTAGGTGTTTATGTTTTTGAAGCTGTTATAGGTTTAACCCCTTTGATGTGTCGGACAGCCGGGAGCCGTCCGACACACCAGTGATCATGTGCGTCGGGCGGCTCCCGGCCGTCCGCGCATATGACACAGGAAATCCCTCTAGTGCGGGCACCAGAGGGATTTCCATTCTGTCAAAACACCCTCGGGAGCTGGGGAAAGGCTTCCCCAGCTCCCAAGGGTGTTCTGATCGTTTCTCCGAAATGACGATCGGCGCGCACGTCACGCTGACTTCATTTCGGAGACTCAGTTTCAGTTTTACTGCCTCGGTGCTCAGGGTGCTATCTCAGCCCCCTGAGCACCGAGGCAGATGGGAGAGGTATCGTTGGAAAGGGGAGAATTTCCCCTTTCCAATGGTACCCCTCCCTAGTGGATTCCTGCTTGGGGACGGCCTCAAGAGGGCGATCCCCAAGCTGGGATCCACCCACTAGGCACCAGGGAGGGGGGAGTGGCCCCTTGGGCAAGGGCTTTTGCTCCCCCTATTCTTTTGGGCATATTCAGTCTTTCTGCCCCCCTGGGAGGCAGATGGGGGCAATAGCCCTCAATCTGCCCCCCCAGGGGGGCAGAAAGCACACTAGGCACCAGGGATTTTTTTAGGGCATATTTAGGGGTGGGGGCTGCCCGAGATGGGCATGCCAATGCCCCCTCCAATTACACAGTCTTTATGCCCCCCCGGGAGGCAGATGGGGCCAATAGCCACCGATCAGCCCCCCGGGGGTTAAAAAGCACACTAGACACCAGGGATTTTTTTAGGGCATATTTAGGGCGTGGGGGCTGGCCGAGATGGGCATGCAAATGCCCCTTCCCCCCAAAAATTCTGCAGTCTTTCTGCCCCCTGGGAAGCAGATGGGGGCAATAGCACCCAATTTGCCCCCTCCCAGGGGGGAAGAAAGCACATTAGGCACCAGGGATTTTTGTGATAATGTATATAGGGGTGGGGCCTGCCAAAAATGGGCATAGCAATACCCCCACACCCCAAAAAAATTCCACAGTCTTTCTGCCCCCCCTGGGAGGCAAATGGGGTCAATGCCCGCCAATATGCCCCCCCCGGGGGACAGAAAGCACACTAGGCACCAGGGGCCTGATTCACAGAACTAACTTACGTCAAAAACGTAAACGTAACGTAGTTAGTACTTTTAGGTATTCACAGAATACACTTACTCATTTGGTATTCACAGAATGAACTTACTCATTTGGTATTCACAGAAGCTAGTAGTCCTAAAGTTAGGACTACTAACTTCTGTGAATACCGAAATGAGTAAGTTCATTCTGTGAATACCAAAATGAGTAAGTGTATTCTGTGAATACCTAAAAAGTACTAACTTTACGTTTACGTTTACGTTTTTGACGTAAGTTAGTTCTGTGAATCAGGCCCCAGGTTTTTTGTTATGTATATAGGGGTGGGGGCTGCCCAAAATGGGCATGTCAAAGCCCCCAAACCCCCCCAAAAAAATTCCACAGTGTCTCTGCCCCCCCAGGAGGCAGATTAGGGCAAAAGCCCCTGATCTGCCCGCGGGGGGCTGAAAGCCCACTAGGTACCAGGGATTAGTTTGTTTCCATACATAGGGGTGGAGCCTGCCCAAAATGGACATGCTGGTTCCCCCACCCCCCAAAAAAAATTACCACAGTCTTTCTGCCTCTCCCAGGAGGTAGATGGGAGCAATAGCCCCTGATCTGCCCTCCAGGGGAGGCTGAAAGCCCACTAGGCACCAGGGATTATGTTGTTTTCTTTATACGTAGCGGTGAGGCTGCCCAGAATGGGCATGCTTATGCCCCCACACCCAAAAAGATCTTTCTGCACCCCTAGAAGGCAGATCAGGGCAATAGCCCCTTATCTGCCCCTTCTGGGGGCAGAAAGCCCACTAGGAACCAGGGATATGTTCATGGGCATGTCGGGGAGAAGCCCCAGGTGCACAGGTCACTCCCCTTTTTTTAGGCACACATTTTGGCTGTTTCAGTGATATTTTTAGTCTCATCTACCCCCAAGCGGGGTCCTGAAAACCACTAGAAACCAAGGAGAGTTTGTGTGTGTGTGAACTGGAGTTTGGCTGATGGTCTGAGTGTACTGACCTTTGGCTGGCATTTTTCTGGCAGTGTGTGTGGGCTTGCACTTGGCTAATGGTGTGTGTGGACTTGCGCTTAATGACGAAGTATGTAGATTGGCACTTGCCTGGTGGTGTGTGTGGAGTGGCACTTGGCTGGCAGCGTATATGGACTGACGCTTGGCTGACGGTGTGCATGGATGGTGCTTGGCTGGTGGTGTGTGGGGATGACGCTTGGCTGGTGGAGTGCGTGGATGGTGCTTGAATGGCGGAGTGCCTGGGGGGCGCTTGGCTGGCGGTGTGCGTGAATAGTGCTTGGCTGACTGTGTGCATGGATAGCGCTTGGCTGACAAAGTGTGTTGATGGCGCTTGGCTGGCAGTGTGCGTATTTGGCACTTGGCTGGTGATGTGCATGGATGGTGGTGTGCGTGTACTGACTCTTGGCTGGCGGTGTGGCTTGCATGGATCCCCAAGCATTGTCTTACCCAGAATCCCCCGCAAACCTCCAACTTACTTACAAAGTCACATTTTCTTCACATTTCTGTATGGGTAAGTTGTAGGATCAATTTACTACCACCCAGCATTTCCCTTGGTCTCCCAAGAAAAGTGACACCTCAATTGTGTGGGTGCCCAAAGTAGCTTCAGCCCCAAAACGTATAAACAAACTGCTCTTTTGGACCTGCCTTGGGCTCCCCTCAATCACTACATGTCATAGGCACTTGGCGCATCCACACAAGTAAGGTATTATTTTTATTGAGAGACTGAGGGGAACACTGAATTGTAGGAAATGTGTGCTATGCTGTGATCCCACAACTTTCCCACTCAAATATTAGAGGAAAATGTGACTTTCTTGGGGTTTGCAGTGGATTCTGGGAAGGAAAATGTTGAGGGATCAACGCAAGCCACACCTCCCTGGACTCTCATGGGTGTCTAGTTTTCAGAAATGTCTGGGTTTATTAGGTTCTCCTAGATGTCTGCAGGGCCGGGACCAAAAACACGGGGTTCACATATCTATCGCAAAGCGACCTGGTTTTTCAAGGGGGTCACCTGTGTTTTTGGTCCCGGGCTCTGGGGCCATCTAGGGAGACCTACCAAACGCAGACATTTAAGAAAACTAGACCAGGGTAGTGCAGCTTGCACGGATATCCCAGCATTTTCCTACCCAGAATACTGTGCAAACCTCAAATTTAGCTAATAAAATTACATTTTCTGTCACTTTTCGGTGTGGGAAAGTTGTGGGATCACCGGACCGCCACAAATTTCCTACCACCAAGCGTCCCCCAGGTCTCCTGAAAAAATGGTACCTCACACGTGTGGGTAGGCCAAGTGCACGTGACAGGAAACACCCCAAAACTTACTGTGGAGACTTCAAAATTATTAATCGCAAAACTACCTGATTACTGCTCCTTACCCCCTTTCTACTTCACCAGCCGTCCCGACCCGCCGCTCACCTATTGGGAACCAGCCCCCAGTCCAATAAAATCAATATGCCTTTGGTCACGCCTAACCACCACATCCTGACCACTTCAATCTACCTAAAACCGCACGGCCCGAACTCCCACTCGATCAACTTCCCCCCCAACCTCTCACCCAAAGCGCAAAAAAACCTTAAACACAAACTGATTAGACAGCACCCAGAATCATTATTCGCGGACATATATCACTGCTCCTCCAAAGGCAAGATCACAATGGATTTCATCTTTCACACGGAAAGACCTGATGAGTGGACTTCCATCATCAGATCACAACTTCACATTTCCAAAACGACGAATACACCCCTCAGCTGCAAACTAACGATCTCTTTCCCCAACCGCTCGAGGTGGAGGGGGAATACTTCTGTGACCATATACCCCAACGGCACAGTCCTAATCCAAGCTAACAATGACAACCTTGTGGCTTTTGACGCACTCTTCCCCTCACTTCGGTCTACCTCTTCTCACGCCCCCCTTCCCCGCCCTACCCACCCCCTCTCCCTGGACAGTCGGTCCCTCCAGCAGAGCACCCAAACCTCTCACGCGCACCCCAAGAACAACACTAGCCTCCCGGCACGTGACACCACCCTCTCAGCTGCCACCAAGAACGCGGCTCCCTTCTCCGATCGTCCCCTCGACCACCCCGCCTATTATCCTCCCCAATCGTCTAGGATCAACCGCAACACTCAGTCCATGACCCCCAGCTACTTCCCTATACCCACTCTCATAAGAACGTGGCTACCACAACATAACCCTCCTCCCGCTGCGCCCTCGGCCCCACCCAATGACCACACGGACAACACACTATCTACCAGACGTCAAGGCAGCAGCGTCAGGACTCCCCCCTCTAGGGAGGGCCCCTTTCAGAACCTCCCTACCCCCTCCCCTGAAGAGACGGGTCAACGTCTCACCCTGCTTGAAAACCAGCTAGCAATTGTTATCAAGGGCTTCAACGAAATCCTTACCAACCTCGCCTCGCTCCGTAATCCACACACAAATCCCCACTTCACCCCCACCTTCAACAACCCTACTCACCATTGGCGCCCCACGAGTCCCCTCCACAGAGAGACCCCAACCCCCCCCTTGAATCAAAATCGATACCCAGACCGTACCAGCAGAACTAAAATAGTTATGTCCCCGAGTGAAGTAGCAGATCTGGCCGCCTCTTACGACATCCCTTCCACCGCCACCTCTCTATCCAAAATCCAGGTGATCACCGGATTCAGAAGGGACCACTCCCTCCTAATCACCCTAGACCCCTGCCTCCCTTACCAACATCCCCAGGACCCCCCTTAAAAAGAACCCCAATAAAGAGGCACCCTCCACTAACTGCATGCTCATTAACTGCAGATCAGCCACTAAACATGCAACTGAACTAGCAGAATCCATCCTCACCCATCACATAGACATGGCCTTCATCACAGAGACGTGGCTAAACGATTGCTCGACACCTATCATGGACACTCTCGTGCCACCAGGCTTTGTAATCATCAACAAAGATCGAAATGACCAAAAAGGCGGAGGTATAGCTATCATCCATAAAACCAATATATCTGTGACTGAAATTGACACCTTTAACTATAACACCTGTGAATGCCTTTCCGCCAACATCAACACAAGCGACAACAAGTCATTCCAGTGCCATCTTCTATACCATCCCCCAGGAAACACCACCACATTCTCCGAACATTTGTCCGACATGATTGCTCATTGCTCACTCCGAGACGCCAACAACCTAATTCTGGGAGACCTGAACCTACATTGGAACGATAACAACAACACGGTAATCCAGAACCTAAATGAGCTGCTACACAGCAACAACCTTACCCAGCAATGTTCAGAAGCTACTCACGACAAAGGAGCGATCCTTGATGCCATCATCTCCCAACGGGACACTATCACAATCGATCAGATCCTACCTGTCGACTGATCTGACCACCACCTTATCCTATTCCACTTCACTCAACCAATCAAACATCAACCCCCACCCAAGATCCCCCAAATGGACTAGAAATCTTAGACAGATCTCCATGGACGACTTTGAAAAAGGGTATGCTCACTCCTGCCTACCTCCACGGATGATCTCTCTACAACGGAACTCACCACTCACTATAACTCTACTATGACTTCCATCCTTGATCAAGTAGCCCCCTGAAACAAAAAAACCAGGAACATTCCGTCCAGATCATGGTTCAACTCTGACATCAACGCGGAAAGAAGACAACTAAGAGCCGCAGAACGACTATGGAGGAACAACCCCTCTAAAAGCCTCCACGAGCAACTCAAAGAAACCCGAAGGAAATACAAAAACACATTAACAACGAAAAAACCACCTTCTTCTGCACCACCCTGGACACCGCGAAAAATAGACCCAAAGAACTATTCAACATCATCAGACAACAAACATCCAAGCCCTCAGCTGCCCCGGGCCAGGCCTCCAAAGACCTATGCAACAACTTCGCCAACTTCTTTAAAGACAAAATCTCCAAGATTGAGCTCTCACTTGACATCAACCCAAACCCCTCATGCACTAACCCACCCCCAGAAACTGAAGCCAACACACGCAAACACCCCACGAAATCCTGGAAATCCTTCAACCCCATACCCGAAACCGAGATTCTCAAACTGATCGCTACCTCCAAACCCGCATCTCACGCACTTGACCCATTACCCACCCAACTGACTAAAAAGCTGCAACTCTCCATAGCTCCATTCTGGTGTAAGATCATAAACAGCTCCTTGAGTACCGGCGTCATTCCCGACTGCCTCAAAGTCGACCAAGTCACACCTCTCCTGAAAAAACCCGGCCTTGACACCAACGATTTGAACAACTTCAGACCCGTTCCAACCTCCCCCTCCTTGCTAAAATCCTTGAAAAATGCGTTCTCTTACAACTAACTCAGCACATAGATAACTTCAACCTTCTAGATCCCCACCAATCGGGATTCAGAAAAGGCTATAGCACCGAGACCGCGATCCTAAACATCGTTGATGACATGCACAAATCTCTAGATACCGACAAATGCTGCCTACTCATCCTCCTGGACTTATCGGCAGCCTTTGACACGGTGGATCACAATCTACTCATCAAGGCTCTGCAAGACAGAGTAGGTGCTGACGAGGTGGTCCTACAATGGTTCTCCTCCTTCTTACAAAACCGCTCCCAAAAGATAAAAATTAAAACCTTCACATCCGACTCACACCCCGTCAACAGAGGGTGTCCCACAAGGATCAGTGCTCTCCCCACAACTGTTCAACATTTATATGGAACCCTCACCTCCATACTTAAAAAGCCAACATCACCTTCCACCTCTATGCAGACGACACCCAGATCTATCTGGAAACCTCCTCCTCTGAAGATATTCAGAGACTAAACAACACTCTCAAGGAAGTCCAACATTGGCTATCCATAAACCACCTCAAACTCAACCAAGACAAAAACCGAAATCCTCCTCATCTCCAACAAAGAAGAAAATCACCAAACCATGGAATGGCTCAAAGCAATCGATGCTCTCAACGGGAATCTCACTCCGGCCAACTCCATAAAATCATTAGGAATCACCCTAGACCCAAAACTTGACATGGACAGACACATCAAGAACTCCGCGAAGAGTGCCTTCCTCAATCTGAAGCTTCTCAACAAAATAAAACCCTTCATCCCACCCAAAGACCTCAAACAAGCCACCCAATCCCTGGTGATATCTAGACTCGACTATGGAAATGCTATCCTCACCGGTACAGCGAAATCCCACCTAGCCCCCTCAAAACTACTCTAAATGCAGCAGCCAGAATGGTCACCGGAGTCAGGAAATTTGAGCACATTGCACCTGCACTCAAAGAACTAAAAAGGCTCCCAGTAGAGATGCGTGCCAGCTTCAGAACTGCCTGTCTCACGCACAAAGCCCTCCACACAGGAAACCGGAATATCTGGCTTCCAAACTCAAAAAGGCCGGCCAGACAAGGAACCTCAGGAGCTCCAACTCTCTACTGCTCATCCCTATGAAAACACGCAAACAAAAACCGCCGCACGATCCTTCGCTGGAAACGCACCCAAAATCTGGAACTCCATCCCAGCACACATTAGGACTATCCCATCCTTTGTAAAAATTAAAAAAACTCCTAAAAGACCTCTTCCTCAACCGTGCCTTCCCGAACCGCTAACCCTCGCTGTAGGGCACTTGCCGACTTCCGGCAGCACCATGCCAATTTGTCACCATTATCTACCTCCTCCAAGTGCCCCTACGCCCCCCCCCCCCCCCCCATCCCTGTAAATGGTTCCGCTCAAGACAGGGTGCGAGGCTCTCAGGACTGCCATGCCTCATTTGTCGCACCACACGCCGGGACTTTACGAACCAATATGTATACCTATGCCTTATTTTGGGACTCCTGCATTATAATCTGTTGTAAAGCGCTCCAATACCCTCGGGTCTGGCCAGCGCTATATAAAACTCCCTAAATAAAAAAAATAAAAAATACCTGGTTTTGTGAGGGACTCACATGCGTTTTTGTCCCGGGCTCAGTGGCCATCTAGGGAAACCTACCAAACCCCAAACATTTCTGAAAACTAGACACCGAGTGGAGTCCAGGGAGGTGTGGCTTGTGTGGATCCCCATACATTTCCCTACCCAGAATCCCCTGCAAACCTCAAATTTAGCTACAAAAAACAAGTTTTCCTCACTTTTCTGTGTGGAAAAGTTGTTGGATCCCTGTACCGCCACAAATTTCATACCACCCAGCGTTTCCCCAGGTCTCCCGATAAAAATGGTACCTCACTTGTGTGGGTAGGCCTAGTGCCCACAACAGGAACCACACCAAAACGTACTGTGGAGACATCAAAATTACCTAACACAAAATGACCTAATTTTGCAAGGGGGGGTCACCTGGGTTTTTGCCACCGGGCTCAGCAGCCATCTAAGGAAACCTACCAAACACAGACATTTCTGAAAACTAGACACCCGGGTGAATCCAGGGAGGTATGACTTGCATGGATTCGCCAAAGTTTTCCTACCCAGAATCCCCTACAAACCTCAAATTTAGCTGAAAAAATCGCATTTTCCTCACATTTCAGTGATGGAAAGTTCTGGAATCTGCGGGCATCCGCAAACTTCCATGAACCCTGCATTCCCCAAAGTCTCTTGATAAAAATGGTACCTCACTTTTGTGGGTGGGCTTAGTTCCTGCGGCAGGGAAGGGCCCAAAATGTATTGTGGAGACATCAAAATTACCTAACACAAAATGACCTGGTTTTGCTCAGATTCCAGAACTTTCCATCACAGAAATTTGAGGAAAATGTGTTATTTTTGACAAAGTTTGAGGTTTGCAAGGGATTCTGGATAACAGAACCTGGTGAGGGTCACTAGTTTGCTGGGTTTTCCTAAGTGCTGGTAGCGCTATTGTACAAATTCCACAGCTAGGCACATTGCAAAAAAAGGGTCAGCTTTTACTGGAAAAATGTGATGTGTTCACGTTGCGTTTTGGGCTGTTTCTTGTTGCGGACACTAGGTCTACCCACATAAGTGAGGTACCATTTTTATCGAGAGACTTTGGTAAATGTGGGGTGCATGGAAGTTTGTGGGTCCAAGCAGAGTCCAGAACTTTCCATCACAGAAATGTGAGGAAAATGTGTTATTTTTGACAAAGTTTGAGGTTTGCAAGGAATTCTGGATAACAGAACCTGGTGAGAGTCACACAAGTCACCCCAACCTGAATTCCCCTGGGTGTCTACCTTTCAAAATGTATAGGTTTGCTAGGTTTTCCTAGGTGCCGGCAGCGCTAGGGTACAAAATCCACAGCTATGCACATTGCAAAAAAAAGGTCAGTTTTCACTGGAATAATGTGATGTGTCCACGTTGTGTTTTGGTACGTTTCCTGTCACAGGCACTATGCCTACTCACACAAGTGAGGTACTGTTTTTATTGGGAGACTTAGGAGAGTACTGGGTGGATGGTAGTTTGTGGCTCCTCCGGGATTCCAGAACTTTCCATCACAGAAATGTGAGGAAAATGTGTTATTTTTGACAAAGTTTGTCAAAATGTGATGTGTCCATGTTGCGTTTTTGGCCGTTTCCTGTCACGGGCACTAGGTCTACCCACACAAGTGAGTTACCATTATTATCGAGATACTTTGGTGAATGTGGGGTGCATGGAAGTTTGTGGGTCCACACAGAGTCCAGAACTTTCCATCACAGAAATGGGAGGAAAATATGTTTTTTTTCTTACAAAGTTTGAGATTTGCAATGGATTCTGGGTAACAGAACCTTTTGGGAGTCACGTAAGTCACCCCATCCTTTATTCCCCTGGGTGTCTAGTTTTACAAAATGCATAGGTCGAGGGCACTAGGCCTACTCACACAAGTGAGGTACCATTTTTATTGGGAGAATTTGGGGAATGCTGGGTTGGTGGAAGTTTGCAGATGAAAACAGATTTCAGAACTTTCCATCACAGAAATTTGAGGAAAATGTGTTTTTTTTACAAAGTTTGAGGTTTGTGAGGGATTCTGGGTAACACAACCTGGTGAGAGCCACAGTAGTCACCCCATCCTGTATTCCCCTTGGTGTCTAGTTTTAAAATGTTTACAGGTTCGCTAGGTTTCTCCAAGTGCCGGCTGAGTTAGGGTCCAAAATCCACAGCTAGGCACATTGCGAAAAAGGGTCAGTTTTCACTAGAAAAATGTGATATGTCCATGTTGCGTTTCAGGCCATTTCCTGTCGCAAGCACTAGGCCTACCCACACAAGTGAGGTACCATTTTTATTGGGAGACTTAGAGGAACACAGAATTGTAGAACAACTG
This sequence comes from Calotriton arnoldi, assembly GCA_963921515.1. Lineage (NCBI taxonomy): Eukaryota > Metazoa > Chordata > Amphibia > Caudata > Salamandridae > Calotriton > Calotriton arnoldi. The sequence continues at coordinate 1,636,630 of CAWUFW010001024.1, read as the reverse complement.
TTATGATCTATTGACTTTCTATGCATTTCTGCCTTCCAAATGTAAGACAATGTGTAAAAAAGAAGTCACTTTGAAAAATGTCCCTTAATTCACATGCTAGTATGGGTACCAACAATTTCGAAGATGTGCAAAACACTGGCCAAATTGTACCTTCGTAATACACCCTATAAATACCTCCATTTGACTTGCTCAAACAACAGTAACAAAAATGTGTTAATTCTAGACAGTGACGTAGTAAATGGCTGGACAGATATAACAGATCGGTTTGCCAATATTCTTAAAAATATGCTGTTGAAAAGTATACATCTGCTTTTCAGCACAATAATCTGTTTTCAAAATTTTTAAAATAATATCAGCAATATTAGCTTGTACCAATTGTTACGGCAGAGGAGTCCTGCTGATGAAAACAAAGCTTAAGTTTAAATTTTCCCAAAATAGTGTCAAGGTAGATTCTGTGTGTCATTGAAAGTTTGGGGGTGATTCATGCAGTAGGGACTGGGAAATTGGGGCGCACAATAAGAACGCATTTTAAATGTTAATTCCCATAGGAACGCATTGTCAAACCTATAGCCCGAACTGCTGGCCAGAATTACACTAAATTTGGCAGAAAGGTAGATGTTATTATGCAGATTGTGCTTTTTGTTATTTGGTGCAAATCTGTTCAGTAGTTTTTGAGAAATGTAAGTTGAAATTTATAGTGATATCTCTGGCCACAGATACTTTGCGATGATTTCGCGGCCAATCGTGAATGCGCGTGCCAATGGGAATGCTGTGATTGGCTGGACGCAACCTGAACAGAAAGTTGCGGCCACCATTTCATCAATCGGGAATGGTTCCCGGTGCTGAAAATTTCTGTGAAAGCTCACCTAAGGGGTAAGGGTGGAGGTACTGTGACCCCATGTTTGAGAAATGGGGGTGGTTGTGGCACATGTTATGTGTCCAAAATTGTTTTTTTTTAATCACGCACGATATTCGCGATGACAACGCAACTGCCAGCGCGGCCCCCTCTGTACTGTTGTGGGAACGTCGTGACTATCGCTGCAACACCATCAATATTGATGGAAATATTAAACAAAAAGTGTCTATATACATACCCTCGCTTGTCACAGTCACAGACTCATGTACTTACTCACATATCCACTCAGACACTCATGCACCCACTGACAGACTCCCTCAGAGACCCAGGTGTTTACTCAGATAAGCATTTAGAGGCTCATGTACCCACTTACAGATGCATTCAGAAACTCATGCGCCTATTCACATACATAGTCAGAGACTTATACTCCCACTCACAGACCCATTCAGAGACTCATGCACCCAGTCACAGACCCACTAAGACACTTATTCACAGACCCACTGAGATACGTATGCTTCTACTCACATACCCACTGATAGACAGACCCACTCAGACACTCGTACTCCCATTTACATTCCCACTCAGACACTCAGGCATGGACTTATACACCCACTTACAAACTCACTCAGATACTCATGTGCCCATTCATATACCCACTCAGAGACTTATGCACCTACTTATAGACCTACTGAAGGACTCATGCAGCCAGTCACAGACCCACTTGGAGACTTATGCACCCACTCACATAACCCAGGGAATCTTTAATACACACTGATAGATATATTGAGAGACTGATAATTTTTTTTATTCAGATGGGTATTTATGTAGTGTGATGGTTAGAATGAATTATATAGCTGTAATTTTTTTATGTGGTGGTGGCTATTGAATTCCTGCATTTGTTTTGCGTTTTCGCAACGTACTCGCGGTGATCGTGGGTACCTACGTCATCAAGAGTCCCGGCATCACCGCAAGAACAGAAAATAGGTTTTAGAGATGGTTTTTATAGAAACTCACTAGAAAAACATGAATTTGGACTGTACAGTAATAAACCCCTAGTGCCAAACACACTATAATATGTGTGCATATATGTGTTTTTTTCAGTCTGTAAAAAAGGTGCGATCGTCACGGTTACCGACGTCATCGCGACTCCTGGGGTCAACACAAAAACGGAAAATAGGTTTTAGAGATAGTTTTTATAGAAACTCACTAGAAAAACATGACTTTAGATAATACAGTAATACACCACTAGTGGTTAAAATACTGTATTATGTGTGTATATATGTGTTTTACACTTTATGTAAAAGGCATGAGCGCTGCGGTTAACAGTGTTGTTGCGACACCTTGAATAACCACGAAAACAGAAAATAGGTTTTAGAGATGGTTTTAAAGAAACTTCGTACAAAAACGTGAGTTTAAACATGTTTTTTAAAGAAGCATGTATATAGTAAAATGGAGAAATGTTTAGAATGGATTTCTTCCAGCTATTATTTTTGCATGTGCTGGTGGCCGTTGAATGTCTGCTTTGTTTTGCGATTTCGCAAATTATTTGCGGCCATCGCGACATTGTAGCAAAGATTCCCAAAAACTAAAAAAAAAATAACAATATTTCAGGTATTCGGGTGGCTCTGAAAATAGGCATTGTGTTGGCTGTGTGTATATGACAGCTACACATAAGACCGGATGCAGAGTTTCAGGTTACTTAGAAACACCCTGTTGCCTTCGTCTGTAAAGTGCACTCCATTATTTCTATAAATTTCATTCATGTCAAAATGTAGATTGTTGTTATAGATACAGCCCATGCGATGGTCTCTGAGGAATGCAGAATCAGTTTTATTAACATGTTTCCTGGCTTTGTGAATCAGTGGACAGAATTGAATTGACCACTTCCTTTTCTATCTTTGGCATATATTAGAGTACACCAAGACAGTGTGAGGGAAAAGTGACATCAGTTCTGCAAAGGTATCCTTCATAAGGATTTCCAACCCTACCCCAGTTGGTGTGCCTAGGTAATTTCTACCACAGAGCACAAATATGAGGTGAGCAGCTCGGCAATCGACAATGGTTTTAAACAAAGCCAGCAACTGATGAAACTTTAACCCTCTCTGTCCAAACCAAGTAATGTCCACATTTGACAAACCCAAGTCCCTGTCAATACCTCGGTTTTGCAGCCTCTTTTGCCCAATAAGTGCTGCAACAACAAATGATGGATGGAATGCTGAGTAAATCAAACATTCACCCCCAGTCAAGAGAAATCCATCGTTCTTTTGCTCTCTACGCCACCCCAGTTTGGACCCAGCCATACGCAAATCAGTCTTGACCCTGTTCATCATGGGAACAGTCCAGCCCGAACTGCCGAACCGGGTCCTCCCTGGACCAGAAACAAGCCTCCTGGGACATGTTTTGGGTGTCACCCCGAATCAGCCAGGCTAGCTTGAATCCAGTGGCACAGTGAGCAAGGGACCCACGTCTGGGCATACCCATCCCACTTAGGGTGAAAAGTGCTGCAACAACAAATGATGGACGGAATACTGAGTAAATCAAACATTCACCACCAGTCAAGAGATCTGGGTTAAATCCATCGTTATTTTGCTCACTAAGCCACCCCAGTTTGGACCCAGCCATATGCAAATCAGTCTTAACCCTGTTCCTCATGGAAACAGTCCTGCCCGACTTGCCAAGCTGGGTCCTCTCTGAACCAGAAACAAGCATCCTGGGACCGGTTTCAGGGCATCACCCCTCATCAGCCAGGCTAGCTTGAATCCAGTGGCACAGCGAGCAAGGGACCCACGTCTGGGCATACCCATCGCATTTAAGGTGAAAAGTGCTGCAACAACAAAATGATGGACGGAATGCTGAGTAAATGAAACATTCACCCCCAGTCAAGAGATCTGGGTTAAATCCATCGTTCTTTTGCTCAATACGCCACCCCAAAAAAAATAAAAAAGATGGATTCAGGCCCAGATCTCTGTACTGGGGTGAATTTTTGACATGTTGAACATCTGTCCATCAATTGTTCTTTTTGCATTTGTCACCCCGAGTGGGGGGACGGGTATGCCCAGACGTGGGTCCTGTGCTCTCCATGCCACTGGAGTCAAGCTAGCCTGGCTGATGAAGGGTGAAACCCCGAAACCGGTCCCAGGATGCTTGTTTCCGGTCCACGGAGGACCTGGCCTGGCAGTTCGGACTGGACTGTTCCCATAGGGAACAGGGTCAAGACTGATTTACATATGGCTGGGTTTAAACTGGAATAGCATGGGGAGCAAAAAAATGATCTATGCAGGCCCAGATCTTTGTACTGGAGTGAATGTTTGACATTGTTCAACATTCTGTCCATCAATTGTTCTTTTTGTTTTCAGCCCAATAGACAAAGCTATGGCCAACAATCCACACTCTAAGCATTTTGAACTGAAGGAGCAATAGCAGTCAGGAGAAGACCGGAGCTGAATGAGGTAGTTTTCCAAATGAAAAGCAGCTTAAATGGAGGGGTTTTCTTTAAAAAAATATATATATTTAATTGGATGCTGTCAGCATGTAAGTGAATAAAATTAGGTAGTGTGTTGGATGCATTAGCAAGAAGCTCTATTATTGGCTGTTGTTTAAAAAGAAATTTAATACAGACATGGATATGCTTTTGAATCTGTGAAGTAAACCACACCTGCTGTATCTGATTTGGAAATAGCATGGTCCTTCTAGAATGTGCTGTGTACTTGTGACCTACTGGTTCCACTAGGTTGCTACACATACTCGGCTAAGAGTGTACAGGGGGAAGGGTGTTAAAGAGACAGAACATTTTTTAAAAAGTTGAGGAGTTATAACACAATTTAAGTAATGATAAACTTTAATTTCCAACTCAGGACTATGTAATAAACTGTAGTGCAGTATTTCCATTTTAAAAAACTGAAGCTAGATATAGGTTTGGGCTCCCGTTTTTTTCACGCTTACTCTGCGATGATCGCGAAAACATCACGAACACGCATAGACAGGAATCTCTTTTTGAAAGAGAGGGAAAGGGTTAACAGATGCTAACTATTCACAAGTGGAGACAGAGTAGTCTAAAATAAAAGACATGATTTCATTTGCTTTCTTTCTCGTGGTCATAGAGTGGAAAGTTGAAGAGTTTGCGATTTTATAGTTGCTTTGTATGAGAGTGGTGGACCATTCTTGTGCTTAGTTTTTACAGATCCTAACAGTGTCAAAACTATCCAGCAAGAGGTAAAACAATATAATATATGAACTCAATTCACTGGTATGTACATAACTTTTTAATTATTACAAAAATTTACATTAGAAATGAAAATGTGTATGGGAGTTTGATAAAACAGGAGTAACACAGTGATATTAAAAAAATATATCAATTGAACTGTATCCGGGAGAGGGTATGTGTTTAAGATGTTAGTACCAAATGTTTTGGGAAGTAAGAAGAATATGAATTAGTGCCCTTTATTCCATTGTGTACTTTATAGAAAAACAACAGTATAATATTGTTTAAAGTTACAATGAGGAATGTATTTAAAACTAAGAATGTTTTAAATGTCTAAGCATTATATGCAGAATAGATACATCTATGTTGTTTGCATTCTGTGAATTGCAGTAGTTTTAGTCACATTATTAAACAGGAGTAGTGTAGTCATGAATAAAGTATAAGAAAATGTGCCACTCCTGTATATGAATTATAAAGTAGTAATACTTGTTAGGTGTGTATTAGGAAGTGTTTGTCAATGTGGTTTTTTACTTATATGACCGGATTGCATATGTTTAGATAGTGAGATATGTTTTTTCTTGTTGCACATAGTTATATGTACGATGAGACTCTTGATTTTACTTAAAGATGCAGAGGACTTTATATTTGTGAATACTGTTGAAAATTTCATGTATATGGTGAAGGTGGTGTATTTCTTTAAACAGGCTCTGTTTAAAATTGAGAAGGGTTAATAGGGCAAAATGTCTGTTGTGAGTTCTTGTGCTAGCTTCACTTTGTGTGAAACTTTTCTTTGGAAATGCTGAATATATGTTTTAAAGACAATAAATACTTCAGAAATGATGTAGGTATGCCATTAAGAAAAGGTTTTGTGCTTTAAAAAAGTGAAAATAGTTTTCAGTTTTAGAAACTTACTGGTGCATGTGCACGCTGGGTAGCAGAGCAATGTATGCTGCTAGAGAGCCATGTATCCAATTATATATCAAGTGTGATATCTAGACTTCCCTCACACATAGCTCAGTAGAATAGGATAGATACACTAAAATAGCTAGTTTGATACTGACAGAAGGACTTAAACAATGAGTCACAGATATAGTCACAACTGTTATGTATCTAACAGCAATGGAGGTACTTTCACAGTTAGCCAGGCACTACTCAGGCACTCTTCCAATCACCAAGCCACTACTCAGGCAGTCATTGAATCACTCACACACTATGCGTGCACTTATTCAATCACCAAGGAACTCTTCCAATCACTCAGGCACTAATTATGTAGTCATTGAACTAGGCAGACATGACCCATGCATTCATCCAATCATCCAGGTACTAACCATTCACTTATACAGTCACCAAGGCTGTACCTATGCAGTCATTCAAACACCCAGGCACAACCCATGCACTCATCCAAACACCCACTTACAACCCATGCACTCATCCAAATGCAGAGGCACAACTCATGCACTCATCCAATTACTCAGGCAGTACCATTGCAGTGAACCTATCATCCATCCAGTACCTATGCACTCATTCAATTACTGAGACAATACTCTTGCACTAATACAATCACCCCAGCAGTACACTTGCTTTCATCCAATCACTCAAGCTTTAACAATGGACTCATGCAATCACTCAGACACTCTTCATGCACTCATCTAATCAGCCAGGCACTACTGATACACTCATTCAGTTATCTAGGCACTACCGATGTACTTATCTATTCACCAAGGCACTACCTGTTTACTCAGCGAAAAACACATGAGCAGCAGCCATTTACTCTTCCATTCACTGAAACACTACTCATGCTCTCATCCAATCTACCTGGTACTATCCACGCACCTAAACAATCACGTACACACTATCCATACATGTATATTTAAGTAAGTGTATGTAGTTATATAGCTTGGTTCATCTGTAGATTTAAAACTGCAGCATAACATAAAAACCTTTTTATATTATGTGTAAGTCAGTTGTAAAGTGGTTAGTACGTTGGCTAGAGTCAAAATTTAAATATACTTATTTTTTACAGAACAATATCTACATAACTACAGACAGTTAGAATGCCTACAAAAGCTCGGAGGAAAAAGCAACAGAAGCAACTACTGTATCTATGCAGAAGTGAGACACAAAAGGGGCAAATGAAAGAAAAAAGAGCTACTGGAAGAGGACAAAGTCATTTGTTAAAAATAAAATATATGTGGACACCTGCAAAGATTACAAAATAATGAAAAAAAAGCAAACTATGAGAAAGAATAAGAGTGGACAAAATCTATATTACAAGAACAGAAAAGAATGTAAGAAAGATGGACAAACCTTAACCAGGAGACAGAAGCAGTTTAAGGAAATCAGAGCCAGGATGTTTCGTACTAGAGTGGTTGGAAACCTACTGAAAAATATGAAGAAGCATAGAAGAAGAAGAGAGGCACTGAAGCAGAAAGAACGAGTTAAGGGAGTAGTTGATAAGGCCTTTGCTTTGAAGAGGAAGCTTTTCATTTTGATTATAAATAGAAGGAAGACTCTTGGCAAAATAGTGTTATACATGAGGAGACAAAACCTGAAGAAAAGATTATTGAATGGAAGTAACTTTTGTACTGTTTTTAGTGGGGGAATGGATACATACTTCTACTACAGATCCTTTCTTTAATGAAGAAAGCTATCTCCACCATAACACATTAGTTAATGCTATTGATGAAAGAGGACGAAGTTATGATATGAAGAATGGCACTCCTATAGCGAAAGAGGTGATGGTACCTAGAAATGTAGAACAAGTTATTGCAGAAGAGGTACAGGGAAGGTGTAGTCAGGCCCTGTATACAAATGGAATTCTATTTCCTAACTATAGCGTCACTGTAACCTTTGTTTTATTCAGTGAATATATATATTCAATACATATATATTCACTGAAAAAAACAAAGGTTATAGGGACGTTAAAGTTAGGAATTAGCATTTAAAAAACCTTAGAATATATATATATATATATATACTGAAAAAGCTGTTCCTCTCCACGCTTCCGACGGCGTGCCCTTTGCGAGGTGACTGGTCCCTTACAACTTCTCCACACTCTGCTCCCTTTCGACTATGTTCTCCCTAAAAAAACAGGGAGACAGCCAGAACTCAAATTACTTCAGCGTGTTTAATTTCCTCAAAAGGCAGCTAAAAATAACAGCTGACGCGTTTTGAAGCCTTTGCTTCTTGTTCACGGGTCATTTGCGTTTACTTCCTCTCACCATATAAACATGTGACTTCCCATCCCCATTGAAGTAGGACTACATGGGCTCTTATGCTCTATAACATTACATGGCGGCCATCTTATAACATTCTTTTTTGTTACACATCTTGCACAGTTCATTATTCTTCACTTTACAAAACCAAGTTTTATATCGTTCATATAGCAGTTTCATCTTTTCCTAAATGCTTATTTACATTTATTGCGATATTGGCAACAAAATCATACTTTTTACATATATTTCAAATGCCAATTAATATCTTACCCCAGTGGGTATTTACTCCATCTACAGTATTTTGCTTTTATCATTAATTTCCTCAGCAAACAATTCTGCCCTAGTGGGCCTTAACTCCAACTTAACTACTTCTGCTGCCTCTTTCGTAATTAAATTTAATTCACCATTCCTTATATTACTAAGACGAGCTCCATTTGAATTCCAATCTGTGCTCCGTAACTCAACGTTTTATCGACCCAAATATATATTAGCTCTTTTGCTTGTCTTCATTCTCCACTCTTCTCTCCACGTTACCTACAATATAAAAACAGTGTTAGATCAGCATGACCTTAGTTGTTATCTCATAAAAACAGTAAACTTCTTATCATAGACTCGCATATCCTTGTTCGCTTGTGCTACTATTAAAACTCCAGCATTTTAACAATTAGTTGTGCATCTATCCTAAGTGCACTGCTAAATCTTCATCTTTATTCAGCCCTGTTGGGAACCTCGTTTCATACTTTACTATCATTTTGGACTCCAATTTATGTACTATTTGTATCCTGTTACCTCCTCTTTCCAAAATCGGAACTCTGTCCAGTACACAGACTTTTAACAGACTTGTATCTTTGTTATGTTGCTCCTTAAAGTGTCTAGCTATTGGGTATTGTTTATCTTCATTCACTATTGCCTCAAAAGTTCTAAAATAATTTTTCTGGCTCTATGTATTGCACTTCCAATATAACAAAGTGAACATGGACATTTTAAGCAGTACACACAAAAATCTGAGTTGCATGTCAAATGTTTCTTAATAGTAAATGCTTTTTTTCTCTCAGACAATTGTATCTGTTTACAGCTAATACTAGTTTTGCAGGCCTTGCATTCTCCGCAGCTATAAAACCCTTGTATATTACTCCTATTTTGTTTCTCTTGTATCTGACTACTACATAGCACATCCTCCATTGACGCACATCTCTTAAAGGTTACTTGCGCATATTCACAGATTTGGAAAGGGTTTCATCTGTTTTTAGGACATGCCAGAATTTGTTGAGGCTCTTCTTAATTTCCCAAGCCTTGGTGCTAAACTCAGTTATAAATCTAATTGGTTGTTCCTCCTCTGTCTTGATTTTTGGTATTAGCAGATCTTCTCTTTTTAATTCTTTCACTCTATTACATGCCTGATCATTCACTCTTGGGGAATTGCCTCTTTCATTGAAACTACATCTCATTTCCATCATTTCATTATTAAATACCTCATATGAACTACAATTTCTCCTTGCTCTGATTAGTTCTCCATTGGGTATACTTTCGATCAGGTTTCTAGGATGACAACTATCTGTATGTAGTAAACTGTTCCCGCTGTTTTATTGCGGAAGAGTTTACTCTCTAATTTGTTATTGCATACTTTATTCATGATATCCAGAAATTCAATTTCATCTGGGTGTATTTGACTTGTGAACTTCAAATTCAAATTATTGGTTTTCAACATATTCACAAACTCATCAGCCTCTTCCCTTGTAACTTTCCAAATACAGAAGATATCGTCTATACACCCAACCCAGAGGGCTGCATGTTTTTTAAATAGTCTGATGTTACTGACTACATGCTCCTCCCACCAGCCTAGGTAAAGACACACAAAACTGGGAACAAAGCAAGTTCCCATCGCATTCCCCTGGGTTTGCCTGTATATCACTTTATCAAAAATGAAAAAATTGTTAGTCAAACAGATATAAATCATATTCAAGATCATCTCTGTTTGTACTAGGTAGGATAATGAGTGAGCTCTGAAAAAATATCAGCAAGCATTAATTCCCTGTTCATGAGATATGCACGTATAGAGACTGGTAACATCTAAAGACATTAACATAAAATTCTTCTCCCATACAATGTCATTGATTAGGCACAGAAAATCATCTGCATCCCATATTATGAGGGAAGTGCCTGTACATATGGTCTGAAAAAATGATCTATATATTTTGAGTTATTTTCATACATGCTCTCTCTTGAAGAAACTATCGGTCTACCCGGAGGGTTGTTCTTGTTTTTGTGCAATTTAGGCAGCATATAAAATGCTGGTAATTTAGGAAAATTGCAATTTAAAAAGTTGTCTTCATTATAATCGATCAATAATTCTTCCCTTCATCCTCTTAGACAATTCCTACAAACCTCATAACTTTTTTCATATTTCACTCTGTTTGATATTTCATAGTTGTTCTAATCATCCAACTGTCTTTTTCCTTCTTGTATTCACATCTCCAGTGGCCATACAACCACATTACCTCCTTTGTCTGATTTTTTAATAACCACCAATCTGTTATTTTACAGCTCATTCAAAGCATTCACCTCTTGTACACTCAGATTCCCCTAAATACATTTTCTTTTCTTATCTATCTTTTTGAATTCTTCAACCATCCCTCTCTCAAAAACTTCAATTGCCTCATTAGTGATCTGTGGTAAAAAGATAGATTTAGGTTTGAAACCCCTCTCACTTGCATAATCAATCATTAAATCATGATTGATCAAATTCAAAGTTGGATTATCTATCCAACTCTCCATCCCTTCAAGCTCTTCCATCGTATGTAAAATGTCAATGTCCTCTTTCGCTAGGGTGAAGGGTTTGTCTTTCTGTGCTTGTGCAACCCAGATATTATTACCATTTTTTAAGCTTTAATATTTTGGTGAAATGGAACAAGTCAATCCTACTATTAGTGTATTTAAAAGGTGCTGTAGGGCAGAATGATAAACCCAATGTCAAAACTTCAATAAGGGCTTTTGTTAGTATACAATCCGAAAGATTTACAACATTTAGTTAGTCTGTACCTCCTCTGCCTCCTTGCCCTCGACCTATGTACCCCTGGGCTTTTTGATTGCCCCTGGTTGCCAATCTCCCTTGCGCCATAAGGTTGAATTCTTTTAAAATTTTGGATTTTACTCCAGTGGTTTCCGATTGTACTGATGCATCGCTCTCACTTGCATCACTTTCTTTTTCATCAATTGTACCTCCTGTGGTCATCGCCTTTCCTTTTTGGCCTGTGTTACTCCCAGAGGCCGAAGTAGATGCTTGTGGTGTTAGAATTTTATTACTTTCTCTTAGCTGATCAAATTTCCACCCTAAAGTTAATATTTGACCTTTCTCGTAGTCGATTTGATCCCTATAAAATGTTTGTAGTTTTTTCACTTTAATCTCCTCTTCCAAAGTTTCCAATCTTGTATTTAGCTTCTTCATTTCATTATCATATTCTGTCTCTGTATATTTTGCTTTCAACATATCTGTTAGTTTGTCAATTTCTGATGCTAGTCATTCAGTATCCTTATTGGCAAATTTAATCAGTAACTTCAACATTACAATTGAGCAATTGTGATTATTCGTAGCCCACTCCTCTATCAGGTACGGATCAGGATTATTGAAAGTTGGAGTAATGAAGATTCTGAGTCCTCAAGGAATTCTTTCACAGTCCAAGTATTTTTGGAAAGTCGTGTCCTCCCATCACTTTGATTGTTCTTGTTTTAGGACTTTCCATAACTTGTCCCATAATTGTTTCTTTGTTTGGGTTTCATTTTCATTACCAATATTCTCATAATTTTCTTCTGTTCTATTCCTGGAGATTTTTTATAAGATGGCCGCCATGTAATGATATAGAAAATAAAAGTCCATGTAGTCCTACTTCAATGGTGGTGGGAAGTCACATGTTTATATGGTGAGAGGAAGTAAATGCAAATGACCCGTGAACAAGAAGCTCAGGTTTCACTCATACAAAACCAGTGAAATTCAGCAGTTATAGCTAGCTGAGGTAACTATAATGCATAACCCCCGCAATGCACTGCCTATGACCTCACATATTACATCACTCAAGACATGGTCAGTGACATCACTGATGACATCTAAAATGACATCACTTATGACATCACTGATGACATCATCCACAGAATCACTGATGCATCCACTCATATGTCCATTGAGCCTTTCATACACCCACTCCCACACAACCATTCACAAACCCATTCACAGACCCTTACCAGTACTTACACACCCACTCACTGATTCAAAGATCTACACACACATCCACTCACTCACTCCTACAACTACTCAGTCATTAATACAGCCACTAACATATCAACTCATACGTCCATACAGCCACTCACACACCACTGATTCAGTCACCCATAGAGCTACTCAGACACCTAGTCACTTACTCAGACAATCACACATCTACTTACTCACCTATACAGATACACACACACCCACTCACTTGCTCATACAGATACTAACATGTACTCACTCACCTACACAGCCAATGACACAAGCACACACTCACCCATACAGCCACTCACATTCACACACTCACCCAGACAGTCACTCATATACACCATCACTCACTTATACTGCCTTTCACATAGCCAGTTACTCGCCCATATACCACTGACACATCCACTTATTCACCCACACAGCCATACACACACTCACTGACCCATACAGCCCCTCACACATGCACTCACTAACCCACACAGCCACTGACTCACCCACTCACTCATCAATGCAGGCAGTCACCCACCCCCTCACCTACCCACAAAGATACTCAGACAACCATATAGGTACTCAAACAACCAATCACTCACCAATACAGCCACTCACGTACCCACTCACACACCCATACAGCCACTTATACACCAATTGACAGACTGATACAGACATTCACACAACCAGTCACTCACCCATACATTCACTGAGACATCTAATCAATCACATATGCAGTCAGTCATGCACCCACTGAATCATCCATACTTGCACTCGTACACCCACAGATTCAGCAATACACCTTGGTGTATATATATTTAACAATCATAAACTTTTTAAAAACACTCAGTCATCACATGATGTCATGTGTGATGTCATATGTAAGGTCATAAGCAGTGCATTCCGAGCGGCGTGAGATATAGTTAGCTCAGCCTGGAAACTGTGGCACGCGCACCAGACAGCAGATCGATTAATGCCCTGTGTATCCGAGAAACAGGATTTCCTTATAACTATAATTTTGGTCATCCCGTATGTGATGGGAGACATGGAGACCCTTTTTGATCCATGATGCTGAGGTCTTTTTGATCTACATCCTCTCAAGCTCTTGTCCCCTTGACTTGAGAAACTTCTCCCAGACTACCTAATATCTAGCGCTGCCATTTGTCACTATTGTCAGCGCTTAATGCAGTCAGATATGTAGGGATTTATCATTTCCCAGATTGTCCTGGTGATGCACATCGGCCCTTATGTTGAGATTGGTCAGACCAGCACTATGAATGAAATTGAGCCCTATTGGATGTAGGAAGTTTGGGCCATCCTACAATTATAAACTACAAACGACACGGAGACACCTATATAATATAAAGCCATAGGACGAATTTATTTCTCCTCCTCTGGTCCACTGATAAATATTCTGTTGCTGATTTTATCAAGGAATGTTATCCTTGTTTGAATGATTGAAGTTTGGGTGTGTTTGGGTATGCTTGGTTTGAGTATATGCAAGTCTGGGTGAGATCTTTTTTGGGGGGTGCTTCCTGACTTGTTGTGAATTCTGGCATCCGGGGTGTGTATTTCAAAGCATTTTCTATTTTTTGTCCATTAAAGTTTTGTATTGTCCTTTGTGCTGTATTACTGATTTCAAAGTCATAATATAGTATTTATAAAAAATAAGAAACAGAAAAGAATAACATTTGTAAAAATAAATGTTTTTGTGCTGATAAGAATTACTCTAAGGGACTGCTGCCTATCGTTGTGTGTATGGGCTATGGTGCAACACTTTGCGCTGTTTATTGTATGATTTTTCACTATAATTGTATGACTCCACTATGTGCCACTGAACTCTGTGCTATTTGACTGTATGCAATTGTACTGTACGCCACTCCATTCTATGCTATTTCACTCTAAGCCACTCCAGTCCAAACCACTGCACTCTACAACATTCCACTGTATGTCACTCCACTGTATGCTATTGAACTCTATGCCACTTTATTGAATGCCACTCCACTCTACGCCATACTACTGTACATCTCTACACTGTACCTCACTCCACTCTATGCCACTACACTCAATGCTGTTCCACTCTACACCATTTCAATGTACGCTAATCCACTGTATGCCACTACACTCTACAGCACTCAACTCTACACCACTAAGGTCTATGATATTCCAGTCTATGCCACTCCACTCGAATCCATTCCTCTATTTACTATTGCACTGTATGCTACTACACTCTACCCCACTACACTTCACAACACTCCATTCCACACTATTCCACTCTATGCCACTGCACTATACACCCCTCCAATCTTTGCCATTCAACTCTATGCCACTCCACTGTTAGCCACTGAACTCTATGCCTCTCCACTCTGCGCTATTTGACTCTACTCTCTGTCACTCCATTCTATGCTATTCCACTCTATGACACTTTATTCTGTGCCACTCCACTCTATGCATACTACACACCACTCAATTATAATCTATTCCACTCTATAGCACTCATCTGTACGCCACTCCACTCTACGCCATTCCACTGTACACCACTCTCCACTCTTCTCTACTCCATGACACTACAGTCTAAGACAGTGCACTGCATAACACTCTCTTCCACACTAATGCACAACACTCCACTTAACACCACCCGACTCAACGACACTGGACTCTTCGATTTTAAACACATTTTTATTTAAAAATACATTAAAGTTCAATGAATAAACAAAAGGTTATACCTTTGTTATAGTTAGGAAAGCTTTATTTATTACTTCTAAACAAACTTAAACTAGTCAGACATTACAAATTCTAAAGTTACCGTTATTCCCTAGATTTATAATTCACGTCCCACCTTTCAATTATTATAACTTTATTTATTCTTTATATACAAACCAAACTTAAACTACACATCAAACAGAAATTCTAAAGTTATACTTATATCTTATAACTCAGTAGACACACTACATTAACTATGACTCACCACTCTACCATGCCCTGTGTTCTCACAAATTATATGATTTGCAATGTCATAAGTGCTATTGTAAATGCTATAATTGTAGATGCTATAAGTGATATAATATGAAAGGGTATAAGCAGTACATGCAGAAGGTGCAAGTTATAGTTAATGTAGTGTGGCCACGCTACTGAGTTAATTACATTGTGTACAAAAGTACACAAGTTATAGTAATTTGAAGGTGTTGCATACATTTTAAATTAAAGGTAAAGGTATAACTTTAGAGTTTCTAATTTTCGTCTTGTTTAATTTTGGTTTACATACATAATTGAATAAAATTGTAATAATTGAAGGGTGGTGCGTAAATTATAAATTAAAGGTATAACTATAGCTTTATAATTTATAATGTTCACGTAGCTTACGTTTGTTTCGAATAAGAAAGAATAAAGTTTTCCTAACTATAACAAAGGTTTAACCATTGTGTTTTTCATTAAATGAAAATAATATATATATATATATATATATATATATATATATATATATTCACTGAAAAAACCATAGGTTTTAGGGAAAGTTATAGTTAGTTGGACATTGCATTCGTACAAAACCCGTGAAATTCCCCCATTATAGTTAGTTCAGCTAACTATAACTCGCGCCCGCTCAATGCACTGCTGATGACATCACATATTACATCACTCATGACATGGTCAGTGACATCACTGATGACATCACTGATGACATCTCAAATGACAGAGCTGCGTTGCAGAGAGGTGTAAAAAGGGGCGTGGCCTGGACCACCTCTCTGCAACTCAGCCCTGTGGCGTTTACTGGAGGTACCTGGTGGGCTAGTTGGCCCCCAGGGACCCCCAGTATTGAAGGGGAATTAATTCTCCAATTTAAAACGCGCCACAGGGCGCGTTTGCAGAGTGGTGAAGGGAGGAGGCGGGGCCTCAGGCCCGATCGATGCTTTTTTTTTTAGGAGGGGGGCTGAGTGGCCCCCCTTCTTTTTCCTTTTTTGGGCCCTGGGGACCCCATCCCCCAGGGCCTGACCCCTTTTTAACCCCCAAAAAAAATGTGAACGGGAAGGGGGCCGCGTGGGCCCCCCTCCCGTGGCCAATTCCGGCCCCGGGGACCCCATCCCCCGGGGCATGGCCACCTATTTTTATTATTTCTAAAGGAAGGGGGCTGTGTGGCCCCCCTCCTGAGGCCTCGATTGGCCCCGGGGACCCCATCCCCCGGGGCCAGCCTTTATTTTTATAAAATTTATTTTTGGGGGAGGGGGCCGCGTGGCCCCCCTCCCGGGCCACCTCCAGCCCCGGGGACCCCATCCCCCTGGGGCCTGGCCTCTCGTTGGGGACCGTGGGGGGGTCCCCAATCCCCCACGGTCCCACCGGATCCCCGCGTCCTGTGGGAGCCGGCATTGCTTTTCCACATGGGGAGCTGCTGACATGCAGCTCCCCATGTGGAAAAGCAATCTGCTTTGCTTCATTGAAGCGAGAGCAGGTTTCCCTGCTCTCGCTTCAATGAAGCAAAGCAGTTTGCAATGACAGGGCGGGAGCCGCGAGGGAGGTGGTGGTCCACGGGGCTCGGGGGGTCCCCGGGGCTCGGGGGTCCGTAACGGACCCCCACATTTACATTTTTAGTGCCCCGGGGTGGTGGCGGTCCCCGGGGCATGTGAGGGGGCTCGAGCCCCCCCACAGGTTTATTTTTTTCTAAAAGAAGCCCCGGGGGTGGCGGTCCCTGGGGCTGCGGGGGGGCCGTGTGCCCCCGCAAATAATTAATGAAAGCCCCAGGGGGTGGCGGTCCCCGGGGCTTGGGGGGCCTTGGAGGCCCCCCACACATTTAAATATTAGCCCCAGGGGGTGGCGGTCCCCGGGGCTGCGGGGGGCTGCGCGCCCCCCCGAAACTCATAAATCAAGCCCCGGGGAGGTGGCGGTCCCCGGGGCAGTGTGGGGGGATTGGGGTCCCCCCCACACATTTTTTCAGTGCCCCCGGGACTTGGCCCACCCGGGGGCTTTTTGAATACGAAGCACGGGAGTCCGCGATTCGTTTTTTTAAACTTTTCGGCCGAAATTCGCGCTGGGTGCGCGAATCTCGCCGATTTTCTTTTTAAAAAAATCTTTTTTGGCCCTGGGGGTCCTTGTGGGACCCCTAGCAGGCCTAGGGGTCAGGGTGTTTCTACCCTGCCCCCTTTCCTTTTTTTCACGTTTGTTTTACTCTTTCTTGTGACTCGGTTCTACCGAGTCATAAGATGGCTGCCAACACTTCCTGGTTTGGAGTGTTGACAGCCAATTAGCATGCAGCTCGTGGTCGGGAGGGTGCGCGGATCCACCGCGGCCATAAATATCGAAACATTTATTTTTGAATTTCTCCGCAACTACTGAACGGATTTACACCATTTAAAAAAAGGTTGCTTTTTGAACCAAGCGCTACCTTTTTGCCAAATTTGGTGTAATTCCGTTCAGCAGTTCGGGCTGTAGCCGTGTCTAAAATTTCCTATGGGAATTAACATGGAGAAAACACGTTTTGGGACCCCCCTTTTTTCTCAGCCCCCGCTTGATGAATCACCCCGAAACTTTCAAGATAGGAGCTGACCGGAGCGCCCCACTAGTTTTGAAAATTTCGCGATGATTCGTCATCCGGCGCCAAAGTTATTTGGAAAAGAATGTTACAAATTTCCTATGGATAATAGGTCCTAACTATAACTATCTACTGGCGACCGCCAGTAGATAATACATATATATATATATATATGTTTTTTTTATTAATATTAATATTTTATTAATATATATATATATATATATATATATATATATATATATATATATATATACATACATATATATATATTGACAACAAAACCCCAACACGGTCCCGAATATACGAACCAAGGTCTCCACGGCACAGAGGGAATCCACAATCAGGTTTTTAAAGATATTTTATTTATTTTCTTATCCACACCATTCGTGCAAACGTGCAAAAGGACGGTCAACGCGTTTCGGCGAATGCCTTCAACTGGACCATAGAGTCCTGCCGTCTAAACTGTCTATTTAAAGTGACATTGTGCATGAATCCCTTGTTTATTTCCATTAAAAATAGACTAGACTGTTAACCCCTGTTTATAGGTATTCACATTGGCTGTTAGCTATTGCCATTTTCTCTCTAGTATACAAATTACAGCAGTCATGGTAAAGTACCTTAGCTTTAAATAAAAATTCTAACCAAAAAAAACCAAATATAAACAACTGCATCAGGGAAAGAGGTAATAAAGGAGCAGACAGAGAGTATAACAAGGGGAATACTAAGACGGGCGGGGAAATTCATCAGATAAAGGGATAAAAACATATAGGGACACCATTAAGTACATATTAAAAACATATCCAATGAGAAATGAACATTCTATTTCTGTAAAGTACATTATTTAAGAATGAACAAATTCAATATGTTTAAAAGCAAGGAGAAAAGGAGGAGATTTAAGATAAAGAGAGCACATTAAGATAATTAAAGAGTCAGAGTGTAGAGGCTCGATATATCTTATAAATATATAAAAATATAAAAATATATATATAAAAAAACCCTGCAGGTCATGATTCTAATAGAGAAAGGAAAGTGACATGTGCATTGTACAAAATACAACGTGCAAATTCGCAATGTGCAAAAATTCATAGTGCAAAGTTGAATTTAAAAAAAACCACCATATTCCTCCAAGAATCTTAATTCTTCTAAGATAAATCTCAGATTGAGGAAATAAAGTGACAAATGCATTTGTACAAGTATGTTTTTTTAAAAAAAGGGGTCATTTTCCTAACATCTTATTTCATGAACCTGAATATCTCTAAAGTAGATTGTATCAATAATATCACTACAGATTTCATATCTCATGGGGGGTCTAATCAATAGGTGCTTCTGTTCCTCTCATTATAGTCATAACAATTCCATACTTCTACATGTACTATATGTGTCCCACTACTTTTCTCATCCCTTTCATTACTTATTTCTGAAATCCCCAGTTCCATCTTTTTCCCAGTAATACCATCTCACAGTTGTAGCTCCTTTGTTCGTATTCTTAACTTAATGATACACTATCCCATGATTCTCCGAGGGTCCATAAACTAGATGGTCTTACTTCTTCATTTACATAATCCAGAAATTATACTATCGATTAATCTCATATTATTACAGATGAACATGTAACTCAGCATCCAAATTGTGTCCAAATGGATTTTCTGTTCCAAGTGCTAAAATGAGCCTCGATTCTGCTCTTCTTAGGTCCAGGGTTCTGTCTCCTCCTCTTTCATTTTGTTTTATCATTTTAGCACCGAAATATTTTAGTTCTAGATTGTTGCCCAAGTGTCTTTCTGAAAAATGCTTTGCCATTGGGTATGAAAGATCTTTATTTTTTATAGCCCTTAGATGTTGTAATATACGCAGTTTTAGTTTATTAATGGTACTCCCAACATAGAGTTTTTTACATGGACATTCTAAAACATATACCACATATTTAGATTTGCATGTGATATGTTCAATGATCCTCTCCCTCTTTCCATTTTGCAATTGATACGTTTGTGTGTTGTATCCATGTTCACAGGCCTTACATTTGCAACATTTCCAAAAGCCAGGTGTTGTTAGCCAAGTTCTTCTTCCTTTTTCGTTGTTGAATGTTTGCAGGTGGCTATGTGTCAAAAGATCGCCCAATGAGGCTGTCTTTCTGAACGTGATCTTTGGAGCTGTAGGTAATGTCTTTTTTAGTGATTCATCAAGCATTAAAATGCTCCAATGTTTTTTAATAATATTTCTCAAACTCTTGTTTTCCACATTGAAGTCTAGAATTAGGCGGGTCACATCTTCTTCTTCTAGTTGATCATGGTTTGCCAATAATTCAGATCTCATTTTTCCTGTTACTTTGATCTTGGCACTTTCAATAACACCTGATGGATAATTCCTCGCCAGGAATCTAGAGCTGGTTTCATCTAGGTGTTGCTCGATATCGATAGCTTCAGAGCAATTCCTCTTTACGCGCAACATCTCTCCATATGGAATACTCCACTTTAAGTGTTGAGGATGTCCACTATTCGCATGGAGGATGCTATTTGTGGTGGTTGGTTTCCTATGAATTTTAGTGCAGAGCTTCTGTTTTTGTACAAATACTTCCACATCCAAATATGTCACCTGTGTTTCACTGTACATTGATGTAAAAGATAAATTATAATCATTTTGATCCAAACTTTGAATGAATTCATCAAGAACCGACGAGTCGCCTTCCCATATCACGAACAAATCGTCGATATATCTCATCCAGGCCTTGATATTCAACTTGTACCTGCTCTGTAGGATACCTTCCTCCCAAACCGCCATAAATAAATTCGCGTAAGTTGGGGCAAATGCTGTCCCCATTGCTGTGCCTTGTCTCTGTAGAAATATCTCACCATTAAAAAGAAAAACATTATGCGTTAAGCAATAGTTCAACATTTCCATAATCATCTCGGAGTGTTCTAAAACTCAATGATCTTGTCTTTAAGAATCTTCTGACCGCTTTTAAGCCATTTTCATGGAGAATTGATGTGTATAATGAATTTACATCTATTGTAATCATGATCTGAGAATTATTCCAATTGATGTCTCGTATTCTATTTAAAAAAGCTGTTGTGTCCCTCAAATACGAGGGAAGAGATATCACAAATTCCATTAGAAACACATCTATATAGTGGGAAGTCTTCTCCAGTAGTGAGCCCATAGAGCTCACTATGGGCCTCCCCGGGGGATTAATAAGTGACTTGTGCACTTTAGGCAGAAAGTATATAGTTGATGTTACTGGATTCTCCACCTTGAGATACATATACTCTTCAAAGTCTATTAATCCCCTTTCTTTCCAAGTTAGCAATTGTGCATGATATTCTTTGGTCCATTGCTCCATTGGATTTTTCTCCAGTCTTTGATAATGATCTTGTTTCCTCAATTGCCTATATGCCTCAGAGATATATTTTTCACGATCTTGAATGACAATATTTCCGCCTTTATCTGCGGCTTTGATAACAATTGTCTGATTTTCCCTTAGATCTTTCAATGCCTTTTGTTCATTCTGTGTCAGATTCCACGACCTTTTATTGTTTCTTTTTCTCATGGATAATTGATTTATCTCTTCTACGACAATTTCTTGGAACAGATCAATTTTATTGCCTGGAGGTAACTGTGGGCAAAATTTCGACTGGGATCTTAGTCCACTTCCTCCACTTTTGTGAGTAATAATACCTTCTCTCTGACAGAACGCTATATCATTTTCCATTATTGGAGTAGAGGATAAATCAGCTTCTGGAATATTTGTCCCTAGTTTTGACAAAGTTCTTAAAGTTGGTAAATCATATTGGTTCAGTGGGGAAATTTCCATCGGTGTTAAATTAATTCCTCCTATTCTGGCTGGTCTTTCTTCAAAATATTTCTTTAATTTGGCTTTGCGACAGAATTTATATAGATCTATACGAAAGTTTGGAATGTCCATGCTGGCATTAGGACAGAAGGTGAGTCCTTTGTTTAGGAGGCTTATGTGATCAGCATTTAAAATCATCCCAGAGATGTTTATCACCAGATTTTTTTGGTGTGCCATCTTTTTTATTTTTGCTTTTTCTTGTCTCCTCCTCTTTTGGATCTTGCTCCTTCTCTTACTTCGTCTGGTTGGGGTGGGTTTTGCCCCCTTCCCCTCCCCCATGTTGTTCCTCTGGCTCGTCCTCGCTGTCGCGTTTCCATTTGGGCCAGTCTCATTTCCCCACAAAAATCTAATTTCGATATGTTGGTATCTTCATCTGCAGAGCTTAAATCAGAGCTATCATTCGTGCCCTGTGTATCATAACTGATGCATCTGTCCATTGCCGCTCTATTCCTCAGGGAGTCATATTTCCTCGCGAATGTATATATCCGACCATTAGCATAGTCAATACGATCGCGATTAAATTTGCTGGCCTTCCTTTTCTCCACATCAATCTCATGTTTAAGGATCTTTTCTCCATCATTTCCAAAAGATCTTTTTTCTCATCATTATTTGGGAACTTCTCCAGTTCCCCCTCCAGGTCTTTAATTCTTTCCAGTATGCCTTCAAGTTTCCGTTCAGCATGTATGATTAATGTTCTCATAAGTTTCAGTGAGCATTCATTAGTATCCATTTGCCACTGCCTAATCAGATCCATATCCAAGTCATTCAATGTGGGCATAATTAAAATTCGCAGGCCCCGTGGCACCCTCTTGAATTCAATATATTTTTCTAACGTCGTCTTTTCCCACCATTTATTGATCTCTACAATTCTAGCTTGTTGTAGTTCTTTAATAAGGTTCTGAATCGTTTTTCTCCTTCCTTCTGAATGCATGCTCCCGGAAACCTGTGAGTCCTTAGTCACCATATTATCATCAAGCAATTCATTGGCTCTCTGTGCTCGGTTAGAACTTCTTTCAGCCATCTTTTAACGTGTTATTCAGTCACTGGGGTTAAATACTTCTATAAGCAGTTTGCACTCGGTGTGTTTAATTTTCGCTTATTTTCTTTCTTTCCCGAAATTGAATGTCAACTTTTTGAGCGATTATCCTCTCCTTAGTATACTTGTTTGATTAAAAGTATGCCGGTCCACCACAATATGTCACTGTTTAAAATCACCTCTATGTTTCTTGCATTGCGTATATATAGGGCTCGTGTGGATTTCTTCCTTGGATCCCTTGTCGTGCGATATATATATATGTCATGTGATCAAGGCCCGAGGTGGGGCTGAAACGCATCATGGCTGTAGAGGTGTTGGAGGAGCAATAAATAAATAACTTTTGCTATTATTTTGGGTCCGTGCTCCGTTTCTGTGGGACGAGAGATACGCCAGAGGGCGAACGGAGTTGCCAAGAATATATATATATATATATATATATATATATATATATATATATATATACATATATGGAGTTCCCGTTACTGCCCAAGACGTTATACACCTGCCTTTATGTGCCGGTGGCGGCAGGAGCCTCCCAAAATCAAACACAAATCCCGACACCAATGACCAACCACATAATCATATTTCATGAGTATGGAAGAAAGATATTTGTCCAACTTAGGAGAAAGGTTTTCGACAGATCCCGAAGATATTGAATATATTGATAATATTCAGTGTAATAATTAAATCAGATTAATCGATTGTGATATGGGAATAGTCGAAACATGATTTGAGTATAAGATCTTAGGATCATAAAAAATGTGTGGTTGTAATTTTGTCGCTTAGGGCATTATCTAGCTAACTTGAGTAAATTAAACTACTTTATTAATTTATCTCCCGGAAATTGTGATAACATACTCATGAAAATGATTATGTGGTTGTAATGAGTTTTAATTGCAATATCCATGTACATTCGTTCTGTTTTCATGTATTTAAATATGAATTCTTATTTAGAATATTTATTTGTACATTGATTGTTTCTTTTGTCGAAGAAAGGAGAGAACTCCTCCATATCTATTGATGATGCAAAATGTATTTATTCGGCATTCTGGGATGTTATGTCAACTTGACAAAGGCCATTCCGGCCAAAATGCGTTGTTCTTGCATGAAATAAAAAACACTGTGGATATAATCGGTGTGCCGCTTTCCTGGTCATTGGTGATGGGATTTGTGTTTGATATATATATATATATATATATATATATATATATATATATATATATATATATATTACCTACTGGCGGTCGCCAGTAGGTAGTTATAGTTAGGACCTCGTTTCTATTCAAATAGCATTTTTTCGTTTGCCAATATCTTTGGCGCCGTTTGACGAATCTTCGTGAAAGTGTCAAAACTAGTGGCCCGCTCCGGTCAGCTCCTGTCTTGAAAGTTTCAGAGTGATTCGACAAGCGGGGGCTGAGAAAAGGGGGTTCCCCATGTTAATTTCCTTAGGAAACTTTAGACAAAGCTACAGCCCGAACTGCTGAACGGAATTACACCAAATTTGGCAAAAAGGTAGGTCTTGGTTCAGAAAGAGCCCTTTTTGTTAAATGGTGTAAATCCATTCAGTAGTGCCTCAGAAATTAGAAAAAGAAAAATATCGATGTCTGAGCACCGAGGAGGAGTCGCGAACCCTCCCGGACACGAGCTTCACTCTGATTGGCTGCCAACACTCTAAACCAGAATGTGTTGGCAGCCATCTTGTGACTCGGTAACCGAGTCACAAGAAAAGAGTAAAAAAAAAAGGTAAAAAACAAGAAAAGGGGGCAGGGTACAAACACCCTGACCCCCTAGGCCTGCTCAGGGGGTCCCAAAAGGACCCCCAGGGCCAAAGAAAGCATTTTTTTTTTAAACGGCCGAATTCATGCTGAGGTCGCGAATCCGGCCGAGAAAAAAAAAAGAAATGAAGGGCAAGCTCCCGCGATTCGTTGAATTTAAGCCCCCAGGTGGGCCAGGTCCCTGGGGCATGCTAAATTATGTTGCGGGGGCCCGCGGGGCCCCTGCAGCCCCGGGGACCACCTCCTTCCTGGGACTTTATTTATGATGTGCGGGGGGCACGCATCCCCCCGCAGCCCCGGGGACCGCCACCTCCCCGGGGCATTGTGCAAAAAGGGTGGGGGGGCCTCGTGGCCCCCCAAGCCCCGGGGACCGCCACCTCCCCGGGGCTTTTTTATAATTAGGGTGGGGGGACCTTGCAGGCCCCCCCAAACCCCAGGGACCGCCACATCCCGTGGCTTTCTTATAATTAGGGTGGGGGGCTCAAGCCCCCCACACGCCCCAGGGACCACCACATCCCCAGGGCACTAAATATTGAAATTGGGGGTCCGTTATAGACCCCCAAGCCCCGGGGACCACCACCTCTCTGGGGCTTTGAAAATGAAGGGAGGGGGGCCGCGCGGCCCCCCTCCTGGAGCACTTGATGGCCCTGGGGACCGCCACCTACCAGGGCCGGCTCCTGCAATGTCCCGGGGTGCCTACCCCCGGGACATTGCTGTTTGATATGGCAGGGCGGGAGCACGGCTGTCATAGCAAACTCTGCTTTGGTTTTTGGAAGCGAGAGCAGAAAACCTGCTCTTGCTTCCAAAAACCAAAGCAGAATTGCTTTTGCACAAGGGGAGCTGCATGTCAGCAGCTCCCCTTGTGCAAAAGCAATGCTGGCTCCCGCAGGAGGCGGGGGGCAGGCAGGGACCGTGGGGGCATCGGGGCTCCCCCCACGGTTCCCATCAAAGAGGCCAGGCCCCGGGGGATGGGGTCCCTGGGGCCAGAAGTGGCCCGGGAGGGGGGCCACGCAGCCCCCCTCCCGCGATTTCAAAATAATTTTTTTTTTAAAAGAGGCAATGCCCCGGGGGATCGGGTCCCCGGGCAGTTAAAAGCGTCAGGAGGGGGGCCACGCGGCCCCCCTCCATTAAAAAATAAAAAAAAGTGTTTCTGGGCATGCCCCGGGGGATGGGGTCCCTGGGGCCAAAAATGGCCGCGGGAGGGGGGCCGCGTGGCCCCCTTCCCGCTTTTTTTTTTTTTTTAAAAAGGGGGTCAGGCCCTGGGGGATGGGGTCCCCAGGGCCCAAAAAATAGGAAAAGAAGGGGGGCCACACAGCCCCCCTTGTAAAAAACAAAAAAAACTGCATCTCGCCAGAGGCCACGCCCCCTTTCTCCACCACTCTGCAAACGCGCCCCCTGGCGCCTTGTTAGATGGGGAATTAATTCCCTTTGAATACTGAGGGTCCCTGGGGGCCAACTAGCCCACCAGGTACCTCCAATATGTGCCAGGGAGCTGCGTTACAGAGAGGTGGTCCAAGGCCACGCCCCTTTTTACACCCCTCTGCAAACACGCCTCTTGGCGCACTGCTGGTGGGGCGATGAGATCCTCTTGTGTCCTGAGGACCTCAGGACACAAGTGGACTTTATCCCCCGAGCAGCAGTGCGCCAAGAGGCGCATTTGCAGAGTGGTGTAAAAAGGGGGCATGGCCTCGGACCACCTCTCTGCAATCCAGCTGTGTGGTGCTTACTGGAGGTACCTGGTGGGCTAGTTGGCCCCCAGGGACCCTCAGTATTCAAGGGGAATTAATTCCCCAACTAACAACGCGCCAGGGGGCGCGTTTGCAGAGTGGTGGAGAAAGGGGGCTTGGCCTACTTCTACATCTCGGCAATCCCACTGCGTGGGGCTTAGTGGAGGTAAGAGGTAGGCTAGTTGGCCCCTAAAGGACCCCCAGCAGCAAAGGGGACTTCAATCACCATCCAAGAGCGTGCCAGGGAGCGCGTTTGTAGAGTGGTGGGCAAAGGGGGTGTGGCCTGCTATGAGTACTTACCAATGCTGCTGTGTGGGACTTACTGGAGGTAATAGGAGGGGTAGTTGGCCCCCAAGGATGTCCTTGGGGGCCAACTACCCCTCTTGTTAGCTTCAGTAAGTCCCACACAGTGGGATTGCTATGTCGTCTTCGGAGGCCATGCCCCCCTTTCTCCACCACTCTGCAAACGCATCTCCTGGCAGACTACGGGTTGGGGGATGAAGTCCAATTTACTCCTGAGGGAGTTTGGGGGCCAAGAATCCCTCCTGGTACCTCCTGTAAGTCCTACGCAGTGGAATTCCTGAGCGCTGGTTGGAGGCCCAGCACCCTTTCTCCAACACTCTGCAAACTTGACTACTACTTAAAGAGCATCTTTCTGCACCTCTGACTTAGAAGTAGTTTTAATCCCCCTGCCCTATTATGTACTAGGGCCTTACAGAGGAGGTCATGCCAATCACAGGGGTACCCGAACGCATAGTGTTCTCTGGTGTATGTAGGTGTTTTCACTGTATTCTAAGTGTCTTTTAGTATAGCACTGGCTCTAGGCCTGGTTAGTCAGAGTCAGTTACCACCAGTACCCGTCAGCAAAAAGTTGGGGGCACAGGATGATTTTGCAACAAGGCCTCTTTCTGCTCCTCTGTTGGTTGTTTCTGCACATCTCTTGCTTCTTCCTGCACTTTTCTTCGTCTTTCTGGACTTCTGTTGCCTCTTTCTGCATTTCTCTTGCTTCTTTCTGTGCGTTTGTTCCTCTTTCTTCACATGCCCTACCTCTGTAGACATAGTTAGAAATTAGCATTTAAAAAACCTTTGAAATTTACTGAAAAAACCATAGGTTTCAGGCATGTTATAGTTAGAAATTAGCATTTAAAAAACCTTAGAAATTCACTGAAAAAACCACAGGTTTCAGGGACGTTATAGTTAGAAATTAGCATTTAAAAAACCTTAGAAATTCACTGAAAAAACCACAGGTTTCAGGGACGTTATAGTTAGTTGGACATTTCACTCGTACAAAACCAGAGATATCCGGCCGCTATAGTTAGTTCAGCTAACTATAACTCGCGCCCCACAATGCACTGCTGATGACGTCACATATTACATCATTCATGGCATGGTCAGTGACATCACTGATGACATCACTGATGACATCTAAAATGACATCACTGATGACATCATCCACATGATAATCTGATGCACCTCCTCACACCCTAATATAACCTTTGATACACCCACTCTAAAATACAGACTACCATTTTCAAAATCAGAGACACACCAATACCAGTTACTACGTACCCACTCACTGATTCCTAGGTCTACACACATCCACTTATTCACCTATACAGTTACTCATACATGCAGTCACTCATCAATACAGCACTATTATATGCACTTATACACCTATAGAGATACTCACACAGCGCCACTCACCCATAGAGTTACTCACACACCTATCCAGTCATACAAAGTATCAATCACACTCCCATTTACTCACCTATACAGTTATATACACACCACCTCACTTATTCATACATATACTAACACATACTCTCTTATACAATCACTGATACAAGCACACACTCATCCGTACAGCCACTCTCACAATCACTCACTCTCACATTTAGTCATTTATATACTCAAACACTCACATATACTGCCTTTCACATATGTAGTTACTTACACATGTACCACGGAGACATCTAAACACTCACAAACACACCCATACACACACTCGCCCACCCATACAGCCCTTCACAGATGCACTCTTGAACCCATACACCCAGTGAATCACCAACTCAAACATCTATGCACAAAGTCACACACCCCCCACCAACCCACACAGACACTCAGGCACCCATACAGATACTCAAACAACCAATCAATAACCAATATAGATACTCATGTAGCTACTCACCAACCCACGCAGCCGCTTACATACCAACAGACAGACTGATACAGACATTCACATAGTTTAGTCACTAACCCATGCATTCAATAAGACATGTTTAATCACTCACTTATACAGTCAGTCACGCACCTAGTAAATCATCCATTCAGACAGTCATACACCCACTCATTCTTCAATACACCTTGGCCTATATGTATATAAAACATATTTAAACTTTACAGAGACACAGTCACTGGATAATGTCATCAGTGATGTCATTTGAGATGTCATCAGTGATGTCATCAGTGATGTCACTGACCATGTCATGAATGATGTAATATGTGACGTCATCAGCAGTGCATTGCGGGGGCGCGAGTTATAGTTAACTGAACTAACTATAACGGCCGAATTTCTCTGGTTTTGTACGAGTGAAATGTCCAACTAACTATAACGTCCCTGAAACCTGTGGTTTTTTTCAGTGAATTTCTAAGGTTTTTTAAATGTTAATTTCTAACTATAACGTCCCTGAAAGCTGTGGTTTTTTCAGTGAATTTCTAAGGTTTTTTAAATGCTAATTTCTAACTATAACGTGCCTGAAACCTATGGTTTTTTCAGTTAATTTATATATATATATATATATATACACACACACATTGGCAATCGGACTCTGCTGTTCTATCTTTATAAGAAATGCAGCAAGCTTTCACAATCTGTGAAAGTGGTGTCGGCATTGTATATTTCTTTCAGCTTTTCTTGTAGATAAGAAAATATTCACAAAAAAAAACATACACACCCAATGGTAATCTGCTTGTCAACTCACTTTTAGTTAGTGAGAGGAGGTCACGGGAATTTGGATGACTATTGAGACTGGTGTCTTCAGGGGCCAGGAGGAACAGAAGGAGTCACTGAGCCACTTCCAGTTTAATTTAATAAATTATTAAAGGTGATGTCATTTTCTCATTGCAAGTGAGTTATCACGTCACAAAATACAGAGAGTGGTATGCACTTACAGAATACACGATGCCATTTAAGCCAAACTCAATTAACGAAGAGGTTTTTTTTAAATGAGGAGAAGGTTGAAATTTGCTGTAAAGGACTGTTTAACATATAAAATGTAATTTTTGTAACTAGACTATAGGTCTATAAAGTAGTATAGTTTTGGTTGGCAACTGTGTAGGCGGGCATTCTTCCTCTACACTAGCTACAAATGTTACATATTGCATTTGCACAACTCTACACTTAGCATATTTCCTGCAGTGATAGTTTTGTACTGAGGCTGACTTTTTTTCACTATCAAAAATAACTCAAAAGGTTTTCTGTTGCTATCCATCACATTTTTTAAACCCGCCCAAAACAAAGAAAATATGGACACGGTTGCACAAATAAAGTAACTTTGAATCACATGGCTGAGCCAGCGACCGTGATAAATAACTGACTGATGCCTTATTCTACAAGGAATTGTGCCTGAGGCAAGAAGCTTGGCAGAATTCCCACGCTGCGAGCAGGACTGGTTTTTCAAGTCAGGTTCTCATCTTTACTAATTGACACAACATACTGTTGTTTATGAATTAATTTTTTAGCATCACAATCTCAACCAGCAATGAGGGCCTTTATGAGCTAGCCGTAAATATCTTGCATCTCATTAACTATTCCCAAACACATACTTACTGCAGCAAACAAATTAGGCATTCAATTATTTAACACAAGATAAAGGAAAGGATGTGGGGATCAAACATGCTGCCAGCATAGACCATTAAGAGTGAATGTGAACAATAAAATGCATTAAGTAGAAGTATTCATTTTAGCCTGATTTGAATATGTAAATATAATTTTTCTGTTCAATATGTCTCTTTCTTCATTCATGTGTGGGTTGTGTGATGGCTTCCTGCAAAGAAGTTCTTTCCTCGATTGGATGTTTGGTACTTTCCTCTAGTTTAGATTGCTTGCATGACAAAGGGGTGGGAGTGTGGAGGGGTCACAAGAAAACGTATTCAGCAAAATATCATGTTCCAGCTACTTTGATAAAATGTACCAACTCAGAAGATAAAGCTTCTTTTCCATTACTTTTTATTTTAAGTAACCCTTAAGGATATTTTTTCATCTCTATAAATAAACCACAAAAGCCCTTACCCTGTCCAGATTTTTGAAATCCGTTGAAAGTAAAGAGAGTTGATTCCACAGTTTTCTTTTACAAATGACTGCTGCAAAGACGTCTCTAGTCAGGAACCACTAGGGATACGGCCAGCTGGGTTCTTTGCTGAGCTTGCTAAGATGTCTATGTTTCAAAAGCATTCCCTTCTGCTTTGGGCCTCTTACATGTACATTGTTTAGAAGTTTCCGAATGTTATTCCACCTCTTGCAGCTGCAGAAGAAGTGATGGGACATGTCATTTTTGTGGGTTTCTTCTGATGCAGTCTTGCAGCAAGAATCTCTCACCCATGGGTATAGTGAGATGGAAATGGTCCTCGGAGGAATTAATTGTTCCACACTGGATGAAAATACCGATATCTCTCATCAATCACTGCTTAGTTTTATTGAAATAAATGGGCCTGAATGCTTGCATCCCATCCAGGCCCATATTCATTAAGGGTTTGCATCACCCTTGCACCATGTAAGGGGGCGCAATGGTGACGTAAAACCTAAGTGAAATTATCAAGCCATGCAAGGTCACCTAAATCTAGAGTAGCGCAAGGCAGCACAAATCACTGCCTTGTGTTTCTCTGCAGCACACGTAGAAAGAGGAAAATGCCTCTCATGATTGTTTTTTTTTTGCAGGGAGGTGTCCCATCCTGCAAAAAAACAATCCTGTCTACAACGCAGGCACCCTGCAACATGCAAAAAACGAGGAGAAATTAAGATATTTCTCCTTGTTACACCTCTCCTGGTGAGGCATATCTTTTTGGTGCATTCCCAGGTTTACAAGTCCTTGTAAATCTGGGAATGCGCCAAAAACCATGGGAGATGTGTGGGAACACCCACAGCAATGCCCATAGAACACCTCCCTTGTGCAGAGTAAGGCAACACAGCAATTTGCACTGCATTGCCTTACTCCAGATTTTTGAAGCCATTCAAAGCCACCCAAAGTGGTTTTGCGTGGCTTCATAAATCTGACTTAGAGGTGTATGTCACACATGTACCATGTTGCATGGTGCAAGCATGGCGCAAAGCTCCCATAAATATGCCTCTAAGTGCTTAAGATATCTTTCTGATTTTATGTTGTCTAAATACAGATAAACAAAATGCATACAAACCAAAAAGCAAACATCACTGAAGAAAAGTTGGATACATATTTGAAAATCAAACAATACAAAGACACAAAACAGTAAGTAAAATTTAAAAATTGCGAACAAATAATTACCTCACATTTTCTCTTTAACAGCAAAATAGAACATTTATAAAAAATAAAACTAAATTAAATATTTGCCACGTAAAACCAAAAGTAACATTTTTGTTTTCCAACAATTCAAAACCAACACCTGTGGCCAAAACCGAACACAGTCATTGCTCTTCCATCAAGATCCTGTTTGGCGTCACCGCCGATTCTTGCTGGTGCTTTGCGGTGGCTGTCACTGTGGGTTGTGAATACTGTAGGTGAAGTGCGGGTCTCACAGTGCCGGTGGTCGCTGGCAGTCGCTGTAGCATCAAGAGTCGGGTTCAATGGAACTTTGTGTATGAGCTCGGCAGGGGAGGCAAGATCTTGGCATAAACGTGGTCAGGAAGAGCCCAGAACTACAGGATTTCTCCTTTTCTTCTAGAAGGAGCTCAACTGATGCTGCACCAAGGGTCCAGGACCTGTGAGTTACCTCTTGGGGATCAAGAACTCACTCAAGTAGAAGCCAGCAGGACTCAGGCAGGTCCAGTTTCAGGTCCAGGCAGATCCAGTGCTGCAGGGCAGCGGGGCAATTGCACAGAGGCCTCAGGAGCTTGTGGTGTCCCTGTAGCTTAGAATAAGAGTCACTTTAGCCTGGGATGAAGGGTGAAGGTGCAGTATTCCTTCTCAGGCAGCAGGGCAGGCCTCAAGCAGCAGGGCTGTCTTTTTGCACAGGGTCTCCTTTTTATACCTGGTGGCCACTTTGAGGGGAAGAAACCTCTGAAGCCTTCCCTCTACAGACATGTTTGGAATGTCTTGCCTCCCTGCCCTGATCCCAGTCTGTTTGCAGGCACATTAGGCTAGTGTAAAGTCCGTTGTGTGTGAAGTTAGGCAATGTCTCTGAAATGCAACTGCGGCAGGTGACAGCTCATTCCCTCTCATCAAATCAGGATGGCCCATCTTGCCAACACCCAGCTCCTCTATTGTGTGGCTGTCAAGGAGAAATACACAAAGGCCAACTGATAACTACACTTAGTCATGTGACCAAGAAAACAAGCTGCAGGTAGCAAAAGGCTAGGACAAAGAAATGCCAACTTCATAAAGGTTATAGAAGAAAGGAACCTGACCGTCAAATTGTGTGCCGCTATATATTAAAGAGGAGAAAAGCAAAGACTATACAATTCATATGCTTTCTGTGTATCAATCACATATATTCATCAACCTTTTTATGTGCATTTGATAAAAACATTAAATACATGTCTGAGTTAGATGCATTACAGATACATAACACATAAAAAACATAAAAAAGTTTGAGTGCAAATAATGTGAACATATACAACATTAAATGAAAAACAATTACAAAATTTCAAAGAATTACACCAGCAATATACTGATATGCGTTATTTGTGATTTAGCAATTCCTCAAAGCCATATCTTTAAGCAAAATATAAGGAACTACAGCCACACGGGAAAGGGAAAGTACTACTCTGTGGGGCTCAATAAACATCATACGCCCTCTCCAGAAATACAAATTTTTCAAAATGCCCTTTGTGGCAAAAATGTGGAAGTTGCCGACGCGTTTCCAATCCCTAGGATTAATCGCGGGATTTTCATCAGGGCTAAAGGCACGGTGTAACCTATAAGTGAAATTAAAAATACCTAAGAGTGTGCCCAACCTTAACTCTATATTATGTTATTTTACCACTACCAATAAAACTAAAAGTACCTGAAAGTGAGAATATTTACTTCACTTGTTGTGCTGGAGGTCAGGTGTCAATTGTATCAAATTTTCTTTAAGTTCCAGGACCTAAAACAACCAGGACATTCTGCATCAGTAATACTGGTTTTGTTACTTTGTATTCCCTATAGATTGATGGATAAATTCTGAAACTTACGGTTAAATCCGCATGGGATACCGGAATGGTTTGTTTTACTGTCACTCAGGATTGAAAGTGATTCAATAAAGTTTTGAACATCGAGTGAATTTTCACGCTAACTGCAAGGAAGGAGAAGCAAGTGGGCAGTTGTTTATTATTACATCTCTTATTTATATCTCACCAAATAAATTAAAAGAAAATGAATGGCAACCCAAATGAACTTACTTGTCGATATGTGCACTCATTGCCATTGTTAATTTGGGACAGCGTGTTACAACAGTGCGCGCCGTGTTTCTGTAACGAAAACACATCGAAGTTACCACGCGCGTGCATAACGTTATAAGGCGTGGCACCAAACGGTTCGTTTAAAAGAAAAAAGGAGCTGCTAACTTACTTAAGAGTCTTCTCTACGATGCTCAGAACGATCCTCCCACCAGGAAATTAAGTCGGGAATGGTTGTTAGCGTGAGATCGAATCTATATCCTGTTAAACAGGAAATATTAGACATTCCTCTTGAGAGGGATTATGGGAAAAAGAATTTGCCTGGACAGTGTTGTTATGTATTAAACCACCACCGAGAGGTGGAGATGTTGAAATATTATTGCGGAAAAAAGAGACATACCTCATCATAAAATATAACTGTGTGGCAGACGGTTTAAATGAGATGGCAGAACTTTATCAAGTTTTGCGCTGAGTCCTCTGCTAAAGAACATAAACCGTAGATTTAAGAAACACACTTATTGTTACCATAATGGTTTGTAAAGTGCCCCGATGGATCCATAAACATTTAATACATCCTGTTGCTGTTAGCAACTACAACTCCCATAATCCCTCTCAAGAGGAATGTCTAATATTTTCTGTTTAACAGGATATAGATTCGATCTCACGCTAACAACCATTCCCGACTTAATTTCCTGGCGGGAGGATCGTTCTGAACATCGTAGAGAAGACTCTTAAGTAAGTTAGCAGCTCCCTTTTTCTTTTAAATGAACCGTTTGGTGCCACGCCTTATAACGTTATGCACGCGCGTGGTAACTTCGATGTGTTTTCGTTACAGAAACACGGCGCGCGCTGTTGTAACACGCTGTCCCAAATTAACAATGGCAAAGAGTGCACATATCGACAAGTAAGTGCATTTGGGTTGCCGTTCATTTTCTTTTAATTTATTTGGCGAGATACAAATAAGAGATGTAATAATAAACAACTGCCCACTTGCTTCTCCTTCCTTGCAGTTAGCGTGAAAATTCACTCGATGTTCAAAACTTTATTGAATCACTTTCAATCCTGAGTGACAGTAAAACAAACCATTCCGGTCATCCCATGCGGATTTAACCGTAAGTTTCAGAATTTATCCATCAATCTATAGGGAATACAAAGTAACAAAACCAGTATTACTGATGCAGAATGTCCTGGTTGTTTTAGGTCCTGGAACTTAAAGAAAATTTGATACAATTGACACCTGACCTCCAGCACAACAAGTAAAGTAAATATTCTCACTTTCAGGTACTTTTAGTTTTATAGGTAGTGGTAAAATAACATAATATAGAGTTAAGGTTGGGCACACTCTTAGGTATTTTTAATTTCACTTATAGGTTACACCGTGCCTTTAGCCCTGATGAAAATCCCGCGATTAATCCTAGGGATTGAAAACGCGTCGGCAAAATTCGTATTTCTGGAGAGGGCGTATGATGTTTATTGAGCCCCACAGAGTAGTACTTTCCCTTTCCCGTGTGGCTGTAGTTCCTTATATTTTGCTTAAAGATATGGCTTTGAGGAATTGCTAAATCACAAATAACGCATATCAGTGTATTGCTGGTGTAATTCTTTGAAATTTTGTAATTGTTTTTCATTTAATGTTGTATATGTTCACATTATTTGCACTCAAACATTTTTATGTTTTTCATGTGTTATGTATCTGTAATGCATCTAACTCAGACATGTATTTAATGTTTTTAGCACATGCACATAAAAAGGATGATGAATATATGTGATTGATACACAGAAAGCATATGAATTGTATAGTCTTTGCTTTTCTCCGCTTTAATAAATAGCGGCACACAATTTGACGGTCAGGTTCCTTTCTTCTATAACTTGTATAATATGTCCATACCTGGCGTCTCCTGGACGAAAACCCCTTTTTCTAACTTCATAAAGGTGGCATTTTCAGAATTGTGACTTAAAATCTGACTTTACCATTAAAGAGGGTTTTGAATTACAACCCTCAGACGTGAAACATGAAATTCCTACCTGCTCCCAAACAAAAGTTATCACTTATTAAATGCAATAAGATAACCCAATGTTATCCTATGGGAGAGGTAGGACTTGCAGTAGTGAAAAATTAATTTCTGAGTTTTGACTACCAGGACATGTAAAACTTATAGTACATGTCCAACTTTTTAAATAAAATGTACCCTGCCCAATGGGCTGGTTGTGCCCTACCCTTGGGTTCACTTATATGTAATTAAAAAGAAGGTTTAGGCATGGCAAAAGGTTTATTTTTAAAAAGAACAATTGATGGACAGAATGCTGAACAAGGTTAAACACTCACCCCCGGTACAAGGGTATGCCCATGCGTGGGTCCCTTCCTCGCTGTGGCACTGGATTCAAGCTAGCCTAGCTGATGAGGGTTGATACCCCGAAACCGGTCCCAGGATGCTTGGATATTGTTCCCATGGGGAGCATGGTGAAGAATGATTTGCATATGGCTGGGTCCAAATTGGGGTGGCAAGGTGAGCAAAAGAACGATGGATTTAACCCAGATTTCTTGACTGGGGGTGAGTGTTTAGAAACACAGGCTGCAACGGCAGGACTAAGGCAGGTTTTAGAGGGCTACTTAAGTGGGTGACACAATAAATGCTGTAGGCTCACTAGTAGCATTTAATTTACCAACCCTGGGTAAATGGTATACCACTTTACTAAGGACTTACAAGTAAATTAAATATGCCAATTGGGTGTAGGGCAATTTTACCATGTGTAAGGGAGTGAGTACATGCACTAATTAGCAGTGGTAAAGTGTGCAGAGTCCTAAAGCCAACAAAACAAATTCAGCAGAACAGGAGTGAAGGCAAAAGTTTTAGCGAAGACCCTGCAGAGAAGGCCAGGTCCATAATTGCCCAACTCCAGCTTAAAGTCAGGATAGACTAATCAAAACCTTGATGAGCTTCCCTGCTTTGGCGATAGAACATGGACAAGGGGCCTGTTCTGTAGCAACAGTTGTCAGTTTTATGCCCTCTAAACTCAGTTGGATCCCTTTATATACACTCTTTTAAGCCACTGGATTGACCCATTAACTCTTTTCTTGTGTTCTCCATCTGTGAAACTCCTAACCTTAATTTGCTCACAGATGCACCCCAATAGGCAGACAGTAACACCATGGCCAACATAGTGATGTGGCCCATTCCACACCTTGGATCAGACCCCTGCCCCAACCCAAAGAAAACTCTGCCTATATGGACAGCAAGCCACAGAGGCCATTGACAGCTACCAGTGTCAAGAGCTATGCCTCAGGCCTTCCATGATTCCCTGACCTCTGAGGGTGACAGCCCTGGGTTTTAGGCACCCTGCTTCCATTCTATATTCTTCCAGTCCCGGGGTGGTATCCTGAGACTGGCTCTTCAGCTGAGGATCAATACCCTGAGGCTGAACAGGTGACAGGGGTGAATCCTTCCTCCATTTGTGCCTCAATACCCTCCAGAAAACTGAGCTTTCAGATTGCCCCGGTTGGCTGCCCTTTCCAGCTCTCTGCACACTGCCAGTATTTCAGTACATAGAATGCAGTCAATGGGCATCTGGGACTACCTACCGCTGTGAAGCTCCCACCAGTGGATGGTCTATAGGTACAGACCAGGTCCCCTTGCTTGTGCCCCAGCTGGGAGCTATCAAAGTATCGAGGTTGGGCATGGGGCACCCTGGGATGCCGCTCAACAGAATCTCCCCTCTTTTTCTTAGAAGGGGAAAGGGTACCCTTCCCCCACACTATTCTGGGACCTGTCTGGGTCACTGTGTACTGCCCCCTCACTCTGTTGGGGGAAACCTGAACCACCCTCCTCAGGATCACTCCAAATACCTTCCCAGACACGATGATACTAACCCAGAGGTCTACCTCCTTTGAAAGCTCCCTGGGGTCAGTGAGCGTGCAGTCAACCAGGTGTTGGCACACGTCTGTGAAATGGTTACTGAGCATATGCTCTCTCATTATTAGATAATATAGCCCCTCATAACTTCTCACTTGGCTGCCCTTAAACCAACCATTGAGTGCATAAAGAAAAAATCCAGCAAATCTACCCTAGACTGGTCAGTCAGTTTGTGGCTATCCCTAAACCTTAAGTGATATGCCTCTGGGGTGAGACTAAACTTAGTTATAAAAGCTGCTTTCATGGGGGTGTAGGGAGTGTAGTCTGCAACCTCTAAAGCCAACACGATATCCCTCACTGTAGCTGGCATGTGCCTCCACAGACTGTCCCCCCCAAACCCCTCTGGGACCCTATGTATTCTAAGAGCTATCTCATAGGCTGTAAACCACCTATCAATATCATTCTCTACTTTAAGGCTAGGCACCAGGTCTTTGGGTATGTTGACTCCTTGATCTCAATTGGACACTGTGCTGTTGCTGTCAGCATTTCTGCTAGAATCTGACAGCTGTTTTGCCTTCGTGTCCAGCTCCTTTTAATGCAGTTCATGAGCCCACAACATTCTTTTTTCTGCCAAGGCTGTTTTGGCCTCAACTGTCTCCTTCACTAAGGCTGTTTCTGCCTCAGATTTTGTCTCTTCTGCAGCGAGTCTGGCTAGCTGCTGCTTCCTATCCCTCCCAGCCTGTCTATTTTTCTACTTTTCAGGAGACAGGGCGAATACACTGCTTCCTGTACTGGACCCAGTAGGGGACTCCATCTCTGTGGGCCCATTTCTATCCCCTGGAGCCATTGCCAAATCAATTCCCTCTTCTCATCATCCTTCTCAGAACCATCACCCTCTTGGACCCCTGTTGAAGTCTTCCACCAGCATGTTACCTCAAAATCATATAGGGCATCCCAAAGGTCCTGTTTAGTAGACCTCTTCTTCATGGCCAGGTCCCTCTCCTTGCAAAACTTCTTCAGCTTAGCTTTGCTGAAGTCACCAGTCTGGACCAGCTCCATCATATTGTAGCCTGATTGGCAGTTGGGATCCATTTCCATTCAGGTAAGGTATCACAGATGCAGCAACAAAAAAGTACCAAGTGATCGAAGGTGAGGCAGTAATTCAATATAGAAAAAATTACCAATTTGAGAGAAAAAAAGGAGAGTTTAAAAGGAATCAAATTTGATGTCAATTTACTCACTGGGATTTTTGTGTTACAAAAAAATCAATTTATGCCACTGCATAAACAGAATTCTGAATCCCATCACTGAGCACCAATGTGAGAAATTGAGTTGTGGGTTGAGGGGGAGTGTGAGCCCTTCACAAGCAGCAAGCACAATTCTTGTCATGTTGAACCACAAAAGTCGGGGGAGGGTGAGCTCTTCTCAAGCAAGAAGCACAATTCTTGTCAGGTTGAACCACAAAAGTCGCTAATTTACCTGTGATAAAATACTCTGGTAGCGTGGAACAAAAGCAGTCAGGCTTAACTTAGAGGCAATGTGTAAAGTATTTATGCAGCTCTCAAACAGCAATAGTGAAAACACAACACAAGAAAAATCCCACAACAATTTAGGAAAATTGAGTAATATTTAGCCTATAATTTGACACCACAGCTACAAAAATTAAATCGGTAAAACTAGAGACATGCAGTTTTAAAGGTTTCAGGTAAAAAAAATAAAAAAGGAAGGTTGAGGCCTGGCAAATGGCAGCTTGAAACTGAACACACAGGTTGCAATGGAAAGCCTGAGATAGGATTTAAAGCACAATAAGAGCTGCAGGCCCACTAGTAGCATTTAATTTACCAGCCCTGTGTATGTAGTATACCACTTTATTAGAGATTTACAAATACATTATATATGCCACTTGGGTGTAAGGCAATGTTGCCATGTTTACATGAGTGAGCATAATCACTGTACCATGGTTAGCAGTGGTAAAGTGTGCAGTCTTCTAAAGCCAACAAAACAAATTCAGCAAAACAGGAGGAGTGAATGAAAAACATTTGGGGTGACCCTTCAGAGAGGGCCAGGTCAAACAAAAACATAATTTTATTCTCTCTCATGATATCTATTTCTTTCCTGTTCTTGTTTCCATCCTTCTGTTTCCTTGTAATGGCTCTTTGGAAGATGTTGGCCCTGCCCCCTCCTTGTCCGCTTCCTCTTCTGCTTTTCTTGCCCTCTCTAGTTTCTTTACAGTTGTCCGTCATGGTGGAGCAAACAGAATGCGTCTAAAAAGGTGGTACTGTGTATTTGTCCTCCCCTGCCACATTACCGAATGCCAGTCTAAGCTCACATCTGAGCTTGTTTCCCTTAATAGTTGTTCTTGTTGATGCTGTGCAGATGTAGTTTGTGCTGCTTTCTCTAAACCATCATATGTCTTACTAAAGGTTAGTACCCAAACCTGTCCTGTAGATAATCATCTCTGTCCCTAATGAACTTCCTCTTTTTCTTTTATTAATGTCTTGTTTATACTTGTCCAAGAAATTCTCTAAGTCCTTCATCCTGGTTTAATACTGCTCAATCTCAATTAGACCTATGATCTCATCTTTCATTTCCTTAAGGTTACTTTGCATCCTGTCCAAATCCAGTTTGGCATACTTAATGAGCAGTTCCATAATTTTAGCACAGGAGGCCCATTCCTCCAATAATCCATACCATACCATACCAAGACATTTATAAAGCGCTCGGCTACCACCAACGGCGGTGTCCCGGCGCTACACAGAGACAAAGGAAGATAAAGAGAGGAAAGGCAGGCTAAGGGAGATCAAAAAGCCAGGTTTTCAGAGCACTCCTAAAAGTGGTTTCAGATTCTGCTTTGCGCAGGTAGAGCGGCATCGGGTCCGGGTTGCTGTGGCCCCCCTCCCCAAGCCATTAAAAGCCCTGTGGCAGCCCACCCCTGGGGCCAAAATATGACTAAAAGAGGAGGGGTCAAGCCCCAAACCTCTAGTGGCCCTGGGGACCCATCCCCCCAGGGGTGGATTACTTTAAGAAAGGGGAGGGGGGTATGCTGCCCCCTACCCAGAGCCTATAAAGGCCACAGGGAGCCCACCCCGGGGCAAAAAATATTGAAAATGGGGAGGGGCCGCGTGGCCCACCTCCCCAAGCCTCAAAATGCCCAGGGATCCCATTCCAGGGGCCAAAATTACTGTAAATAGGAAGAAGGGCCATGAGGCCCCCTCCCTGAGCGATTAATGGCCCCATCCTCCGGGGCCGGCTTAGTTGCTATGGCCTGGGAAGCCCACCCCGGGACAAAGCGTTTCCATGCCCACACCGGCTAGGCAGGGAAACTTCTGTTGCTCTCGCTTGGCAGGAACGTTTTTTATTTTCCTGCCAAGCGGGAGCAAACAAAGTCCTCTCCCAGTGAGCGGGAGCTTTAAAAATGCTACTGTCCACTGGGAGCAGACTTTTGATTTGTTTCCCTGCCCACATTGAAGCGGGCAGAGAAACAGATCAAAATATTGCACCCTCTTGGGGAAAGCAATGCTGGCTCCTGTTGCGTGCAGGGGGCCATATGAGTCCGCAGGGACCTCACGCCTCCTCTCGCGGCCTGACTTTATGATGGGTGTCCTGGGTAGGCACCTTAGTTAGCCCCGGGGATGGGGTACCCGGGGCCGATATCAGCTTGGAGAGGGGCAGCACAGCTCCCCTCCCCTTTATTTTTAGAATTGGAGGCACAGCCCTCCTCCCCTTTAATAAAAAAACAAATGGCCCTGGAGTATGGAGTCCCCATATCTTACAGGACTTGGTGACAGGGGGCTGCGTGGCCCCCTCCCCTTTTAACTTATATATATGGCCCTAGGGATGGGGTCCCCAGGGCCTAATAAGGCTCGGAGAGGGGGGCCTCACAGACCCCTTTCCCTTTAATAAAAAAAAAACTTGTGACTTATATGTACGGCCCTGGGGGATGGGGTTCCAGGGCCTAAAAAGACTTGGTGAGGGGGGTCACATGGCCCCCCTCCCAGCTTATATATGGCACTGGGGAATAGGGCCACCAGGGCCTAAAGAGACTCAGGAGGGGGGCCACATGGCCCCTCTCCCCTTTAATAAAAAAAGGCCCTGGGGATGGGGTCCCCAGGGCAAAAAAAGGCTCAAGGAGGGGGCCATGCAGCCCTCTTCCCGTTTATAAAAAAGGGCCGGGGATGATGGGGTCCCCAAGGCCTAATAATGCTAGGGAAGGGGGGCCTCATGAACCCCCTCCCCTTTAATAAAAAAAAAACGCCATATGGGATAGGGTCCCTAGGGCCTAAGAAGGCTTGGGCAGGGGGGCTGCTTGCCCCCTCCCCTTTAAAAACCATAAGGCCATGTGGCCATCCCCCCGTCATGCACAGCAGGGGGTTGGCTTTACACATGATAATAAATTATTACTTTACATTAAAAAAAACCTAGGAAATTCACTGAAAAAACAACGGTTAAAGTAATGTTTTTTTATAAAACTTAAAAATTCACTGACAAAATCAAAGGCTAAAGTAACGTTATAGTTAGGTGTGATAAAAAGATCTCATTTTGTTTGGGAAAAAACCTTAGAAAATCACAAACAAAACCAAAGGTGAAAGTAACACTGTAGTTAGGTGTGATAAAAAGATCTCATTTTGTTAAAAAAACACCTTAGAAATTCCCT
Source organism: Calotriton arnoldi (assembly GCA_963921515.1). Classification (NCBI taxonomy): domain Eukaryota; kingdom Metazoa; phylum Chordata; class Amphibia; order Caudata; family Salamandridae; genus Calotriton; species Calotriton arnoldi. The sequence continues at coordinate 1,594,146 of CAWUFW010001024.1, read as the reverse complement.
GATAAAAACAAAGGTTAAAGTAACGGTATACTTAGGAGAATTTGTCAGTGACAACATTAATGGTTTGAACTAAAAAAAAACACAGAAATTCACCAGTTATATTTAGCAGAGCTAACTATAACTTGCACTCCCACCATGCACTGCTATTGACCTCACATATTACATCACTCATTACATGTTTTATGACATCATTTATGTTATCACTGATTACATCTCAATCAATCAATCAATCAAACATTTATAAAGTGTGGCAGCTCACCCATGACACAAATGCAGGCTCAAACATATCTTTTTATCGCACCTAATTATAACGTTATTTTAACCTTTGTTTTTGTCAGTGAATATATATATATTACCCAGTGGCAGAAGCCACAGGGTAGTTATAAACCATCCATGTTTACAATCGAAAACCATTCTTTGGTTTGCTTTCAACTTTGTTGCCATTTGAATAATATTCACAAAACTTTCCAAAAGAAAAGTTCATCTACGTCAGCTCTTTCCTGGAAAGTTTTGGGGTGATCCATCAAGCGGGGGCTGAGTGTAAGAGGGCATCCCAATACATGTTTTCCCCATTCATTTTTCCATGTAAGAAATTAGACACAACTACAACGGAAATAGCTGAACAGAATTTCACCAAATTTGTCAGAAATCCCCCTTCAACAGGCCTATGGGGGCAGGGTATCCTTACCCTGCCCCCCATATTTTTCTATCTTTTTTAACAGGACAGGGGAATATTTTGACCTGTTGGATCTGTTAGATCTGCGGATCCTTGGGGAATGGCGTAACATCAGCAAGTACATGCCCACTTTTCATGGCAAATTTGAATTGAGGTGATGCCTATTGTGCAAATTCGATACATAAAATGTTCACCTTTATAACATATGCATTCATTGCAATTGTTCCTTCATTTAGAAAATATGCAATGACACCCAACTCAGTCTATACCGCACAGACAAAACTCCATGTACCCTGATCAAGCTCAATGCCTGCATGACTGTAATCGCTCACTGGATGAAGACCAACGGTCTAAAACTGGACACTTAAAATTTGAAATCTTGATCTTTGGGAGGACCTCTTCACCCTGGGACTCCACCTGTCGGCTAACAGAGCTAGGACTGACACCCACTCCCACCATCTACGCCAAGAACCTCTGGATCATTATCAACAGCAAACTCGACATGACCGCCCAAGTCGATGCCGTGAACGCCTCATGCTTCCCTACACTGATGATGTTGAGAATGATTTTAAAAACTTACCAGAAGTCTGCAGATGATTCAGAACTCGCTGGCCAGAATATCACTTAACCTTCTATGCTGCACTCACATCACACCACACCTGAAGGAGCTCCACTGGTTCCCCATATACAAATGAGCACAATTCAAACTCCTCACACTTTAAAGGCACTACATAACACTCCCTTAGCAATCCTCAACAATCGTATAGGCTTTCACATACCTTCCAGACATCTCTGCTGGACCTGAATACTACTTGTACACATCCTATGCAAACATAAAATGAGATCTGTAGGCCAAGCCTTCTCCAACATCAGTCCAAAAGTGTGAAACAACCTGCCACTGCACAAAAGAACCTGCTCCTTACTTCTTGATTTCCACAAGAATCTGAAAATCTACCTTTTTGGGACATCCCACTAGCTGCTAGGTTTAGCTAGGCTCACACCTGCTCAACCCTAGGATACCATCCCGGGTGATGGTGCGCTCTACAAATCTGCATAACATAACATAAACATGCGTTATGTACGCATGCTTATTTTAAAACTTCTTTTTGGTACGTGTCTAGTTTCTATCAGTAACACAGTTTCTTGATTGGCCACTGTTGTATACAACAATCTACATCATCACTCCAGCCCCTGCAGATGTGACTATCATTTTAATGGCAAGATGTGAGTAGGGCCTCAAATTTGTTTTAAATTTTTTTTAAAAAAATATATAAAAGTCATTATAGGCAACTTCCAGCCCAGCTCAACGTGAAGGGCCCGCGGAGTGGGGGGTCCATCAGACCTCGGGAGGCTTTCCCTGCTTGGCCACATTCAGTAGCTCTGACTGGGCCCCCCAGCGGGCCCTGGGTTGGAAGCCTCTATCCTGGGCTCCGTCCTCCAATCTGCTGCATGGCCAAGACCCCGGGATGAGTTCCTGTGGGACTGGGGGAGGCCTCCCCTGTGTGACCAGGTTCAGAAGCTCTGACCGGGCCCCACTAGGACCAGGGGTGGGTGCCCCCGCTCTGGGCTATGTCCTCCCTCTGGCCGGACCATGAAGTGCCCGGGACGGAGAGTCATCAGGCCCGGGGAGGCTCCCCCTGCTTGGCAGGGTTCAGAAGCTCTGACCAGGCCCCCAGCCAGCCCCGGGGTGGGAGCCTCAGTCCTGGGCACCATCACCTAGCTGGCCATATTGCAAAGGGCCTGGGACGGGGGTCCATCGGGCCCAAGGAGGCTTCTCCTGTGTGGCTGTGTTCAGGAGCTCTGACCAGGCCCTCTGACCTAGGCCCAGGGTGGGAGCCCACATCCTGGGCTCCGTCCTCTAGACTGCCACACCGCCAGGGGCCTGGGTTGGGTTCCATTGGCCCCGGGGAGGCTTCCCCTGCTTGGCCGGGTTCAGAAGCTCTCACTGGTGCCCCAGAAGGCCCTTTGGGTTGGGGCACCCCATCCTGGGCTCCGTCACCTAACCACACTGCATAGCAAAGTGCCCGGGATGGGGTCCCATGGGCCCAGGGAGCCCCGTCCTGGGCTCCGTCCTCAGGCCTGCCGTGTGGTAAAGCACACAGGATGGAGTCCTGTGAGCCCGGGGAGGCCTCCCCTTTGCGGCTGGGTGCAGGAGCTCTGACCGGGACCTGTGGCCCCGCTGGGCATCTGGGCGGGTGCTTCAGCCCTGGGCTCCATTCTCCACCCTGCTGCATCGCCAAAGGCCCGGAACAGGGGTTCATTGGGCATGGGGAGACTTTCCCTGCTTGGCTGGGGTCAAAAGATCTGATTGGGGCCCGGTGGGCCCTGGAGTGGGGGGGGCCTCATCCTCAAGCCCGCCGTGTGGCAAAGTGCATGGGATTTGGTCCCATGGGCCTGAGGTGGCCTACCCTATGCAGCCGAATGCAGGAGCTCCGACCAGGCTAAGGGGCACTACCGGGCCCCTGTGCGGGAACTCCTGCCCTGGGCTCCGTCTTCTGGCCTGCCGCACCGACAAGTGCCCAGGACTGGGGTCCATCAGGCCTGGGGAGGCTTCCCCTACTTGGCCGGGTTCAAAAGCTCTGACTGGGGCCCTGGGGTTGGGGCCTGCATCCTGGTCTCCGCCCTCAGGCCCGCTGCATGGCAAACTGCCTAGGACGGGGTCCCGTGGGCCCAGGGGAGGCCTCCCCTGTGTAGTCGGATCCAGGAGCTCTGACAGGGCCCTTGGGTGGGCACTCCCACCCTGGACTCCATCCTTCGGTCTGCAGCACTGTCAAGGGCCCAGGACGTGTGTCCATCGGGCCAAGTAAGGCCTCCCTTGCTTCACCAGCATGTTAAGGTACCTGTGGGTCGGAGCTCCTTCAGGCCCCCTCTTACATTCCTGTGCCTGAGGCTCATCTGGCTGTCCCTTCTGTCACTCCGTGCGTACAGATTACAAGAAAGGGGAGTAGCCTTCCTCTGGATTATTAGGGACAGGGTACTCCGGATTCCCGTGTGGTCCAGCGGTTCTCAGCCAGATGCTGCAAGGGCCCGGGCCGGCCTTCCCAGTCCCCCAGGGGCCCGGTCCATGCCTGCCTCCCAGCCTGCCTGATGGGCCTTTCCTCCGAGCCTGCCAGCCTCGGGAGCAGGCAGGGATGTGAAGCCGACATCCATGCGCAGGGCAGCCTGCCCGGGGAGGGTCCAGCCAGTGCTATAGACCCTGAATGATTGAGCATGCTTGGGCCATTTATGGATGGACTGCTTGGCTAGTTTTGGCTATTTTTTCAAGCAAAGTGCTTCCACCCCACCAGGGACAGTCTGACTCGAGGGCCTGCCGTTTGCGGAGGCCTTTCCCCTACCCAGCAGAGTGAAGTCCTAGCTGCCTTGGCTGCTTGTGCCCTCCCAGAGGTCCAACCAGAGTGGAAGATGTCGGGTGGTGCCAGGTCCCAGATGCCACCTGGCAGTACAATTCCCCGCATGCCACACTGTCCCCCTCTTCCATCCAGCACATTTCTACAATTGTTCAGAACGACCATTCCATGAGGTGTCCCTGCCACCCAGGCCAACACCCCTGTGTCTCACTCAGGCTGTACTGCTGCCCGCCTCTCACCTTCTGTGAAGATGGCAGGGTCCACCGGTGCCCATGTGACCGCAACTGTCCCCCCAGAAAGCCCCCCAGGTGGGTGGGCTTCACCAGCAGGCTCTCAAGGGGTGCAAAGGTCAGTCCGGGATGGGCATGCAGCTCCCAACCCTGACCAGCAGGTGTGGCTACCTGGTTGATCCTGCCAGTAGCATATGCTTGTCTCAAAGATTAAGCCATTCATGTGTAAGTACACACGGCCGGTACAGTGAAACTGCGAATTGCTCATTAAATCAGTTATGGTCACTCCATCTGTTTCTTGGATAACTGTGGTATTTTTCTAGAGCTAATACATGCTGACAAGTGCTGACCTCCCAGTATGCATGCATTTATCAGACCAAGACCAATCCAGACTCGCCTGGCCACTTAGGCGACTCTAGATAACCTCGGGCCAATCGCACTTCCCTGTGACGGCAACAATACATTCTGATGTCTGCTCTATCAACTTTTGATTGTACTTTCTGTGGCTACCATGGGGACCAAGGGCAACGGGGAATCAGGGTTCGATTCTGGAGAGAGAGCCTGAGAAACAGCAGCCACATCCAAGGAAGGCCATTATAATATAATGGGGTAACCCAAGGAAATGTGCTTGGACCTGGGTATTGATTGGTATAGAAAACAGTTGGTCCTAGACTAACTTATCATACACTTAAGTTGTACTGAATTTAAAAATTCGAAAGACACACCAAAAATGCAATTGATTTGCATATATTCATGAGTTCAAACAGAATTTCTTCAACATGTATACATATATTCGCGCACTCTCGAAAAATGTGATGGCACCCATGCAGTTTCAGCAAAAAGGACTGTTTTATTTCTATTCATTAGGTAAATAAATTGCCATGTTCAAAAGTGAGATGAGAGGTTGCTCCAAAGAGGGGAGGTGGGGGAAAAAGGGTTTGTGCTCATGTGTAGGACAGATAGGACAAGGAAATGAAGGATTCAAAACACATTCAAGGGAGAATCAATTACAGTTGTTATACAGCATGGAGAAGCTGGCTTTTTTTTACAAGAAGGCCAGTTTACATAAGGGCCTGCCCCTTACATATTGTTCAAGTTGTTATTTATAATTCTTTCAAACAAGGTGCACAGAGAGACATCATCTGTGGATTAGGCAGGGTAGGGGTGGTATCGGGTACAGGCCCACTGGGGAGAATGACAACGTTTTGACCCTGGTGCAAAGAGGGTAAGTTACATCCTCAGCAAGCGGGTCTTCCTCAGGACAAGGGAGAGAGGGGGGCAACCTAAATATAGGTGTATAACTGTTGACTACTCCGCAACCTTTGTGCAGACTACCCACCATTTGGGGGCAGTAACTGGACTATCCCTGCTGACAACTATATTTTTGCATTTGTCACCCCAAGTGGGACGGGTATGCCCAGACGTGGGTCCAGTGCTTTCCATGCCACTGGAGTCAAGCTATCCTGGCTGATGAGGGCTGAAAGCCCGAAAACGGTCCTAGGATGCTTGTTTCCAGTCCACGGAGGACCTGGCCTGGCAGTTCGGGCTGGACTGTTCCCATTGGGTGCAGGGTCAAGACTGATTTGCATATGGCTGGGTCCAAACTGGAATGGCATGGTGAGCAAAAAAACGATGGATTTAGGCCCAGATCTCTGTACTGGGGTGAATGTATGACATTGTTCTGCATTCTGTCCATCAATTGTTCTTTTTGAATTTGTCACCCCGAGTGAGAAGGGTATGCCCAGACGTGGGTCCCGTGTTCTCCATGCCACTGGAGTCAAGCTATCCTGGCGGATGAGTGCTGAAAGCCCGAAACCGGTCCTAGGATGCTTGTTTCCAGTCCAGGGAGGACCTGGCCTGGCAGTTCGGGCTGGACTGTTCCCATTGGGCGCAGGGTCAAGACTGATTAGCATATGGCTGGGTCCAAACTGGAATGGCATGGTGAGCAAAAAAACGATGGATTTAGGCCCAGATCTCTGTACTGGGGTGAATGTATGACATTGTTCTGCATTCTGTCCATCAATTGTTCTTTTTGCATTTGTCACCCCGAGTGGGACGGGTATGCCCAGACGTGGGTCCCGTGCTCTCCATGCCACTGGACTCAAGCTATCCTGGCTGATGAGGGCTGAAAGCCCGAAACCGATCCTAGGATGCTTGTTTCTAGTCCAGGGAGGACGTGGCCTGGCAGTTCGGGCTGGACTGTTCCCATTGGGCGCAGGGTCAAGACTGATTTGCATATGGCTGGGTCCAAACTGGAATGGCATGGTGAGCAAAAAATTGATGGATTTAGGCCCAGATCTCTGTACTGGGGTGAATGTATGACATTGTTCTGCATTCCGTCCATCAATTGTTCTTTTTGCATTTGTCACCCCGAGTGGGACGGGTATGCCCAGACGTGGGTCCCGTGCTCTCCATGCCACTGGAGTCAAGCTATCCTGGCTGATGAGGGCTGAAAGCCCGAAACCGGTCCTAGGATGCTTGTTTCCATTCCAGGGAGGACCTGGCCTGGCAGTTCGGGCTGGACTGTTCCCATTGGGCGCAGGGTCAAGACTGATTTGCATATGGCTGGGTCCAAACTGGAATGGCATGGTGAGCAAAAAAACGATGGATTTAGGCCCAGATCTCTGTACTGGGGTGAATGTATGACATTGTTCTGCATTCTGTCCATCAATTTTTCTTTTTGCATTTGTCACCCCGAGTGGGACGGGTATGCCCAGACGTGGGTCCCGTGCTCTCCATGCCACTGGAGTCAAGCTATCCTGGCTGATGAGGGCTGGAAGCCCGAAACCGGTCCTAGGATGCTTGTTTCCAGTCCAGGAGGACCTGACCTGGCAGTTCGGGCTGGACTGTTCCCATTGGGCGTAGGGTCAAGACTGATTTGCATATGGCTGGGTCCAAACTGGAATGGCATGGTGAGCAAAAAAACGATGGATTTAGGCCCAGATCTCTGTACTGGGGTGAATGTATGACATTGTTCTGCATTCTGTCCATCAATTGTTCTTTTTGCATTTGTCACCCCGAGTGGGACGGGTATGCCCAGACGTGGGTCCCGTGCTCTCCATGCCACTGGAGTCAAGCTATCCTGGCTGATGAGGGCTGAAAGCCCGAAACCGGTCCTATGATGCTTGTTTCCAGTCCAGGGAGGACCTGGCCTGGCAGTTCGGGCTGGACTGTTCCCATTGGGCGCAGGGTCAAGACCGATTTGCATATGGCTGGGTCCAAACTGGAATGGCATGGTGAGCAAAAAAACGATGGATTTAGGCCCAGATCTCTGTACTGGGGTGAATGTATGACATTGGTCTGCATTCTGTCCATCAATTGTTCTTTTTGCATTTGTCACCCCGAGTGGGACGGGTATGCCCAGACGTGGGTCCCGTGCTCTCCATACCACTGGAGTCAAGCTATCCTGGCTGATGAGGGCTGGAAGCCCGAAACCGGTCCTATGATGCTTGTTTCCAGTCCAGGGAGGACCTGGCCTGGTAGTTCTGGCTGGACTGTTCCCATTGGGCGCAGAGTCAAGACTGATTTGCATGTGGCTGGGTCCAAACTGGAATGGCATGGTGAGCAAAAAAACGATGGAGTTAGGCCCAGATCTCTGTACTGGGGTGAATGTATGACATTGTTCTGCATTCTGTCCATCAATTGTTCTTTTTGCATTTGTCACCCCGAGTGGGACGGGTATGCCCAGACGTGGGTCCCGTGCTCTCCATGGCACTGGACTCAAGCTATCCTGGCTGATGAGGGCTGAAAGCCCGAAACCGGTCCTAGGATGCTTGTTTCCAGTCCAGGAAGGACCTGGCCTGGCAGTTCGGGCTGGACTGTTCCCATTGGGCGCAGGGTCAAGACTGATTTGCATATGGCTGGGTCAAAACTGGAATGGCATGGTGAGCAAAAAAACGATGGATTTAGGCCCAGATCTCTGTACTGGGGTGAATGTATGACATTGTTCTGCATTCTGTCCATCAATTGTTCTTTTTGCATTTGTCACCCCGAGTGGGACGGGTATGCCCAGACGTGGGTCCCGTGCTCTCCATACCACTGGAGTCAAGCTATCCTGGCTGATGAGGGCTGGAAGCCCGAACCCGGTCCTATGATGCTTGTTTCCAGTCCAGGGAGGACCTGGCCTGGTAGTTCTGGCTGGACTGTTCCCATTGGGCGCAGGGTCAAGACTGATTTGCATGTGGCTGGGTCCAAACTGGAATGGCATGGTGAGCAAAAAAACGATGGATTTAGCCCCAGATCTCTGTACTGGGGTGAATGTATGACATTGTTCTGCATTCTGTCCATCAATTGTTCTTTTTGCATTTGTCACCCCGAGTGGGACGGGTATGCCCAGATGTGGGTCCCGTGCTCTCCATGCCACTGGAGTCAAGCTATCCTGGCTGATGAGGGCTGAAAGCCCGAAACCGGTCCTAGGATGCTTGTTTCCAGTCCAGGGAGGACCTGGCCTGGCAGTTCGGGCTGGACTGTTCCCATTGGGCGCAGGGTCAAGACTGATTTGCATATGGCTGGGTCCAAACTGAAATGGCATGGTGAGCAAAAAACGATGGATTTAGGCCCAGATCTCTGTACTTGGGTGAATGTATGACATTGTTCTGCATTCTGTCCATCAATTGTTCCTTTTGGCAATTCTGGCACCAGCATCCATGGTAATTCCAGCTCCATTAGTGTATTTAAAGTTGCTGCTGTTAAAAAACTTGGAGTTGGATCTTCGGATCGAGCTTGCGGTCTGCTGCGACGCAAGCTGCCGCCTGTCCCAGGCCCTGCCTCTCAGCGCCCCCTTGATTCTCTTCGATGAGTGTCCTAAGGGTCCAAAGCATTTACTTAAAAAAAATTAGAGTCTTTAAACTAGGCCAGTTGCCTGAATAATTCAGCTAGGAATAATGGAATAGGACTTCAGTTCTATTTTGTTGGTTTTCGGAAATGGGGCCATGATTAGGAGGGATGGATGCGGGCATTTGTATTGTGCCTCTAGAGGTGAAATTCTTGGACTGGCTCAAGATGAACCAAAGTGAAAGGGCCCGATTCACAAAAGTAATCTGAGACAAAATCCTAACTTTACGACTTTTGGTATTCACAGAAGGCATTTAGGAGTACTAAAGTTAGGAATCCTAGCTTTAATACTCCTAAATGCCTTCTTTGGGTTTTGGGGGGGTATAGTTGCAAAGCTGAAACTTAAAAGAATTGACGGAAGGAAACCCCAGCAGTGGAGTCTGCGGCCTGAATGGACTCAACACGGGACACATCACTGGGCCCGGACACAGAAAGGATTGACAGATTGATAGCTCTTTCTTGATTCTGTGGGTAGTGGTGCATGGCCGTTCTTAGTTAGTGGAGTGATTTGTCTGATTAATTCTGATAATGAACAAGACTCCTTCAGTTGTCCCCAGCTCCCCCATGATTCAGCATCCAACTATGACCTCAGGTCAGACGTTACGACCCACTGAATTTAAGCATATTACTAAGCAGAGGGCAAGAAACAAACCAGGATTCCCTCAGTAATGGTGAATGAAGAATGAAAAGCCCATCACCAAATCCCTACCCAGCGGCGGGTGCAGGAAATGTGGCATACAGAAGACCGACTAGCCGCCATCGCTCAGGGGTTCCAAGTCCTTCTGATCGAGACTCACCCCACGAACAGTGTGAGCCTGGTAGCAGCCCCTGGCATGCCAGGATCGGGTCTTCTCGAAGTCAGGTTGCTTGGGAATGCAGCCCAAAGTGGGGGTAAACTCCATCTAAGGCTAAATATGGGCATGAGACCAATAGACAACAAGTACTTTAAGGGAAATTTGAAAAGAACTTTGAAGAGAGAGTTCAAAAGGGAGTGAAACTGTCGAGAGGTAAATGGGTGGGGTCTGTGCAGTCCACTCAGAGGATTCAACACGGCGGGAAGGTCGTTTGCCTAGAAGCATCGATCCCCTGCACAGGACTGCTGCCAGGGTGTACCTGGCCCTGCAGGGTGCATTTCCTCCGCAGAGTTTTACCGTGACTGGCTCCGGGTTGGCTGGGAAGGCTTTGGGGTGTCAGGTGGCTCTCCACTTCAGGGCAAAGTGTTACAGCCCCCCTGGCAGCAGCTTCGCCATGTCCACGGGGCTACGGGAAATTCAACCACCTCCGCACTCTCCCCCGGCAAAAGCTCCTGGCTACATCTTGGGATGTGCCGAGGTGGGAAAGGGGATGTGCCCGGCTCCCATCACAACTGTCGACTGGGGAGGACTAAGCTCAGTACGCCCTGACCGTGTCATGCTGTCGGACAGGGAGGCTCAAACCAGGTACCAGGCGTCTGTGGTGATGTTGGTTACTCACCTAACCCATCTTAAAACATGGACCAAGGAGTCTAACTCATTATTATTCTTAAACTGAATTTATAAGGCGCTCAGCTACCCCCAGAGGTTCCCCGGTGCCAACCGGTAGGAGAGAAAAAAGCGGAATAGGGAATCAGAGATTGAACAACCAAGTCTTCAGACTTTTACGGAATCTACCATAAGTGGTTTCCTTGCATAAAGTGAGAGGCATGGAATTCCATAGAGTGGGGCCAAGATAAGAGAAGGAACGGCCACGCATACGAGACAGTTTGATTTTGGGGATAATGAACCTAATTTTCTGGGCAGAACGCAAAAGTCGTGAAGGAAGATAAAGTTGTGCCAGCGATTGCAGGTATGTTGGGGCCACTCCAGTTTTGATTTTATACATATAGCATAAAGCTTTGAACTTGATTCGATTCTCTATCTTCAGCCAATGTAAATCGCGAAGATAGCCAGTGATTGAGGCAGTCTTTGGTACATTGCACAGCAGTCTAGCCACCGCGTTCTGCACTACCTGGAGCCTTTGGATGGTAGCTTTGTTGGATCCCAGGTAAAGAACATTGCCATAATCCAGCCTAGACGTGACTAGGGCATGGACCACCGTTTTCTGTACCACACGCGGTATCATCCATAACATTTTCCTCAGCCATTTTAGGACATTAAAGCATGTGGCAGCTACCTTGGTCACTTGTTGTTTCATTGTGAGCAGGTTGTCAATAATGAAACCCAGATTGCGGACTTGGTGTACTGGCAGGGGTAAGGTACCCATTTCAGATGGCCAATGATGCAGTCCCCAGAGGTCGATTTTTTTTCCTAAGATCATAACCTCCGTCTTATCTCCATTAAGTTTGAGCAAGTTGTTTTGCATCCAAGACGCATTTTTACTCAAGCCTGACTGAAGGGCTGAGGGCTCAGCTCCCTTTGATGAAGAGAGGGAGAAGATGATCTGGGTGTCATCGGCATAGGAAAAAAGGGATAACCCTGCTTCCTCAGCAACATCAGCCAACGGCCGGACATAGACATTGAACAACAGAGGGCTCAAGACCGAGCCCTGAGGTACACCATAGGGTAATGCGCAAGACTTGGAGCGGGCCGCTGTAGAAAAGACCTGAAAAGTACGGTTGGTTAGAAAAGAACTAAGCCATTGTAGGGCGATGCCCTCTATGCCCAAGGACTTCAGCGCTTTCAGTAAAATAACATGGGACACCGTATCAAACGCCGTGCTGAGGTCCAGCAGGACGAGACCCGCCTTGTCTCCCTCATCCAGTGGGTGCCTCAGCATTTCGGTGACTCCAAGTAGAGCTGATTCCGTAGAGAAACCAGCTCTAAATCCACATTGGGAAGCGTGACGAAATTTCTGGGACTCAACAAAAGAAGTCAGCTGAGTATTGACATGTTTTTCAAGGATTTTAAAGAAAGCCGGAAGCAGCGAGATGGGACGGAAAATAGCTAGCTTAGACATGTCAGCGTTGGCTTTCTTTAGGAGAGGGAGCACCATCGCATGTTTCCATTCCAACGGAACTTGGCCCTCCTGCAGGGAGGCGTTCAGGAGGTTCATAATTATGGAGAGGATGGGAGCGTCAAGCTGTTTCATCACCGAAATAGGGAGTATATCACGGGGGATCCAGATTTAATATTTGTCAAAAAACGATTAAATGAGCTACAGTCCAAAAGAGACCAGGCTTCCAGTTTATTAGCCGGTATAGTGTCAATGAAAGTCTCAGTCCTACCACCACTGGTAACATTGGGGGAGATCTCAGAATCTGCTGGAGGGTTTTGTAGTTTAGTGCTAGACAGTGCAGAATGTATTTTACTAACTTTATCCACAAAGTATAGTGCAAGTTCCTCACATTGAGTACTAGTGAGAGCAGGTGGAGTAGTCTGAGTTTCTGAACCAGACAACTCTTTTATCACCTTGAAGAGAGTTTTGGAGCAGTTCTTCACTTGAGAGATTTTATCTGAGAAAAACTCAGCTCGAGCAGCTCTACAAAGAATATGATATTCACTTAAGGCTTTTTTATATGCCACTTTGGCACCTATCTGGTAGTTTTTTCTCCAGTGTCTTTCGAGGGTTTTACATTTGGATTTTTCAACCTTAAGTCTGTCAGTGAACCAAGAGGCTGGTGGACGGTGGTTGTTAGAGCGTTTATTGGACAGAGGGAGGCAGGTATTAAGTGCCAGTGAGATCCAGGTTTGAAAAGAGCCAAGATCAGTTGTAGATGGCATTCCTACCTCTGGCCTACTGTCCATTAAAAGTTTATTCAGAGCTGAGACATCAAGTTTTGCCCAATTTCTAACTTGTTGTTTAGGCCCCGTAGAGACTATAGGAGGACATAGCGAGACTTCCAGTGAGAAAGTAACAGCAAAATGATCAGTCCAGCATAAGGGAAGAGCAGGGGTGCAGCTGAGACCAGACAGATTGGAGAGAATGGGATCAAGTAAGTGGACGGCCACATGGGTCGGACCTGAGTTGCAAAGTCGAACGTTCAATGCCTCTAAGTCAGCAATAAGTGACACACTTTTGGAACATTTAGGGTCTTCCAAATGAAGATTTAAATCACCCAAGATAGTAAAGTTGGCTGCTTTCAGAATGTGAGGGGTTACTAGGTCAGGGAAAGATGCTGCCCATGGCCCAGCCGGACCTGGAGGACGGTAAAGCAATATGCCAGAGAGAGTGAACTTTGGTGTGAGCATGATTTTAAATAGTAGAGCTTCACAGTCAATGGCCAAAAAATCGTCGATTTTGCATTCAAGAGTGCTTTTATAAATAATCGCTATACCACCCCCCAGTTTTAGCTTCCTATCCTTCCTGATAATGGAGTAATTAGATGGGAGTGCTGCTGCCACATCAGGGCCTGAGCTATCGTGTAGCCAGGTTTCTGTTAAAAATAGCGCATCCGGTTGGTTATTAGTCAAAAGATCAAAAATGTTCTTTTTATGTTTGGGGAGTGAACAGCAATTAATATTAAAAAAAGTGAAATCCTGGTGAGTTGGGAATATACTTTTTAATATAGTTTTCCCTGGTGGCTCAGAAGAATTAAGATTTTCTGTTGGACTGTTTATAACGGATGTTTCTGTTGTCCTCATAATTTTGACTAGGGCTGATGAGGGAGAGACTGCAATAAGTGCAGTCAGAACAGACTTCATCTATGTTAAAAGTTCTACAGTTGGAGGAAGGGACCAGATGTAGCTCATACAGGCGTTTAGCAGTGGAAATACGTCTCCCCATGTTCGTTGGGCCAGGGCTTGTGGCCCCTGGTACCGGACGGGTGCAGACGGGTTTGCCTTTGGAGCACCTTTGGCGCGCCCGCTGCGCGTGTCCGCTCTCCGTTCATGAAATAGTGAGCCGAGGCGTGACGCCGCGTCAAAAGCTAGAATACTAACTGTGGCTAACGTGAGGCACAAGCAAAATGGCCTCTAGGGAGCAGAGCCCCTGATTAATAAAGTGCAAAGTGCAGATGCGAGCAGCTGTATTCAGACAGATTCAGATTCAGTGCTAAACATTCAGTACATATAATAAAAATAGACAATTAAAAGCGATTAAAACAAATTGAGCGTGGCAAACAGAACACACTTGGTAAAAGCCTACCCGTGCTGCGCGTCTGTTCTCGGTTCGTTAAATAGTGAGCCGAGGCGTGACGCTGTTTCAAAAACTAGACTGCTAACTGTGGCTAACGTGAGGCACAAGCAAAATGGCCTCTAGGGAGCAGAGCCCCTGATTAATAAAGTGCAAAGTGCAGATGCGAGCAGGTGTATTCAGACAGATTCAGATTCAGTGCTAAACATTCAGTACATATACTAAAAATAGACAATTAAAAGCGATTAAAACAAATTCAGCATGGCAAACAGAACACACTTGGTGAAAGCCTACTCATGTGTGAGTAAGAGGGGTGAGTGAAACCCTGCAGCACAATGAAGGTGAGGGCCGGTGCATGCCAGCTGAGGTGTGATCCTGCTATGAAGCCAGTGGCAGGTGCACCACTGGCACATCTTGCCTGCTCCGTCAGGGAGGTGGAGTATGAGCGTGCATGATAGGACTCGAAAGATTATAAATTATGCCTGCCATAGGCCTTGGTTGGCCTGGAATAGCCAGCCTCTTGGTTTGGTTCATAGAGCTGCTCGCCTGGGGACCATAGCGCTGATGGATGGTGGGCTGCCTCCATCGCCCATAGTGCACCACATGTTTGTGGGGCACCCAGTGCTAAATCATTCACAGACAACCTGATTCTGGGTTAGGGTTTTGTAAGTAGCAGAGCAGCTACCTCGCTGTGATCTATTGAAAGTCATCCTCTGCGCCAACCTTTTGTGTATATCTGTGGGCTTCCACGCCCAACCCCCCCCACTGCACCCAGGGGTCCCTCTGCCACCAGGTCAGTGGGAGGGATGCGGAAGGGTTCGCGGGCCTGTGGGAGGCTGCTTCCACCACGTGCCACCCAGGACAGGGGCCTCCCCTCCCGCCTTCTGCTACCAGGTGCAGGGATGGGAGCAGGATCCCTTGCAGGTCAGCAGGAAGACCAGGTGCCCGGAGACTGGTCCCTAGCCCGCTCTGGTCACCAGGAGGCAAGTAGCACCGGGAAGGAGCCTACTGAGTGCCTGCTTCAGAGTGCACAGCCACTCTTGTCATCTGCGGACTGTCATGGGACTGGGGCCTGGGACATGGGGACTGGGGACTGGTGCCTGGGTCATCCCGGTCCATCTGGTCCCTGGGTCATCCCAGGCCATCTGGTCACTGGGCTGGCCAACCAGAGGCCTGGTGGGCTGGCTAACCAGCTGGTCAGTGGGCCGGCCTGAGGGGCTAACTCTGACTTTTGTCTCCCCCACGGTTCAGAAAACTACCACTTCATGGGGGCTTCGTAGGAGCTTGATAGTTGAGGAAAATGGGCTTCCTGGGTGGGCCCATGGGGAGAGGGGTAGGTCTGGACATAACCCTCCTTGGCTCCTGAGGCCCGGGCTTCAGGAAGGCATCCACCCAAGGCAGCACTCTGAGCTCACGGTATGGTGGTGACAGTCACTAAACCGGGCAGGGTGGCTGCAGACCAGGGAGGATTTCTTGCTTCCCCACTGGGTTTGATGAAAAGAGCAGAGCCCAGCCCCGCATGAAGGCCCAGCCCCAGGTTGCTGAGCTGGACCACGAGCACAAGAGAGCTCCGAGAAGCCCTCAGCAGATGCCTGGGCCCAGTCTCGAATGACAGCGACTGTTGATGATGTCCCCCGCTACCCAGGAAGTATCATTGGCAGGCCCAATGCAAGGCTTACTGTTCACCTAAGAATGAGGGGGCCTGGCAAAGGGGAAGTGGCAGCCCTGGGAAGCCCTCTCCCTCTTCTCTGGCAGGGAGGGAGACCATGGTTGTGCCCTTGGTCAAAGCTCTGGCAGGGCCTGTGCTCCATGCACCGGCCATCTGTGCCGCCATGCGCAAAATGGGGGAAATGGGCTCTACAGTCACAGACAGCGTGGCCTGTGCCCGGGGATGGTCCAGACCAGACTCTGGTCAATCGGGCATAGTTGGGTCTATGTGGGTGAATTTGTGCTGCTTGGTTTGAAACACCTGACCGTGGCCTCAGTCAGGGCTTACGAGCCACAGAGCAGACAGGACAGTGCTCCGCAGGGTCAGGGAGCAGGTAGGCCCAGGTATGCGAGCCCACCAGGGCCCTGGGTTCCCTTCCCCGGCAGGCGGTGTCATAAAGGGGATGCTGCCCCTGCGTGGCCAGGTTCAGAGAATCCAAACGGGGCCCTGGGGTGGGAGCCCCCATTCTGCATCCCATGTCCAAGTGCCCAGGATGGGGGCCCGCAGACCCAGGGAGGCCTCCCCTGTATGACCCGGTTCAGAAGCTCTGGCCAGGCTTGGGGCGGGCCCTCCTGCCCTAGGTTCCGTCCTCCATAGGCCACAAAAAAATCATAAAAATTTTGCTAGACCTGCTGGTTGAGTAACTTAAATAAGCTCCATATCTTGTGCCCGTTTCGAAAATACATAGGTTTCCTTGATACCTATTTTTCACTTTTTACATTTTACCAAACGAATTGCTGTATACCCAGAACACAATGAAAAACCATTGCAAATTGTAGCTCAGTATTGGCTCTGAGTTCTTCGGGTTCTTGGAGAACCTACTGGCCCTAAATAATCCCCACAACCAGTAGGGTCCAGCAGACATAACAGTATATTGCTTCCGAAAATCTGCCATAGTTTGAAGGAGTTACAGATGAAAATGCAGACACAAATGGGTGGGGTTTTTTTCAACTCAATTTCAATATTTTTTTAATTTCAACTGTTACTTTTATAGGAAAACCTTGGAGGATCTACACATATGACCCCTTGCTGAATTCAGAATTGTGTCTACTTTTCAGAAATGTACAGTTTTCTATGATCCACTTTGGATTTCACACCCACTTCTACCAATAACTGGAAGCAGGTTGAAAGCTCTAAATTAAGGAACAATGAGTTTTGTCCCAGTAAAATGGCAAAACTGTGTTTCAAATGTGTTTTTCTGCTTTAAGCCTGTTTGTTCCTGAAAGCTGGGAAGATGGGGATTTTAGCACCGCAAACTCTTTGTTGATTCCATTTGCAGGAAAAAAAAGACACTTTCTTCTGCAGCAGCAAAACTTATGGTAGACTCAGCCACGCACCCTAGCACTATGGCGCAAAGGTGTGTGCTTGGTGCATGGCAGCTGAAATCAGCACTGGCGTTAGGGAGAGGGGAGGAGAGAGCCATATCTCTGTGAATATGGCGCTCTCCTACTCCCTCCCTGTCACAACGCAGCGCAGCATTTTTGGCTGCTGCGCTGCGTTCCGTGATTCTTTCGAGAATCTGGGCCTTAGAGTCATGCCTTGCAGCTGTAGAGAGAGAGCTGCTCTAAGATCTTGTCATTTTGTAATTCCTTCAACGGTCACCTAGAGTGTCAGAAATTACGGCCAACACGAATCCGTCTTTGCCATGCTCATGAAAAAGTTACTGTTCCTGACAACTAGTCACAGTTGGGCAGATTAAGAACAGCATCCAAGAAAGTGTTTGCATCAGCTGTTGTGCAACAGCTCCCACGTAACCCAAAGCGCTTTTGGAGCCAGCCGTCAGTGACAACCACCGCTAAGCGTGCAATTTGCAGCGAAATGCCGCTTTATTACAGCCCACCCGCGCACTTATATATCTAATCACCACACATAAATAAAATAATTAGCAACAAATATTCTCGGCGCAATTTGTTTGACTGCCTCCAATCGGAGAAAGAAGCAATTGAGTTGGGCCTGTGTCAAGCCATGACGGCTGAATGCACAGATGTTTGAAATGCAAGGGAACACAATATGGAAATGCATCCCTGTGAAGCAAAGCATAATGGTTTGCCCCCTTTCAAACATCTGTTTGAGTATTAGAGCTCGCTGTGTAAACTGGCATTTGAGACCTAAGGGTTTTGTGAGCTGCTAGCTCTTTACTTGCAGTTTCAACCATTTGTAATGTTAGAGCTAGCCACTAGAATGTAGTTTGAATGATGAACGTATGTATGTGCTCTTTTTAATTCCAATTTAATCTAGCCAACTGTTGCATTATATGGAGTGGGATAACTGCATCTTTTGGAACCTTTCTGTCGACCCTGGAGAAACAGAAGACAAGCCTAACACCATGAACATTGCTCCCTGCTTCGCCTACCAAAAATTCTGGAACAGTGGTTTAATTTATGCTTTGAAAAAGCTTACGGAAAAGGTATATTTAAATTAGGCCTCTGCAAATATTTTGATAAACCAGTATAAATGCTTGTAATTCACATATTTCGAGTCTCATAACGTGAGACATTTTTCATTATTTTTGTCCGCTGGAGAATGGTTCAAGTAAACGATGTCCTGCCAAGAGATGTTTCTTCCTCGAACTATACTTTTTCTTCTCGAACCAGTTCCCAATCGTTATCCTTTATGTCTGTTTTTGCCAGTTATAATATCCCTGTGGGACAAAAAGGTAGTCGAGATATCAGAAAAATGTAATTCATTTGACATTCGCAATTTTAAAATAATTATGCATCTTTCAAAGAAAATACGTTTGAAAATTATGCACACCGTATTAGAAGATAGCTGGAAATGTGTGTGCAAGGGCTGTTGCTGTCTTGCCATGGACGTTAGTTAGAAGACTGGTGCCTTGCATGGGATATATCTTATATTCTTTCACATTTAATTGTTCATGCTTTGTGTTTGCTTATTTTGCAACGAGAGGCAATATTGGAGCCTGACTATTTGTTGGGATTCGGAGCTGGCAATCCTTCATGGAAAGAAATTCTCCATTCCTATGTTCCAACGTTAAAGGATGTGAATTTACAAATTGGGCTTTCGTTGCTACAGTACATAGGCATGGCGCCATGTGTTATGTCTGCTGTAATGTGTTCTGATCAGTATCTAAATGAAAGAAATTACTGAAAATGTCTCGTTTCAATCGTCATTTAGTTGAGCACAATTAATCAGGCACAACTTATATATGGTACAAATATCAAAACATTTATGCACCCTTAGGAACGAAGCATGTGTTATCATACTGCACTCACTCATCTAACACTCACTCATATTGTGAATTACCAATTGACTACAGTTCTTTGACCAAGAAAAAACACACATCGCGGTTTCCAAACAAAACAAGCATTTGCAATGCAAATTGGTCTCGCATTTGTGAGAGTTAGAGCTACTTTCGTTCTAAATGATATTGTTTTTTACTTATGTTTTTGGTTTGGAGTGGATGTACGTTGTTCATAGTGGAATTATGTGGTTTGAATTGGAATTGTTATTATCTGGTTTGAATTGGAATTGTTAGTTGTGGAATTGTGTGGTGTGTAGTGTATTTGTCTATTGTTGAAAGTTGAAAAAACTTTATTGTTCGATTAATTAAAATCTTTACAATAGGATAGTATTTGTCTATTGGAAATATGTATTATGGTGAATAGATAGGGGTGAGAGGTGTATAGAATAGATACAAAGTAAGATTGAGAGTGATAGGTAGTTTGTGTATGAAGTGATGAATGAACACTATATAGAGTAGTACAAAGAGTGTGTGGGAAAGAGAGAATGAAGGGGAGAGAAGGTTATAGATGCATAAAGAGGCTACGCTTGTGTACACAGAAGACATCGAAAGAAGAGGAGAGTTGTGTTTGCGGTTTGGTTTAAAAAAATAAAATTATGATTAAGAAAATGTGCTGAAAGACCTAAAGTGAAACAATGTAATAAAATCTTGATGAGTGTGTGTGCATGCAAAGGAATTATGTGGATAGTAATTATGTGGTATTAAGTGTAGTGGACTTGTGTGTAGTGGTATTTGTGTGTCGTGGAGTGGCATGTATTGTGTGGAATTATGTGATGTGGTGTTGAATTATGTGATGTTTGTTTTAGTAAGAAAAACAAAGGAGGAACCTTCCCAGCCCACCCATAAGTGTTTGTTGTCTCAGGCTGGCTGGAGCTCACCATGGCCAAAACCGCCCCGAACAGAAACATGATTTAACTCAACACACATGTTATCTTTGAAAATGTGTGTTGCATTATTTGTACAAGACTTTAAGCTCCAGTTCCAGCAAAGCTCATCATAATGTGAATCAAAACTGTAATGCTGCTTAAAGCTATTCCAAGCAATCAATTTGATGCACCACAAGCAATATCTATGGAATGTTTTGAATTACAGCATACATAGGCTAGATATAAGGCTGTCAGTGCATTTTACATTTCTAAACATTTACTGCACCACAAAGTCACAAGGCTTTAGCAGGTTCTCAGCAGTCTTGCCATCTCAGAAGTATTTGTTGAAGTGATGGTATCATTTACAAATAAATCAGCCAATGTTACTTGAGATTTGAGACACCCTCATGACTTAATCTCACAGAGAGGTAACTCATTTTAAGGTCGAGCCTCGAACACCTGTTGTATCCTCTTTTATGGGCTCTGGCCCACCCACCAATTGCCATTGGCTGTTATCTGGGTCATTTACAAATGCTGGCTTGTTATTGATGCATTTGCTTAAATGTCCCTCCTTTGTGGGCTTAGCTCCCTCACTGGCGATTTCACTAAGTGAATGTTTTGTTTGGCCATCACACTGTACAGCGTGTGATGGCACCTCCTCCCGTTTTGGCTATGCAGCCTTGGCTCTCGGTGAGCTCTGCGCCAGCCTCACAACTAGTTCAAAGTTAAGTGAAAGGGAGAATTTAAGGGAGACTAGTATTCTGAGCTCACAGATTCGAAAGTGCTTTCGATGTACAGTATAAGAGCACGAGCCCTAAGCACAACCCTTTTTGCAGGGAGATACACCGATGTGAGTGTAGTGGGCACTGGCCATGCCCCTTACTTTCGCATTGCTTCAGGCACTCGCATAATACATAGGCTTTCCTCAACATGCAGTATGTGACATGCAATTCTGAAAGAGGGAAGTGCATGTCTCTGCCAGCTACCAGAAACCCTATTTATAGAACATAATTACATAGCTTATTCCTTGAGTCTGTCTTCTTTGTTGTTGCTGTACTTTTTTAGTTTTATATAGCGGCCAGGGAGGCTGACTCCGGAGCGCGGGGTTCATGGGTCGATTCACGGCACCGGTGGCAGCTCAGCCCAGCACCATGTGACTCTGGGCAATAGCTCGCTTAATCTTCCCGACGGGCCCAGCGCCTTGAGACCCTTAGGGGTGATTAGTTCACGCTTTACAAAATACCGGGTTAATGTTGCAGCATAACATATAATGAAAGATTGCCCTATACATCTTAAAACAAATGCATACTGGTTGCATTTGTATGTTTATCACTGTTGATAAATTCGATACTATTGATACTCTTCTAGGTGCCCCCTAGATTTGGCGGGTTCAGATTTCTGACCCCCCCTGCCTCTAAGACTCAGTCAATGTGCCAACCAGAATCAGAAAATCAGTTGGACTTCAGCAAATACAAAACCCACACAGCGACATTTGCGTAATAAGTTTTTCTGGTAATGATGATTTCCATTAGCTTTGTCAGGGACAATTTGTGGGTACCCAAACCCATGTTTGTAAAGGAATAACACAATCCCAAAAAGTCTAGGAAACAGAATATCCATTTAAAATATTTTTTCCAAAATCCTAACCTAGTGCATATATTATGAAATGCAGCCACAGAGAAAAAACAGTGAAGCAATGAATAAGTAATAAAAACAACAGGAAAAATGTTAACATGGTTATTGCATTTTGCAGTCCTATAGTGTTATTTCTAGACGCTATGCTAGCTCAGGCAGATTATTAAATAAGTTGCGCGTAACTCTACGCTTTAAGGGGCATATTTAAAAGCCCCTTGCGCCACTTTTGCGCCGCCGTTGCGTCACGCATGTGACGCAGCGGCGACGCAAACCATGCGCCGCGTTGCGCTATATTTACAACGTGACGCATCTAGGGAGATGCGTCACGTAGTAAACCCCTGCGCCACATGAAACCTGCGTCAGGTTTCATGTGGGCGTACCGGCGCAGAGGGCGTTCCGGCGCAGGAACGCCTCGGAAAAGTGACGTAGTGAAATCTACAAGATTTCACGCAGTCACTTTCGGCAGCTGGTGCGTCAAATCCTTACGCCTGCTTCAAGCAGTCGTAAGGATTGATGCACCATGTTAGAGATAGGGAAGGTTGGAACAGTGCTGGAGTTGCATCGCGCTTGCGACACAACTTCAGCACTGCGCCAACCTTCCGCCCGGCTAGATGCGTCACGCATCTGCTTATCCTTGCGCCACGATGCGCCGCATTGTAAATGCGGCGCATCGGACGTGGCGCAAGGGTAAACTTGCGTGACGCATTTTCCCTGGCTCATCCCTGCTGATATGCAGGGATGCGCCAGGGAACGTAAATATGCCCCTTGATGTCGGCCATTGTCGCATACCTGTTTTAAGAACAATAAATCCTTGTTGTTCTGTCTGGATAGAAAACCTGCTGTCTCAATCAAAAGCGGTGGATAAGCTTACAGACACAAGTCGCCTGTGATTTAAGCCACAAATACACAGCAACCTGCGATGGAATTGGTGCCGAAATCGTGCCTTCTTGTTCTGATATCCCTGGAGCGCTGCTCCTCTTTAACCTACGGCCTGACACAGGAGCTTTTCCAGGGTTTGCTCGAAGAACTTGTTGCAAACTGTTAACATACACACTAAACAGAGTTTGGATGGGGAGTTTGTTGAACCACATCAAGCTGAATATTAAACATAGCTGAGCCCAAGTGTTTGTCGCACAGTGTCAGAATAAATGTTAAACATGCTGAGCTTGGTAGCTTTTGAACACTTGTTAGAATAAACAATACGCATCATGCACCAACACGTTCTTGCAGTCACTAACTTTCCAGCAACTCTGTGTATCAGTAGCACTTAATAACTGTATCTTCAAATAGAAAGCTTAAATTTCAGGAATGTATTTATCTCAACTTAATTATCACCATTTTATGTCACATTTGCAGAATAGATGCAGGTGCTAGGAATGTGAATTTGTAGTACTACAGTCATTTGAGTGTCATTTCTTTAAAACACATATATTTCATACATTTTCATATTTCTAGCACTAGAGAAACACAATATTTATAACATGCTGTGGTTGAGGAGGGTGAAACCCTACTCAGGCAGCAACTGCAATTCTTGTCAGGGTGAAACCCAAGCAAACCCCAAAATAACCTGTGCTTCACCCTCTAGTAGCTTGGCACAAAGGCAGGCAGGCTTAACTTAGTGTAAAGTTATTTATGCAGCACAAGAAAAATTCCAAATCAATTTAGAAAAATAGAGTAAAATAAAAAAAATTATTGAGATCAAAACAACAAAGACACAATCAGCAGAATAGGAGAGATGCAATTTTAAGGATTTAAGTGAAAACGGTGCTTAGAGACACAAAGCGCCAAATGTAGTTATCTGGTTGTGTGGGACCGGGACAAAGTCACAAGTTCAGGATGGTCGCAATGCAGCTCAGGCTGGATACATGTACCAAATTAGGCCTGCTGCACAAAGTATCTAAAATCCTGGCTAAGGAGCATTGGTGGGTATTACATTGAGGATGTGTCTCGCAGTAGTGGCCGTGAAGTCCTGCGTTGAGGATACGTCGTTCCAAGGAGCAGTGGGACTGCGATCCAAGGTCCTGCATCGACAATGTGTCATGCAGCGACAGTTCCAAGGAGCTGCTGGGCTGCGATTTGAGGTCCTGCATTGAGGATGCATCATGCCGTGTATGTTCCAAGGACGTGCCATACTGCCAACACCTATTTCCCCTTTGTCTCACTGTCTGCATGCAATACACTAAGACCAACTACCAGCTATGCCTAGTCATGTGATCCAGGATACGGCCTGCAGGCACCAAATGGTTAGGACTAGAAAATGGCATCTTTCTAAAAGTCCAAACTGGGGTGGCGTGGTGAGCAAAAGAACAATGGATTAAACCCAGATCTTTGTGACTGGGGGTGAATGTTTGCATTGTTAGCATTCCGTCCATCAATTGTTTCTTTTGCATTTTTCACCCTAAGTGGGAAGGGTATACCCAGACATGGGTCCCGTGCTCACTGCAGCACTGGATTCAAGCTAGCCTGGCTGATGAGGGGTGATGCCCTGAAACCAGTCCCAGGAGGCTTGTTTCCGGTCCAGGGAGGACCTGGCTTGGCAGTTCAGGCTGGACTGTTCTCATGAGGAACAAGGTCAAGACTGATTTGCATATGGCTGGGTCCAAACTGGGGTGGCGTGTTGAGCAAAAGAACAATGGATTAAACCCAGATCTTTGTGACTGGGGGTGAGTGTTTGCATTGTTCAGCATTCCGTCCATCAATTATTTCTTTTGCATTTTTCGCCCTAAGTGGGAAGAGTATACCCAGACGTGGGTCCTGTGCTCACTGCTCCACTGGATTCAAGCTATCCTGGCTGATGAGGGGTGATGCCCTGATACCGGTCCCAGGATGCTTGTTTACGGTCCAGGGAGGACCTGGCTTGGCAGTTCGGGCTGGACTGTTCTCATGAGAAACAGGTTCAAGACTGATTTGCATATGGCTGGGTCCAAACTGGGGTTGCCTGGTGAGCAAAAGAACAATAGATTAATCCCAGATCTTTGTGACTGGGGGTGGATGTTTGCATTGTTCAGTATTCCGTCCATCAATAGTTTCTTTTGCAATTGTTGCCCTAAGTGGGAAGGGTATACCCAGATGTGGGTCCCATGCTCACTGCACCACTGGATTCAAGCTAGCCTGGCTGATGAGGGGTGATGCCCTGAAACCGGTCCCAGGATGCTTGTTTCCAGTCCAGGGAGGACCTTGCTTGGCAGTTCGAGCTGGACTGTTCTCATGAGGAACAAGTCAAGACTGATTTGCTTATGGCTGGGTCCAAACTGGGGTGGCGTGGTGAGCAAAAGAGTTATGGATTAAACCGAGATCTCTGTGACTGGGTGTGAATGTTTGCATTGTTCAGCATTCCATCCATCAATTGTTTCTTTGCATCTTTCTAAAAATGGCATTTTCATAACTGTAATTTTAAATCCGACTTTACCATTAAAGAGTGTTCTAAAGAACAATTCCTTAGACACCAAACTCAACAACTCTATCTACTTCCAATTGAAAGTTCCTATTTATTAAATGTTATAAGTTAACCCAATGTTCTCCTATGGAAGAGGCAGACCTCCCAGTAGTGAAAAACAAATGTAAGAGTTTTTCACTACCAGGATGTGTAAAACGTAAAAGTACATCTTGAACTTTTTAAATGCACTGCACTCTGCCCTCTGGGCAGTTTAGGGCCTACCCTAGAGGTGATTGATAGGCATGAAAAAAGAAAGGTTTAGATTTGTCTAAAAGTTTGTCTTGCCAGGTCGAAATGGCAGTTTTAAATTGCACACACTGGCTACAATGGCAGGCCTGAGACCTGTATAAAGGGCTACATCAGTGGGTGGCGCAAAATTTGTGCTGCAGGCTCACTAGTAGCATTTAATTTACAGGCCCTGGGTACATGTAGTACCACTTCACTAGGGAATTACAAGTAAATTGAATGTGCCAATTGTGTGTAAGCCAATTGTACCATGTTTTAAGTAGAGAACACAAGCACCTTAGCACTGGTCAGCAGTGGTACAGTGTGCAGAGTCCTAAAAGCCATCAAAAATGGGTTCAGAAAACATGAAGGTAAAAACAAAAATGTTGAGGATGACCCTGCAGAGAGGGAAAAGTCCAAAGCATCCTCAAAATGATAATCAAGATTAATGCAGTGAAAACAATTCACGATTATATGAAATGATTATAGGCAATGATTGTATGAACAATGACTAATGAAAATAGACCATTTCATTTCTAATTCTTGAGAGTAGGTGTAAAAATAAATAAAGGAAATTGTAGGAAAGGTGCGTAGGCGCAAACTGATCCAAAAACCTTTCCTTATGTGATATTCAAAAAAGCAGGAACAATTTTTCACAGCTGATGAGGTTGATATGAACTTTTCACAATACTCAGAGATTGAAGTAATGGAAAACAGTTCAAATCTGGTGCAAAAGCGAAGGTTGAGAAGACTTGCGGGAATTAATAGTTGAATTGAAGAAAATACAGATCCAGATGTTGATGGAAATGAAGTAGCGTGTAGATACTGACTACGGAATAAAACAGAGAAGAAGAACTGCCTTGCTGCCTAACTCTTACAAGAGACGGCACTGGTACTGCTGGTTGATCAATAGTTAGTGACTCATCATACCTTGCATACCTCAGAATGGGTAACTGCAGTGCAGCACAACAAGCTTAATGCAATCTCATTGGTCCAATTAAGTGCTGTACGTTGACATAAGCAACAGGTGGCATTTCTGAAGGAAGTTTCAAGGAAATCATTTCATAACTGTTCAGTCACCAAATGGCTTGTTGGACTTGGGGAACTCTTAGTTTCTAACTGGGCAAAATGTAATGTTTGCTTATTGCTTCTAGACATTCTGCTCAAAAGTAGAATACCATGCTGTTAAGCACTGTCCTTCGATTGGAAAGCCATAATCCATGTTGCTGGATTGATGGGCTTTTATTTCTTGACTAGAAAGAAAATGAGAACGGCACAGCCAACTATGATAACTGTGGCTGAGAATCCACCTAATAGACTTGAGAACAGTAAGCTGAAGAATGAATGAATAAGCACAAATACAGTCTTAAAACCAGTTAGCAAGCCAGATCCAATGTTCTTGAAAAAAATGTGTTATGCCTGTGGTGTTTGATAAATGAAAAATGGTGTGCAGAAGATCAGCAAAGTGAGTTGGAAACTGAGGGCCTGTTAATATATGTGTGCGGTATGTCTACTCCATCAGAACAGTGACATAGTATACATATAGCAACATACCGGTGCCCCCACCCAATTTTAATGTGAGCAGACCTTCAGTTTGGCCACAGCGGTAACTACTCCATCACCACCACAGCCAAACCTCTCTCACAGCCAGATAGAGTAAGGGGACGTTGGAGAAATGGCTACATATCCGCCTGCCAGATCAGGATGGGTGGACATGTAGGCAAGTCTTTTTACTGTCGGTCATTGCCAGGCAAACTCTGACAGTGAATCACAGAAAAGACCAAATAATCCTCTTCCAGCCATTTCTGATTACTCCCATGGTGTGAGGATCATTACTTCTTTTGTTTTTGAAAAGAAAATCTCTTTTCTGGATTTTCTTTTTGAAACAACAGGTTCTTCTGCACCAAACAACGGGTTAAATTTACCAGAACTGCTGTGGCAGCAGTTCCTGCCAGTGCTTTATAAATAACCACCAGCTTAGCGGTCATTTATACATTTGGAAGAACAATGGCCCGACCGACAAAATAGAAATGATGCCGTGCCTTTGCAGGAGTTTTGAAATCTCTGACACAGAGTGGGCTGTTTGTAAGGCAAAGGTTTCTGCTGCTTATGTTAAAGATATTGCTTTCTGTGTTAATATCGCAACAAGTTTGTTTCATTTATCAAAGCACGTTTTAGCATATCTTCCTTTATTCAAGGAACAGTTCCAAACAACCTCCGTGGAGGAGGATACAAAGTGATACCACAAAAACCTATTGTGCTTTGTGCAGTTACTACATAGGTCAATCCAGCTGACATTCTGCAACATGTTTAATCTGCTCTTATAATATAAGAATCATTACTTAGAAGTGTAGGAGGTAATGGACAGAGCAGGTTTTGCTAGTAACTTAAACCTGGGACCAAAGAGTTGAAGGCTCCATGCAGAGTGATAGAGTCACCAAGAAGTGAATGACCAAGAGGATTTGCACACCCAGCTGTACTCATGAATACAAAATTGTCTTGTGAATAGCAACTAAAGTCAAACAGAAACACACATAAGCATTATGCATTTTTTCTTTCCATTCCAAAGACCTGTATTTTTGACAATCATAGATGTAAAAGGCAGTAGTGGGTAAGAATATTACTCCATATAGAGGCCACATAATATTTTGATCTTTTGCCACAGAAAATGGAGTGCTTCTTCCTCAATACTTTAATGTATTTAGCTTCCCTTTTAGTCATAGCTCGATTGACTGTAGTTAAGTTATAAGGTTCAAGGAGATTACTCCATGTAGGAGCAAGGTAATATTTGGATCTTCTGCCACAGAAAATGGGTTGCTTTGTCCTCAATTCTTAACAGAGTGTATGCTGCTTCCTTTTAGTAATAGTTTTCTAGGTTGTAGTTAAGTTATAAAATGCAAACACATCACTTTCATTGATAAGTTGTGATGGTACTTAATCTGATTTAAGTGTTTGTAATGCCTAATTTAGTTGTGTGATAGCTCACATCCAAGCCTGCAATGCTCTAAAATATGTATATCTTCTTTCAGAAGATTAAGGGCTATTGGTATAAACGTGATACATGTGTATATTCATTTTGAGAGTGTCTGGAAGCCATTGTTTATTATTGTAAATGTATTTTGCATTATCTTTTTGTCTGCTTCTCTAATTTTCTTTAAACCTTTTCTTAGTGAATACCTGTGTGAGAAAGTCATCCTTTTTGCCCTGATCACCCCATTTGTTGACTCATTCTGGTGGTAACTGACTCTGACTGCGCCCTGGGCTCTGCTAACCAGGCCCTGGGTGAGTGCTCTGATTAAAAATGTATATGGTAATTAGGTGTAATTACAATTGGCACTGGCAACCTACCTTTAAGTCCCTAGTATATGGTAGGGCATGTAGGTGTAGAGGCCCAGCAGATTTCATGCACTGAAATGTGCACTGCAGTGTTGCATGGTGTCATTTTAAAATTCTGCCCTGCTTTGCAAGTTGTTTTTAAACTGAAATTATATGCAAATTCGATTTTGAATGTAAAGGTACTTCCAAAGAAGTAAACAACCTAATTCTTTACATATGTCACCCTTGAGGTCTACCCTAGGTGCCCCCAGGGTAGGGTGCCATGTACAAATAAGCAGGGACATTTTTAAAGATATTTTATATTCCCTTGTGAATCACTACCAATTTCGTTTTCCCCATTGAAGAACTTTTAGCTCATAGGCTAACATGGGAATCCTGCAATACAGTGCAACTTGTAACCGGAGTGAGCTGACATGATATTTCCAGGACTTAAAAGATTGGTAATGATAAATCCAACAACTTGCTACTGTTGAGTTTATCATAACTAATACAGAAAGAAAGTTATATAACTTTCTTTTCTGTGAGCCAAAATCCAGCCTTCTAGCAGCCTCTCCTGATTGGCCAACCTTAACAGACTTAGCCAAACTGCTTTGACGAGGCAATAAGTGGCCTGCAAAGAGACAGAGGTTATCTGGTGGGGGGAGCACTGCAACTGCTGAGAACAGGCCAGGAAGTGGGGTGGGTAAATCAAACTGGGCTTCCTAGAGAGCAGGACAGTAAGGGATGTCAGCCAGACCTACCCTCTCTTCCTGTATCCCTGTGCCAGATGGGACCCCCAGGAATGGATTTTGCAGAAGGTCTGGAAGGGGGAGTGTTAAGGGAAATGAGCCACACCGGTAGGTTGGCTTAGCCAGGTCTTCACTCCATGGTGAAAGATTCTCCAATTTGAATTTCAAAGTGCAGTTCTTTGAGGAACAAGAATATGACAAACTTTGGAAGAAGCTTTCATGCTTTTGGGTGGTACCCTGCACCACATTGGGTTGCCCCCCTACCTATTGTCCCAGCACATTGAATAAATATGTGAGAGCTGCATAACAACTCAGATCTGTTGCCTGAAACTACAAGGAGAAGAAGGACTGCCCTGCTGAAACCCTGGTCTGCAACCCAAAGGATTGCACTCTGAAGGACTACTCCTGCTACACACTTAGAACTAGAGCCCTTTGGACTTTTCCTTGCTTCAAAAAGGATTAAGGAGTGGACTCCCTGAAAGCAACAAGTTAACAAAGCTCAACTGGACCATCTCCCACAAGAAGTCCCCAGCCTGGAGTGCGTCCAGTAGACTTTTAAGGATTTGACAAGGTGCATTGTGGGAACTCTAGTTCCAATTTTCGAGGAGCAACTCAGAGCCTCTGAAACCTTGGTTTGTGTTGTGGACACTTTCAAACCTCAAGAGGAACTTCAGGCAGACGTTCCAGAAGTTTGGGGCATCTTTTGGAAAGAGCTCCAGAAGGCGACTGACCGGACGTCAAGAGTCAAGCAAACTCCCTTGCACCGCGATTCAGTTTGGTCTTCAAGTTCGTCCTGCTGAAAGCTCCGGAGCTCAAGGCTTCTAGGTGTTGTCCAGGTGCTCCTGCTGAAGCAAGTCGATGCAGTCACTGCAAATCTGGCCTGCTGGAGAGGCCCGATCGACGTCAAGAGAAAATCCTCCAGAAAAGTTTCTTAGTGTGAAGGTAAAATTTGACAGGGGCCTCCTGCTTAGTGTATCCCACTAGGGCTCAATCACAGTTGGCCTAAAACTTTGACTTTGTCCTGGTCAAGCACGACCAAATGTCCAAAGTTGGCGCTATATGTTTTTAAGCCCTAGATAGTGTTTATTCTTTGAAAATTCATATCTCCAGTTTCATATATTGGATTTTTGTCATTTTGGTGTCATTTTCATTATAAAAATAGTTCTTATTTATAGAAATTGGTTGTGGATTTGTATGGTGTGTTGTGTCTCACTTATTTAATGTATTGGTGTTTTTAGATGCTTCAACACTTATCTCCTAAGTTAAGCCTGCCTGCTCGTTGCCAACTACCAAGGGTTGAGCAGGGGAATAATTTATTGAGACCTTGTCTGTACCTTATATTGCATTGGTGGTTCTATTGCTAGTGGTTGGTGCAGACTTACCCCTGCTATTAATCCAACAGCCTGGTATTCCTTATAAGTGGCATAAAGTAGCAAAGGTATTAATCATTTATTTGTTACACAATTTGGACCCAAAAGGAAATCATTAAAATCCATTTCTTCACAAATTATGAAAAGGTGCTCTTTCATAGGTGCAAAGCTGGAATGTGTTAACCATACTGGCACAGCTTACCTATGCAATGTATGTTGACTGTTATAGGTGTGGCATTTTCAGAATTGTGACTTAAAATCAGGCATTCCCATTCAATATGGTTTTAAATTTCTATTCTTTAGACACCAAACTTGATACTCCTATTTACTTCCAATTGGAAGTTATCACTTATTAAGTGTAATAAGGTAGACCAATGTTATCCTATGGGAAAGGTAGGCTTTGCAATAGTGAAAAACAAATTAAACAGTTTTTCACTAATATGACATGCAAAAGTTAAAAGTACATGTCCGACTTTTTAATTGCCCTGCCCTTTGCCCTATAGGCTGCCTAGGGCCCACCCTAGGGCTGACATATGTATTAAAAAGGAAGGTTTAGGACTGGCAAAAGGTTTCTTTTGCCAGGTTGAAATGGAAGCTTAAAACAGCTCACACAGGCTGCAAATGCAGGCCTGAGACATGTTTAAAGGGCTACTTAAGAAGGTGGCACATTCAATGCTGCAGGCCCACTAGTAGCATTTAATCTATAGGCCCTGGGTACAGGTAGTACCACTTTACGAGGGGCTTACAAGTAAATTAAATGTGCCAATGTGGGTGGATGCCAATTTCACCATATTTGAAGGAGAGAGCACAAGCACTTTAGCACTGGTTTGCAGCGGTTACGTGTGCAGAGTCCTAAAGCCAGCAAACATGAAGCCAGCAAAAACAGGAGGATGGAAGGCAAAAAGCTGGGGGAAAAACTCACCAAGGATGTCGGGTCCAACAGTAGTTAAATTCTTCTGATGTTTTTTGGTCCCTAGAAATAATAAAAAGCAGACGGGTCTGACCTGTCAATGTTATTGAAATAGGAAGAACTTATTTTAATTTTTTTATGACTATATACGAATAGTGCTTCACAATGCTCACACTGTGTGTAAATGAATATTTCCAAGGCACTACTGGTGTGGTGAATGAAGTGATTACCATAATAATGAAAACAAAGAAGTTATTTGTGGTTGTCTGCATTTAAATAAGGATCTTCATTATCAAGTGTAACATATGTGAATGGATCAATTAATTACTGTTTAAGAGCATCAATGTCTGATAAAACTGAAAAAGAACCAAAACTTATTACATCATCTAATGACACTTTTGAGGAATATGCATCATCTCTGTTGGTCCCATTTTCCCAAATGACACCATCTAGCACAGGATATGCAGTGTCATTCATACCATAATGATTCAACTTGTTCTGTGAGAAGGAGAATATGGTTGTAATTCCTGAACCACAGAAAATGCCAGTTTTATCGGGAATATAGTTTCCATTTATTAGTAACAAAATCATAATCAGCATCAAAGTCCACATCACAAGTAAAAATACTTCAATAGCATTCCAAAATTAATACCATGGTGGTAAAATATATCTATTATGAAAACAGCATCATGCAAGTACCAATTTGTGCCATTGAGCAACTGTAGAGTATGTTGTTAAGCCTCTTATTCTAAAATCTAGTTCAGAATCATTCTTAGACAATATACTTTCTTGTAGTGGCACCATTTTTTCGGGCAGAATCATTGGGTAGCTCATAGTAAACTGCAGCAGTAATTGGAACCATAGGATTGTTGGAATTCTAGCATCAGGTTCCTCTTTGGAAGCTGGTATTTGGTACAAAACTAGAGAGAGAGCAGGCTCTGCAGTCCCCTGAATGAGACTCAGGATGTCAGTGAGGCTGTACATTTCTAGTGGTACTTCCTGCAGAGTAGGGAGAGGATTTGCGGTTCTACTCTGAAGGCATTTGATGTCAGATGGGTCTGTTGGACAGAATCACAGAGATAATGCTTTTTAATGTGATTGATGGACACCTTTCTGGTTTTGTTTTTAAACCAGGCAATTGAGGCAAGATTACAGTCTGTATGCTGTCTACTTCAAGAACTGTAACAAGTGGTCTGTAGGATGGCCTGAAAACTTGTTTTTCAGGGATCTTTTCTTAAACTAGCTCTTCCAATTTAGGGAGCCACGCATTGACAGCTTTAGAAAACTTATTTTCACCGATTGTGGAATCATTGTGCTTCATTTCAGATAATTTGGTTTTGTCCTCTTAGATAATCTGCAATATACTGAAATGATGTTCCAGATCAGAAAATGTTCCTTCTGCCACCTTCTAGGGATATCAAGACCAGGCACATACATATTATAAGGAGCTTCTCGTATGGAGTCTGATAAGCAAAAACTTATCTAGGCACAATATGTAATGCCCTCTGGATTCTATACAGATTATATAGTCAACTCAGTCCTCTACTCAATAGTCTAGAGTTCAAGGCTTGTTCATTTGTACCATTGGTGTGTCTACTGTTACTTTTCAGACAGAAAAGGTACGAGTATGGCACACATATTCCCAGAGCAGACACAATATCCCTGAATGCTATAGAGGCAAATGCAAGCCAAGTGTCTGAAGGAAAATGAACTGCTCCCATTGCTACTGAGCACTGTAAGTATTTTGTGCCTGCTTGAGCATCAGCATATGTTTGTGGCCAAACTCATCAGAATGTGGATCAAAAATCAACTGCAACCAATATATATTTAGATCAGTGTACACTTGTGATTAGCCTAACATGTTTGAGGAAAATCGTCCAGAAAGGGCAATTAGAAACTGTAAGGGGCGTCCGTGCTGGTCTTGCAATAATATAATATAATGGGGCATATTCTCAAGGACTTATCGCCGATTTATCGGCACTTTAGCGCCGCAAAAGTAGTGATAGATTTATCGCCCTATTCTCAAGCTGGTGCAAACTGCCGATATCGCCAGTTTTCCAGCGATAGCTGCCGCAAAAAACATCGCCACGGATGAGAGCAACAACTAACGCTAATGATATGCAGAGTAGGCGTTCCCGTGCAAAAACACACGAAAACACCACTTCGCGATATTCCCAACAACCAGCCAGATCGGCGAAGCGATCCAAAAACAGGCGATAAGGCGCGTTAGCAGCAGGGATTTAACACCTGCCTTTTACTGGTGTTAAGCAGGACGACAACCTGCAGTATGATAGGGAGCCCAGCCCAGAGCCACATCTGAAGACCAAGAGATGCCATGGAGCCAATGATCATGCAGCTTGGAGACCTAAGAGAGCCACAACACCCACTGCCACCACCCCCAGGACCCCCCCCCCCCCGGACCACCCCCCCCAGGATTACCACCTAGGCAGCGCAGAAGAAGACAGCTGACCTTCTGAAAACGGCATGGTCCCTCAGCCACACAATTGCAGAATGTGGGGAGAGGTGGGAACCAAGTATGTGTGAAGGAGGCAAGTCACCCATGAAAAAGAATGTACACAATGCCAAGTGTGGCAGTGATGTGCTGGACAGACTTCAGTATGCAGAGCACAGACATGTCCATGTGGACATATACTGCTGGTGTTTGTAGTGTTGTGGACAGTGAACGCAACCATGTTACCTCAGGCAGTGGGGAAGTCCTCGGTCACGTAGCTGTGTCGTCCCCCCGTGTAAGAGTAAGCGGAGTGGGCTAGGCCGGCGTACGCCAGCCCAACGTAGAAGTGTGAATAAATAGGCCGGGGCTCTGGGCGTGGTACACCTCCGGGATGGACAATGCGTCTGCCAGGGCGGCGCCCCTCACCCTGCCACAAGTCTGCCGCCATGACCGCCAGCCTCCTCAGCCGCTCACTGGCTCCCGCGACACTTGCCCCCAGTGCACCCAGTGGCACAGCACCGCAGAGTTATGTGTGTGCTGACTACTGTCTGCGGCCTACACTGCGGTCAGCAGGACCCCCAATTCAAATTGAGTCTTCATTTATTTATGGCGCAGTCCAGTAGGCAACAGACATTGCTTCCAGTGCGGCCAGCCCGGACGACGCATCATCGCCGGCTGCACACCCCCTGAGCGCTTCAGGTGCCACTAACTCAGTGCACCACAAGTCATCGCCACGTGGCTGTGGGCCCTTTCTGACCGCTGCCTCCAGCCTACACTGCGGTCAGCAGGGCTCACAATTCGAATCCAGTCTTGATTTATTTATGGCCCAGGCCAGTAGGCAACAGACATTGCTTCCAGTGCGGCCCACCCGGATGACGCATCATCACCGGCTGAACACCTGCTGAGCGCTTCAGGTGCCACCAACTCTGTGCAGCTCAAGTCAACGCCATGTGGCTGTGGGCCCTTGCTGACCGCTGCCTCCGGCCTACACTGCGGTCAGCAGGGCTCACAATTCAAATTGTCTTGATTTTTTTTATGGCGCAGTCCAGTAGGCAACAGACATTGCTTCCAGTGCGGCCCGCCCGGACGTCGCATCATCGCAGGTTGCGCTCCCGCTGAGCGCTTCAGGGGCCACTAACTCTGTGCACCACAACTCATGGACCCTTCATGATTGAGTTTTGTGCTGTGGACAGCGGACGCAACAATGTCACCTCAGGCAGTGGGGATGACCTGGGATGATGATGATGAAGATGAGGCAGGTGTACCTCACCCCACTGCAGCTGCAGCAGGAATATCCAGAAGGGACAAACTCATTAACAATTTCTTCACATGAGCACGCTCAGCTCTGGTGCCCCTACCTCAGTGCAGCTCAAGTCATTGCCACGTGGCGGTAGGCCCGTGCCAGCCGCCGTGCATCCGGTGCCACTAACTCAGTGCACCACAAGTCATTGACCCTTTATGATTGAATCTGTGTGTGTGATCCGATGATCACTGTTCTAGTTGTTGCCAGCACCAACCACTCCCTGAGGGCTGGCTTACACTCACCCCGCACCCATCCAGCACAGGCATCACTGGACATGTGACCCTGGTAATAAAAAGGGGCCGGGCGCACGTGCCCGTAGCCAGTTCCACTATCTATCTAAGTGTGTCCGTGTGGTCATTATGTATGCATGATGGCCCCGGGCCCTACCACATTACATTGTGCTGTGGACAGCGGATGCAACCATGTCACCTCAGGCAGTGGGTAAGACCTTGGATACGTAGCTTTGTCGTCCCCCCTGTAAGCGTAAGCAGAGTGGGCTGGGCCGGCGTATGCCAGGCCAGCGTAGGGGTGTGAAGGATTTGCCTGGGGCTCTGGGTGTGGTTCAGTTCTGGCCTGGACAAGGAAGTAACTAATGAGTGTGTCACTGTTGTAGTGTCGGCGCCACCCAGCCCGCAATCGACAATGTTGCAATGTAGCATGCACCCGGAGGGCGGGCTCGCACGAACGGAGAAATGAAGGAGCGCAAGACCGCTGGAGGTCTTGGCTCATACATGCCAAGTGTTGTGTGTATCTGTATTGCTTCAGCATGAGGCAAATGCCTAGCCTTAATCAGCCAGCCAGGCATGAACTCTACATCTGTGTCCGCCCTATCCTTCCCACAGGCCTACACTCACGTGGCCGCCCACCTTCAACGGCCAACATCACAGTGTCGTTGTCAGGCTTGTGGACATGCGCAGACAGGCATGACAATGGTGTGCCGTAGGAGTGCAAGTGATGCAACCGCGCAGCGCACACAAGTAAATAGGCTCGGGGGGAGGGAGGAGCAGTTGTGAGGCAACGTAAAACACAGTGATGCCGCTCATTTGCCACATGCAAGACATGTCAAACATGAATCCTAAAGTCGCACACATCCCACTCCACCCCCAACAAGCTACTTCACATTTCCTGAATGCAAGCAGATGAGAAACTAACATTAGGGATGAAAGCTCCTTTGTCTGAACTATCAGGCAGAAGCACATCTGCACCTCTGACCTCGGAATTGCATGTGCCCGGCACCCCCTGACAGATACTATAGCAGCTGATGACGACTCCCACACTGCGCACAGCCTGACGAAAGATCAACGTATACACACCCCACACACAGAAGTCCTTGCTCGAAGTTATCTTGCATGGAATGGCCTTCACACTTACTCCCACACCATCCCAGGCGTACAACCGTTGCACACTAAAACAACTCATTGATCCGAGCTGTGGCATTTCATCCACAGAACTGGCGCAGGTCAGAACAGTGCCGCTTCAACCAGAGCCACTAACGCAATGGCAGAACATCCGGGACACATGCACAACCCCTGTCAGGTGGAACTGTACCGTGCACGTATGCTGCGTTTACTAGGGGCACTGCCATTGGCAGTGCTGCGGATCAGTTACCGGCTAAGCTTCCGCATTGCCAACGTCACCTGCATTCAGCCTGTGTTGCATTGTCGATCGTGCATATTCAAGTGGTCCATGGATGTCTGCCTATCCAACAGGACGGTAGCTGAACTGTATTTTGACATGTGTGTGCACCCCCTGTTGACCCACGACCAGGAGTGTCACTGTGATACCCGTTTATGGGATGCCTTGATACTTGGCATACATGCTGGCAGCTGGACCTGGGAGATTGCACAACTCCTTGTGTGCAGTGACCACATTGAACCGCTCCCCTATTGGGCTGTAGTGGTAATTGGTGAAAGGGGGTGGACACAGCACATCTGTCCGGTCCTGCTAATGGATCGCCTCGCCGGCCTGTTTGATGAAGTCGACAAGAAGCTCATGTTGGAAATGATAGCCTACGAAGCTGCAATCGCTTTCATGGACGAGTAACTACGTACCTGCAGCCACAACAGATTGGAACCCATTGCACATGTCCCAACACCTTGTTGCATCTTCGAGATCTGGTCACATGTCCCACGACAACAGTGGACATGGCTGCATTTGCCTGGACTCCGAATACATGAGCGGACAACAAAGCGGGTTAACACACACAGGTGAAAGGTGAGGCACTCCCCCGGAGTGGACAGCGGCGCTTGGCAACGTTCCTCATCCTGACATACTGCTGCATTGGTCTGCATGTTGTGGCACTTATCTTGCCCGTACTGACACGCATATGCTAATAAAGTCTACGCACCTTCACTTGGATTTAACTGTGATGAGTGTTGATTTGAATGACAATGTGTGTCTCACTGCCTATCTGGTTCACGGCCATACATGCGCATTGATAGCATTACCCAGGGAGTACCTTTTTGTGGAATCGCTGTCCCTACATTCATCCATACTTTCATACTTGATTGCAATGTTTTATTCGCATTCAGTGGAGTGTTGAAGCTGGAGCAGTACAGGGCCATGTAAACCCCACTTTACATTGTTGCCCCGTGGAGGGCCAGCCAGAGTCCTTTAGGGATTGACAAGTTCATCGGAAGAGGGAGACTTCAGTCAGCAGTGTGATTGCTGTGTCATTGGTAACCAATCAAAATATGCCAGTCCATGTCGAGGTCCAAGGTGAGTGTCGCTGAGTGTATCGGGGGACAGTGGAAGTTGTTATTCCAGGGCATGATGCAGAGGGAAGAACCAAGCTGAAACAGGCCATATGGCGGAGATGAATGCTACCACTTCATTCTTACCACAAAGCCAGATTCATCATCATCTTCGTCCTCTGATGTGTCAGATGCCTCACATGTGGGTGGTGGTGTTTAGTCTGCATCACTGTGTGGCACTGACACATCAGGGGCCGGAGGTGGAATGTCTGCCACACTGTGTGGCACTGACACTTCAGGGGCGGAGATGTGGATGGAGTAGTAGCAACAGCATTCATCCGCGCCAGGCCTTGTGGTGGCAATGCCATGACGAGGATCTGCAGGGCATGGATAATCACAGATACATCTCGCTGGTGTGCAGCCGTGGCAAACATTCTTTCAGCCTGCATCCGCTCCATGTTCAACAGGATCCTCCGCATGTGTCCCAACTCCCGGCTGACTTCGCTGGAGCCACTCTGACTAGACAGTTGTTCTTGGCTCAGAGTCATAACTCCAGCGATGTCAGCCATGGATTGTTGGAGAGCATGGAGCAGACAGTGGGTGTCCGTTAGGGACTGTAAGTGGTCCCTGATGGGACGTAGACACCCACTTATGGCATCTAGTTTGGCTGCCATGAGGTCGAACCCCACCCGCAGCTGATCAGCCATCTTCTCCTGGCACCCTAACACACGGCGTTGGAATGCCATGTGTTGGTCCTGGGGGTCCTGGGAGACAGCCGTGGTGGTGGGTGCTTCCTGCTGTGTGGTCTGTGCAGGGGGTGGGGTCTCCTCAATGCAGCTGGCCTGCACTGCTCCTGGAGGTGGGGTGCCGAAGCTGTCCATGGGCTGTTGGAGGGTGTCAGTGTCGATGTTGGGGAGGTCCTCTTCATCATCAGTGCTGAGTTGTTGGGTCTGCTCTGCAGGAGGTGTTGCTTCTCCCTCTGCAATGTGAAGGGGAGATGCAGATTGACATTGTGTTCACATGTATGTTGACGCATTGGACAAGTTTACTTACAGACTGCATGACAATGTACATTGTGACTATTTGTGAGAAGATGCCTATGTGATGCGGGACAGTTGACATTTCTACACCATCAGGGATGTGAGGTTGTACTTGTACATTGTCATCTCACAGTTTCCTGCTATGCCAAATGCGAATGGCCATTTTCTACACACAAGCAGCGGCAGTTGGGTCCTCTGTTCTGTTGTGAAAGTGTTGCAGTTTGTACCACATTGTTGTCAATGTTGAGGTGCTCTGATTCTTATGTGTGTGTGCTGCATTGTGGGTGTGTTGCCCCTTCAGCTCTGATTTTGCTGGCCCTTATCCCTTTCAGGCGGTGTGCCTTTCACTTCTGTGCTTATACAGTGCTGAGATGTTGCAGACTTGGGTAACTTCGGCTCTTGGTCGGAGTTGTGACTCTTGGGCATGGTTTGTCCGCAGATGTGCTATACTTAATTGTGCATGTGTGCCATTGTGCCCATCTCCCCCCGTCCCCCCAGTCCCTGGTCGTTACTCATCCTGTTGCTGTTGGC
This sequence comes from Calotriton arnoldi, assembly GCA_963921515.1. Taxonomy (NCBI): domain Eukaryota; kingdom Metazoa; phylum Chordata; class Amphibia; order Caudata; family Salamandridae; genus Calotriton; species Calotriton arnoldi. Next base: position 1,554,516 of record CAWUFW010001024.1, on the reverse strand, counting down.
TCAGGTCATGTTGTGCAGTGTCCGGTCCCCCAACTCCTGCCACCGTCTCCCCAATGATGACTCGGGTCACCATTTCCTCCATCTCATCCAGCTCCTGGTGTGTTGCTGGACTCCCACCTCCAGTCTGCATTGCTGCTTTCAGGTTGGCTGCGAGTTTCAGCTTGGTTTTGCGCTTCACATCAGTCCAGCGCTTCTTGCAGTCGTCCACTTCCCTTCTCTTCACTCCGACTGCATTCACCTTGGCCAAGAAGGACTGCCATATTGTATTTTTAGTTGCCAATGACACAGTGGAGGTGATGAACAGTTGGTGGTGGTGTTCTATCACCTCCGTAATGAGGATCTGGTTTTCCTGCGTACTGAAAGGCGGGTTCCTCTTCTTCTTCTCCTTGCCCTTCCCTGACCCCGAGGTCCCAGGCTGGTCCTCCGTGGGGCTTGTGGGGTTCTGGTTGTCCTCTTTACTCGCTCCGGCTACCTCCATGGTGCTTCGCAGTTGTTTGTGTTTTTTGTTGCCGCTTTTATAGTGGTTTTTCCCACCTGACTTGTGGGACTTGCAGGCCTGGCGCTGCTTATCGCTGTATTTTTTATCGCAGTTGGGCCCATCGCAACTTTTTTCACGTTAGGCTTTAGATTTTTATCGCCGTCCCGGGGACTTTATCGTGGACATTTGACGCGTTATCGGGACACTATCGCATTTTACCGCAGTGTTGAGAATAAGACGTTAACACAGAGTTATTTTCCCGCGATGGACGGCGCTATGAGGAATTCCGTTAACCTAATTTGGCGATGATTATCGCACGTTCTTGAGAATATCCCCCAATGTTTATTCTGTTGACAAATATTGCATTGTTGTACATAATCTTTAGTTTGTTTTGGTAAATATGGCCCCCAACATTTTTGCTGTAGCATTGATACTGCAGGGCATATGTAGCATTGATACTCTAGGGCAGATGCTTTCCCTCCATGAGCTGCTTTCATTGAATCTAACTTAGCCCACTCTTTAGGTATATGTCTATCTCTAAATCCAGGTAAGATCACAATAGGAGCATTATCTGAAATGGAGGGGTAGTAGTATTTTGAGGCTAAACCTTCACTGGGGTTCTTTCCTTTTAAGGAAAAAATATATGTGTTGGTCTTGGTTTGAAATCTGGCTAGTAAATCTAACTTAAATGTCTGTGCTGCTGTTTTTGCAGCCATATCTTCAGCACAGTTTCGTCTAATTCCTTCACTTTTATAGGCCATGGTGTGCTGCATATGGGCCAAGGGAAGCTTAACATGAAGGATAGCCACCTTTCCCCAGAGTCATTTATTTCTTGTTGATTTCCTTTTTAGTCTCTGAATCCATTTAAGCTCCAATGTGGTAGGTCTACATTGTAACCTGGCACACAAAAGGCTGAATCCGATGCTATTAGAGTGGGAACTGATGGATCAGTCTTTTGTAGTGCAAGCAACAGGGCATGTGTTTTTCTTAGAGCTGTACAGTGGAATCACCCAATATTTTAGCATGTGTATTTAGTTACTTAAAGTTCCATCTTCCAAAATTCCCAGCACAAATTGCAGAGTACTTTAGTTTAGTTCCATCTGCTGGCTATGCTACGCAGAGCTGTCTGTGTTAAACATGCCCTTGTACTCATGTATGAGTAAAACATTAGGAGTTTGTAGGACATTTTGAGTATATTGCAAAAAAAGTTGCCTTTGGAGTGTAGGGTCATATTCACGTCAACTGTAGTTTGGCAAATGTATACACTGCGAACATTAGAGGTGCGTGCTTTCGTTGCCATCTCTAGTGTAGGTATAGGAAAAACTATAATGATAAATTTGCCTTGTGCCAAAGGATGTTCTTTCAATATGGTTATCTGCACCACAGTAAATGCTTTCTCTGTGGGAGTAAAACATGGTTGTGCAGTCGAAAACATTTGTGATCTGTTCTCTAGAGTTATATGCTCCTCATTCTTAACTGCATATGTGGAGCCTGAGGCACTATGAATAACTCTAATTACTATATTTTTTATCTCTAATTTGTAAATGTTTGGACTCTAATATGTCTGCTTGCAGTCTGCACAGGATCGCTGTGTGTTTTTCTGTCCAATATTGTTCAGAAAATGTGGGAGAAATAAAATCATACAAGGGCTTCATTTATTCACACACAGTTTGGCAAATAAGCCCCAACAAAGTTAAGCAATCCCATAAGAGCTTGTAACTTTCTTAACATATTTGGAGGTTGTAAAGTAGCACACTTCCTATCCAAGAAATATAAATATTGCATTGAAAAACAACTTTGGATTTTTTAAAGTTGATTTTATATCTGTATGTAACTAGTTATTTTACTGTTCTGTTCACCCTAGTCAGGTGTTCATTCAAGTCATCATCATCTGTGATGTAAATGTTATCAATCACACCTCAGAATCTTGTTGCAAAATCTCCAAAATTCTTGCTGCAAATAGACCAGGACTATTTTTATATCCCATAGGCAATCTTGTATAGAAGTACTGAAACCCACTGAATGAGAAAGCGGTTATATACTGGCTTTCAGACACTACAGTTTGGCTAAAAACCTATTGGAAATAGATAGGGTTATTTTGTATTTTTTTCACATGAGGTTTATTATTAGTCCAGTGCTATGAGCATTTTGTACAGCAGGAATCCGTGTATGTGAGTTTAAATTCCTATATCTAAAACTGTTCTCCATGAGCTGTCAGATTTTGAAACCAAGAAAAGTGAGGTGTTCATTGTGGAATGACAAGGCACTATAATACCCTGCTATTGTAATTGGTCTCCTATAATGTGTTTAGCTTCTAACTTTAGAGGATATTGAGCCTGCATTTGGGGCTCACTTCTTAAGGGAATGCCATGTAAAACCAATCCATGTCACACCCCACCTGGTTTCTTTACATAGACTGGAGCTTGTTTTTGAAGTCCACTCCCTTGCATATTTTCTTTGAGGTCTTCAGGCACTAAGGAGGAAAAGGTTTGTATTATTACCTCCTCAACTTGAGATGCATCCCTTATAAAATCTAGAGGCCAGTCATCCTCAGCAAGAATGATGTCGTAAGCATCTTATAAATGATTCCAGAATGTAGCTTTTATTTTGCGAGGTATGTACCCTACAATCTGTATCTCTAAATTATAAACCCTATCTGGTGGATTTACATGTCCATCCGGTGTCTCAACCTATATATTCTCTTTATTTGGAATCACTGACAGGTACTATTTTAGAGTCTGGTGAACAATTATTACTTCTGCTGCGGCTATTGCCCTAGAAGCGCTATTGCCCTAGTCCCATTCTGCAGAAGTATCGGTAGATTGAAGGGCATAATTCTTTGTCACTCCAGCTTCTTTTTTCTATTTAAAGTGAGTTTTGGAATTTCCCCTTCTTTCTTTATACTAAATTCAGCTTCACAGCCTGATTCACTTTTCTGTTTGGCATGCTCATCTTTTCTGTGGTACTCAGTCTGTCACCTCTTTTCTGTCTTTTACTGTCAGAGCCTTCAAAAGAGCTGGAAGAATAGATATAAAAATACTGATACTGGCCTGGCTTTCTAATTTTATCAGACTTCCGCAAATTATATACACCCCTGTTGGACTCCTTAATTTAGGAAGATCCCGTCCTTTTTGTTTTACCTTCTGCTTCTTTTTAGTCTCCGATGTGGCATTTCTCTTGCCGGAACCCAGAGTCTCACTTTTTGTTTTGAGATGCAGTTTACCGGCTTGGGAACCTAAGGTATCATGGCACATCGATGTGTAAACTTCTGATATAAACTCGGTAGTTCCCATTCAGAATCCTGAACAGGCACTATTGCCATTCTCTGGCACACTGCCAAGGCTCTGGCTTGTCTGCAAATGTTACTGAAATCAATTGAGGAAACTGTTTCAACATTTCCCATTTATTTCATACCTAAATTAAGAACAGGTACAGCTCCATCCTCATTTTGTAGCTGAATTGGCACATCTAGTAGTACTGATAATGAGGGTGCATCATGTGTAGTAGTGTAGATACTCGCAAATGCACTTACTCAGGTGTTGCACTGTTCTACCGGTTTCACCATCTCAAGGGGAAGACACATAGTCAGAATATTATGCTTGTCTTAGGGTGTTGTGTCAGGATAGACCGCTTCTTACTAGTGGATTTTGTGAACAATCCAGAATGGAATTTAATCTTTCCATGATAGAATTGTAGTCTGTGGACTAATTGCTTGTATGGAAACTTGGACTTGTTGTGCAGGTCCAACAGGATCTCCCCCGATGACTGTGGTTTGTAGCACATATGGTCTATGTCGCTTACAGACATTTAATATTTCATAAAAAGTCGTACTGCTTCTGCAGCGGGAAGATTTCCTGCGTCAGTATATGATGTATACAGGCCAAGTGGCCTCATCATTACTTAGGGGACCCATTCTAAGGTTCTTATGTACATAGGGTAAATAGCCACCAAACCGTGCCTGCTGTTCCTGGTAAGTCAAAGAGACTTCCAGATCCCAGTAGGGTACATTATTTTGTTGCGGCACTGGTACATAAAAAATATGAGATTCACAACCAAAAAATCACAAATATGGGGAATGTTAGCACCAGTATTTTGCCATGGATACTTCTATTTTTTTTGTTTAAATTTGTTTATTGGGGTTTTTGCATTCTATGTTACATTCAGACATAGTTATCACTGTAATACATCAGTATGCGACTACCAATGAGGAGACAAATGACTGAATGTAGGAAGGGAAACACCGAAAGTGGGTAGGGAAAAAAGAAGGGCAAATAAGAAGACACATGTTTCAGCGTGTACATCAATGTTACATACTTAGCGTATAAACTTGCCAATAGTCAACAATGTTGGGAAAGAACCCCTTGTCTGGTATTATCGCTATGTGGTATGGTACTGAGGACTAGGGCGGGTTAGCTTCCCAGGGGTGTGTAGTGATCCTATAGCCTCGAATTTCTTTCATATGTTATTTTTGCTGAGTGTTCGTGAATGCGGTTCCAATTGAGAACATCAGGCATGAGAACTACCTGTGGAGGCGAAAACTTGTAACGTGGGGGGTGAACTGGGAAAGATGGTCGGGAGCTGTCTGGGTGCAGATGTATAGAATCAACTGCCTGGACGGGTGCGTTATCGTGTCTCTATTTGAGGTTGTATGAGATATGGGGGGGGGGCGGGGGCCCGCAAGCAGGTCATCTTGGTGCGGCCTCTGCGACCATCCAGTGTGGTCTCGCGATAGCATCCTTCTCAGACTGCCGTGCTTTGTCTTGGTTCTACTTCAGTTGGTCCCGCAGGGGATAGGGGCGGGGTCTGTGATTGGGAGACTACGGGCTCTTCCACAGGGGCCGTTTCTTGCGTGTATTGATATAGCAATTGTGCCCATTCCAGAGAGATGGGGTGCTTCCGCGTCCCCTTCACCTCCTCCTCCCGTAACACCTCTTCTTATGCCCTACCCCATTTCTTCATGGCACCTATCCAGGCTGCTACTGGGGGTCCTAGCGGGGCCCGCCAGTGCATGGCTATTCCCCGTTTCGCTAAGAGGATGGCGAGGGATGCGAAGCGGGTCTGCACTTTTTCTGTCTTCCGCCTGCGGAAGATCCCGAGGGCGCACGCCTCCCAAGTGGACATGGCCGAAGTATTAGTGGTTGCTCGGAGTGCCCGGTGTACGTGGTCCCAGTATTTTTGGATAGTGGGGCAGTCCCAAAACATGTGTTTGAAGTCCGCCTCGGGAGCCTGACATCGGGGGCACGCAAAGTGTGTGTCAGGATAGAAACGGTGAAGGCGGTGCGGCGTAAGGTATGCTCTATGGAGGATGTTGAATTGGATATTCTTGAAGCGCGCATTCCTGGAGACTTTTTTCGGATACTCTAGTGCTGTTTCCCACTCTTTATCGTGAAATACCCTCCCCATTTCGGTTTCCCAGGTCTGTCGTAGCGAGTGTAGGGGTTTGAGGGTCAGTTCACGGATAGCTTTAAAGAGCCATGTGACTAAATGTCTACCCGTACCCATGTGTAGTATGGCATGTATCACCGGGTGGGTCGGAGGCTCCCCCCCCTCTGGGTCCCAGTGACATCGACTGCTGTCTACGAGTTGCCTATGTAGGAGAAATTGTCCTGGTGGGAGGTCATATTGGTCAGTCAGTTGGGCATATGTTTGGAGCTGTCCGTCTTGGAACAGGGATTCTGCTTCCGTAATGGCGTGTTCGGTCCAAACCTGAAGGGCACCGGCAGTATAGTATCCCTCTTTTTGGGGGAATCCCACCAATGGGAGTTGGGGCGAGTATGGAGGCCTTCCTCTGGACATGCGATGGATCTTCAGCATGCATATACGTGCTATAGATACCTGAATCGGGTAGGTGCGTAGTGGTTTGGTGCCTGGTAGGATTGCGGATTGCCGGGAGGGGTATCCGGCCTTCGCCGGTCACCGTTTCCCCGGTATACCATTCTGCTGTCCAGTACGATAGCCACTGGAGTTGGGCCGCTAGGAAGTATGCTTCAAACGAGGGTGCCCCCAGCCCTCCCTGAGTCGTAGGGAGGTGTAATTTGGATAGTGCTACCCTATGGCGACCTCCTCCCCAAATCAACTCGGTGAGCAGGATATCCAGTTCTTTGAAGAAGGGGCGCGGGGGTATCACGGGGAGATTAGTGAAGTGGTACAGTAGTCTGGGGACTATAATCATTTTGGCGAGGGCCACTCGCCCTATGGGAGCCAGGGGTAGCGTTTTCCAGAATCCCACTGCTGTCCGTATCCCTGCCAGTGCTCTGCGATGGTTCCCCTCATACAGATCCCTCAGGGAATGGTACAGTCTCACCCCTAAGTATCTGGGCACCGCTGCGTTCCAGGCGAGCGTCTGAGCTCTAACCTGGACATTAAACGGGGCCAGATGTGGGCTCAGTGGATAGAGCGTGGATTTTTCCCAGTGGACTTTGAGGCCGGAGGCCCCTGCGAAGTCTTGTAACGCCACCCAGATAGGGGAGAGGCTCCCCGTCGCGTCGCGGACATATATTAGGAGGTCATCTGCGTATAGTGATACGCAGTGTGTCGTGTCCGCTATCGGAATGCCCCACATCTCCCCCTCCTGGCGAAGACGTATCGCCAAAGGTTCCACCGCCAGGGCGAACAGAAACGGCGATAAGGGGCACCCTTGCCTAGTCCCACGCTCCACCGCGAATGGAGGAGAGATATACTTCCCCACTCGTACCCGCGAGGTGAGACCCGTATATAGCAGTTTCGTATATTTCAGCAGGGTGGGGCCCACATTTATTTTGTTGAGGACCGCAAATAAGTAGGGCCATAGCAGGGTATCAAAGGCCTTCTCTAGGTCGAGTATCAAGCAGGCCGCATTGGGGAACCGCTCCCTGCCCCATCTTGGACGTGGAATAGTCTTCGCAGATTCTGTGAGGTGTTGCGCTGTGGAACAAATCCACATTGATCCAGGTGGATCAATGGTGGAAGGATTTGGGTGTACCGGTCCGCTAGGATTTTTCCTAATATTTTGCAGTCTGCGTTTAGCAGGGTGATTGGTCTGTATGAGGAGGGGAGTGTTGGGTCCCTGTGTGGTTTGGGAAATGTAACTAGGATCGATTCCCTAAATGAACCCGGAAGTTCGCCCCGTGCTAGCGCATCGTCGTACATGGTCACCATATGGGGGGTTAGCCGGGCCGAGAAGGTGCTATAATATTCGAGTGGGAAGCCATCCATTCCCGGCGCTTTGTTGCGTGCCAGTGTTCTGATGGCCTGGGTGATGTCAGTGGACTTAATCTTTGTGTCTAGTGATTTCTTGGTTGCAAGCGGGACACGGGGCAGGTTCAGTTGGTGAAGGAACAGGTGTATTGCATGGTGGTCTTCTTGCGTTGGGGCCTTGTATACCTGGGAGTAAAATTCATGAAATACCTGTAAGATGTCTACCTGCGACTGCCTGATAGTGCCGGTGACATCCCTCACTTCCGTGATGGGTGTCATTCCTGTGTCTTGCCTGGCCAGCCAAGCAAGCAGTGTCCCGACTCTATTGCCTTCTTGGTGGATCTTAGAGGCATAGACCCTGAAGTTGTATTTGCGGAGGTCTCTCATTGCCTCTGCGTGAGATGTTTTGGCATTTGCTATCTGAGCAGTGGTAGCCTCGCCTTGATCAGCTTTCTTCGTTAGAGCTGCCAGAGCCTGCTCCGCGCTCTGTAGCGACTGTTCGAGCGTTCTACGTACCCCCACTATTTGCTGTATGCAGTGCCCTCTGGCTACGACCTTGAATGTATCCCATTCGACCAGTCTCGACGATCGCTGTGCCGGCATTTAGTGTAAGTTGCTCTTGGATGTGTTCCCCGTGGTCATGACAAAACACCTGATCTGTAAGGCATTCCCGCGGCAACTTCCAAGTGGGGACGGGGGTGGGGGCGGTTTCCATCGGAGGGTCACTGTATGTGCATCGTGGTCTGATAATATTCTGCCTAAGTAATCTGTGCGCTGTACTTTGGAGAGTATCATTGCAGAGCAAAGAAACCTGTCTAAGCGCACTCGCAGGTCGTGCGGGATGGAGTGGAAGGAATAGAGTTTTGTGTATGGGTACCGTGTTCGCCAAGCGTCCGACAGTGCCCAGTGTTGTACCCAGTTTTTAAAAAGTTTGGTTTGCCTGCGCGCGGGTGACTGCGCTGGCGGGGGGTGGGACCTGTCAAGATCTAAGTCTAAAACGCAGTTGTAGTCCCCTCCTAAGAGCCAGGGGGCTTGTGTACGGTGGGTCAGCACTGCCGTGAGACGGCTCCAGAAGTGGCCTTGCTCCACGTTCGGAGCATATATGCTTCCTATCAGTAAGGGCTGGCCCTCCAGTAATCCCTCTAGTATGGCATATCGTCCTTCTGCGTCCAGAATACGTGCCTGCTCCTTAAAGGGAACCCCTGGTCGAATCCAGATTAATGCCCCCCTGGCGAATGCTGAGTACGTAGTGGCACAGATAATGCCCCGCCATTTCTTGTGTAATCGCGTTACTTCGACTGCTGTCAAGTGCGTCTCCTGTAAGAGAGCCACGTGTGCCTGCTGTCTCTTGATATAAGCATAGATGGCGTATCGTTTGGCGCCGTGTGCATACCCCTGACATTCAGTGTGATGACTTTTATATCTGCGTTAGGGACCTTAGCTGTCATTTTATCAATCGCTTCTTAGGGAACCCGTCTATGTGAGGTGATCTGCTGGGTGCTCCCAGGCCCCCCCCATCAGTGCTGCAACCCTCCGTAGGCATATTACATTCCCATTAATGAGCTCCATTAAAGATACCAGGGGATTTTGGGGACATTACAAGGTAAAACAATACATCAGGAAACATTCCCAACTAAAGGGATCTATCGCCCAGGGCGGTACATCCAAACTGTACGACATGTACTGTCTTTAGTTCGTTATTTGAGGGGGTGGTTGGAGCTCTCGCCAGCTGCTGTTGGCATCGCCGCCCGCTGTATGTCGATGAATTGATGATGCCAGGGGGTTTCCCCTCGTCCCCCTACGCGCAGCGCCTCAGTCCGGTGTAGCCTTTCAATACTCAGGATATCGTGCCGTCGAGTGCTGATTGATCCAACGGTGCCGTCTTTTCACTCACTATGGTCCTCGGGGGTTCCATGCTCAATGCACCACTCTGTGCGGGTCAGTACTCAAATCACCAAGTCCGCCGTTTGTGGAGTCACAGTTGGGGGTGTGACCGATCCGTCGCGGGAGGTATTTGCATCGCTGGCTTCCTCCTCCGAGGTGAATAGATGTGGAGCCCTCTCCCCGTCCGAGTCTCCCCCTGTCTTTCGTATCTCTGTGGCCGCTTGCAGTGCTTTCCTTCGCTCAGCTAGAATTTGCTCCAGGTCAGGTGAGCTTTTGACTGTAGATTCAGATCTTTGGCTCAGCTGGGAGAGGGTGACTCTTCGGCGCGGTTGTCGCCGGCGGCCCGGGGCCTGACGACTTTGCGAGTTCCCGTGTCCGTTGGGGCCTGTCAGGTGTTGCTCCGCCCAGTTGCTTGCCTCTGTGGGGTCCGTGAAGAAGTGCGTGGTCCCATCGAATATTATTTTGAGGCGGGCAGGAAACATGAGAGCGTATTGTACATTCCGTTGGCGCAAAAAACGCTTCACCGTCAGGAACGTGGCTCGCTGTTGCTGAACAGCGCGGGAGTAATCCGGGAACAACATAATCTGTTTATCTTCCACGTTGAGTAGCCCTGCCAGTCGCGCCGCCCGGAGGACAGCGTCCCTGTCCTGGTAGTGGAGCAGTTTCAGCAGAAATGGTCGGGGCGACGATCCTGGTGGTGGCCTACGGGCCGGCACTCGGTGTGCTCTCTCGACCGAAAAGAACGGGGTTAGGTCTTTTGGTTGTGTGAAGGTTTTATCCACGTTTCAGTGTAGCGGATTGGATTGGACCCCTCCGTTCCCTCGGGCAGATTCAAGACACGGATGTTACTTCGGCGGGAGCGCCCTTCCAGGTCGTCCGCTTTGCTTTCTAAGGACTGCACCCTGGCCTGCAAGTCTTTCAGGGCGTTTTCATGTAGCTGCACTTGGGGTTCCACTGCTTGCAGTGTCTTCTCTCCCTGCTTGACCTTGTCTGCGAGTTTTCTGTGGTCATCCCGTAGGAGATTGAGGTCCGTAGCCAGTTCCCCAAATTTAGTTTCCATGGTCACTCTGGAGTGTTCGATTGCTGCCAGGACTTTATCCAGCTTGTCAGACATAGAGGGCGTGCCATCCGATTGGGCGACTGTGGGGTCCGGAGACGGTTGTCTCGTGGTCCCTGATGCTTGCCCTGCTCCGATTGCCCGCTGGCGTCCCATGTTGTTCCGATGGAGCAGTATCTCGAGCTGGTTGACTTCTATGTTGTGTCTTACGGGTCTGCGTCCAGGGTGCAGTGAGGACCGCCGCTCTGTTCGTACCAGCTTATTGTGGCCCGTCTCCCCTGCGGAGTGTCTTTTTGTTGGGGGGGTGCCGATTTAGTAGGCAAGGGCGAGCGGACTTCCGTCTTGTTGTTGCTTTCCCCCGGCACGAGGGGCGGGCCGGTGCAGCGGAACCCAGGTAGAGACGCCAGGGATCCTCAGCCGGGCCAACCCAGCGGGAATCGCAGATCGCCGTCAGGCGCCTCCCCCACCTCGGAGCCTCCGCCAGCCCGTCCCCCCTCTTCTCCCTCGCGCCTCGAGTCCCGGCGCCGTAAGGGGGGGCGACAGAGAGATGGTCAGGTGCCGCGGTGGCTCAGTGTGGGGACCTCCAATAAAGTGGGTGTCGCCTCCCTCCGCCGCCGTGTTGATTATCCGGGGGGGGTGCGCTTCTTCCAGCGGTCCCCCCTCAGTCGGGCAAGTTCTGGTCCGGCAGCGCGGCACGGGCCTACAGTGAGGCCGCTAGATCCCCGGCCCCCTTCAGTCACTCCCCGCGTGCCTCGATGTCTAGCGCCGTGCGGGGGGGGGGTAGGGAGGACCAGGGCATTCGGCGCCGGGCAGGAGGTATGGCTACCTAGTGAAGATCGTCGAGGCGGGGAGCGGGGCCCCCACAAATCGGTGTATGGAATCCCACGCCGGGGCAGGGGTCAGCGATGCGCTCCTTCTCTCGTCCCCACCGCGGCCCTCCACTCGTGCTTGACGGGTGCCGCCACCGCCATGGATACTTCTATAAGTCAAGAATTACATTTGGATTTCCAGGGCCATAGACCGACTCAAAGGCATAACTCCACATACTCAGTCATGTTTAGTTAAATTCACTGATTCTCACATACTCACTCTAAATCTAGTCACTCACTCATTTCCAATTAATCATTCATTCTCACTCATTCTCTTGTGCCCAATCTTATGCTCAATCACTCATTCACGCTCACTCATTCTTACACTGATTTACTCATACCTTCTCACTCACACTGACTGGCACACACTCTTACTCATTCACACTCACTTATGCTCACACTCTGCCTCACTCATTCTCACCCACAGTTACACTCACTCGCTGTCATTATTCTCATTAACTCACATGTTCTAACACTCCCTCTTAACCATTCTTACTCACCCGCTCTCACTCACTTGCAGTCACTCTTACTCTCACTGACTCATTCAAACTCTCTGTGACTCACTCATACTCCCTTACAAATAATCTCATTTACTCTCACTCACTTCCTCTCACTGTCACACACTTTCTAACACATACACACACACACACAAACATGCAGGCACATAAACTTACACATAAACATGCCATCTCACAAATGCTCCCACCCAAAAGTATGCACACAGATATCTTCAAAATAATGATTTACTTACCTCATCTGCCAGTGGAGGTCTCATCCCAGCTCCTGATGCTCGACTTTCTATTAGCATAATAAAAAAGCACAGAAAACAAGGAAGGCAGAGCTGCCATCGTGTTCTTGGCACTGATTTTGGCATCTCTGAGTTCAGGCGTCACAAAGTCAGTGAAAGGGGATGCAAGGGGTCAGACAGATATCACAGCTGCAACCCCTGGCGACCACTAAACGATGTCCTGGGAGAGGAAAATGCCACAACACAAAAACCTTTGAATCCCAGACCCTCACAGTACCACAAAAGAAATCACAAGAATCCTCGTATAGAATTCATCACCTCAGCCCAGCCAAAGCTTCATCAATGGTTAACTGATGCAAGATGGATGCTACGATGGAGCACCAAAAGGGAGCTCCATGGTTTGGGATCAGGCATCCATGCATATCCTGCCTTAATCCCTGCCTTCCATCCCTCTGCTGCCTTGCATAATCACAGATTCCACTCTAGAGTGGGAAACTGTAACAACTGTTGGAACTATACTCACTGGGATCGACGGGAACTGTCAGCTGTAAGACATGACCTACATCAATGCTGGGATCGGATGCAGTCTTCCCTTTGAGGCCTGATTGGAGGTCCCGGTTTACGCTGCTGGCTGCTATGTCGAGCTGGGTATTTTGAAGCCTGATACTGCCAAAGCTGATTCCGATGGTAACAACTCAGTGCCAACCCAGTCCTGTGGTGTGAACGAACCTTGCGAATGTCAGTTCGGAATGGTGAGTCGGGACTGGGCAGGTGTGGAGGCTGCATGGGTACTGAGTTGATCTTATGACCTGGCGGTTGACCCTTGCCTTATCTGCTGAGGGTGTATACGGGGAGCCCAGACACCCTAAGCTGACATCCTTCGAGCAGCTGTGCCACCTTTCTTGACAGCTGCATTACACCGGATCGGCCCCATTATGTGAGCTCCGACATGGGCAGTCCCATGATGGCAGTTCTGAGCAGGTTAGGCCCCGATACATGAATCCACCAGCTTGTTGTCAGCTCTCTGGAGCCCTTTGGTTGTTGGACAGTCCTGGGAGGTTTCAATGAGAAGACAGGGTTAGTGCTGCAGTGTTTGCTCTGCCTGCCTGGCTCCCTTTGATGTGCTAACAAGGAGGAGCTCTTGTTCTTACGAAGCCGGGCGAACTTCACCCGGTCTGCCGTCACGCTCCTCGAGAGACGTCAGGACTGCTGAGCTCACCTCCACCATCCTGCGAGCATCTTGGAAGTTCCGGGTCTGAATGCACAGATGAGGTGAGGTTGTTTCCAGAGCGGTTGGCCTGTTTCTGTTCTTGCGCTTTGGGATTTGCCTGATCAGTGCTGTGTGTTCTGTATTACAGTGTTGAGCATGGTACTGTCTCATGTTGTGAGAGTGTGGTTTGGACATTGGTCAATGCTTCAATTTGGGAGTCTATCTCTCCAGCACTGACTAGTAGGCCCTTCTTTCAAGATGGTGGTACAACCAGCTTGTTTAAAAAATACATAGGACTATCGATCTAGAAAGTCACAGAAAGTAAAAGAGGACTCTGGGCATGGAAAGAAAGGTAGGACTTTATTCCGGGTATGTCCAGGGAGCGGCCATCTTAGAACGATGTCTCTACACTTCACTGCCAAGCATTTCCCTAGGATTTTTCATCAAACCTTCCTCTGTCTAACGAATGCACTAAATCACTTCAAGTCACTTACTAAATATTCTTACTCTAAGTACAAACAGAGTTAACTTTTGGAAACAGGATGTCTAATACCCCAAGACCTAGCTTCAACTTATAAATAATTGAGAAACAATGCAGCTTGCCTATAATTAGCCCTGAAAACCACCCCCTGCACAGCTTATAACTCCCCTGTTGTTTCCCTCTCCACCATGGCTCCCAATATTACTAGCCCCAATGAGGACCTTCTGTCATGGATGGGTCACAATGCTTATAAGATTGTTTACGCCCTAACCTATCGACAAATGCTGCTAAGAACTGTAAACATAATCTACTCAACCGGCACCTGGAAACGCTTGTCTCGGATGCATATTTTTGTACGTCTAAAGGCATCGTCGTTAACTACCTATCCTTCTTCACTAACAGGAGAGCCCAATGGAGAAGAGACTTTCACATCCATGCTCAGATCCAAACCAATAAGGAAAACACCTCACGGTTTTAGATTATCCATTATACCCCTCACCAGTCCTCAAAGCTGATCTCGCCACATCCCTTTACAACAATGGGAACACTCTTATTCAAGCATCAGACCCAAACCTAGAGCAGTTTGACAAATTCTTCATGAGGATTTAAAATTCAATGGCTAACAATGTACCGTTTATGCTACCAGATCAAGGTCTATACTCCACAGTGAAGTCTCAACCCACAGATACCAGCTCTACCTCCTCCACCTCATATTCATCACTTATTAAAAAGGGGCTTGACCAATCCCCCTGCACCCTTGGTGAATCCTTTGTGGTCTAACCAAGCTCTCATATCACAACTAAAGTCTGCCTGAACACCAACTTATGGAACCCTCCTGATCCCATTACACACATGGCATTGAAACACAATGAATACACAAAAGTGGGCTGCCCCTTGAATCAATTCCTATGTTTATCTACAGAGTTCTATAGAGATGCACTACCAGTGGGGGCATCTCATAAAAAGTTACGGACTGGCCTCACACACCGCCCGGTGTCATGCTTCATCATCGGCTGTCCTCGCCCTCTAAAAACTTGGTTTGATAGAGGGCGGGCATACACCTGGAGACAGGGTTGCACTTCTAAATCTAAGTGATGGCCGTGGGGGAGTGATAAGTGATTTAAAAACCATTACATTAGTCCATGTGCTATGCTTTATTCAAATGGTAAATGTATGGTGGTTAAAAACTAAGTGAACGGTGGTATGGGATATTATTCTCCCTTCACCGTATGAAATGCGGTCGACATGTTTCTGCTGAGGTGTCCCCGAAGGGTACGTAGCATTCTTCAGGACCTAAAAAAGGGGGGGGAAAAAGGGGGGTTATATACCCTATGTGTTCACTTCCTTTTAACTAATGAAAAATGGAAGGAAAATCCTGTCGCTAGATCAGGGGAGGGGTTAAAAAAACACTATGTAGGTGGATACTTCCCTCTTGGTATAGTACCACTGAGAGTAACTCTGTAGAGAAAGGAAAAACAAAAACAAAACATACAAACCAAACCGTGTGAGTATGTAAACAAATAGTTTATAAACATCATCCATCCCACGTCATACCTATAGAGCGCGTGGTGGTGTGAAGTGGTCTTTATGAGACACGTGGCAGGTGCAACGTGTACTCACACCGTTAAAAAGTGGTTGTAAACCAACTCTTACCCTGTATTTCTACCCTAAACGCTCCATGGGAGGGCTGAGGTGGAAGGACCTACTTAGACTTTCTGTAGGGAAAAAGCACATAAAACCACTACTGGTAGTTAAGGGTTAGTCACCAGTATTCAGAAAGAACCAGGACCAAGGTTCCTAGTTAAAGCAAACATAACAAGGTGAAATCCAGAACTTATGGACCACCTATTCATTCAAGTTCACACCAGCATTCCTTCAGGCATACTCTTACTGTCTAGTTTCAGTGCTTCCAGCCGTTCTTCCCGGAGGCGTCCTCTCTGTCTCCCCGCTGATGGTAAATGGTGAGATTCAGAAGGTTTTTATACTAAAGAGCTGTGACTAATTAGTGAGCTAATCAGTGTTAATTGGGCCCGTTAAGTGAGTTTCCTGTGTCCCTCTACGGGACTGCCTGACCGCCTGGTGGGAGGTATAACTGTAAATCGCCCCACCCGATTGGTCAAAACATGCCTCCAACACTACCAAGGCCATTAAGATAGTAAACAATGGGCTTTTGAGGTTTGTTTCCTGTGTCCCTCTTGCGTGAGCCTGACCGCCTGGTTGAGGGTGTGTATTCAATGAAGGTTTCGTTCGGCATTGGTCAAAACATGCCTCCAACACTATCAAGGCCATTTTAGATAGTTAAAAATGGGTTTGTGAGGTTTGTTTCCTGTGTCCCTCTTGCGTGAGCCTGACCGCCTGGTAGAGGGTGTGTATTCAAAAAGGTTACGTTCGGCATTGGTCAAACGGCGCCGATACCGATGTTATGGTCCTTCCCCTTCCTGCGGGAAAACAAATGCAGTTACGAGGTCATTAGCTCCCATGTTTGTGAGGACGCCCATGTTCATTACCAGGTCTGATCAGTCTCCCGGTATTTGAGCATGCGCTGAAGTAGTGGGAAACCCGCTACCGCGCATGCGCCTAGGTGTATTCCGTGAGATGCTTGCCCTGCTATGGCTCCTATGCTTGCGCACTGATAACTACCAGCGTGGATTACAGCAGGGGCCGCTCGAGATCCCCGTAAAGTGAGGGGATACCCCAAGAGTTCTAAACACTGTGAGAAAAATAAAGCAACATTACTCTGTTCATAATGGGATTACGGGCCAATGGTACCTCACTTGTTATATGTGTGAAGTACACACTAATGATAGTCAGTGGTGGTAATTGCTACAGCTGGTATCTATGTTTGATAACATGGGTTTACACAAACCAATGTGTTCCCCATGCCAGCTTGATCTGTTTGAATTTGCGAGCATAACAATGGGCCCACTCTTAGTGAACTACTTAAAATAAAGTAGAGGGGTAGCAGTAGAGAATAGTCCCTACTCTATTAGGCCAGCTTTCTTGGAGTTGGTTGTTGACTAAAGAAGGTGTGCATGGTCAATTCTATACATTTTCTATTTTGCAAGTTGCAGCCATGGTATCTCATCATTTAAGCCTTTATCATCGCTGCGAAGCCTGTATACCCAGCGCTGTTCTCGGATATGGAGTTGTCTAGAGATATCAGTCTTTTGTTTATTCATAACCTCAAGCACCACCCATCTGAGGTCCAGGTCGTTGTGGCCTTTCTCCGTGAAATGTTTCGTCAGTTTGGTGTTGGTCTTCCTGCACCTAATCGTACTCCGGTGTTCGCTGATCCGCGTCTTCACCTTCCTGGTGGTCATCCCGACATACTTCAGGTTACATGGACAGGATAGGAGGTACACCACACCTTCTGTATTGCAGTTGCTGAAATGTTTTAGCTTCCAGGGTCTCTCTGTACGTATGTCGACTTCTTTTGTTGTGGTGGTCAGCCGGCAGCACACACAGTTGCCCCATGGGTAGTGGCCTGTTGGTCTCGGTTGGCTCCACAGAGTCATCTGATTCTCAATTTGATCATTGGGAGTTTTGGAGTGTACCAAGGTGTCCCTCAAGTTCCTACTCCGTTTGTATGCGAATAGTGGGGGTTCCCACTTCTTGTTCCCGCTGTTTAAGATGGCCCATTTTTTCTTTATAATATTCTGGATTCTGTTCGACACGGGAGTGTATGTTGTAACGCAGACCAGGCGGTCTTTTTTTTCTTTATGTGTTGTCTCCAAAAGGGCATCCCGGTTATTATTCCTCGCCCTTTTCCTTGCCCGTTTAACCATCTTCTTGGGGTAATGTCTCTCCAGGAGTTTTGTTCTGCCTGTATCTGGAATGTATCTATCTCAGAACAGTTCCTTCGAATCCTCAGGAATTGGCCTACAGGAAGGTTCTCACGGTTCTCACGGAGGGCCCTCGGGTGGTAGCTGTTTTACATTAATAAACTGTTCTTGTCTGTTGGTTTAGTATGGACTTTTGTGGATATTCCTTCTGATGTTAAGGTTATATCCAGATCCAAGAAAACAGCCTGATTTTTGTCGATGGTATGTGTGAACCTGAGGTGGGGGTCAATGCCGTTGAACCACTCCA
The DNA here is from genome assembly GCA_963921515.1 of Calotriton arnoldi. Classification (NCBI taxonomy): domain Eukaryota; kingdom Metazoa; phylum Chordata; class Amphibia; order Caudata; family Salamandridae; genus Calotriton; species Calotriton arnoldi. The sequence goes on along the minus strand of CAWUFW010001024.1, from coordinate 1,536,524 downwards.
CGAAGCGTGTTGCCTCATCCTTGGTACCTCGCCAGATGACAAAAATGTTATCTATGTACCGTTTCCATGTCTTCATTCGAGGTGTGAAGGGGTTCGAGGGGTTAAAGATGTGGTCCTCCTCAAAGCGGTGTATGTACAGACACACCATGCTCGGCGCGAAGGTGCTGCCCATGGATGTGCCGCCCACTTGATGGTACAGGGTGTCCTCAAACTCGAAGAAATTCTCCGTAAGTGCTAGTTCCGCACACTGCATGATGAAATGCGTGGGTGTCACATATGTCCAATCCTGGTCCAGTAGAATCTGTTCCACCACCTCCAGAGTACGCCTCTGGGGGATGCTCGTATAGAGCGCTTCAATGTCCATGGTTATGAACATGTCTTCGCTTGCATCTATGTCCAGGTCTCGAAGATGGCAAAGTACATCTTTGGTGTCTCTAAGGTAAGATCGAGATTTCTGTACAATCGGCTTCAAGAACCAGTCGCAGAATTTGCGATTCCTTAAATGCAATGCATGTACCCCTTAGAAATAGCGAATTCGCTCTTTGGGGCCGCAAAATACAGAGAAATTACTCTGGTCTGTATTTTGCAAAAACCTTGAAAAATGCACTAAAGTGCATTTTTCAAGGTTTCAGGTTACACACACAAGCCCTTGGGGCAACATGGGTGCACATCACAATTTCAGGGGTGCAACCGGGTGTCATTTTGACACCTTTGCACCCTTGAAATTGCATGCATTAGCTTTTGAGAGTCCCTAATTGCGATTCCTTAATAATCGCAATTAAGGACTCGCAAAAGCATTTCTTGGTGCATGTGCCCCTTACTTCTTCCATTTTCCCTCTCTGGTCCAAGATTGTACATGAATCTCTCGCTCAAGGCTTGATTTCTGATTGCCTCAAAACTGGACACGTCCCCCCATCCCAAAGAAGCCTAATGCAGACTTATCTGAGTCCGACCAATTTCTAATATCAAGACTTTAGCCAAACTGCTTGAGAAATGCATACATACACAAAGCTGCAATCACATTTAACAGTTTGAGCTCCTCGACCAATACCAATCGGGCTTCAGATCTGTACATAGTACTGAAACTGCTCTAACACACATTGTTGACGATGCCCTAAGACTACTTGACCAGAACGAACCTTGCCTATTTAACCTGCTTGATCCCTCCTCGGCATTTGACACGGTCAAACATGAAAAACTGATGGATCTTCTTGAAAAAAGGATGGGGTTATTGGGTCCAGTCTTAAATTGTATTGCCTCGTTCCTTCAAAATAGAAAGCAAAGAATCAAAGTCAACCACAACATTTCCAACAGTAAGCCAGTCTCAATTGGAGTTCCGCAAGGATCCACACATTCACCCACTCTTTTAACTTTTACGTGGAACTTCTCACTGAAATTCTGAAGTGCACAAACAAACTATCACATGTATGCCAATGATACTCAATTGTACATGAAAAGTTCTTCACCGGACGAAATCAATACTTTCAAGTGTGCTCTTCTAAAAACTCAACAGTGGTTATCTCACAACCACCTTATGCTAAATGCATTCAAGACAGAATTCCTCCCGCTTTCCCCCCACAATCATCCTGCCCACATTCAGGATTGGCTCAAACATCTAACAGCCCTCAACTTCACCCCACATGTTGTTAACTCCACTAGATCATTAGGCTTAACTTTGGATACATTCCTGAATATGCAAGACCACATCAGTGCGACAACAAGAAGAGCCAATCACCAACTCTGCACATTAAGGAAAACCAAACCGTTCCTGCCGCCTGCTGACATTCAACTAGCAATCCAATCCCTAATTATCTCCCGCATAGACTACGGAATTGTGACCCTGGCCGGGTAACCCAAAGCTAAGCTGGCCCCTTTAAGGGCCACTCTGAACTCTGCTGCCAGACTCATCATGGGTTCAAGAAAATGTGATCGCATCACAACAGATCTAATCCAACTCAACTGGATTTCTCTCAATGCCAGGATCAGGTACAAGATTTTTCTATTTTGGCATTTTGCTAATCACTTTTAGGCCTTTTTTCTCGTGATCGGTTCCTCTTACACGTGTGTAATGTGTGCAAGTGCGGTAGGGGTTGTCTGAGCTCTGTGGATTTTCACATGTATCAACTATGGAGATTTGCAATTATGCTAAAGTGAGCTTTTATATGGACTTTACGGTCTTTAACAATTTGTTGTTTTCCCTTCTTTCCTCTTCACTGGTTTTTAGTCTCTTTCTCTGTACTTGATCACAATTATTTTCAGGTAGTTTACATTGAGATTAATTATACGAAATGTATGCAGGTATCTACCGGAATGTTATATATTTTGATCCTTGTATCATTGTACACAATGATAAAATTCACACCAAACAATTATGACTTGGATGAAACTATATATATATCATATGTATATTTAAACAGATGTACAAATGCTCTGCTATATTAAGGTGAGAGTTTTCTACATTTCTTTTGTCTTGAGGGGCACGATACGTAAATATTTGCTATGGCGACGTAAATGATTAACTATCTTATCATGACAAAACGGTCCTGTCTAATTGGATAGGATATATCTAGTGGATATCTCTTCAATGAATATAATTATGCCCAGTAATTTGATGTCTGTCACTAGCAGATGCACAGTAACATTAAAATCTGTAGACCAACAATGATTGTTAATTGATTATACAATACAAAGGTGTGTTAGGTGTCTAATTGGCTTCCAGTGGATATTTAATGTATAATTGTATGAAGTGCTTGTTATTGTTTGTCTGCACTAGTAGTTCTTAGTTGAATTATATATTTGTTTTCCTTGTCTTTTATGTAGATTTTGAGTTATGTCTAAATTTTATTTCATTTGTTGTTGTCATTTCATTATTGTTGTATGTCTACATATTAATTAGTTTTATGTCTTTTGTATACATGTTTGAATTGTATTTTTGTCTGTTACATGTCAAACTTAGCCCTCACATAGTTCTAAATGTAATTGGAATGAAACACTTTGGCTGGATGTTGTTGAAATTGGATATAAGAAGAAAAAGAATAAATATCATATTTTGGTATATATACATTGAATGCTTTCTGGACTATAAATTTCTTACTGTGCACCCTTCCATTTGCTATCATCTCTAAAATCTTCTGGACAGTGGTACCGAACAACAGCAGGTACTGATTGAGTAGTGCATGGGACTACAGACTCTTTTTGTACTCTGATTGAGGTGCGGTCTCTTCAGTCCGCCGATGTTCCAATTGTTTCTTTTATATATGTTTTGGACTTGACTGCACTCATCATTTGGGACTTGATTTACATTATGCCTTGAGTTAATGACAAAAGGGAAGAAGTGGCACAGAATCTATTTGGGAGAGTGTTTACCTCATCACCACCAATATCTAGGGATCAACAAAACATGGGGTTACAATCCCAGTTTTTAAAATTAGAATGCCTAAAGAAACAAGTATTAGCACAATGGTGGGATGGAGTCACACTACAACAATATGTTGAGAATAAGAAAATACCGAGGTGGTTGCGTATCTTAATATTTCCCACTTTTGAGGATCTCAGTGATGAACTACTGGCAGAATGAGAAAGCAATTTAGAGGAGGTGTCATACATAATGATGCGGATCTTAATAAAACATGCCAGTGAAAAGGGGGCTAAACTTCAATCTGAAATTGAGAATATAGAAAGGGAAATTGAGGCCATGGAATGTAAAGATCTAAACGAGAAAAAATATGGCATCTTAAATAAAGTGATTGAAAATCATCAATTGTACTTAAAAGACAAAAAATGAGAAAGATCAAGTGAGATGAACATGATTACAGAGAGGAGCGTATTTACACCTTTGCAAAGAAATCTGATAATGTCAACCCCACAGATGATAGGCAGAGAGCCAAAGAGGAGAGCGGTGAGACAAAATCAGCTAGTAATCGCTCTATTTCATCCATAAGTAGTACCACTTCTAGTAATGTCACATCAGAAAACCCTTTAGAAGAAGGTGCTCCTCCTTCCAGAAAGAGTTGACAAGGTTATGGATAAGCAACAAACTACGTATGAAAGAAGTAAAAAAAAACAGAAAAGGAGGGAGGAGGGGCAAAAGGAAAAACAGCAGAGAAGGTGGGTTTCCAAACTCATTCAAAAATAAATTAATATATATGGGCTCTGTGATCAATGCTATAGATGACACAGTAAATCGTAATCTAGTTTCTATAAATGATATTGACTGACAGGAGCTTGGAGGTTATAAATTTATCGGACAGACTACTTGATGTACATGAAGTCAGTATGCTGTGGAAGGGTTTGAATTTTTATCCAACACAAATAGGTGATTTGGTTGATATACATATTGTTCTATTTAAATTTGTAAGGTCCTTGAAATTAAAAGAATTGTTTTCTGGACAAATACAAAATCTTGGTAGTCATGCTTCTGAGCAGACAACATCACTGCATACTATCTCTGATGTACATGACATACAATGTCGTCTATCTATAGAAAATGGCAAAGTTACTGACATGAGATCGTTGTTATGTGAGCTTAATGTAACAGAGAGGTTGGTAGTTGAAAGTGGTTTGAGGACAAATGTATTCCATCTACAGCTTACCATCGCAATATTGATTTGTTTACCTAAAGGTTTACCTGCGAATTACATCTGTTGGACACTCCTATGAGATTTGGTCTACAACATAATAGTAATCTGACATACAAAGAGAAACAGGCTCTTTTGAGATTAAAAATTGATACCAACGTTGTGATCAGGAAGGCTGATAAAGACAGGAATGTGGTCATCATGAATAAGGCTGACTACATGAATGAGATCACTCGCCAGTGAAATGGCAGCAAGTCTTATGAAGGTATTAAAAGCAATCCAACAAATGAGCTCACCATACTCATCAACATGAAATTAAGGGACTGGAGGGACATATGCCTACTTTCTGATAAGGAGTACCCGTATTTATTGGTTGAGCAAGGAAGGTTTCCCTGTATATACATTTTGCCAAAGGTCCACAAGGGCGGTACCTTCCATCCGGGGCAACCTATTATTTCTGGTGTGGGATCCCCTACTGAAAAACTGTCGTAATTTGTTGATATCCGATTGCAAAAACATGTAGCCAACTTGCCCTCATACATTAAGGATAGTAAGGATATTTTAGTCAAGTTTAATGACTTTCCTTGGACTGACGATCTACAGTTTGTAACGTAAGATGTGACTACCTTGTATACATGTATACAAAAATACTTTGGACTTGTGGCAGCTCGTTCCTTCTGGACAAAGAGGGGGCTGACCACTATGAGTATCATTGTATGATACTTGACATGACGGATATCATCTTTTCTAAGAACTACTTTATACATGGCGACCAATGGTACCATCAGTTACATGGGACAGCTATGGACTCCAGGTTTGCTCCCTCTTATGCGGGCCTCTTCATGGGCTAGTATGAGAGGGAGCAGCCTGGGGCTGTAGCTTTGGTTGAGTACCTCCTCTATCTGAATAACAACCCTTACAATATCAAATTGACGATGCACCACCACAAGAATAAAATCCATTTTTTGAATCTTCATTTTTATGTGAAGGATGCTGTCATCCATAGCACTATGTTCCGGAAGGAAACAGCCTGTAACAGTGTTTTGCATGTGACTTGCGCACATGCCAAATCGTTAATCAGGAATATTGCCTATGGCTAGATGGTTTGCATAAGAAGAAACTGTAGCAAGGATACTAATTTCAGGTCTAACATTGTGGACACTAAAAGACGTGGACATTAAAAAATGTTTCCTCAGTAGAGACTATGAAGCTATGGCTGTGGCAGACGCAGAAAAAAGGGTACATCAGCTGTTAAGGGAAACAACATTACAGATCAGCAAACACAACAAAAAGAGATGTGAGGGTGTTGAATGTAAAAAATTGTCTTTCATCACTAGATATTCAACTTATCGTGACAAGATTTTAAAATTTTTAAGAAAGAATTGGCATTTCTTGCTGGACATCCTGGGGCTACATAATTCAATTGCCAAATATCCTTCGGTGGTTTTCAGAAGGGAGCGTACACTCAGGGATTCATTATGCCCCAGTTAAATTACATCAACCCAACAAATTGGTACTTGGTTGCAGCCTAAACCGTGTGGATTTTATGTATGCAATTCGTGTAATGAATGTTCATTTGGTAAAAACAAGACAAAGAAGTTCAGGTTTAACACACCTCAGGAATACAGGGTTAAACATTTTATCAATTGCAACACACACTTTGTTATCTACATGATTGGCTGTAAATGCAATATGATCTACATAGGCAGCATGTCACATAGCCTGAAGATACGCACACAGGAACACCAAAGAGCATTAAGAAATGGTGATGCTAGATATTTTATGACAGAACACTATAAGTTGGCCCATCCTAATGACCATAGTTTCTGGTTCCCTAGAATTGATCACATTACCGAGAATGCCCGGGGAGGAAACAGGGAATTAATTTGAGGCAGATGAGGCCAAATGGATATGTTGATTAAGAGTTTTCACTGGCGGACACAATACTGATAATGAATTTCACCACTTCTTGGGCTGAACTTACGATTTTTTTAGTTTGGCACAGTTTGTGTTTTCCACCTCCTAACGCTTCAGGTGTGCTCTTTATTTTGCTGCTGGTTGTGATTTTTTTAAATTCAATTCAAGAGATTTGATTTCTCCTCTTCCAATCCACTTTGACTTGACTTGATATAATGGACTGACCTCTGCTCTGATCTCAATATATTATTAAATGAACTCGAATTTACATTCCCGTATTATATGTTCTGGCAGGAGGGAACTTCCGTTGACCTTAGACATATAAGGGATTTTACATATGGAAGTAACTTACTGGCTTGTTTTTCCACGAAAGTGGTATTTGTTCTGAACTTAATTGGTAGACTAAATTTGCACATTATGGGTTATTTTGATTTATTTATTTGTCCCTTTTTTTGCCATTTCCATAAATATATTTTATTATAATGAGTATGGGAGAGGCATTATATAATTTCTCACTCATTTCCTCTTATTAATATGTGAATTTGAATCACTTTAGTGACTTGGCATTCACTTTGGTAATATTATCGATTTTGAATATATATTTGTATTTTGGTTATTTGTTTCTCTATTGTTTTTATGTTATTCACTTATTACGAAAACTATTGCCCATTATGTATCTTATATTTACACACGTGGGTATAATTATAAGGTGGCCGCCACATTTTTCTTCATGATGGCTGGTTCTCTATGATCATTTTTTGAAAGTATTCGGTTGCTTCCAGCCAAATATACCTTTTGAGATTTTGCTTTTGAATTCTGCTACTTCAGAGGATTCCCTATTTCTCTCCTCCTTTCCCTCCTTATTTGGTTGTTAATTATTATTAGGGCTTCCGATTTTATAGTATTTTTTTTCATATTTCTGTCTGTATTTATTCATATTTATTTTTTGTTTTGCATTTAACTGAAGTTGTAAAACTGCACATTTCCATATTTATTCAACTCATAGGCGAGCACTCATTTTTTGATGTCTGTCGTGTTTTAGCTATTTAAGCTGCCAAATATTACATAACAATACATCACCTTGTAAATACTAGCATTATACCATAAATGTATGTTTACATATGCTGTTATTTAAAGAAACATCACCCTGTTTCTTAATTTTCCATCTGTCCATCTGCTCAACTGCTGGCCTATAATTCATGAAAGACAGCGCGGAGAGGCACTTAAAAGAAGCACAATTTTCTGTATTTATCCACTTTTAAAAATAAATGCAGACAGAAAACACATTGTTTTCTCTCTGTGTTTGTCTGTAAAAAAACGTAAAAATGGAAAACAGGGAGCCTTAATTATTATTCATGTTAGTTTAGAAGATATCCTTTATTACAATCTGCACACTTACGTTATTCGCCACCACTTTAAGATGGCCGCTATGCTCTTTCCTTGCGTATGATTGGATTATTGGGATCACGTACCTTACTGATACCCAACTGCCGCTAACTCATCTTTGTGGATGTGCTTTATATGGAGCAATGGCGCCAGGAGCTCGAGTTTTCTGTTGGAATATGTTACAGGAGAAGGGATACTTATTAAGGTATTTGATGTGTGGCTTACGGGAGCTTTTTCGCATTATACCAGCCTGGCTTATGATTGGGACTTCGTGTTGTGTCTAATATTTCTGGTATGCTCGCTGGTAATGACTTTACAAATTCACAAAATATGCATGGTGAGGTGCGGTTTACGGGAGTCTTTTTGCACTCACTCTCCTTGTACTATGCTTATCATTTTTTGGCATATATACCGGATTACGACTTTGCTTATTTATTACATATACGTGGCTTAGCTGAACTCTTTCATGTTATACGGCATTTGCCCATTTTTGTATTTTGGCATTTTGCTAACCACTTTTAGGCATTTTTTTCATGATCTGGTCCTCTTATTAAAGGGTACATGTGCGGTGGAGATGTCAGATCTGTGTGGATTTTCACATGTATCAACTATGGAGATTCGCAATTATGCTAACGTGAGCTTTTGTATGGACTTTGCGGTCTTCAACAATTTGTAGTTTTCCCTTCTTTCCTCTTCACTTGTTTTTAGTCTCTTTCTCTGTTCTTGATCACAATTAACAATATTAACAATACACAATTTATGCAGGTATCTACCTGAATGTCATATATTTTGATCTTTGTATCATTGAACACAATGATAAAATTCACATCAAACCACAAACAAATTATGACTATATTTAAACAGACGTACACACGCTCTATTATATTAAGGTGAGAGTTTTCTACATTTCTTTTGTCTTGAGAGGCAGATACATAGATATTTTCTATGGTGACTTATATGATGATCCACCATGTCCCTTTCACTGTTATGATGATACACTTAGTGAAATCTACTATCTTATCATAACAAACGGTCCTGTCTAATTGGATAGGATATATCTAGTGGATATCTTTTTCAATGAATATAATTAGATCTTTGCCCAGTAATTTGATGTCCGTCACTAGCAGATTCACAGTAATGTTTAAATCTATAGACCAACTATGATTGTTAATTGATTATACAATACAAAGGTGTGTTAGGTGTCTACTTGGCTTCCAGTGGATATTTAATGCATAGTTGTATCAGGTACTTGTTATTGTTTGTCTGCACTAGTACTTCTTAGTTGAATTATATTATTGTTATCCTTGTCTTTCATATAGATTTTGAGTGATGTCTAAATTAGATGTGTTTATGTGCCATTTCATATGTTGTTGTCATTTCATTACTGTTGTATGTTTACATATGAAGTAATTTTATGTCTTTTGCATACATGTTTGAATTGTATTTTTGTCTTTTACAAGTCAATCTCAGCCCTGAAATGTAGTTCTAAATGTAATTGAAATGAAACGCGTTGGCTGGATGTTGTTGAAATCAGCTATAAGAAGAAAAAGAATAAACATCATATTTTGGAATTTTGGAATATATACATTGAATGCTTTCAGGACTATACATTTCTTACTGTGCACCTTTCCATTTGCTATCATCTCTAAAATCTGCTGGATAGTGATACCAAACAATGGCAGGTACCGGATGACTAGAGCACAGGACTACAGACTCTTTTTGTACTCTGATTGAGGTGCAGTCTCTTCAGTTGCCGTTGTTCCAATTGTTTGTATTATATCAGGTACTAGATAGCCTGCTTGATGCACAAAGCACTGCATCAGAACACTCCCACTTACCTGGCAAATAAACTTGAACTATCTTTTGGAAATCGCGCCCTAAGAAGTTCAAACACTCTACTGCTGAAACCACAAAAGTTCAAAAAGAAGAGAACTTACAACTGTGCCTTCTCCAGTCTTGCTCTGAGAATATGGAACACTCTCCCTTCTGAAACCAGTACGAACCCCTCGACCTCCATATTTAAAAAAGAAGTCAAAGGATTGCTCCTGAATAGCTACCTGTGACACTAATCCTGTTTTTTTTTCTTCCTGTAATTGCCTTACAGCATTGACCTTCCATACCTACTATGTAATGTGCATCTGGTGTATACGCTTATGTCTTTTATTTTCTCCTGTACCAGCTCAACCTGCCTGCTCCATTGTACAGCGCTCTGAAACCCTGATGAGTCTTGTTCGCGCTATGTAAAACTTTTCAATTAAATGACTTATTCACATATCCTTGCAACACATCCTCACCTGCAGCAAACTTCTAAAAGGAGATGATTTGAACCTGTGTCTAAATCAGTCTCATTCTCCAAAGAGGTCTTAGATATGTATGACAGCCTTAATCTTAAATTACTTCCCAAGCACCACTCATGCATGTCTCTAACATGATCTACTGATCAATATCCACTCAATCACCACATTGATATGTTCAGACCACGTGACCATGCCCTTCACCAAATTATTCTCTAGCCATCACTCCTATGAGAAATTGCAAACCAGACCCCTCTTCTTTCATTCAAAACAATTTGTCATAAGGTTCCTATAAAACTAAGCTGAGAGAAACATCACCCTCGTGTTTTTTCCCTCTCGACTTCTGTACACACTCACTCATTCGATCCTTCTCCTGACATTAAACATATGTGCCACCAAGAGCGGCAAAAAAGACCACTTACAAGCTCTGGTCCACATCCATCCTGAACAAACTATAGAAAGAATGTTGCCAACCCCAACTACAGCACTGGTCCTCAAATTCCCAAGACCTACTTATCAAAGTGATAGGTATATCTTCAGGAGAGCACAAAAATTCAGAAACCTTTAATGCACCACAGTAGCCATCCACTCGACACACAAACTTTGCAACACCATAGGCTCCTTCTTCATCAAAGAAGCATAAAAAGTAAGGCACCCACCCTACTGACTGCACCATAAAAAGCCCTAGCTCAACACCTTTTCATTCTCCAAGATGAATCTTGATGGAATTAACACCCTGATTAGAGACCTCAAGCGAGGCACAGACACATTAAACTTGTGCCTTGCAGCTATAAATGACAACACCCCAGGCACAACAGTAACATTTCCATCAAACCCACCACGTAAACAAGCAACCTTCCCACAACATTTAGACATTTGCTGATAGGGTCATCCTTTAAAGCCCACTTAACCCCAGTGGACAATATCAAATATAATTTAATTGTAAAGTTAACTTGGATTTCCAAAATCTTACCGAAAGTAGCCACTACCCAATTGGAATACCACATAGAACTCTTTTCTGGCCAACATTAGAGCAGCAACCTCCTATGAGCAATTTAGAACTCCACAAAAAACATGGCTCTATGACTAAGCCATATCTCAGCCCTGTCGCTAGTGCTCCAGCTCCATGAAAATTTTTGGCAAACGTGCGCTTTAGAAATTCCCTATAACATGACTTAGTTGATGGAGAGATGTGTACGTTTTTTCCTGCGCTGTTAATGTAGATGGGTGTCATTCATATTAAATGTTCAGGCTTGCTGAAATGGAAGTCAACCTGATAAAATATGTTATTAGCACACATTTCATGCCATCAACCCCTGCAATCTAGGTGTTTAATTTAAGTTTGAACATACAGCCTGCTGGAAACATACATTAACATGCGGTGAAGTGGTGTTTTCAAACCCTGCTTTATAGTATCAGCAATCAGAATTTGCAAAGGTTTGCACCACTTTATGACAAATAAATCCAGAATAATTGCTAATAGAATGCTTCTTGTTAAGGGCCTGCTATGCAGAAAAGGGTGCTTCTCCTTAATGCCACTATGCTTAGAAAAGCTCAACAACTTTGCATAGGTGAGGGCAGAGGCAAACCAGTAAATTGCAAAAACTTCACAGATGGAAAAAATTGAAAAGTTCACAGAACTTCAGCAGCAATAAATAAACAAATAAATAACTTGGCACATCCATATAAGAGGCATGAGAGTCAAACTGTGACTTGGCATTAGAGAGTATTAACACGAACGGGATCCCCAGTGACTGGAATGGGAAGGGCAAAAATATGTTGCAGACGTCCCGTGTGAAGGACATTCAGGTCTTTCTGGCAGTTTATCTCAAGATACAGGGTAATAATTGAAACAACAAGCTTCATTATTTAGTAGGACTTACAGTAAAATGCAATCAGGGGTGGCAGGTAACCTTTGAAAGTGGTGGGGGGAGCGAAGTGCCCCACCGCTTCCCACGCCAAAAGCCCAAAATAAAACACCCTCTCCCTTCAAGACCCCATAATAAAACAACCCCTCTGTCCAAAAGCCCAAAATAAAACAACTACACTAACATTTAAAATAAATAAAATAAATAGTACTGACCCACTGCTGCATGTCCTCCACAGTGTTCTGAAACTGCAATCTGCTGTGGAGCTCCCCTAACCAGACACTGTTCTCATGCTATTAACCAGCATGAGAGAAGGCCCAGGATTGGATGGAGTAGGTTGGCCGGATGCTCCTTCCAGCCGTGGAAACCTGTGATTGCTCTCCACCCAGTTGTCTAAGACAGCTCGGGATAGAGAGCTTCAGAGTGCGCATATCAGGTTGGCCATCGCAAGACAGCCAGCCAAACTGACATGCAGTCTTTGCAGCATCTGATCAGCCATTGCTCCAGTCCCCCATGCTGCCAATCGGCAGCAGAGGACACGTCCCTATGTCCCTCAGCTGGGGGCACTGCAGCGTGCACATCGGTAAAAAATAAAATTGCAATGAAATCATTTCATAGCTATTTTACTTTTTTACTCATGGCTAGCAATGGGCGGGAGGGACGATGCTCCCCCAACCTCGTGGAGAAACAACCACTGTGACCAGTTTTTTTCAGTAGCGGTCGGTGGTGGGAGTGCCGCTGGGCGCTGACATGAGGCGGGGGAGGGGCAGGGTGGGGGGTAGTAAACTACGGATTACGGGCGATTACAGGTAAGTGCACATATAAATAAATAAAACTAATTTCGTTTCTCGCGCTGCATCGCCAAATGTGATGCAGCGCGAGAAACGAAATTCGTTTTACTTATTTATATGTGTACTTACCTGTAATTGCCCGTAATCCGTTGTTTACTACCCCCACCCTGCCCCTCCCCCGCCTCACGTCAGCGCCCGGCGGCACTCCCACCACCGACCGCTACTGTTTTTTTTAAATATAACTTTAGAGTTTGTAACACAATTGAAATGGGTTTGACTGATAGATCATATGTGACAATGAAGTGTTTAGGACAGTACAAGGCCAATGATAAAATCCTGCACACGTTTAGATGTCACTCCTGTATCTGATAATGTATGATAAGCAAATGCCAGGAGTGGAGGCTCTTGAAATATAACTACAGAGACTGTCTATATATGTCAATGGTTAGTTCACATGAGAAGTGAATTCATATCAACTACCTTCACTATATCAGAGGTTACACCATCCAAGTGTGCTTCATCATTCTCTCATTTCTGTGGAAATGGTTCCATGGAGGTAGGATACAGTAGCAGAAAACAATCAGCCATCTTAGCAAAGTTTGACTGTCTCAATTTGAAGATAAACTTTAGCAGATACCAAAAGATCTTGCTAATGCAAGGCGAATCCATATATGGCAAGAGTGCTCAAATAACATTTCTTCATGGATTACAGCTCTTCATTGTTACATCAAATGTGCTGCTGAAGGTGCCTATGTATTTTCCCATTTCGCATTGCTCAACATCCAGGGCGCTCACTGGCCATAGCTGGAGAATGCAAAGTTTGCCACTGATGCAATGCATTAGTTAACGAGGAGCAGCAAAGGCAGTCATGTGATGCTGTGCTCTTAGGAGGCTTTGTTACAGGTGGGCTGCTGCCATTCTTTCAACACACACAAATATTTGAATATTTTTTCTTGAATGAATCTGTCTCAGAACCATATGATTTTCGAGAGAAAGTGTTTCTCCTCAAGACATGAGCATATCACACAAGAAACAAAAGACAATTGTGGAGTTTACAGCGCCTTCCAGGGAACCCACTGCAGAAAACAAGGCTAAAGAGATGTGTCAGCCTACAAGAAGCAAAGACTGAACTCAGCCTTCTGAATAGTGCATTCGACTGATAAAGATGCAGGATATGAAAACCACACCGGCAGAACCTCATGCAAAATCTTTTGGACTCGGTTACCAGAGAAATTGCTGTCATGAAGCGATGAGGGATATTCTTCATATAAAGTAGCTGGTACAGATACTCATTCAGGGTTCTAAAGCAGAAATTGCTAGCCATGAAGATCAGGAAAGTTGAGGTTACAGCAACAATGTTTGTATTTTTTGTTCCAAAAGAGATGAATCAGATGTGATGGAGCTGAAAAGCTGCTATGAGACGAGTGCTAAACATTTCGATATGAGTGGCCACACTTGTCCCTAGGTCCAAAGCTAAAGGCTGTATACAATCCTAGACCAATTGTTGTGAGGGTGTTAAAGTGTAGGAACTGTGACACAATTCTGAAGACAGCGTTAGTGTATTTTTAGGTTAAAGAAAATTTCCTTTGTAACATGAACATTTTGAAATTGAAAAAACAATTCTGTGATGTGCAGAACTGTGCTTTCCTGGCATAGGCCAAATGAGACCTCAAATACATTTTAAATTTAGAAGTTGCCAAGTTTTGTTTCTCATTGACACCACACACAGTAAAATGTGCACTCATTCTTTGTATTGACACTCTTTTCCTGAAGTTAAAATGTTTCTATCCAAGTTCTCTTCTTGCAATGCATTTTGTAGGTTTATTCATTCATAAGACTGCAATTATTTATGTAACCAGATTTCTGCTAACACGTCCAATGTGTTTATGTCAGAGAAGATTTATCAATATTCATTTAGGTGGGATAGTTTTAGGATGGCGCTATTATATGACGTTTTGCAATGCTGTATTATGATTTGATGATTGTTAGACCTGTCAGCCTTAGGTTGGTCTTCCCACCAAACGTTTTGCCTGCTTGCCTCCAATTTTGCTGATTTAATTTTGTCGGCCTTAGGACTCTGAGCATGTTACCACTGCCAACCAGTGGTAAAGTGCATGTGCTCTCTCCCCTAAACATGGTTTTCTTGTCTTATCTACAATTGGCATATTTAATTTGCCTATAAGTCCTGATTAGAGTGCACTACATGTGCCCAGGGCCTGTAAATTAAATGCTAATAGTGGGCCTGCAGCACTGATTGTTCCATAAACACAAGTAGCACTTTAAACATGTCTCAGGCCTGCTACTGCATAGCCTGTGTGTACAGTTTACACTGCCATGTCGACTTGACATTTAAAACCCCTTGCCAAGCCTTAAACTCCCCTTTTATTACATAGAAGACACCCCTAAGGTAGGCCCTAGGTAGTTGATAGGACAGGGTGCTGTGTAATCAAAAGGTAGGGCATTTACTTTTAAGTTTTGCCTGTCCTGTTAGTGAAAAACACCCACATTTGTTTTTCACTACTGGGAGGCCTACCCCTGTTGGGTATTCCTTATTACACTTTATAAGCTGTAATCCCTGATTGAGAAGGAGTAGATCTGTCATGTTTCATATCGCTGGAATGGTAATGATAAATTCTCTTTACTGGCAAAGTCAAATTTATCATTACCCTCAAAAATGCCCTTTTAGAAAAGATTAAATTTTTCTGCTCTTAGCCCTGTGTGCTGCCTGTCTCCAATGCACGTCTGGGATGGGTGTCAGCTGGACTTTGTGCATTCCCTCTAGACAGCTACACACAAAGGGAACTTGGGTGTGTCTGAGTAGTCATCCACATCCTAATGGGTCATCCTGGCAGGATGGAAGGGAGGAGCTACACACCTGAATAGGCTGTGTCCTGTCCCAACACAAAGGGCTGCATACCCCCCTGGAGTGAGTCTGGAGCCAAGGCTAGTGAGAGTCTCACCCACTTCAAAGGCACCACTGGACATATGAACTGGACTGCTGACCCTACCCCTTTCAGTATCATACTGGATCTGTAAAGAACTCTGCCAGGAGGAGGTACTGATGTGCTGCTACAAGGACTGCCACTCTGCTGGACTGTTGCTGTGGAAGACCTGCTTTTCAGCTTTGCTGCCCTGCTGCCTTCTACCCTCTGCCCATTTGAGGAAGGACTGCACCCATCCCACTCAAGCCCAGAGTGACTCCAAGGGCATGCTGGCTTGCCCCCTGTTCTAAGTCTCAGGGACATCAATGACTTCTCATCAACCTGCAACAGAATGTAGACTTTGCTTGTTGCAAGTCTTGCCCTGCCAAGTGGTGCCAATCCAGTCCTTGGCCCGTGGAGGTGGGTACAAAGTGCTGCAAGTGCCAGAATCCACGCATCGATGACATTGCTCTGATTGGAACCAGTGCATCTCTCCCGGCACAGAGACTGCCAACTGCGCGGCTCGTCTCCAGTTTCCGACTCATCTTCAACTTTGCTCAGCTCGCGTCCCTGCTTACCGCATCTCGACTCCGTCGACGATGCATTTAAGGTATCTTGCAGTGGGCCAAGGCTGGTCCCTGTATCTGACCCGTGGTCCACTGCGGTCGGCCTGAACTACCTGGCTGGCGCTTTAAGCTTTTACACACTCCAATTATAATTAGTATTTAAAAATTCATAACTCCGGTTTTGATTATTGGAATTTTGCCGTTTTGGCCTTGGTTTGTTCATATAAATACAACCTATTTTTCAAACTTGGTGTGGAGTCTTTTTATCGTGTTTTTACTGTGTTACTGTTTGAAATGTTGTACAAATACCTCTTATGTTCAGCCTGACTGCTCTGCGCCAAGCTACCAGAGGTGAACACAGGTTAATTTAGGGTGTGTATCTGACTTACCCTGACTAAGATTGTGGTTCCTGCTTGGATAGGGTGCATAGCTCTGCCAACTAGAAACTCACTTTCTGACAATGATGTGTTGATACATTTGATCACCTTATGTTAACTGGGCAAATTCCATTGGTCTCAATGGTGAATTTATTTGAAAAAGAAAGAGTTTTGGGGGGTGAGCCAGATCCTTTTGTACTTTATGCCCCTCCTCCAGGGGTGCTACCTGATTTTCTATTGATTTGATGCATATTCTGGACTTATGTTCATACAGCACCCACTTTCAATCACTCCTGAGCCTTATGCTTATGACAGAAATAATATGCATTTTGATTGGCTTTGATATTTTGCCTTCAGTATTGCACTTTAATATTTTAATAAACCTTCATGGTTTCTAAATTACTGATCTCGAGCCTTTTTGAGTCAAGGCTAATTCTTATTGATTGCAATTTGAAATGCTGTTTTGAATCTTTTTTTTAAGGACACAGTTCGTCATCCCTTCTTGAGGACAACAACATCCCCAATCCTACAAAGGAGCATTTTATTACTATGCTAGCAGATTATAAGATTAGTGTCAACACCTGCCAGAGAAAAGGGTTGTCTAGCATATGAAAACCATAATGCTGAGTGTCTACCCTGAATTAAGTTGACTGTGCAGGATACGACTGGAAGCAATTTGGTTCAGGTAAGTCAGTACTGAGGTCCAAAAACATTAAATATACCATGCTGCACCCTGTAAGAATTATGTTTCCAGGTAAAGCACATGTTTTAATGATTTGGAGGCTGCACTCCCCTATGTTGAAAACTCACAATGTACTAGAGCCATGCTGCAATACTTCTAGTTCTGTGAAATAATTTGATTCTTTCTGCTCAAATCTACAAAGGAATGCAGCTTCATGCACACAATTGGATATTTTCATGTTTGTCTGACAGCATATAGAAAGCAAAAATATAGCAAAGCCAAAATATCCTGGCAAAAATATCGAGGCCTAGAATATCACAAATTAGTGTGCAAAAAGTAAGAATAGCTGTACTATTCATAACTCCTTATCTATGGACCTTGAAGATATATAGCGTCAAGATACATATAGGTGAAGTTAAGCACAGTAAAACTTTGCTCACTCACTCGATATTTTCACCACAATATTTTGACCACATGATATTTTATCATTCATATTTTGATCAATCACCATTTTCATTGTCAGCAGTGTGAAAGACTTTAATGGATCCAGTAATTTTTTCCCGGTGTGATTTATCCTTCTTTCTATCGATTTTGCCATCACTCATGGATGTACTGTGGGTAGAAAACGGGGAATGATCTGCAAATACTTGATGGTGCCTGAGATCCACAATGGCTTCCTCAGGCACAGGAGCTTTCATATGGAAACATGGAAAGGAGGGTGGGGTTGGAGATGTGACAGCAAGGAGACTGTATTGTTGCCTGGCTGTTCTGTGACTCCATGTCTGTAATGACACTGTGAAATGAAAACCTTCATTCCTCTCCAGGAAATACACTTCACGTTATAGAAAAGCAGGATACTGATAGTAGCCCCAGGAGGAATTGGTTGCTGTGTGTTGCAAGATATTAGCTAGGAGACTACCACTAGGGATCCATGCTGGTGGTTACTACACTGCTGCTCGATGTCAGACCAGAAACGTTTCTGAAGACCATAGTGTGGAGCTCCTTAAGTAGGACACCTACATTGGTTGGGCCCCTGTTGGACTTGGCCCTTTTTGCAGGGTCATCCCTAAACATTTTGCCTTTCTCCTAGCCTTTTATCTGACATGGTGTTGGTGGTTCTAGGACTCTGGGCACTTTGGCACTGCTGTCCAGTGTAAAGTGCGTGTGCTCTCTGTGATAAATGTGGTAAGATTGGTCTACACCTGTTTGGCCTATTTAAGTTACCTGTCAGTCCCTTGTAAAGTGGTATCCCATATACCCAGGGCTGGTAAATTAAATGCTACTGGTGGACTTGCAGCGCTGATTGCGCCACCCACCAAAGTAGCCTTTCAAACCTATCTCAGGCCTCTGCCATTGCAGGGCCTGTGCGCGCAGTGTCACTGCCGCTGTGACGTGGCACCTAAAGTGTGTGCCATGTCTGTGACCCCCCTTTTACTACATGTCGGTCACCCCTAAGGTAGGCCCTAGCTAGCCCTATGGGCAGGGTGCATTGTAGGTAAAAGATAGGACATGTACCTTAAGTGTGTGACATGTCCTGGTAGTGACAAACAGCCATTTTGTTTTCTCACTACTGTGGGGCTGCCCTCCCATAGGAATGCATTGGGGATTCCCTGATAAGTGTTTCAGTGGTAATTCCTGATATGAGAGGAGCAGTAAGATCAAGTTTGGTATGTTTGAAATATTAATAATAAATGCTACGCAATGGTGTGCGCAGATTTATTATAACTATTTTAGAAATGCCACTTTTAGAAGTTGGCATTTCTGTGTGCTATGTGTCTGCCTGCCTGATGTGGATTGCATGTCTCGCTTGTGAGTGACAGGGGCTGGTGAGGTGTGTGTGGCTCCAGGAGGGGCAGGGTGAGTCAGCGCTAGGCTGAATGGGACATCTACATTTTGAGTAGTGGGAGAGGAAGTCCCTGGTCCCTGAATAGGACTGTGCCTGCCCTATTGACTGCTGGCTCTGCCCCCCTGTGGTGTGTCTGATGGCGAGCCCCCAGCTAACAATAGGGAAGAGGAGCCTGGTAAACAGAGTGCTCCAGAACCAGTTAGGACTGGTTTCCCCAAGCCCTGTGCTCTGTAGACAAAGGGGAAAAGTAGTATAAGGATAGGGGCTGTGACCCCATGAAAGTTGTTCTTGTGCTTACTTGGACTAGCGGCCGGCTGGCTGCCTGCCTGCCAGGAGGAACCACCGCTGGGGGTGGACTTGCTGCCCTGCTAGGCAGCTGATGGTCTGCTGGCCTTGGAGCCCCCAGCGTGCTGGCCTGCCTGTGTTTTATTTGCCCAGCTTTTGCCCTCATCAAGCTCCAGGACAAGGGGAGCGTGAGGGCGCTGCAGCGCTGTGCTGCCGAAGCGTCCGGAGGAAATCCCGATGTGTGGAGGATTCCCCCGTGCTCTGAAAGAGCGGGTGCCCACCCCGCATTTGTGTGTGGCTTAAGGTGGGAGTCCACCCCGCCTTTATGCTGTTGCGGGAGCCTACACCGCTGATTTATGCTTTAAAAACCGAGCGGGAGGCCACCCCGCATTGGTGTCTTCACAGCGGGTGCCTACCCCGCATTTGCGTTTTATTTAAAAACGGGTGCCCACGCCGCATTGGTGTGCATTTACGAGCGGGAGCCCACCCCGCATTGCCGCCGCCCGGAGGAGTCGCCCAGATCTGAAGGAAGCGGATGCTTACCCCGCAATCGCGCTGAATCGAAGGCGGGAGCCTACCCCGCGCTTCGGTAAGGAGAAGAAGACAGAAGCCGCCGAGTCCGCCGCGTCCAGGAAGCCAGGCGAGTTGCCTGATGCTGGGCGGGGCCAACAGGAGGAGGTTGCCGCGGCCGCCAGTAGCAGCGTGGCCGGCCGGAAGTCCTGCCACTGGTGCGCGGACCGGCTCAGTCTGCCTCCAGGTGTGGAGCCTGCCGCCCGAGAGTAGGGAGCCGCTACGAGGTAGGAGTCCTTGCGGCTCCCCTGTGGTGAAGTGTGACGACCGGCGCCGAGAGGAACAGAGTCCCGAGAGCTCCGGAGAGTGGGGCTCTCAGTGAGCAGCGTCGGCGCTCCCGGAGGCACCGGGGCGCCTGAGCCGATTTCCTTTTGGGGCAATCCTGGTGCCAGAGTCCCGGAGTGGGACTGAGAGGCACGTTGGTGCCAGCATCTGTTGTTGCTTCCAGCTGCCCCACGAGAGAAGGGGCAGCTGCAACGTTTGGGGGCACATTGGTATTAGAGAGTCCCAGTTGGGGCTCAGGTGGCACGTATAGTGCCAGTGCCATTTTCCCCAGCTGCCCCCCCTGACAGTGGGCAGCTGCAACATTGGCAGATTTGGAGAGAGAGCCCCTGTGAGGGTCCAAAGGGCACAGTGATGCCCGTGCCTCTTGGCGGATTCACAGCTGCGCCGCCCCAGCGCGGGCAGCTGCAGCGTCTTGCACATCTATTTTAGAGTGTCCCAGTGGGGACCCACCCAGCGGGCACAGTGAGTGCCCATGCCTACAATCCCTTCACAGCTGTACTGAACTTAGTCACAGCTGCTACGTTTAGGCCAGGGCATTGCGCACTTTTTATAATTGCTGCAGTGGCAGCTGATCCCTGACTTTGCTGGACGTGGGGCATTTGAGCCCTCTGAGAAGGCCAGTTGGCCTGGGGGTCAGTTTTATGTGGTAGGGCGCAAGGCCCTAATGTGATGCCTATGACATAATGTGTTTATGTTTAGGAGGTTTAGGTATAATGTGTTTATGCTGGTAAGGCCTATTGCATAATATGTTTATGCTAATGAGGTTTGGGGCCTAAGGTGTTTTATGCCTACTGCTTATGCCTAATGTCATGTTATGATATTTTAGGATGGTGTCTAATGCTAATGTGATAATGCTTAGGTCATTATGGTACCAGTAGTTACTGGTAGTGTTTTGCATTTACTTACCTGAATTTTGATGGGTCTGACCGTGGCCCGATTAGTCCGGTCCTGAATATAATACCCTGTGAATATTGCCTAGTGCCAGTTGGCACAGTGTAAATGTGTGATTAGGTTTCAAATGTGTTTATGATAATACAAAGGCTATTTTTTATATAACCTTGTGTGGAGTTTCTTTTGTGGTGTGCCTAGTTTGTTGCTGCTGTGTGTGTGTGTTGCGCAAATGCTTTACACATTGCCTCTGGGATAAGCCTGACTGCTCGTGCCAAGCTACCAATGGGGTGAGCAGGGGTTATCTTGGGTGTGTAACTCCCTTGCCCTGACTAGAGTGGTGATTTCTGCCTGGCTTTGGCGCAAGCCTTAGCCAACCAGAAATCCCAGTTCTAACAGCCCCCACTTAAGCTCTGTGATTTCATCTGACAGCCATTTGATATCTATTCTCAGCACTCACCTGGAAGTTCATTATTACGTGGACTATTCAGGCATCTAAGTAGACAGCAGGAAATAATTCTCCACTCCAGATCGGAATGTGGAAGATGCTTTGTACCTTTCTTAACCCCTTCGATGCTCGTGACGAGCTCAGCTCGTCATGCTGCGCGGTCGCGCTGTGCGCATGACGAGCTGAGCTCGTCACGACCACACCCGCGATCGGAATGTCCAGCACACGAGCAGAATTCCGATCGCGGTCAAGGGGTTAAACACCAGTTTATGAGGTGCCATCTGGAACCTGAATTACTGCAATTTAGCCGAATCAGTTCAGGTTTCTGAAGACACACAACAGATGCATAGTCACTGGGATGTCACGCTTCGATACATTTTATTTAACAAGTAATGGATGAGTGCAGACATTTTCAGGTAATGTTTTCTGCACTGATGTGATGATGTGATGACAGCCATACAGAGTAATGCCATTTATGAGCATGTTCCGCTTACACACCAAGCAGTGCTGTGCCACGTATATCCAATAATCTGTTGCTTTACTCACTAGTTGGAGGCAGTTGTTGCTCAGGTTTGCACTCCATCTCGCTGATTGGGATCTAGAATGTTCTGGGTGGCGGCTCAATGCACTCTCAGTGTAGAATGCAGTCACGCATTTCTTTTTTTGTTAGGTTTGCTAGGGATTGATATCTTTCAAGTTGGATGTCAGACAAGGGCAACGGTGCAGAGGGAAGGGGGTTCAACATTTATTGTGTATGGGGTTCCCCTCTAAATGGAAGGTTAGCAACCCAGTATTCTGCAGAACCTGCACAACATGAAATGGGCTACATTTTATCCGTGTTGCATGGATTAAGATAGCCTGACTCTATAGCATGCATTAATTGCAAAGTCCGGCGCCTCTAATATCACATTGAAATGCAGAGTAACAGCATGTATATGTAGATAAATTATTATTATTAGTAGTAGTTGTAGTAGTAGTAGTAGTAGTTAGTTTTAGTAGTAGTAGTATTTATATTAAGTGAACATTCACTAAAGCACCTAAGCGCTAGGACCAAAACCAAGTGAGAAAAAAAGCAAAGGAAAATCTTAAAAAAGAAGCCCAGTAGCTAAAATAAATAATCCAAAATACATTCACGGTAAAAGTATAAAAGAAAACCAGTGACAACAACCAACAACAATACAAAATCACCAAGCGACCCCACCACAGTGAAACTGAAAGGTAACTAATGTTACGCAGAAAGATAGGTTCATATCACTGGTGCAGTTCATGCTGATTTTACAGCATGGAACAAGCTCCCTGCACTAAAAATAAGTGCCAGCAGCGCGACACGCCAAATTCCGCATGCTCTCGCAGAGTTTTTATGGTACTCCTTGGAATTCCATGGAGTGAAACTCCACGAGTTCTGCCCACCCCTAATCAGAATATCACTGCGAGTGGTGTATGGTCTAAATCAAGATAGACTAGTATTCTTCCAAAAAGTGGTTAATTTCTGCGACAGACTTATAGCACGTCTCACACATCATGCTTACAGACCAATGCACCTAATGTGATCGAACCCTTGGAGGAGGCTGCTCACAAAAGGTAGGTTGAATATATTGCCAATTATTACATTATGATGAGGTGTATTGACCTTTGGGAGTGTGTGTATGCCTTGTGTGCCTCCTTCTATGAACTATACTTGACATGCTTAATGCTGCATTCATTTAGCTGCTTCTTATAAAATGGACTTATCGGGTAATATCTCAATTGGCGTAAAGTCGTGGAATGCTCTGCTGTATGCTGAATAAATACACTTTTTAAAAATGGGGCATAATTCTGGTTATATTGCATCACTAGCAAATGTTTATAATGGTGCAACACCCCGCATTCTTGTCCCAGTGTAAAAAAATCAGTTTAGAAAAGGATTGGCCTACTTTATGAGCCTCCTTGCCATGTAAACTAAACTCAACTATTCAACTAATTCGACACCATAACACTGAAACACCAGCAATGAAGCAACTTGCTACCCTAAGTTAATCCCTGAGTCTCTGTGCTACATTTAACAAGGGTAAGGTAAGTGCAACAGTCATAAGACTCAGGGTCTGATTCACAAAGGTAAATTTACATGTTTTGATCTACTTGCATGTAATTTTACTCATACCTCTGAGTTTAACTCGACACTTTTTTATATTCACCATTTCTGAGTGGATATTTACACAAAGGTGCAGACTTGCTTGTATCCATCCACTCCAATGAGGGGGATGAGCCTCTTAAGACTGAATTTTCAAATGTAAAGTTACCATTGGCAACTTTGCATCTGTCGGTGGAGCTCTCCACCACCACAGCAGAGATCTCCTTATAGGAAAATATTGGAAAAATGAATTTACTTCATTTAAACATATACCATGCTTAGTGGAAAAGCACCTACTATGTACACCCTAGGTCTTGTACAGAAGACCTCATGCAAAGCCCACTCCTTTGAGACATCCACACCCCATTAGGTGTTCTAGCCCCTACTACGTACAGTATTAATCCAGTACCAGCCTATTTGCGAGTAGGCAATCACTTGGGTGCAATCAATGAGATGCGATTGGCCAAGTCCCTACAACGCACAGTCTATGCCTTCCACAGAAGTCTTCAATAGAGGCCAATACCTCCAGACACTTACGCGTCCTTAGGTGGAAAATACCCTATTCCACACACCATATACCCTGTATAGCAGACCTCATGGAGAGCCCACTTCTTTCAGAAACACCCCAATAAATGACAAAGACCCTATTAAACACTCCCTCACTAAGGTGGGAAAGCACCTACTATGTACTTCCTAAGCCCTGTCCAAAAACCTCATGGAGAGCACACTCTTTTCAGACATCCACACTGCCTTAGTTGTTCAAGCCTCTACTGTGGACAGCCTTCAGCATGTGCAAAGCCTTCCATCAAGAAGCCAATTTGTTGAGAAACAAATGCTCCATTTGGTCGTTAAGCTCATTCTACATACAGTCTTCCTGTCCTGTAATTTTCTGTTATTCTGCCTGCCTCTGTTTTCGTTCATTGCTATTGTCATTATGCCTGCTTCTATTTTTCGTTATTGTGATTGTTATTGTGCCTGCCAGTTCATTGCGCCTGATTAGTTTGTTGCTCTGTGCCCGTTCTCCTCCCAGCCGCTGCTGCCCCTGCGGCCCCTTCGCCCTGCCGGTTTCCCGCTCCCGCCTCCCAGATGCACGTCCCTCCCCCCTCCCCTATTTAATGGCGGCCGCTGCGGGGGAGCGTGACCAAGAACTCTGGTCTGAGACCTGCTCTCTCCCCAGTAGCTCCGCCGTCTGTGCCGCCGCCGCTGACCTCCAGGACCTCCAGGACCTCCAGGAGGAGGTGTTCAAGGCTGCCCAAGCCCGGTATTGTGCCCACTCTCCCGCTGTTTCTGATCCTGTTTTTTTTTTCTGTCATTTTCTGTTATTGTGCCTGCCTCTGTTTTCGTTTATTGCTATTGTCATTGTGCCTGCTTCTGTTTTCGTTATTGTGACTGTTATTGTGCCTGCCAGTTCATTGGGCTTGATTAGTTTGTTGCTCCGTGCCCATTCTCCTCCCTGCCGCTGCTGCCCCTGCGGCCCCTCCTCCCTGCCAGTTTCCCGCTCCTGCCTCCCAGCTGCACGTCCCTCCCCTATTTAATGGCGGCCGCTGCGTGGTCATGCTGTGGCACACCAAAGGCATGCCCGTCTGCGCCCATCCGCAACCTGACTGCGGCCAGCACCAGGGACCCGGGCCCACCGACCACCCACCGCTACGACTCAGCTGCCCTCCTTGCACTCAACCCCAGAAGAAGCAACAACTGCCAGCGGTCCGAGCCGAGCACCACCCACGGCCAGTTCTCCTGCCGCTACTGCAGCCAGACCTTCGCCTCTGACCCTGCCCCCGCAGACACCACGCACGCGATAGACACCAACACCTCCAGGGCCCTAAACTGCATCCTCCTCAACGTGCGCTCCCTGGACAGACATGCCATAGAGATCTGGGACCTCCTCGACAACCTCTCACCAGATGTCGCCTTCTATACAGAAACCTGGACCAATGCCTCATCTGCCCCCGTCATCGCCACCGCCATCCCCGACAGATACAAGTTCCAGAGGAAGGATCGCTCTAACCACCCAGGAGGAGGACTCGCCATCGCACACAAGAGCTCCCTCCGACTCTCCACCTCCACCACGAGCAACTACTTCTCCACCACCAAACACCTTCACTTCCAGGTCCACACCAGCCCTAGAACTACACTTCGTGGCACCCTCGTCTACAGACCCCCTGGAACCCGCACCTCGTTCGCCACCACCATCGCCAACCTCATCACCCCCCATGCCATCTCCTCCATGGACTACATACTCGTTGGAGACCTGAACTTCCACCTCGACAACCCCAACAACCCCAACTCCACCACCCTCCTGGACAACCTGCCAACATCAGACTGAAACAGCTAGTCACCTATGCACACGGCAGGACACACCCTCGACCCCATCATCGCAGGAAGTAACAACATCCATTTCAGCCACACCACGCAACCCCCATGGACGGACCACCACTGCGTATACTTCCACATCGACAAACCCACGCCGCCCAAACCTGCACCATGCCCTCCATGAAGGAACTGGAGCAAAGTCAATGAGGAGCAGCTCAACTTCACCCTCAACCATGATGCCCCCAACACCCCGACCGATGCCAACCTTGCAGCCAAAGAACTCCACAGATGGATTTCTAACTGCGTGGACAAGCTCGCACCCCTACGTAACCCTGACAGACAGCACCCCAGGAAGGCCACCTGGTTCACCGCCGACCTCCAAGAATCCAGATGCACCTGTGGATGCCTTGAGAAGAACTGGAGGAACAGCAAAACCTCAGAAGACCGCACCACCTACAAGAACGCCATGACAGAATACCACCAACACATCAGATCCACCAAAAGGGCCTTCATTCAAAACAAGATCCTCGCCAACTCCAGCAACTCCAAGGAACTCTTCACCATCATCCAGGAATTCACCAAGCCCGCCAGCGAAACCAAGGACATCACCCCCTCCCAGGACCGCTGCAACAAGCTCGGATCCTACTTCCATCTGAAAATCAAGAGCCTCTACAACAACTTCAACAACCAGACACCCGACTCCGAAACCAATTCCCTCTCCGGCAACGCCTACCAGCCCACCATCTCTGCCTGGACCCTAGTCACCACCGAAGACACCACTTAGACCATGAAAGGCATCCACTCAGGAACCCCCATGGACCCCTGCCCCCGCACATCTTCCACAGAGCCTCCACTGCCATTGCTCCAGAACTATTACTCACCATCAACGCCACCTTCAAGACCGGCAACTTTCCTGACGACTGGAAATGCACAGAATTCAGACCCCTGCTCAAGAAGCCCTCAGCAGATCCCACGGACCTCAAGAACTACCGTCCCATCTCCCTCCTCCCCTTCACTGCCAAAGTCACCAAGAAGACCGTCAATGCACAACTAACAAAATTCATCGAAGAAAACTCCATCCTCGACCCATCCCTATCCGGATTCCGCAGCAACCACAGCACCGAGACCGCTCTACTCACCGCCACAGACGACATCCGCACCTTCCTCGACCAAGGACACACTGCGGCCCTGATCCTACTTGACCTCTCGGCAGCATTCGACACTGTATCCCACCGCACACTCACCGCGAGACTTAACGACACCGGCATACAAGGAACCGCCCTCGACTGGATCTGCTCGATCCTCACCGGCAGAACCCAAAGAATCAGACTATCACCCTTCCTCTCCGAACCCATGGAAATCAACTACGTAGTACCCCACGGATCGTCGCTCAGCCCCACGCTCTTCAACATATGCATGGCCCCCCCTCGCCTCCATCGTCAGACAGCACAGACTCAGCATAGTATCCTATGCCGACAACACCCAGCTCATCCTCTCCCTCACCAAGGACCCCACCACCACCAGACTCCATTTCCAGGAAGGAATGCAGGACGTCGCATCCTGGATGAGCAGCAGCTGCCTGAAGCTCAACTCGGAGAAGACAGAGGTCCTCGTCCTCGAACCCTCCCCCTCTGCATGGTACAACACCTGGTGGGCCACCACCCTCAGCAGCCCTCCCACCCCCACTGACCATGCACGGAACCTCAGCATCATACTCAACTCCTCCCTCTCCATGGTCCGACATGTCAACGCCGTCACCTCCAGCTGCTTCAACACCCTCTGCATCCTCCAAAAGACCTTCAAATGGATCCCCCCCGAAGCACGAAAGACCGTCATCCACGCACTCATAACCAGCAGACTCGACTACGGTAACGCCCTCTACTCCGGGATCAGCAAATCCCTGCTCTGCAAGCACCAGACCATACAGAACACCGCAGCCAGACTCGTACTGGGCATCCCCTGACATGAACACATCACCCAACATCTGCGGACCCTCCACTCGCTCCCCGTCGAGAAGAGAGTTACTTTCAAGATACTCACCGACGCCTACAAATGCCTCCACAACACCGGACCCCAATACCTCAACAAAAGAATCTCCTTCCACCAAACCAAGAGGATCCTCCAATTCGCCGACCTCGCCATCGCCGAAATCCCACAAATCCGCAGTGCCAAAGCAGGTGGAAGAGCCTTCTCCTAAATCGCAGCCAAGACCTGGAATGAGCTCCCTATCGGCATCATACGCTCCCCCTCCCTGAACACCTTCAGGAAGACACTCAAGACCTGGCTCTTTGACTGAATGGAGTTGCTAAACTCCCGCCCCCAGCGCCTTGAGACCCTCACGGGTGAGTAGTGCGCTTACAATTCCCCTGATTGATTGATTGAGTCTTTGTCCTCTGTACAGCTTTTATGCACAGCCCACTCAATTGAGATACTTAAGCTCCATTAGGTATTCAAACCCCTACTACACCAAGGTTTCACTCGATATACAGCTGTTCTGAGATAGAACAGTTTCTCCACACATTTAAGCTCCTTTAAGTAGCCAAAGCTATACTTTACAAGGATCACACTATATAGAGCTCTTCACAGACAAACCCGCTGCATACATACACACATACAACATCCACAGTCATGCACCACCCCACAAACATAATTCCCAGACACCCCCACAACACTCAGACATGCACCAAACACCTGTGCACATACACCAAACACACAGTGACACACACACCACAAATACAGACAGCCTCACACACACACACACCCAATACCAGACACACACCCTGACACAACACACACATTCAGGCACACACACACACAAAGAGATACACACAGACATACACATACTCACACAAAATGTTTTATATTTAGTCTGTAGAAAAAAAGTAACACAAAAATGTATAAATCCTTGAATTTGTTTTTTTCAAGTACAAATGTTTCTACTTATAAACCAGAAAAAGCAGTTCTAACAGGAGCCATTTTTTAAACTGTTTTTTTGGGGGGGATTTAAATTTTTGGGGGATTTCAACTTAAAAAAATACTAGGGCATCTAAACTTGGAAATCAGAAGGGAAAAAACATTTTACTTCCTCCACTTGTGCTCCAACATGAGTTTCTTGCCTTATAACACACTTTTTTCCATAGTCACTATAATCTTTGAACATTGGCTGCAATATGTAACCATGCATTATTATTGAGAGAAAATGGAGATATGCTGCTGGAGGACTTTAGATGGAGAATTGACCCCTGGTCCAAGAGATGATCCAGGGCCAGATATTGATGCCTCGTCTTCATCCAGTTGTTTCTGGCGTTGGTGCGCTGCATAGGCAAAGTATCTCTGATGCATTGCCCACATATGCTTTTACAAATTAGGTGTTGTTGAAGCTTCATCATCCTCCTTTAAATAGACAATGCGCACTTGGTTGTTGTAGGTTTAGATAGATTTCTGTAGATGGGTAAATGGGTTACTGCTTTTAACAAAGAGATCTTGTTTTTACTTGTGGTTCATAAATTGTAATCCTTCTAGTATAGCACAGTGAGCTATGAAGACATGTGACTCTTACACCTTGTAGCCCTCACTGTCTTATGTAACACATCCTACACATTGATTTACACATATATGATTTATTGTCAATGTATAATGTGTACAGGTGATGGAAAGTGCTCTGCCTCCCTGCATTGGGATAAGTAGTGCTATAAAAGAAATAAAACAAAATAGTGGTATTTAAATTGGTATTTGTGTATATACTGGGACAGACCAGCACATCTAGCATTCCTACAGTGTATGCATATCACTTGGATCCAGGGACTGAACGAAGTCAATGACGCACAATTTATTTCATCTGATGGGAGCAGAGCTTCATCGGAGTCAGTAGTAAAGTACCTGGTGCAGGACTTAAAACTAAGCTCTGTTAAATGTACCTGGCAGCCAGGTCATAGTGACCCAGGTAGACACCTGCGCTGGGCCCTGCCCTGGGCCCTGCCCAGCGACTGAGAATGGTAACCACGGGTGGGGGGCCAGGTGTGACCAGCTATGATATAAAAAAAAACAGGACATTTAGAAAGGATTCTTTTTATTTCTCTGTTTTAGTTGACTAATTATGGTACCGAAAGATGCAGTTTCAGATGTTTTATAGAAAAGGTGGTGGCTCACTTTACCCGTCATACCCTTTGACCTCAGCTGGGTCTGTCTCATGGCCCCTTCCTGTTGACCTACCAGTTCTAGGTAGCCCACGGACTCCCCTTGCTTTCAAGCCACCCACGATGACCTGTTCATGAGGTGATATGGCCCCACAACCTTCCAATGGATCCTCTTCTCAATTACTCCATCCTACAATTTTCAAACAACAGCGCCCAACTCTCCCTCCCTCCCTGGGCCACATTTGGCCCCAGGGACCCCATCCCCTGGGTCCCACCATTATATTTATGAGGGAGGGCAACATGCACCCCTCTCCCCAGGCCTATTTCAGCTCTGGGAAACCCATCTCCCAGGGCCATATTCTAAAGGGGGCATACAGCCCCGCCCCCAGGCTGATTTCGGCCCCGGGGCCCAGCACATTTGGTGGGAAGGGGGGCACGTTCCCCCACTACCCGGGATGATTTTGGCCCCTGGGGACCCCATCCCTCAGGGTCCAGCACATTACTGGCATTGCTCCTGCCTATAGGGAGCAGCTAAAAATGCCACTCCCTGTGGGCGGGAGCAATATTGAGATCTGTTTCCCTGCCCACATCACCCAAGACAGGGAAACAGATCTGACGTCTGCTCCCAGCCGGTGGCAGCATTTTCAAGCTCCTGCCAGCTGGGAGTGGACTTTGTGTTTGCTCTCGAATGGTTCAAGCTTTCATATTGCTCCTGCCAAATGAGACAAAGCATAGGTTTTTTTCTGCCCGCACCAGTGCAGGCAGGGAACTACTCTGTCCCGGGGGTTGGACATAGCTGGAGGTGGCCCTGGGGGATGGGGTCATCAGAGCCATTATGGCTCTGAAGGGGGGCCTGTGGCTACCCTCCCTTTACTAAGTAGGGCCAGGAGGATGGGTTCCTTGGGCCGAAATTGGCCCGGAGAGGGGGCTGCATGCCCCCATCTCCTGTTGAACTTTTGCTGGGTCATGGGGGATGGGGTCTTTAGGGCCTAAATCAGCTGGGTATGGGGTTGCATAAGTTATTAGCAAAAAAATGCTCTTCCTGAGGAAACTAGGTCCTAACTAAAAGTACCTACTGGTGACTACCAGTAGGGGAATATATATATATATATATATATATATATATATATATATATATATATATATATATATATATATATATATATATATATATATAGTTACATCACAGTACCTCCTCAAATTAAATTATAAGATAAGTTGAGTTTACTTAATAGATATTAACTAAATAATTATAAAAAAATAGAATTCTTCACCTTAACCCTTTCAGTGCTCATGACGGAATGGTTCCGTCATGAGCACAGAATGCTGCTCTGCTCATGACGGAACCATTCCGTCATGAGCAGAGGGATTTCC
The DNA here is from genome assembly GCA_963921515.1 of Calotriton arnoldi. NCBI lineage: Eukaryota > Metazoa > Chordata > Amphibia > Caudata > Salamandridae > Calotriton > Calotriton arnoldi. The sequence goes on along the minus strand of CAWUFW010001024.1, from coordinate 1,504,890 downwards.
CATTTTGCCTGGGGAGGTCAGGAAGAGCTCCCCCAACCTCCCCAGGCCTATTTTTAGTTTTTGTTGCAATGACGATCGCGCGCATGGCGCGCGATCGTCATTGAAACAAAAACGAAACTGAAACTTAGTTTCAGTTTCAGTGTTTCAGTGCTCGTGAGGCTATCTCAGCCCCCCGAGCACCGAAACACTTGGGAGAGGTATCGTTGGAAAGGGGAGAATCTCCCCTTTCGAAAGGTACCCTTCCCTAGTGGATCCCTGCTTGGGGATCACCCCAGGAGGGCGATCCCCAAGCAGGGATCCACCCACTAGCACCAGGGAGGGGGGAGCGGCCCCTTGAGCAAGGGCCTTTGCTGCCCCCCATGTTTGGTGGGCCAAATTCAGTCTTTCTGCTCCCCCTTGGGGGCAGGAAGCCCACTAGAAGCCAGGGATTTTGTTTTTTACTGCAAACTAGGGGTGGGGGCTGCCCAATATGGGCACGCCATAGCCCCCACCCCCCTGCACAATTAGTCTTTCTGCCCCCCCTGGGGGGCAGATGGGGGCAGTAGCCCCCAATCTGCCCCCCCGGGGGGGTCAGAAAGCCCACTAGAAACCAGGGATTTTTTTTTATTGACGGGGTGGGGGCTGCCCAAAAAAGGGCATGGCAATGCCCCCACCCCCTCCCCAGAGAAACATCAGTCTTTTTGCCCCCCCCAGGGGCAGACGGGGGCAGTAGCCCCCAATCTGCCCCCCAGGGGGGCAGAAAGCCCACTAGAAACCAGGGATTATTTTTTTTTATTGACGTTGGGGTGGGGGCTGCCCAAAAAGGGCATGGCAATGCCCCCACCCCCCCCAGAGAAATGTCAGTCTTTCTGCCCCCCCGGGAGGGCAAAAAGCCCACTAGACGCCAGGGATTTTTTGGGGCAAATCTGAATTAGGGTGGGGGCTGCCCAAAATGGGCCTGCCAATGCCCCCACCCCTCCCCCGCAAAAATTACAGCTTTTCTGCCCCCCGGGGGCAAAAAGTCCACTAGACGCCAGGGATTTTTTGGGGCAAATTTTAATTAGGGTGGGGGCATTGGCATGCCTGTTTTGGGCAGCCCCCACCCTAATTAAAATTTGCCCAAAAGAATCCCTGGCGTCTAGTGGGATTTCTGCCCCCCCTGGGGGCCAGATGGGGGAATTAGCCCCCAATCTGCCCCCCTGGGGGGGGCAAAAAGCCCACTAGACGCCAGGGATTTTTTTTGGGCAAATTTGAATTAGGGTGGGGCTGCCCAAAACGGGCATGCCAATGCCCCCACCCCCTCCCCCACAAAAATTACAGCCTTCCTGCCCCCCTGGGTGGCAGATGGGGCAGTAGCCTCCAATCTGCCCCCCGGGGGGGGCAAAAGCCCACTAGACGCCAGGGATTTTTTTGGGCAAATTTTAATTAGGGTGGGGGCATTGGCCTGCCCGTTTTGGGCAGCCCCACCCTAATTAAAATTTGCCCAAAAAAATCCCTGGCGTCTGGGGGGCAAAAAGCCCACTAGACGCCACGTATTTTTTTGGGGCAAATTTGAATTAGGGTGGGGGCTGCCCAAAACGGGCATGCCCATGCCCCCACCCCCTCCCCCTCAAAAATGACAGCCTTCCTGCCCCCCCTGGGGGGCAGATGGGGCAGTAGCCCCCAATCTGCCCTCCCGGAATGGCAAAAAGTCCACTAGACGCGAGGGATTTTTTTGGGCAAATTTTAATTAGGGTGGGGGCATTGGCATGCCCGTTTTGGGCAGCCCCCACCCTAATTAAAATTTGCCCAAAAGAATCCCTGGCGTCTAGTGGGCTTTCTGCCCCCCCGGGGGGCAGATGGGGGAATTAGCCCCCAATCTGCCCCCCCCCCGGAGGGGCAAAAAGCCCACTAGACGCCAGGGATTTTTTTGGGGCAAATTTGAATTAGGGTGAGGGCTGCCCAAAACGGGCATGCCCATGCCCCCACCCCCTCCCCCGCACAAATTACAGCCTTCCTGCCCCCCCTGGGGGGCAGATGGGGCAGTAGCCCCCAATCTGCTCCCCCGGGGGGCAAAAAGCCCACTAGACGCCAGGGATTTTTTGGGGAAAATTTTAATTAGGGTGGGGGCATTGGCATGCCCGTTTTGGGCAGCCCCCACCCTAATTGATGGGATCCCACGCAAAAATTTATGTAAAAAGTGATTTTTTCAGCTAAATTTGTGGTTTGCAAGGGATTCTGGGTAGGAAAACGTTGGGGGACCCACGCAAGACATCCCTCGCTGGACTCCCCCGGGTGTCTAGTTTTCAGAAATTTTTGGGTTTGGTAGTTTCCCAAGATGGCCGTTGAGCCTGGGGCCAAAAACCCAGGTGACCCCCCTTGCAAAACCAGGTTGTTTTGTGATAGGTAATTTTGATGTTGCCTCAATAGGTTTTGGGCCCTTGCCTGTCGCGGGTACTTGACCCACCCACGCGAGTGAGGTATCATTCTTATCGGGAGACCTGGGGGAACACTGGGTGGGAGGAAATTTGTGGATCCACGTAGATTCCAGAACTTTCCCACACAGAAATTTGAGAAAAAAGTGATTTTTTTCAGCTAAATTTGAGGTTTGCAGGGGATTCTGGGTAGGAAAACGTTGGGGAACCCACGCAAGCCATACCTCGCTGGACTCCCCTGGGTGTCTAGTTTTCAGAAATGTGTGGGTTTGATAGGTTTCCCTAGATGGCCGCTGAGCCCGGGGCCAAAACCTCATGGGACCCCCCCTTGCAAAACCTGGTTGTTTTGTGATAGGTAATTTTGATGTCACCTCAATAGGTTTTGGGCCCTTGCCTGTCGCGGGTGCTTGACCCACCCACGCGAGTGAGGTATCATTTTTCTCGGGAGACCTGGGGGAACGCTGGGTGGGAGGAAATTTGTGGATCCACGTAGATTCCAGAACTTTCCCACACAGACTTTTGAGAAAAAATTGATTTTTTCATCAAAATTTGAGGTTTGCAGGGGATTCTGGGTAGGAAAACGTTAGGGGACCACGCAAGCCATACCTCGCTGGACTCCCCGGGTGTCTAGTTTTCAGAAATGTGTGGGTTTTGTATGTTTCCCTAGATGGCCGCCGAGCCCGGGGCCAAAAACTCATGGGACCCCCCTTGCAAAAGCAGGTTGTTTTGTGATAGGTAATTTTGATGTCGCCTCAATAGGTTTTGGGCCCTTGCCTGTCGCTGGTACTTGACCCACCCACGTGAGTGAGGTATAATTTTTATCGGGAGACCTGGGGGAATGCTGGGTTGGAGGAAATTTGTGGATCCACGCAGATTCCAGAACTTTCCCACAAAGAAATTTGAGAAAAAATTGATTTTTTTCATCAAAATTTGAGGTTTGCTGGGGATTCTGGGTAGGAAAACGTTGGGGGACCCACACAAGCCTACCTCGCTGGACTACCCCGGGTGTCTAGTTTTTAGAAATGTGCGGGTTTGGTAGGGTTCCCTAGATGGCCGCCGAGCCCGGGGCCAAAAACTCATGGGACCCCCCTTGCAAAACCAGGTTGTTATGTGATAGGTAATTTTGATGTTGCCTCAATAGGTTTCCTGTCGCAGGCACTAGGCCTACCCACACAAGTGAGGTACCATTTTTCTCGGAAGACTTTGGGGCACGCGGGGTGGGTGGAAATTTGTGGATCCACGCAGATTCCAGAACTTTCCACCACAGAAATGTGAGGAAAATGTGTTTTTTTGACAAATGTTTAGGTTTGCAAGGGATTCTGGGTAACAGAACCTGGTGAGAGCCAGTCAAGTCACCCCATCCTGGATTCCCCTGGGTGTCTAGTTTTCAAAAATGTATAGGTTTGCTAGGTTTCCCTAGGTGCCAGCAGAGCTAGGGTTCAAAATCTACAACTAGGCACTTTGCAAAAAAAAGGGTCAGTTTTCACTCTGAAAATGTGGTGTGTCCACGTTGCGTTTTGGACCGTTTCCTGTCAAGGGCACTAGGCCTACCCACACAAGTGAGGTACCATTTTTCTCGGAAGACTTTGGGAACGTGGGGTGGGTAGAAATTTGTAGATCCACGCAGATTCCAGAACTTTCCACCACAGAAATGTGAGGAAAATGTGTTTTTTTGGACACATTTTTAGGTTTGCAAGGCATTCTGGGTAACAGAACCTGGTGAGAGCCAGTCAAGTCACCCCATCCTGGATTTCCCTGGGTGTCTAGTTTTTAAAAATGTATAGGTTTGCTAGGTTTCCTTAGGTGCCGGCAGAGCTAGGGTTCAAAATCTACAGCTAGGCACTTTGCAAAAAAAGGGTCAGTTTTCACTGTGAAAATGTGGTGTGTCCACATTGTGTTTTGGGCCGTTTCCTGTCGCGGGCACTAGGCCTACCCACACAAGTGAGGTACCATTTTTCTCGGAAGACTTTGGGGAACGCGGGGTGGGTAGAAATTTGTGGATCCACGCAGATTCCAGAACTCTCCACCACAGAAATGTGAGGAAAATGTGTTTTTTTGGACACATTTTTAGGTTTGCAAGGCATTCTGGGTAACAGAACCTGGTGAGAGCCAGTCAAGTCACCCCATCCTGGATTCCCCTGGGTGTCTAGTTTTAAAAAATGTATAGGTTTTCCAGGTTTCCCTAGGTGCCGGCAGAGCTAGGGTTCAAAATCTACAGCTAGGCACTTTGGGAAAAAAGGGTCAGTTTTCACTCTGAAAATGTGGTGTGCCCATGTTGCGTTTTGGGCCGTTTCCTGTCGTGGGCACTAGGCCTACCCACACAAGTGAGGTACCATTTTTTTCAGAAGACTTTGGGGAACGCGGGGTGGGTGGAAATTTGTGGATCCAAGCAGATTCCAGAACTTTCCACCACAGAAATGTGAGGAAAATGTGTTTTTTTGGACACATTTTTAGGTTTGCAAAGGATTCTGGGTAACAGAACCTGGTGAGAGCCAGTCAAGTCACCTCCATATTGGATTCCCCAGGGTGTCTAGTTTTCAAAAATGTATAGGTTTGCTAGGTTTCCTTAGGTGCCGGCAGAGTTAATCTACAGCTAGGCACTTTGCAAAAAAAGGGTCAGTTTTCACTGTAAAAATAAAAGTGTGTCCACGTTGCGTTTTGAGCCGTTTCCTGTCGCGGGCACTAGGCCTACCCACACAAGTGAGGTACCATTTTTATCGAGAGACTTAGGGTAACACAGAATGGTAGAGCAACTGTTATTACCTTTTGACTTTCGATGCGTTTCTGCCTTCCAAATGAAAGACAATGTGTAAAAAAGAAGTCATTTTGAAAAATGACCTATAATTCACATGCTAGTATGGGTACTCACAATTTCGGAAATGTGCAAATATCTACTGTTTCTAAACTCTATATTTTGTTCCTATTTCAGAAATACATAGGTGTCTTTCATACCTATTTTTCCATGTATATATTTTCCCAAATGAATTGCTCTATACCCGGTACATAATAAACAAGCATTGGCATAGCCAATAGGTCTCGCCTTTGGGACATTATAAGTGTTTAGCCATGCAACAGTTAATGTTGCACCAAGGATATTGTGCTGCATATTTAAATACTTATAAGGTCCCAAAGGTGAGACCTATTGGCTATGCCAATGCTTGTTTCGCTGTGGTATCTATTTAAGTGTAGTTTGGGAAAGGGAATGGGCTTACTGTTTTGTGGATGGGTGCACATCCCTTCCTAAACTGTACAATACTCCAACCTTAACTCTTCCCCTTTATTTGTCAGTATTCTCTTTGTCCTTCCCATATTTACTATTAAAACATACACTTACGTGTGTAGAACCCTTGCAGTCAGGATGCAGAACAGAAAAAGATAGGCGAGACAGAGCTCATATATGCTTGTGAATATTGTTTTGTAATACGAATCCTAGCAAGACCAATGCAACCTTCAGTCGTTCAAGGTGGGTAAACTAAGAAGCACAAAAAGGAGTAATAGTAACACCTGTTATGTACGGCGTTTACACGTGGCAGAAGTATAGTCAGGACCACTGGAATTATGTGGTAGGGAAGGACAAAATTATGTGGCAGGGTTGACTAACTTATGCGGTAAAAGAGGGAAATTATGCGGCACAATGCAGTATTTTTTTTATAGTATTACTTCATTACTTTGTAATTATTACACATGGTAATGCTGTCTAGGCAAAGATTTCCGCTCTTTAGTACAAGTTTAACAACCAAATACAGAAATAAGTAATTGAAAGCTGACCAATTAACCTTTGAGAAAGGACTTTCACTGCGCACAAATATGGGCCACGTTTTTAGTAACTTTTGATCCATTTTAGCAGGAAACAAAGTTTGTTTTGCTAAAATCTGCACAATATGCAGCAGATGATGGATTGTGTGGCAAATACTTCAAAATCACACATATGCTATAAAAAGCAACGGCCCTGGAATCGCATAATTCCAGTGGCCCTGTATACAGTGCTGAAAAAAAGCAAAAGTGTAATATTAGATATTATCACCGATCTGTACATAAATGATTACATTTGTATCATGAGCATATGAAGCGGGCTCAGACTTCTCTCGCTGCCTGCTTTTTTCTCATTCAGGTAATGGTGTATTTATCCCCCTCCCCCCCAACTTAAAAGTAGTGCCTCGGAAATCCATCTGTGAAGTAAATTCACAACTAGGTGAAGGTTTGTCAAGTGAAATGGCGATACTTTGCGAGGCTGTTAAATACGGGTCCCTGCATGTGCCACACAGCAGCGGCTGCTCCGTCATTAATTAGCTGCGCCATAAAGCATTGTTGTGCAGAGCTTTATTGAGCATGTGCACCCGAGGAATAAGAGGGTGGGCAGGACAAGGTATTTTACTGGCGTTAACTGCCCATTGCAGTGGAAGAGGATGTCAGAGTTCCAGGAGAGCGAGGACAAGGAGGGGCGGGGGTGGAGGAAGAGGAGGGTTGGCTTTAGGGTTCACAAGCAGCTTTAACCAGAATGCAACCAGTCTAAACCCAAACAGGTGAGCACGGGAAGTATTCTGAGGAGAGAGAAACAACACAGCGCAGGAGCAGAGACAGGCAGGCCAGAGAGAGGTGCAGAGGGCACCACAGCCCCTCGGAGGAGAGACAGGTGAGCTCGGAGGCCCGCACAGAGGGAGACAGGCGGGCGGGGAGGGAGCGAGCTGAGGGGAGAGGGAGAAAAGCATGAGGTGCGCGTGGCACTTACAGAGAGGCCGAGCAGCAAGTGCGCCGGTGTGGACAGGAGGAAGGGGCACGGGATTATAGCGAGAGGGTGCTAACTGTGGAGAGAGGCCGCCTCTGCAAGCCATCTAAGTCACTATCTTCCAAAATACCGCACAGTGACTTCGGTATAGCGCCAAAATAAAAACAAGCGCGCGCGCCTCGCACGGCAGCAGGGGGAGGGGGGAGAGGAGGGAGCCTGCGCGATTCACTTGCGGGGGCGAGCGGCGCCAGGAGCCGCTCGCTCCCGCAAGTGAATCGCCAAACGTGCACGCGTTGCCATTGAAGGCAATGGAACGCGTGCACGTTTTAGGCTGAAAAGCCGAATCGATGGCAAAAGGTCTTTTTGCCTATGCAGCGCATGCGCGCTGCGTAGGCGAGACCTAAAAACCATTGCAAGACGCTGCTCAGTTATTGGCTCAGGGTTCGTCGGGGTCTTGGTGAACCTACAAGTCCTATATATTCCCACAACCAGAAAGGTCCAGCGGATGTAACGGTATATTGCTTTTAAACAGCTCTCATAATTTGAAGAAGTTACAGGTGAAAACGTTGGCACAAATGGCTGCTTTTTTCAACTAATTTTCAATTTTTCCTATATTCAACTGTTAGTTTCTATAAAGAAACATTGAAGGATCTACACAAATGACCCCTTGCTGAATTCAGAATTTTGTTTACTTTTCAAAATGTATAGCTTCCCAGGATCCATTATTTCTTTCATTCCCATTTCTACCATTAACTGGAAGAAGGTTGAAAGCACAAAAATTAGCAAAAATAGGCTATGTCCCAGAAAAATGCCAAAACTGTGTAAAACTTTTTGGTTTTCTGACAAAAGTCTGCTTGTCCCTGAAAGCTGGGAAGATGGTGATTTCAGCACCACAACCCATTTTTTGATGCCATTTGCAGGGAAAAAACCAGACGCTTTCATCTGTAGCCCTTTTTTCCCATTTTTCCCAAAAAAACACAAAATGTTGCTGTATTTTGGCTAATTTCTGAGTCCCCTCCAGGGGAATCCACAAACCCTGGGTACCTTTAGAATCCTCATGATGCTGGAAGAAAAGGACGCAAATTTGGTGTGGATACCTTATGTGGTCAAAAAGTTACAGGGGCCTAAGCGCAAACTACCCCAAATAGCCAAAAAAAGGGCTTAGCACAGGGGGGGAAAAGGCCTAGCAGCGAAGGGGTTAATAACACTTCCATGTTTGTTTAATTTGTAGTAAACTTGGTTCAAAGTTGTATATTTAATTACAGCTGTCTACATAATTTAAATTTAGAATGAATTAATTTAACATCAATTCCTATGGTGAGTTTGTTTAATATCCTGCCTTAAATGATTTTTACGGTGGTGCATTACAGTAGCAGTAGTTAGCCAGGTGTGGTGCTTGACTTACCCCAAGGCCGGGCTGGACTACAGTTAAGGCAATTTTGGCACTATGACAGCTGTAGTGCATTTAGAAGTGTATTTTGTGAACTGCAGTGGGCTTACACATTTGTGTGTGTGTTCTGTAAAAGCGTTTCGCTGCCTAAACCCATTCTTAATTTTGCCTTAACTCCACCCATGCTTATGTGTGAAAAGATCTCTTCCACTGGGCCAGAGATTACCATACAGAAAAGATGGGTAACCGGAGATATCTATCTATAGGTTTATGTATTGCATTTCGTTGTAAGTAAATAGAACTACTGGTGTATTACTTTACATACTGCAGTTTGTGAATTAGGCTCCTAAGTCTTATCTAGATCAACAGGCCGGTGTATTCAATCCTTGGGCACGGGCTATATTTACACCCTCAGCCTACCAATAATTGACATCCTAAATGCTTAATCAAAAACACAACCTGGTTCTATAATCTTAGTAAATTATTGGCACATATTCAACCTCATTTTCCCTGCAAAGTTCACAGGAATGAAGGGTAGTCAGAGAGCACATTCAAAACCTCTTTGGAATCAAACAACACATGGATTATGCTGTAACTTGACCAAAAAGTAGCAAGAGAAAGGGCCAGTTTATGACAGCAAGCAACCAGAAGTCCTTGAATGAAGGAAATTGTGCCACACAAAACTGCCTGGCCTGCTGGCATACATTTAGCACCGTATCAACGCAGTGTTGCAAGATCATATGGAGAAGATCAGATGGCTCAGTTTTAACAAGGATCCAAACAACAGATTAAAACAGAATATAACAAATTAAAAAATAGTGACTCCATATTGACAGAAGTTTAAATGTTGAGTGTTTCATGAATCTTCACAATCTCATTTAACCTATTTGTCCAGTCACTGGTCAATATAGTCAAATGCTATGATTTAACTTTTAAAATGTATGTCAGTGGCAGACAAACATGCTAAAAGATACAGGGGATTTTGGTTGGGGGATGAATCGTTTTATATGTTGTGTTTTGAGACAAGATGTCAATAAAAATATGTGAAAAGAAAATATTCAGATCATAAAACGTATTCATTACTAGTGAATTAGTAATTACTCCATGTGAAGTCATATCAGGTCTTCCAGACAGTTTTCTTTGTAATACGGGCCATAAAGTGACTCATGATTGAAAGGAAACGAGGCAGGAAGGTGGTGGTTTAGTTATTTATGTTTTCTCAAGTTACCATGCCACAATCCTTTATTATATATCTGCCTTCTTTCTGTTGAGAATTGGAAATATTTTTGTACCTGAACATCCGTGCAGTGTCCTCACACTCAAACATTTAAAGCATATCTTTAAACACTATAAATGATAGCCTTTTCAGGAAGGTTGAATGGAGAGTCCCACATGTGGATATGATGTATTAAACTGAACATGACATTAGGTATAATAATGATGGTAATTTTCCACCCCACATCACATTTTGTTCTGCTAATCTAGAAGCTGATAAATTTGAAACCTTTGCCGAGCATTCAGCGAGCTGAAAGGGCGAAGTGGTAAAGGAGAGATTCAGCTCCAGGGAGAAACTGTACCATCTCATAGTTACCAAAGGAAAACAAAGGAAAAGTGACTTCTTTTCTCTGTTTTTTTCAAATGAAAAGACATTATGAAAAGGCATACAGAAATGGAAAAGCGTAGGAGTTGGTTATTGTAATGTTAAAACCATGCCTTTATCAGTTAGATTTAAAGCATGAGGTTGTGTTATCTGAGTTACAAAGGCATTGTCTTCATGCAAGTACATTGTGTCTGTATAAATATTCACTAAAAATAATAAAGGTTGAAGGTATGTTACGGTTGATGCAGCTATAACACCTTAATATATTTAAAATAAATCCTCAGAAATTCACCGAAAAAAGCGAAGTTAAAGTGCAGTTATGGTTACAAATTAAAATCGAAAATCACTGCAATTCGCAAGTAATGGTTAAGACCACAATCTGTAACTTACAACAGCTATGCAACTCGTGATAACTCTCACACCAAATGAAATGCTCATGGCCCCAGTCTTAATGAAACTGATACAATTACAAATGTTGTAAATCATCTTAGAGATGAGATAACATATCACGTTACCCTTCTCACTTTGACAGAGATCCCTGTGAATGTACCATCATTTAATGGATTATTTATGTGTTGTGATCTAATTACATTTTGCTCTTTAGTGTTGTTGTTTATTGGTGCAGTGAAGGTCATAATCATTGCATTTGGTGTGTGAATTTCAGGAGTGTGCAGTGGGGTCCGGGCCCTGGCTAAGTCCTGCATCCAATCTTCTTGAGGCTGCTAACTCCCTCCAGTTTTCTGCCACTGCTCAGGCCCTGCAGGCTATTCCCTGGCCCAACCGATCATGAGCAGCTAACTTACTCTGCCCATGTCTGCACTGTGTCCAACCATCTGTAAGTGCCCAACTCCTGCCTCACCCAGCCTTTGGTCATGTGCAATGGGAGTTGGCTACTGGGCCTGGCCTTTGGCTAGGCCCTGCTCTCATCACACTGTGGGTGGCCAACACCCACTGTGCAAGACCATCACCCATGCACAGATAGACTTAGCCGCAGGACAAGGCCTCCAGCCACATCCTTTACCACACCCTCGTTGGGCAACTAACCCCCACTGCATACGGACTTCAGCTCTGCATAGCTGGGGTTGGTCACAAAGCCTGACTTCTCACAGCAGGGATTAGCTGGTGGATAAGGCCTACTGTAGTGAGGTTTATCAGAAGGGTGTGGCTTCTCGCCAGGACCTACATCCAACCCACCCTAGATGGTCAAACCCACTGCTCACAGCCTTTGGCCATGCGTAGCAGTGATTGACTGCAGGGCCTGCCTTCCCACCCACCACGGTCACCTAACCCCAAAAGCGCATTGCCTCTGCTGTTTCTGTGACAGCCTGCCAATCAAAATGCAACAGATTGGAATGTAGTGCTTGATCCCCATTTAGATCGTTCTGCCCTGTTGGCTATGGCTAATGTAAAAAATAGAGCGATCCTGCATGATGTGCTGCATGATCATGGCCAGAGAGATCCGTGGTGTCTGGCACACCACTGAGATAGGGAGTATACTTTTATCTCCAGTGTTCATGAGGCTTATTTCTTGAGAGACTTCCTTCTAATGGCCCACGCCTCGTTGGTCTTCCTGTGTGCCTGTACAATCAAACCTGGGGGAAGCTCTGACCATGCCTTGGTGGTTTTGGGCTGGAACTGGGATATGTGTCCCTCACCTCCAACTGCGGGAGGCTGAATCTCTCACAATATCATATTCTGGAGAGTAGAAAGAAACGTATGGGCCATCTCCATCCATACCTTTTAGACAATGAATCCTCAATGACTTTTGCCCAGGTGTTGTGGTCAGTGGGGAAGGCCACCTAGAGAAGTGTGCTCATGTGTGATTTGGTGATCTGCAAGCGAGAGGGTCAAGATGGGCATACTTGATTGGAGACGGTGGTACATGATCTCAACAAGTCTTGTGTATGACATCCCACACCTGCTCTTTTACGCTAGTTGGAGCAAGCAAAATACGATCTTAATGCGCATATTACGAAGCAAGAGGAATGCGCCCTGCTTCACCTAAAGTGGCGTCACTATGAACACGGCAAAAAGGCAGGCAGGCTGCTTGCAGTGCAATTATGCACAAATTCTGCCATTCCAGTGGTATGTAGTGAGATTCAAAGATTGCTCACACATCCGGCGGAGATACGGAAACATTCACCCGTTTCTTCTCTGCACTTTATAGCGTGGAGCCTTCTGTTGCTACTGCCTCTGAACTAGATTTCATGCAGAATATTTGCCTGCCCTTCTTATCTGAGGATAGTAGGCAGCTCCTTGAAGGAGGGATCACAGAGGAGGAGATCTTGGAGGCTAGCAAGAGCATGCCCAAAAGCAACGCCCCGCTAGACAATGGTTTTCCAATCGACTTTTATAAGATTAACAGAAAGTAGATGGTACTGCCTCTTTATAGACTTTTTAAGGAGCTCAAGGGTGATGATGTCATACAGCCAGAGTTCAATAGAGTGCCTTTCAGCCTTATCTTAAAAATAGATAAGGATCCTACTAACTGTGGGAGCTACCATCCTATATTGCTCATTAATGTAGGCATAAAGAATCTCGCAAAGGTCCTGGCAAACTGCCTTAAGAAAGTCCTTCTCAGTCTGATACATAGCTCTCAGGTGGGATTTGTGCTGGGGCATTCTTCCCATAATCATATGTGTCTATTGTCCAATGTTTTATTGTAAGTACGAAATGATTAGGACGATAAACTGCTGTTCTCGTCGGATGCTGAGAAGAGTTTTGACCGGGTTGAGTGGGTGTATCTTTTCCGCACCTTGAATAAGGCATGGTTGGTCGAGCCTTTCTGTCTAAGATCCAGTGGCTTTACACAATCCCCTCGGCACCATTTGATAGTGAAGGGTTTCTATCAAAGCCCTTCCATATGTTGTAAGGTATGCGTCAGGATTGCCCGCTTTCGCCCTTGTTGTTCCTTTTAGCTCTTAAGCCTTTGGCAGCAGCTATCCATCGGTCCCCTCTTCTACGGGAAGTGGATACGCCTGTGGGCGCTTGCAAGATCTTGCTACATGCAGAGTATCTTACTGACTTTGACTGAGCTGCACTACTGTATTCCCCACCTCATGTCTCTAATTGAAGCTGTTTATTCTTCTCTGGGGATAAGATAAATTGGTCGAGGCATTACCTCTCAAGCATAGGGATTGGTTGTTTTTGGCTTCACTTGGAAGGCCTCTGGTTTGAAGTATTTGGGATTGTTGATAAACAGAGGATTGGACAACATGGTGGCTAACAATATCCATCCCTTGTTGGAGATATATAATGAAGATATTAATAAATGTAGGAGGCTTTGACAGGTGAGGCGGTGTCTAGTAACAGAGGAGGAATGAGTGGGGGCTCATCTAACAGAGTGCATATATGTTGTGTGTGTAAGAGTATTTTTTAAAGAGACATATTTAAGGGTGGAAGGAGAGGGAAGACCATACGCACGCTGAATTTCAGATGAGGAAGGAAACTGATCCCCATCCATTAGATGTTTAACCTGAGTAATTCCTTTGGCCACCTAATCTCTCCAATAAAGCATACAATTGGATATGTAATTTGTTTATTATGCCATAATGAGGAGTGCATGAATGTCTGTAGTGGCGATAAAAGTCGGGTAAGTGTCAGAAACATCAATGATATGGAGCATTTTATGAAAGGGGGGGATGTGGAAAATGGGCCAAAGACTGAAAAGAGAATGGTGCAATCAAGGAATCTTCCAATTTGCATCAAGCAGTAAGAGATGGTTCCATACAAATATGAAAATCGGGTCAAATTTGTTTTATCACAAAAGAGGAGTGATATTGCTAGAAATTGGGAAAATTAACCCCACCCAAATCTTTAGGTTTACACAAAGAGGATAAAAATATACATGCCTTCTGTCCATTCCATAGGAATAAATACAAATTGAGACAGCGGTTAAAAAACATAAAATTACCAAAAAAAGGGGGAATACTGAAATAAAAAAGTTACAAGGTAGACTGATGAATACCACTTACTGACAATTGAAGACATAGGGGCCGATTCCGATCTCGGCCGGTAGTGCTCCGAATCGGATTCGGATTTACCGGATCCGATTCGGAGCCCTGTTTCCCGACCGAATCGTACGCGGGTCCGGCCGAGCGAGTACGATGCAGGCACCCGCGAAATCTCCGACCGACTCGAACGCGGCTTCGACACGCTCCGACCGACTCGCATGGACACGACTCGCACCGCGCTATGGAGACGTATCCCGGCCGGGTAAGTACGATGCGCGCCGCGAGCAGTCCGACCGACTCGTGCCGTCCGGCTCGAAAAAGCTGTCGGAGCCGGACTTTGGGGGTCCGCGTCGGACCCCCTGTACGCGTAGGCGCGCGAGTCGCACACAGGGGGGACCCATGGGTCCCCCTACCTGTGCATGTACGCCGCGATGCGCATCGACGCGTACCTGCTGTAGGGGGCGCCCTTGTCCGCCTCGCACCCATTGAGTCAATGGGAGCCCGCGTACGCGTTGTACGACAGGCTCCCATTGACTTCAATGGGAGTCCGACCGACTCGAGTCCGATGGCATGCGTGCGCATCGTACTCGTTCGGTCGGACTGCCAGAGTCCGATTCGGTCGGAAATCTCTCCGGGTCCGGCTCGGTCGGAGAGATTTCCGGCCCGAATCGGAATCGGCCCCTTTATGTATACAATAGGTCTGGGTTAGGTGGGAAAAATACAAGTGGGGAAAGAATCCCGGCAAGACACAAGACATCTGTAAAAAAGGGAAAAGGATATTAATGGTTGGAAGAAATATCTTAGATAAAAAAAACAAGATAACAATAATTACATTGAGAACTAAGATGTTTTAAATGTAAAAAAGATAAATTAATTAATATGAATAAATAAAAACATTTCAAGTTTTTCCAAGTTCCATTTCTTCTCCCTTGCATTGAAAAATGAATTTCTTTAGGTCGTCTGGGGAGTCAAATCAGAAATTCTGGGGCATATTAGCAAGGGCTTTATCGCCGATTTAGCTGCACTTTTTGCCGGTAAAGCGGCGATTTTTTTATCGCCCTATCAGCAAGCTGTCGCTAACAGGCGTTAGCGACAGCTTTCTGGCGATAGCGACCAGTTTTCCCATCGCCTTGCATGCCAGCGATAATTATCGCTAATGACATGCAAGGTAGGCGTGCCCAACTAAAAGCGACTGAAAACAGTCGCTAACACAACTTCCCCCTATTAGCAACGTAGGCGAAGCGATAAAAAAATTGGCGCTAAGCGCGAATATCGCTAGAATTTAACACCTGCTAAAAACATGACTTACCTGTTTGTTGTATGGGAGGTGGATTGTCAGGCTAAGTCCCCCATGGCGTTAATGCGTGAATATCGCTGGATTTCCAGATATATTCACGCATTTAGCCGCTATCGCTGGATATTTTATCGCATTGGAGATAAACGTTGCTAATAGCGTGTTATCTCCGCGATAATATCCAGCGATAGGCGGCGATAAAAAAAAAAGCACTAAGCGCGGTTTGCGATAATTATCGCAAGTTGTTGCTAATATCCCCCTCTGTTCCTTATAAGTCACTTTAAAAAAACAAGGATGCAAAAGGCCATATCGAGCATTCATGTTGTGTAGGGCAGGACGGAAGGACAGAAATTCCTTACAGCGAGCTGCAGTTCCACGGGCCAAATGCTGTGAAAAAAAGACTTTCTGACCGGACCATATCATTTGCTTCCTTTGTTTGGCCTATGATAAAACCATGAGTAGTTCGGTGTATTCCAAAAAGAGAACTATTATTCCTCTTGGACAACCTGATGAAGAAGCTCCCAATGATTTAGGGCCCACTCAATGAGCACGTTGTAGATTGACATTTATACCCTCCTTAAGCTCAACTATCTTTGGGATATGTGTTTTAAGAAAAACGATCATATCCGGACCCTACGCCCCCTCAGGAATGCTGTAAATTCTGAGGTTGTTGCACTTGTTGCAGTTTTCCAAATACTCAGTTTGTTGTTTAAGAAGAAATATTTTGCAAGACATATCTTCAATCTTAGCATCCTTTATGTTACTAAACCGCTGCTCCACGTCAGTCACCTGGATTTAATAAGATTGGACCATTTTTCCTCTATCCGCTGAAGCATGGCGTTAGACTCCAGGAAAAAGGGTTCAAGATTTCAATTTCTTCCATGAGGTCTTCAAGGGTCAAAGTAGTGGAGATTTCATTAGAAAACCAGGGTCCTTCTTTTGCTGTTTTGTAGCGGTGTTGAAATCGTTGCGAGCAAAGGGCATTGTCTCAGATGAGGTCACAGCCTTTTGACAGGAGAATGAGGGGGTCCTTCATATGCATAAAATAGAGCATAGTTTTCAGGTCTCAAAGTAAGGACAAAAGCACTTGCAGGTGACGTAGATTCGCAGAGAGAAATGTAACAAAGGGAACCCTTTGGCTCTGGTCCGTAGAATATATTGAAGGGAACAGGGGTTAATGTAGTAAAGATGAGCAACTGAGGAGAGGACTGTACATAAGAATTTTTATAGAATTATAGCCGGTCTAGAGTTCACACAGATGAACGTGAGGGGGCAGCAGTCAGTGTCTTGTAGAAAAAAGAGTCAATGAGGAAGGACTCCAACAAAATAAACTGAGCTCCATATTAATAAAAGTATTTGCCAGTGTAACGTCTATCCAGACAGCAGGAGAAGGCAATAACATACAATTGGCAGGCAAAAGAGACTGTTGTGGAAAGCGTCCAGCAAATTCAGCAATGCACTGTTTTATTTAAAGTAATTTTCAGCTTAGAAGTCATGCAAACGATGTGAGGAAACAATGTGGACCAGCATACAAGAAAAAAGAGCCTTCATATTGAACCTGCAGCAAAGTAGACAGTATTCATTGCCGGTGAGCGTGGCAGCGTGGGGAGAGTCAGATCTCCAACGTGCACCTCATGCAAAAACTGGCAGCCGCAACCAATGAGCGTGAGGGGTGAAATGAGGAGGCAGAAAATCAGACAAATAGCCTCAAAATGAGCCAAAAAGCCAAAATACCTGCTGCCCCCGCATTCGTATCCTAGGACCGTTCACTGCATGCCCAAAATGCGACAAACTACGGTCTTGTTCCGGAAAAAGTCTCCATAGCTGCGAGGAGACTTCAAAGCCTGCAGCCATCTTGCGGGTGCTTCGGCATGCCCCCCAATAATCTAATATGTTAATGAGCCTACTCTGGGGCTTAATACACTAAAAGGGAGAGTATCAGCTTGAGTAACATTATAAGGCAGCAACAGCCATCCTGCTTTGAGTGCAGACACAGTGGAAGCAGGAGTCAGCAAGAGGGATAGGTCCCTTTATGTATGTATTTGCATAATCTGGTAATCTGTTTTCTCTGGAAGTGAAAGTACTATTGGTGAATGCTGTTTCCATAATTCACAAGGCACAGAATTGGCCTTGCTATGTTTTTACTGCACAGATGGCCTGGATATTACCCATATTTGTTGTACAGTATGCAAAGAAGATGACTGCTGGCCATACTTTACATGTAGCATGCTCACTGTACATCCACAGTTCTTGTTATTTGCATCACCAATCTATGTGGAGACAATTTATATCTGTCTATTACAAAGAAAGAAAATATGTTTTGTAAACTCTGTCCGTTTGCAGAATTGTATTCAGCAGACGGAACAATAATTTAGACAAAAATGTTACATTGAAACTTCAGGTAGGATTTATAGATTCGATTCTGGTTCAGAAGGCGCCATGTTAAAAACAATAAACACAAAACAAAAATGTGATTGTTTGCCATCTGTAACTGCCTATATAAAGAGTAAGTCCCCATTTAGAAGACAAATCTGCTCACATTTATCAGCTGCTATAAGATGGTTGTATATGGTAGTTAGGGGAGTGGTGAGGGGCTGTGTAGGATTGCATGCTGGAGCCAGGGGATAAGGAGAGCATTAGAAGTCAGGAGAGGCTGTGGACTGGCAAGCAGGACTGTTCTGTGCTCCCTCTCTGCCATAGGAAGGGGTCAGATGGGGACTAGAACTGGGATGCACTTTAAAGTCATTCTACAAATGTTCCACTGGATTGTTCAACTGGTAAAATTAGGCCCTAAATGACTGAATCTGAAACATCTGAGTAGGGGAACACCGAGCACCTTGTAATCTGGTGGAGCAGTCTCCCACCTGGAGATACTTCTATGCATGACACATAATCCTAATCTTTTTACACAGCTTTGAAAATGATTTCCAGATATGGGGAATCTGAAACATGCTTCAAAAACTTCCTAAATTAAAACATTTGATATATTGTTCCACCAGATAGTGATTCAATGCGAGATAAATCAGTCAGAAATGCCAACACCAGTTGTTGATAGGAAAAATTTAAGATGTCCTATACCTCCAATCTCAAAAATCTAATTTGCATCTCTTGCTATAATGGTTTATTGCCTTTTATCAGGCTGACATATTTAGTTCAATCCATAACACTTCTAAATAGAGCCGCTATTCCTGTACCAAATGCCTAATCTCATTTAGCTGGTCTGGCACACTGATGATGGAGTTGGATAATTTGAATCTGAGCGAAAAAGACTTTGTAGGTTTACAACCAAACTATGTTACCAGAATATCATGTGAAAAAATATTGTGCCCTAAACATCACCTGCAAAAATATCGCCCTCCATTTGGAGTTAATAACAGAAACTCTGTACTATACTATAACCCGCCACTTTTCATTCTCTCTAGACAGGCATCATAAAGTGACTGCTTCTAGCCACCTAATTTATGCAGACTTACCTACCTCAGTGCCAGGACACCATTTGGCGCAACAGTTCATTATTAAATAAATAGCATCAAATATATAACCAGGGCCTGAGGATGGGCATACAACACTCCTGAAATGTGCTGAAAAAGCCCTAATCAAGAATATTTTCCAGCTCAAGATGATATCTACCACAGTTGGGACTACAAAATACATTCATAATGTGATTAGGATTTAGAATAATTTCATCAAGGATATTTCTGTGATCCAGAATGATGACAAATAGGTCATAATTGAACTATTGGCATGGCTAAATAATTTAAAGTGGGCTTTAGCTTTGCCGATATAACACGAAATAGGGACATCACTTCAGGGACATGACAGATTTCTTAGCAAGAGTGAAAAGGCCAAATTAGAGCAAACTCTTCAATGAAGCTTAGTGAGATTTATGCCGTTTGTCATCACATGTAATTCTGAGGTATTTATAGCTGTGAACTAATGCCTGAAAGACCACTTGTCAGCTTTTAAGACCCTACAACAGAAGATCAATATTTAATCTTAACCCTTTTGCTGCTAGGCCTTCCCCCCCCCCCCTCCCACCCCCCGCCTGTGCTAAGCCTTTTTTTGGCTATTTGGGGTAGTTCACGCTTAGGCCCCTGTAACTTTTTGACCACATAAGGTATCTACGCCAAATTTGCGTCCTTTTCTTCCAACATCATGGGGACTTTAAGGTACCCAGGGTTTGTGGGTTCCCCTGGAGGGGACCCAGAAATTAGCCAAAATACAGCTACATTTTTTGGAAAAATGGGAAAAAAGTGCTGCAAATGAAAGCGTCTGGTTTTTTCCCTGCAAATGGTATCAACAAAGGGTTTGTGAGGCTGAAATCACCATTTTCCCAGCTTTCAGGGACTGACAGACTTTTGTCAGAAAACCAACATTTTGTACACAGTTTTGACATTTTACTGGGACATAGCCTATTTTTGCTATTTTGTGTGTTTTCAACCTTCTTCTAGTTAATGGTAGAAATGGGTACGAAAGCAATAATGGATCCTAGAAAGCTATACATTTTAGAAAGGTAGATAAAACTCTGAATTCAGGAAGGGGTCATTTGTGTAGATCCTTCAAGGTTTCTTTATAGAAACTTTCAGTTGAAAATAGGAAAAATTGCAAATGAGTTGAAAAAACAGCCATTTGTGCCAACATTTTCACCTATAACTTCTTCTAATTATGACAGATGTTTGAAAGCAATATACCTTTGCATCTGCTGGACCTTTCTGGTTGTGGGGATATATATGGGACTTGTAGGTTCACCAAGAACCTGATGAACCCAGAGCCAATAACTGAGCAGCATCTTGCAATGGTTTTTTATTATGTACCAGGTATATAGCAATTCATTTGGGAAAATTTATACAGTGAAAAATCGGGATGAAAGACACCTATGTATTTCTGAAATTGAAACAAAATATAGAGTTTAGAAACAGTAGCTATTTGCACATTTCCTAAATTGTGAGTACCCATACTAGCATGAGAATTATAGGACATTTTTCAAAGTGACTACTTTTTTACACATTGTCTTTCATTTGGAAGGCAGAAATGCATCAAAAGTCAATAGGTAATAACAGTTGCTCTACAATTCTGTGTTACGCTAAGTCTCCTGATAAAAATGGTACCTCACTTGTGTGGGTAGGCCTAGTGCCCAAGACAGGAACCGGCTCAAAATGCAATGTGGACACACTTCATTTTTACAGTGAAAACTGACCCTTTTTTTGCAAAGTGCCTAGCTGTAGATTTTGAACCTTAGCTCTACCGGCACCTAGGGAAACCTATACATTTTTGAAATCTAGACACCCAGGTGAATCCAGGATGGGGTGACGTGTCTGGCTCCCACCAGGTTCTGTTACCCAGAATCCCTTGCAAACCTCAAACTTTGTAAAAAAAAAAAGCACATTTTCCTCACATTTCTGTGGTGGAAAGTTCTGGAATCTGCATGGATCCACTAAATTCCATGCACCCAGCATTCCCCAAAGTCTTCCGAGAAAAATTGTACCTCACTGGTGTGGGTAGGCCTTGTGCCCGTGACAGGAAACGGCCCAAAACGCAACGTGGACACACCACCTTTTCAAAGTGAAAACTGACCCCTTTTTTGCAAAGTGCCTAGCTGTAGATTTTGAACCCTAGCTCTGCCGGCTCCTAGGGAAACCTAGCAAACCTATATATTTTCGAAAACTAGACACCCAGGGGAATACAGGATGGGGTGACTTGTCTGGCTCTCACCAGGTTCTGTTACCCAGAATCCCTTGCAAACCTCAAACTTTGTAAAAAACAAACACATTTTCCTCACATTTCTGTGGTGGAAAGTTCTGGAATCTGCGTGGATCCACAAACTTCCACCCACCCCGCATTCCCCAAAGCTTTCCGAGAAAAATGGTACCTCACTTGTGTGGGTAGGCCTAGAGCTCGCGACAGGAAACGGCCCACAATGCAATTTTGGACACACCACATTTTCACAGTGAAAACTGACCCTTTTTTTGCAAAGTGCCTAGCTGTAGATTTTGAACCCTAGCTCTGCCGGCACCTAGGGAAACCTAGCAAACCTATACATTTTTGAAAACTAGACACACAGGGGAATCCAGGATGGGGTGACTTGTCTGGCTCTCACCAGGTTCTGTTACCCAGAATCCCTTGCAAACCTCAAACTTTGTCAAACAAAACACCTTTTCCTCACATTTCAGTGGTGGAAAGTTCTGGAATCTGCGTGGATCCACAAAATTCCACCCACCCCGCATTCCCCAAAGTCTTCTGAGAAAAATGGTACCTCACTTGTGTGGGTAGGCCTAGTGCCCGCGACAGGAAATCGCCCAAAAAGTAACGTGGACACAACACATTTTCACAGTGAAAACGGACCCTTTTTTTGCAAAGTGCCTAGCTGTAGATTGTGAACCCTAGCTCTGCCAGCACCTAGGGAAACCTAGAAAACCTATATATTTTTGAAAACTAAACACCCAGGGGAATCCAGGATGGGGTGGGGTATCATTTTACTAGGGAGACTGAGGGGAATGCTGTGGGGTAGGACATTTGTGCCGGCACGGTGATTCCACACATAAATATGTGGAAAATTTGTTTTTTTCAACTAAATTTGACGTTTGCAGGGGATTCTGGGTAGGAAAACGTTGGGGGATCCATGCAAGCCATACCTCGCTGGACTCCCCCGGGTGTCTAGTTATCAGAAATGTGTGGGTATGGTAGTTTCCCAAGATGGTCGCTGAGCCCTGGGCCGAAAATCCAGGTGGCCCCCCTTGCAAAACCAGGTTGTTTTGTGATAGGTAATTTTGATAACTCCTCAATACGTTTTGGGCCCTTGCCTGTCGCGGGTACTTGACCCACCTACGCGAGTGAGGTACCATTTTTATTGGGAGACCTGGGGGAATGCTGGGTGGTAGGAAATTTGTGGATCCATGCAGATTTAAGAACTGTTCCACACAGAAATGTGAGACAAATGTGATTTTTTTCAGCTAAATTTGAGGTTTGCAGGGCATTCTGGGTAGGAAAACTTTGGGGGATCCGCGCCAGCCATACCTCCCTGGACTCTCCCGGATGTCTAGGTTTCAGAAATGTATGGGTTTGGTAGTTTCCCAAGATGGCCGCCAAGCCCGGGGCCAAAATCCCAGGTGACCCCCCTTTGCAAAACCAGGTTGTTTTGTGATAGGTAATTTTGATGTCTCCTCCTGGGCTCCTGGGAGGGGCAGAAAGACTGTGGCATATTTTTTTGGGGGGTGGGGGCATTGGCATGCCCATTCTGGGCTGCCCCCACCCCGGCCTATAAAAAAAATAACCCCTGTCATCTAGGGTGCTTTCTGCCCCCCCGGGGGGGCAGAAAGACTGGAATTTTGTGAGGGGAGGGGTGGGGGCATTGGCATGCCCATCTTGGGCAACCCCTACCCCTAAATTCATCGGGAAAAAAACCCTGGTGTTTAGTGGGCTTTCTGCCTCCCTGGGGGGACAGATTGGGCGCTACTGCCCCCATCTGCCCCCCAGCGGGGGCAGAAAGACTGTACATTTGTGGCTGGGGTGGGGCATTGGCACCCCTAATTTGCATTTGAAAAAAAACCCTGGTTTCTAGTGGGCTTTCTGTATTGGGCAGCTCCCACCCTAATTCAAATTAGAAAAAAAAAAGCCATGGTATCTAGTGGGCTTTTTGCCCCCCCCTGGGGGGGCAGATTGGGGGATACTGCCCCATCTTCCCCCTAGGGGGGTGCAGAAAGACTGTCATTTTGCGGCAGGGGTTCGGGGCATTGG
This sequence comes from Calotriton arnoldi, assembly GCA_963921515.1. Classification (NCBI taxonomy): domain Eukaryota; kingdom Metazoa; phylum Chordata; class Amphibia; order Caudata; family Salamandridae; genus Calotriton; species Calotriton arnoldi. The sequence goes on along the minus strand of CAWUFW010001024.1, from coordinate 1,481,800 downwards.
TATACCCATATTGGGCAGCCCCCACCCCTAATTTAAATTGCCATAAAAAATCCCTGGTTTCTAGTGCGCTTTCTCCCCCCCTGGGGGGGCAGAAAGACTGTAATTTTTGCGGGTGTTGGGGCATCGGCATGCCCGTTTTGGGCAGCCCGCACCCCTAATTGAAATGCCCATTAAAAATCCCTGGTTTCTAGTAAGCTTTTTGCCCCCCAGGGGGCAGAAAGACTGAATGTACCCAATTCTTTATGGGGGAGCAAAGGCCCTCCCTGGTGTCTAGTGGGTGGATCCCTGCTTGGGGATCGCCCACCTGGGGTGATCCCCAAGCAGGGATCCACTAGGAAGGGGTACCATTAGAAAGGGAAGATTCTCCCATTTCCAATGATACCTCTCCCGTCTTTCTACGTGCTCAGGGGGCTGAGATAGCCCCCTGAGTACGTAGAAAACAAAACTGAAATGAGCCTCTTGGCTCATTTCAGTTTTGGTTTCACTGAAATGACGTCAGCGCGGCGTGCGCGCTGATCGTCATTTCAGAAACCAAAGCTGCAGCCTCGGGAGCTGGGAAGCTCTTCCCCAGCTCCCGAGGCTGTTGAGGTGAAGGAATCCCTCTGGTGCCCGCACCAGAGGGATTCCCTGTGCCATGTGCTAGGACGGCCAGGGGCCGTCTGGCGCACATGAGCACTGAGTGCGTCGGACGGCCCCCGGCCGCCCGACGCACCAAAGGGGTTAAATAGATTAATGGTTAGTTCTTTTGCCTGTATAATAATCATTTAATGCTTTCAAGCACCTCTGTAAACAAATCATAGTTCTTTCAAGAAAGTCAGTGTTGTCTGCGTATTGTAAAATGAGCAAAAATTCCAAGTATTGTTATTTTTTTAACACTAGTATCTACATAGAGGGCTTTTATTGCTCATAGCAGAGACAGCAGAATATCCCATCCTGTTAAGTTAATCTGTCCAAGCTGTCAAATGTGTTTTTAAAGTCTATAAAAGAAATGTCCCAGAGAGACCCCTTACCATGGGTGGTAGGATGTATCAACATTATTAGTGCTGTGGGTTTATTCTCTCTTCCAGAATTCTGCTTAGGGTTTAATTTATTTTAAACAGCACAGTGTCCCAGATTTCCTCGAACCACTTTGACAAAATGTTTTCAATAATGGCCAATAAAGCTATTCAATGGTAGTTGAATGGGAACACGTGAGAGCATTTTTTGTATATTTGAAATAGAATGGAACCCTTCCAACTATCATGTATCTTACAAAACTCTAAGAGCCTTTGAAATAGTGAACCAAACTGCATGACCCAAAGTGTTACATTTTCTTTTGAATTTACATGCTTGTGTGTGTGTGTGTGTGTGTGTTTGAGCGCATGTCTGTAACACAGGCTGCAATAGCACCTGTATAGTTGCTATAAGTCCCAAATTTTGGGAGTAACTGGGAGATTGAGGGCGCACACTTGTAATGGAATGTTTCAACAGTTTTTTTCCACATACAAATTCTTTATGCTTCTCACAAAATTAGAACAACAAGCATTAAATTAATTGAAACAGGATAAATAATTGATAATAAGAGATGCATATAAGGGTTGGAACATTGTTGTGAGGAACAAAATAGACCCGGACAATGAAGTTCTCTCACAACTTTCTGATACTGCATGTTACTCTAATTTGGAAACAAATCCAATTCGAGAAATAAGTTGGAGAACCAATTGTCAACCTAAGAACTGAATTAAAATGGTATTCTGAATGATGATGAATAGCTGTACTTACAAGTTGACAAGGCAAGATATACCTGTCTTTACACTCTCCAAAGATAAACAAAATTATGCTTTTCCCTCCTAGAAGATCCATACTATCTTGTAAAGGATCATTAACGTAAAGGTTATCAGAATATGTGGACATATACCTACGACCACGTTGTAAACAATCTCCCATTGCATATTCAAGATACAAAACATGTTCTCAACTTAATGACTGACTTAACCTGGGGACCAAGACCAAGTGGGAGATGGATATTGCTATAAAAAATAGTTTTAATGTTTGAATGAATGTGTGAAAGGGTTTTGAATGAATGGGAGATTTAGTATTTTTGTATATGTGAATGATGTTTTAGCCTAATGTTGTATTTCTTCTGTTGACCTGCAATATTGATGTTCAGGAAATATTTCCTGCTTGGATAAAAGGATTGATATTGTGTTGGAATTTCTACTGATATATTGATTTGCAATAAAAAGATACATGGGAATAATTTGTGTAACTCTCTGGCCCGTACATTTTTATATAGATAGTATGTATGTATGAACTTTAACCCGTTTACCGCGGCGATAATTTCGCCGCAGTGCGGGGCGTTCCATTATGTGGGCGGGGCCGCGTCGGCCAACGGACGTGCGCAGCACTACCGAGGTAGTGCTCGCGACGGCCGTTGGCCGACGGGTGCACTTAAAGGGTTAATGGAAAACTGAAGGTTGCCAGGGTATTTTGTCACTATTCACAATTTTCCCTGCGCTAGGAACCGTATTATAGCAGGCGGGTCCTGTGTTTGTATAAGATATTTACCCACAGCTTGTCTGTGTATGACGTACATATAGATGTATGTAGATAGACTACATGTTTAGGGGTCTTACCACTGTTTTTAAGAGATTTGAGAGCACATTTTGCCTTGTTTTTAGTGTTGATTGAGAGTTGTGGTGTTCACCACCCAATATGGAGATGCTCAAGTCATTTGGATTCACGGATTAGGAATATTCTAAATTGGTAGGCAACCAAGCCAATTTTAATAATCACCCCAATCCCACTCTCTCTTCTAACGAAGAACTGAACAAACTACTGTTCCTAAAAGAGAAGATTAAGAGAATTGAATCGCATGGCGAGTTGATGCTACAATACTTAAGGGCAAAACTGAAATCAACTTCTTGGACCTTACATTCTATGTGAAGGATAATCTATTGCATAGCAAACTGTACAGAAAAGACACAGCGGTGAATGCTATTCTACGAGCAGAAAGTTGCCACCCCAAACACAACATCAAAAATATCCCAAAGGGAGAACTACTTTGAATCAGAAGAAACTGCAGTGAAGAACAGTTGTTCGAACTCAAAGGAAAGGAAGCAATCACACGCTTGGAGAAGCGAGGATATGACCCATGTCATTTACAAAACACATTCAATACTGTCTCAAAGATAGAGAGATCCAGTACCTTGGGCCCAAAACCTCCAACAAAATGCGAAAAAGACACCAGGATTCGGTATATTACGGACTATCACAATGGACACCACAATATCAGGCAAATTCTCAAACGCCATTGGCACTTGCTACAATGCACTCCAGGTCTCAAGGATCATCTCCGTAATGACCCAGAAATGAGTTTCAGGTGGGCACCTAATCTTAAAAGAATGCTTTGTAGATCCGAGTTTGTGGATAAAAGAAAAAAGGCAACCACATTCTTAGAAAGACCAGCAGGTTTTCACACGTGCCATAACTGCAATATCTACAAACTAGGAATTAACAAAACCCAATTTGTACCCATGCCACAGGGCAAACAGATCAGAATCACAGAATGCCCATGTAACTAACCATACACAGGAAGTACGATTCAACCCCTGCGCATACGAATTCAGGAACACTACAGAAACATCAACAAGTACAATACGGGGCACCCGTGCACAGATCACTTCCATAAATCTCATCCACACAAGAAAAGTTTCACCTTCTATGGCATTGAGGTCATACATCCACTAAGACGAGGAGGAAACTGGGAGCTCAAACTGCAGAGAAGAGAGAGTGAACTCATTCTCCAATACAACACGGTCAAACTTGGACTAAATAAAGATGCAGAAATGCACGTTTGGTTGGGTGATGACTAAGTGGGTATAAAGAACTCAACCCACAACACCAACCCCCTGACCTTAGATCTAGGCTCATGAAAAAAAAACACAGCAGGGCCCTAGCCAGCTTAAGAGGTTGAATCACCAGTATCACCTCTTGACCAAGAGCAAGCAGCTGTTGCTGAAATTATAGTGTAAATCATGCTAGCCACGACTAATTTTGGCACCACAGGACTCCAATTTTGTGCCTCCCCCTGCCCCCCTCTTTTTCCCATTGTGAACCTTCATTATCATAGGCTTATGACAGCATCCAGGAGGCTGCCAAACCACATAGAACTAAATTGATCCCGTCAGACCTTATCCTTGCTATAAATACATATGTATATAACAACTTTTGTTCTTCCCCTGGCCAGCCACTTTCGCTTCAGTCCTAGCCTGGAGCGCATACCACGCATAGTGGAATGTTTCTTAACGGGGAGTCTCCAACCGACCTCCCACACATCTAAACACTTCAAGATGGCCGCCGTGTTTATGGCCACTTCCATGAACACTTGCATACACATTTTACTTACTATGCCCATTATCAAGTACTAAATATTCTGTTGTTCATGTTCTTGTACCACGCTTAATTACGACCATTCAGTCTTTGCCTCATACACGTATAGCGTTTGTATCCCATACAGCTAGTTTTTAGCCCGGTTTCACGTTTTTTAACACTCCAAGATGGCGCCCATATTCCCTAGGTGAACTCGTGACCTGGAACCTGTTGGGCCGTCTGTTCACGGCGTTTAAGAGGTTCCCCCTTCGATAGTGTGGCTGCCCTCGCTGATCGACAGAGACCAAGCGCATGCTGACACCGAAGTAAGTGATAGCATACAGTGGGGGTCCCCGTGCCCAGTGCGGACCCGTCTAATCCAGTTTATTGACCTGGGCCGGTCCTCTTGATTTTCAAGGGGCCCGCTTTTAATTCCCACTAAACCCGGTTTAACATATCTTTTTCCCCTGTTTCCATCTCACTAGGATTCTTACCGTACGCAACTATGGAGAAAGGATTTTTCCTAGACTTCAACTTCCTGTTATGATTTAAGCATACACTACGGTAAGCGCGGTCCAGTTCGGTCCGCGAGAACGAAGGCTCACCTTATCCCTATAACTAGGGACACTCCGGATAGATTTTGATTAGCTTCTTTCACACCCCCTTTCCACTAAGGATCTCCACGACAGACCTGATCAGTTATAAGAAAGGCCTTTACCACAATAGAAATGGAATGCTCACACAGGCCACTATGGTTCAGACCCTCACGGAAGTCAGTTGATTTCCTTGATCACTAGACCATGTAGAATGATTCTTATACCAATACGATTTAGAGGCTTGGTCTTTTAGTACCTGTACATTGGCTATCATACCTTGAGTGAGCTCTAACGTCTTTCTTTGTTGTATGTTTGTTTTTGTATCCCTATATGGAACATTACTCAATGATTTGGACACAACAACCTCGTATGTATATCTTTGATTTACTCTGATAATCATGATAATGTCTTTAATGTTTCTTATAATCTAATATGACATTTGGGCTATTTTTGTTAATTTATTAATCTATCTTCTTTTTCTCCTCTATCTTTCCATAACTGTTGTCACTACCTAACTGTTCACATCCCCTGGGCTTTTCCCCACTAATGGCAATTCTCCCTTCCCATCGACCTCTGTCCTACTCAACCCTCCACCTCCACTTTTCTATCTCCCCTGTCATTACCTCTTGCCGAATTTTGTCTGTGTTGCCAATTTACTCTGTGTTTCCGTGTTTTTTCCTCCTACCAATTTCTTTTCCCACACCTTTTTCCCACATCTTTTCCCACCTCTCCCTGCGGCTATCACGCTCTTTCACTTTTCTTCTTTTCCCTTCCTGTTTGACTCGATTGTATTCTTTCGGTACCACACCAACCTGGGTGATGAATGTATACACATGTTCTGTTGCATTTCTGTAAATACGTATATACTATTGGATACCGGATTATTATGTTTGTTTGTCTCTAATGTACAGCCCTGAGGAAGCCCCAGGCCAGAAGGCCAATGTGAGGGTGCGAAACACGTGTTGGCTGTTATATGCTCTCTCTCTTTGTATTGGGGAGCTATGATCCACCTCTGCTCTGCATGACTCAGAATCTTCTAAAGAGTCAAGCATCGTAATACTATTAAGGAAGCAAAAGAATTGGAATTTTGTCCACAAAAAGAATGATTACATTTACTTTTTTGGCACATCCTGAAATACTTAAGGGCAGGCATTATACCACAAGGTTTAAGTGTGAAAACAATTTCCAGGGCTGTTTATCCAAATACAGAAATTTCTAGCAAAACGGTGTCTTTTTGCAAATCTATGTTACAGAGATTGGATGATGTTAATAGTGAAAACAGCCAGAGAAATGGTACTGGCTTTAATGAATGAAATGTTAGAGCTAGAAGATAAGCTGAAAAAATCAAATTCCCCTGAGGAGGCCAAAAGGAAATTGGAGGAAGTAGAGAATAAATTGACTTTGTTCAATGATTATCTACTAAATAAAAAAAGAAAAAGTAAAAAAAAATGATATTTCACAAAGGAATGGATATATCCTTATTTCTCAGAAAACTATTATAATCAAGGCCAATATCAAGAGGGAGATGGATCTGGTCGCGGTTGGGACACAAAAAAAGTAACTACGTTCTCGTATGCTTTGAATTTAGAAAATGAAGGGAGCTCCCATCAATTTGAGGAGTCAGGGAGAAGATTGACTATCAAAGAGGACCTAGAATAGGTTCTCCTTTTTCAGCCAGGAGAGGTGGACAGAGAGGTCCACGGAGGCCATGATTTCAACCAAGGCATTGAGGAGGGTATTATCCTAACAACAATGGACACGAGTACCTGGAAACCAGAAATGGCCAGTACTGGAGGCAATAAAAACAGATTCCCATTTCTAATTTTTCACAGGCCCCCCTAGATTTAGCTACTAACTCTTTGTTAACTAAAGGTCTGTCATTTGTTCCCCATGCTAATCCCAACAAATTTTAACTCTTTCAAGACATGGTCTCTTTCTTAAGGAAAATGTGCCTTAACCACTTGTGTGCTCGGGACGGCCCCCGGCCGTCCGACGTCACAGTGGGCGTGTGCGGAGGACGGCCGGGAGCCATCCAAACCCCGCCCACCTAATAAAATTCCAGCACCGCCGCGAAATTCGCGCCGCGGTCAAGTGGTTAAAAGGTTTTTTGCACACACAGAATTGCCCAACACTCAACAGTTTAATGCATCTGCGCTATCGCCTCCCTCCATGTTTACCCCATCATTAGAACAACCGGCCCAGAAGTTGATATTTTCATGAAGGTAGTCCTTAAGCGACTAACAGAATGTACACAGTATATTCCATGTGTGAAGAACAAAGGTACCCCCTAAAATTGCTTTGAAGGTCCAAGAGTAAGGGGGAAAAAGGAAATCATATGTATAAAAGAACACTCTTATCTGACCTATATCTCTTAGAAAAGCGGTCCACAAGGACTCAAACTGGCGGGCATGCCAATATCATGAACCATACGTATGGACACAAGAATATGAAAATATCAAAATTATTTATTTTTCTTTTTTTGTGCTTTTTTTAAACATATGTATTCATCATACTTTTTTTTAAATATCATATAATCATTGATTTAAAAATATACATAAACACTGATTATTTACATACATACAATGAGAGATTATTTTCTCATAAAGTAACAATGACTACAGACAAAAATGGATGCATCCAAGCTCAATTATTTAGAACAACAGGCCTATTATGGAGCATATCCATGTGATGTTATCAGAAAAAAAAACAGAAGTTGACATCCGTCATTCATACAACACAAGCATACTCACTCCACTTATACCCAACATACATACACAACACAGAATATATTATAACCAAGGGACTACGAATCTTATCCTGATTCCTGTTCAGTTGAATGATTATACAAAATTAATACATTTGTCCATTGACATTGAAGGTCTCGTCGAACTCCCTTGGTGCAGGTCAACGCATGTTTCGGTGGATCATGGCCACCTTCATCAGGACCATTAATTCAATGGGTAATCTGAGGGGTGAAAAACCCACAGGGTTTTCTGAACGCACAACTTTGTGCCTTATAGTCTGTACTCTTTCTGATTGGTAGGAAGTACAACTAGTACTGTTGATTCGATAAAGCTTTTCCAAAGCTGTAGATATTGGATCTTCTTTCTTTACATCTAATGTATGTAGCAGCTAACCATCCTCGGAGGAAGAGTTTTCATTGTCTTCTGTTTTCTATTTTCCTAAGGTTCCATATGCTGGCGAGTGCGGGGCTGCTTATTGACTATCTGTAACTCCGAACGAAGAACGCCGGTAGCCTTCCATGACCACTTCCGAATTTAGATAGAGAAGAGCATGAAGTTCTCAGGGCTTTAATGAACAATAAACAAATTACAGTGAAAAACTGAAAAAAGGGGATGGGTTTGTACTATTGGACACCACACAGTACATTAATAAGATGACAAGTCTATGAAACAATACAGAGCATTGCAACAGGATAAGGGGGGACCCCACAGAAAGAGTTTCCGAACAAATACAACTTCTGATGACCCAAGCCTTTAAAGAAGGGGTCATATGCACAAAAGAATATGAATTCCTCAATGTCCTCAAACCTAGGATGGCCAGTATTTATGGAGTTTCTAGGATTCATAAGGACCAGTTAGATCTCCCATTTAGATCCATAATTACTACCATAGGATCTATTACTGAGCAACTCTCCACATATGCTGACTCGTTTTTGAGGCCTGTAGTTCCCCGCATCAAATCGTATATAAAGGACACTAGGCATATGATTACATCCATAGAATGTCTCAACTGTAATCAGCATAGAGAAATTCTAGTGACTTTAGATCTAGAGGCTTTATACACTAACATCCCACAGGAGGCAGCCATCAATGGGGTGAACTTGTTTATGCAAGAAAAGCCCAGAGAACTTTCATTCTAGAATGTCTAAAAATCATTCTTCAAGAAAATATATCCGAATTTGGGGGCAAACTATACCAGCAGACAAAAGAAGTAAGTATGGGTTCTTCATGTGCGCCCAGCATGGCAAGCATCTTTATGAGTAGCTTTGAAGAGAAGCATATTCATAATGAGTTGGCTCCCGTCTTTGAATCAGTGACCAATTGGTCACGATACATTGACAACATCTTTTTCATCTGGGCTGGAGCACAAGAGGATCTGAATGAATTCATTGAGTGGCTAAATCTATGCGAACATACATTGAAATTTCCAGCCAACAGTATCAATCAATCAATCAACCAGCTTTTGTATAGTGCAGCACTGTGAGCCCAGGGGTATCTGGGCACTGAGGGTGCTGTATCTCCATTGTATTAGTAGTAAACAACAAGTTGATTTTTTGGATATATTGATAAGCCAGAGAGAGGGCAAATTAGAAGTGGACTTATTTGTAAAACCTACGGCATGTAACACTCTACTCCGGTTCAACAGTTTCCACCTTAGGAAGCAAAAGCAAAGCATCCCTTTAGGCCAACTCCTAACATTAAGGCGTAATTGCACAAATCTTAAGGGACCAAAATCAGAAAGCCACTATAATGAAAGAGAAGTTCATCACACATGGGTATCCAAGAAAACTGGTCAGAGAGGCTTACAAAAGAGCAAGATTCTATGTTAGAGAACATCGTTTGAAAAATGAACATCAGCAGAGTGATCCAAACTGGTATGAGTCACCAGGCATTTGGTACTCAATGAAAGAGTACACCTAATTATCAACTCGAACTGGCACATACTCAATAGTGATGCTGATCACTATACTAGAATCCCAATACCAATGTTTGTACATGCGTAACAAATAATTGAAAGACTATATTGTAAGATCACATCTTTCTAGGGATATGAAATTTATTCTGACAACGAGTGATAGGAACAATCCAGTTCAAGGGAACCACAAATGTGGTCAATGCATGGCCTGTGAGATTGTTAGACAGAGAGCTATACACTGAATGGATACACACTACAACTAAGAGCCTTTATCAACTGTAAGACCAAGAATGTTGTCTATCTACTCATATGCCCATGTGGTCATGGGTATGTGGGAGAGACTGGATGCAGTCTCTCTATTTGCCTCACGGATCATAGATCTGCAGTAAGAACAGGTACAGTCAACACTTCCCTTGTCAAACATTACATGGAAAAGGGTCACCAGCCAGGAGAAATTAAATGGCTGATCTTGGAAAAGTGGAGATGAGAAAATGCAGAGAAGTGTTTTGGATATTCACATTAGACACTCATATGCAAGGATAAAATAGTGAAAATCCCTGGGAGATTGTCAGTCAATATAACCACTAATGTTGGAACCTGTGTTCCTATGGTAATAGCTAATGAGTAGATATTTTCCACATCAGTACTTTCCAGACATTTGTCTTGATTAGTACTTTTTGATTACTTTAAATAAGTAAATAGCTCACAGTCAGAGGTGTTAGCTGAATCAGGATGTAGGAGTGTGTTCTTCAATAAAAAGGAGCTGTCATACTACATTGATATATGATAGGCATATTTTCAATGGAGTCCATTCTAATAATAGACATGGAACTAGAAAATGAGGCAAAATGGGCGACCTAGTACTATATAATAAGACACATTTGATCCATGAGATGAAGTTTAGGATATTGTGCTACATTGAGCTCCACACTCAAGAAATCGATATTAGTCCACCCAAAATGGCCGCAGGCTAGATGCACTGTACAATAACTATAGCGACCTTTCACCATTTAATAGGACTCTTGGTCCTTGAGATGATGTTTAGTGTAGAGCTCTACATTGAGCTCAATACTCGAGAAATCAAAATTAGTCCACCCCAAGATGGTCGTGGGCTAGATAAACTGCAAAATAACTTTTGTAGTCCAGCTGCAGTGGAAACCGTGGGAATGTTTGTTCACATGAGCGCTGCCGTACTGCTCAAACACACCTGCCATGAGCGTCTTTACCTGTTGCGAGACATGCTGTTTAGTTTTGGAGGAGGCTGTGATGAGGTCCCTGTCTGGAGAGTCTACCCATAATTTGAAGGTAATTTGCCCTATGTGCGCAGTCTTAGGTTCGGCAAATGCCAGAGACTAGGTCTTGCCCTGTCTGATGTTTCTGCAGAGTTAGTAAGTCAGCGCATACACACCAGTATGGAGAGTGAATGTTTGCACTTCCCCCTAGTATGACATTGAGAGAATAATGGGAAATGTGTCTCCCCTTCCCTCACATTTTAATCCGCATGTGCCCCAAATCGGACATTAAAATTCATTTGTATGAAAGAGTATTGAATACATCACATAAAGTTCAATATAGATACAAAAACCGGCAGTGGTGTGTATGTACATTTGAGAACAAAACTCAGTTGAAACGCTGTGTTATATTTCAACAATACGCAGCGGCAGTCCATGATTTCTATATCAGATGCCCCTTCCATTGGATAAGATAGTAGAAAAGCTGAGGAGCCTTCCACTGCCATCTAAACATTCAGGTATTGCATCCGTCTGTTTGCACAATGAAGGGATACACATTTCTTGTCTCCATAGGGTGTTCATTGTACTCTATCCATTCCATTTTCAGAACAAGAGGGTGTCCAATATACTGGGTCCCAGGCAAGGGGTTTCTTTTCCCCACCTGAGCATCTGTATGTCGTTATTCTTCATGGCTTTTGCATCCCCATGAAGGCCAAATGGTAGGTGCATGCTGACAGTGATTGATGTGTGATTATCACATTGTATGAAGGGATTACACAGAATACTAGTATTTGGTGGTGAAGCATGTCCAGACTGCATAGATTGTGGTTGCTCGTCAAGGGTCTTTAACATTTTAATTTTTTACCTTTATTATTCCGTTTCACTGGGGATGGTTTCTCCTATGGTTTTGGTATTCACTTCTATGTGGTAGGCACTTGGCAGGTGTTAAAGCCCCTTTTTTTTTTTTAAAGAATTGAATCAATAATGAGTATATGCATATATTTTAATGTACGGCTTAGCAGAGTTTTTGTTTACGCTTGCAGGTCAGTTTAAATAAATTGGGGTCTTGATGAAAGTGATGTGGCATTCCTGAAGAAGGTGTTTCACGCCAAAATGCACAATGAAGAAATTTAGTTCAAGCCACAGTATTTTTGAAAAATGAAAAATAATGATTAAGTGTTGAAAGAGTTATTCTAATTCAAATTGTTATTGAATATGGAAGATTGTAAAATCACAGAATGAGAAAAATAAACAAGACCAAGTTGGAGATGGATATTGCTATATATAAATTGTTTTATTATTTGGATGAATGTGTGAAAGGGTTATGAATAAATGTGAGATTTGGTATACTTGTAATTGTGAATGATGTTTTAGTTTAATGTTCTATTTTTTCTGTTGACCTGCAATATTAATGTTCAGGACATATTACCTGTTTAGTAATAAGGAATGACATTGTGTTAGAATTTTGACTTATATATTGATTCACAATAAAAAGATACATGCAAATAATATGTACGACTTTCCGGGACGTACATTTATATATGGCACGTGCCTACATGGATCTTTTAATGAAATTTTATTGTAATGCACATGCACTTTTATGGTCAATCGACCGAAATAACGTTTGGTTTTTTTAATTGAATTTTGGTATTTATCCATATTATTTTATGCTTTAAGAATAGATTGAGTTGTAAAATGGTATATTGCCACATTTATTTAACTGTTAAACATGCACTCACACTTGCATTGTAGCAAATTAAGCATCTACGTATAACAAAACACTACACTGACAGGTAAATATTAGCATTATATACAAATATGTTAACATATTCCTGTATTTTAGGGAATCTCATCCTGTTTTTAAATCCCCATGGTGTCTATATGCTTATCAGTTGGTCCGGAATTCATGAAGCACAACAAGGAGTCACTCACAAGAAGAACAATTTTCCGCTTTTAAAATAAAAACAGACAGGAAGTAGATTGATTTCTGTTTGTATTCATCTGTAAAAATCTGTAAAAATGGAAAACTAGAAGCCTTAGTTATGATATATTAGACCAATCCCATTTGAGGTCTACCACTTTCTTTTTCATGGTATACCCACTTAGTGAAAGGGAATATTTTGCTTGTTGAATTTTTTTCAAGTATGTTTTATATGTTTTCTAGCCCTGATAAAGTCATAAACAACAAAACCTGTGTTGGCTGGAGAGTAACACATGTTATCAAATAAAAAGAAGAATTGGACCACCTAAGTCTACTGGATTGTGATCATTTACTATTGTGGCAAGCAATGCTCGAGGGCTTTGGACTAACCGGCACAGTTATTCATGTCAGGCATTTTTTGTTGTGCTAATTTCTTTGGCACCGTTTGTCGAAATGTTTTAAGCAAAAAGTTCACCCAGTTTGCATTTTTCATAGTACATTTTGTGCAGATTCGTAAAGGGGGCGGTTGGAAACAAAATGGGGGGTTCCAAAAGATCCTATTTTAACACCCATATGATTCATAGGGGTGGGCGGAATTTGCGTAGTCGCGCTATGCAAAGCTCCGCAAAACGGTAAAAAATCTCCGCAAGCACGCAAAAGTTCTGCGAACACGCGGAATTGCTTGTTCCGCCCGGTCGCAATGCTTTTTTCCTGTTTGCAAACGCTGTTTGTGTGCTCGGGGAGAAATATCTCGCGAACACACATTTTGAAAGCGCGAACAAGCAAAAAATTCCGCGAAGCAGCGGATAGCGGAATTTTTGGTAATTCCGCGTTCTCCGCGGAACGCGAAATAATCCAAATTCGGCGAGCGGAACGGAATTTACCGCCCAGGCCTAATGATTCATTGCTCCTCAATAAAGACGAGCTGAATGGAATTACACCAAACTTGTTATCAAAGTAGAACGTTTTGGAGGAAAGTATGTTTACTTAGTTTGGTGTAAATCACTTCATTAGTTTTCAGGAAATTATTTGCATTTAAGAAGTGTTATAGTCTCTGTATAATGAGGTTAAATTGTAGGCCGGAGCAAAATTTTAACTATGCAGGAGTAATCAGAGTAGTTTAAGTAATTACACTTCACTTGTGTAATGTAAATGTACCGAAATTATGCCATTTCATCAGCTTGAGTAATTTGGGGCAAAAATCCTACCGCAGGAGCACAGAAACAACAAACTAGGAGCAGTGGCGTAGCAAGGGGGGTGGTTCTCCCCGGGCGGCAAGAGTTTTGGGGGTGGCATCCTCCCCCGAATTCTTACCTGTGGCTGTCGCAGGGCAGATAATGCAGGAAATGCCAGCAGCCCCCGCTCCTCCTACATGAGGCCACCGTGGGGCAGCAAATGCAGGAATCACCAGCCCCCCCTCTTACATGCGGCCAAAGCACGGCGGCAAACGCAGGGGCCGCCACGGGCGGCAAAAGTTCTAGCTACACCACTGACTAAGAGTGATTGAGCGGCTGCTTGCTACTGCTGTTTGTGTTCTGTAGCATTTAGTGCCATTTTCTTAATGCAAAATGCATCCTCAAGCCCATTTTTTGTGCAAGGGTGCATTTTGCGCTAAGAAAATAGTGACATATGCTGGGTTACACTTCTCTTGTAATTACGCATGATTGCAAGGAATTTTGCAGTAATTACGAGTAATTATGAGTAGTTACGCTAGAGAGAATTTTTCCAGCTACCCCCACCCCTACTAAATTGAAGAAGTCTCTGTACCGTTATTCCACATATCTGCAGGGTCACAAGTTAACCAAAGATTCATGAATCCAATTTAAAAAAATAAAGTGATACTTGATTTTTTTTTCTTGTCATCCATTATGGATTGATGATCTGCCTCACTCTGATTGTATGATTGTCTGGCACCATGATGGAAAAGAAAAACAAAAAGGCCGTAAGGTAGCAGTACTGGCCTACTCTTACCCCCAAGCCCATAAGGAGAGTCCCTGAAAGGAGTTCACAGGGCCTGATTCACAGAACTAACTTACGTCAAAAACGTAAAGTTAGTACTTTTGGTATTCACAGAATACACTTACTCATTTTGGTATTCACAGAATGAACTTACTCATTTCGGTATTCACAGAAGTTAGTAGTCCTAACTTTAGGACTCCTAAATGCCTTCTGTGAATACCGAAAGTCTTAAAGTTAGGATTTTTCTCAGTTTAGGAGTAGTAAAGTTAGGAGTCCTAACTTTACTACTCCTAAACTGAGAAAAATCCTAACTTTAAGACTTTCGGTATTCACAGAAGGCGTTAAGGAGTCCTAAAGTTAGGAGTCCTAACTTTACTACTCCTAAACTGAGAAAAATCCTAACTTTAAGACTTTCGGTATTCACAGAAGGCATTTAGGAGTCCTAAAGTTAGGACTACTAACTTCTGTGAATACCGAAATGAGTAAATTCATTCTGTGAATACCAAAAAGTACTAACTTTACGTTTTTGACGTAAGTTAGTTCTGTGAATCAGGCCCACAGTGTTCAAATTATTAATAAAAAAATATTTTCTATCAAGATAATGAAAAAGCCTGTGTCAAATTTGCAATTCCTAGACCCTCCCTCTCTAGATCCCGTGAATCCTTCAGGAGTCTCTGGAAATTTACTTTAAAAAAATAATTTGGTGAGCCAATCCCTGCTGCCACAGGCAAGGCTCTGAGTGTAACCCTCAAAGCACACACCCCAAGGCTGTCCTCTGTGGGGGGGAAGCTGTTGCGATGGGTTTGGTACAGGACCTATCTCTCGGCTAGGCCTGGTGGCTAACCAATTGCCGTCATGTCATCATGTCCCTCTGGGAATGGCAGCATGTGGAGGGTTAGGTACAGTGCCTGACTCTATGCCAGGCCCTGCAGCCATCCCCTTTACTGTGCCCAACCAAAGGCCATGCACAGCATGTGTTGGCCAGCAGCAGCGGTTAGGTGCAGGGCCTGGACAAAGGGCAGGGGCAGTGGCAGACCCCCACATTGCAATACTGAACTTGATGCAAAGCTCATTTGGCTGCGCACAGCAGGTTGGGTTCAATGTCTAATGGTAGTCTGGGACCTGTGGCCAACCTTTGCTGAGAACATTTGAAGGCAGGTTTAACACATTTTTTTAAACAAAATAATTGGTGGTGCCTTAGAGCTGGGTCTAGTTTTCGATTGTCTGCAGTGGGTGGGGTGGAGGGAATGTGTCACTACGGGATGCTGGGCCAACTCCTACTCTGCACTGCCAGAGACTATGTATATTGAAGGTTTGGCATCCAAACCTTGATGGGTACAGGGCCTTGTCACAGTCCATGGCCTGTCATTAACCCTATCAATGGGGATAACTTTATTTTTAAAGTCATAAGCAGTGCATGATGGGAGTGCGAGGTATGGCTAGTTGATTAAAACATAACTGGTGAATTTCAGTGTTTTTAGGTTTTGTTTTGTAACTGAAACGGTACTTTCAATGTGGCTTTTTTCAGAGAATTTTTGCAGTCTTTTTAAAAATATGTTAAAGTCTCATACTCAAAGCTAATCATGTCTTCACTTTACCCTTTGGATTTGTAGACGGATAAATAGAAAGATAGATAGATAGATAGATAGATAGATAGATAGATAGATAGATAGATAGATTTGTTTTGTTGTTGGTTAGAGAAGCACAGTTGTGTCTCTTAAATTAAAGTTGACACCTCACTCCATAGGTAATTTGAGTTTTTGTACCCTCAATATTTTTTGTCCCTCATGACAAACCTTCACCAAGCTTAGAGACAAAAATGTATTGGAGGTCGTCTTAGGGATTACTAAATTTGGTGGGTGAAGATGAGACAAATGGTTCTAACGTTTTAAGAGGATGTCCCTAAATCGTTTTTCTGTCACTAGAATAATATGATTTGCCATAGAAATTCTTTGTGCATGCATAACTCCAAAACTTCTGAATGAATGCTTAGCAATTGTTTTTAGCACATTGGCATTTCTATCATTCAGCCTGCCTGCTTTTGAATAACTCTCCTTTACCTGTTTGAGAAGCTGGAGAGATAAAAAAAATAGAAACCTGTTTCTTCACCCACTTTCTTGGCTTGGCCAGACTAGGGGGCTAGTTATTGATCTCCACCATGCTCAATGGTGAGAAGGAGTTAATGTACACTCGCTTTGTCCTTCTTAAGAGGTAGAGAGGAGAAACGGCGCCTGCCCACAGTGAGTTTGAAAGGTACATTAATCCCCCCCTCACCGTACCTTGCTGTGAACCTCCCTAGTTGGGACACACTCAACTAGATATTATTAGTTTTGGGGCATCACCACAAAGAGGATATTGTTGTGTATCGCAGGTGACTGTCACTCTTTTCTATGATAGTTATGCTCATCCAAATTCAGAGTATTATGAATCAGAAAACCAATATCTGCAGGGGTTAAATGTATATGTATGAATCCTCACAGAGGACTTAAACTTCTATGTCAGATGAGGTATTTAATAGCCACTATTTGGATAGGGCTGGGTTGAGCTCACGGAGTTTTACTCCCCGGAACTCCGCTGAGTTACCAAAAACACTAGGCCTGGGCGGTAAATTCCGTTCCGCTCGCGGAATTTGGGTAATTTCACGTTCCGCGGAGAATGCGGAATTACCAAAAATTCTGCGATCCGCGGCTTCGCGGAATTTTTTACTTGTTCGCGCTTTCAAAATGCGTGTTCACGAGATATTTGTCCCCGAGCACGCAAAGAGCGTTCGCGAACAGGAGAAAAAAGCATCGCGAACGGGCGGAACAAGCAATTCTGCGTGTTCGCGGAACTTTTGCGTGCTCGCTGAGATTTTTTACCGTGTCGCGGAGCTTTGCGTAGCGCGACTACGCAAATTCTGCCCGCCCCTAAAGAAAACTCTGTAACATCCGCGGAGTTCTGTTAGAGGGCGGAGTTCCGACTTCCGAGTCACAAAGCTTATTGCATGCATTCATTTCAGCGTATCCCCGGCCTAGGCAGTATTATTTAAAGGGATTGTAGAAAATTAAAGCTTTTGCTCCTCCTTTCTTACTGACACATGCAGGCTGCAGTAATGATGAGCTGATTTCCGGTGTGCTCAGTTATAAATAAAAGCCCCATGTGTTCTTGTAAATAGCACGTGCCGAGCTGCATAAGAGCATGGGTCTGCTTGCGCCGACCGGAAAAACTGAGGAATAGAAGGCGTGCTGCCCTAGAGGTCTAGCCCGTGAAAATGAGATGCAGGTTTTACATGAAGTGACTACAGACACTAGGCATTGAAGAGACAGAGCACACACACTCAAAATGATCTGCTAAAAATGTGGGGAAAACAAAATAACACTGTAAAACCTGGAGGCGTCTCATTGCCCACAGTCCTCACACCAGCTCTCTGTAGCAGCCTTCTTTTTAAATCAGACATTCTGTGTGTGTGCCCAAACTAATATTAACCAGCAAATAATAGAGAAGCACAATATACTAGAAAATTACTCTGTTGACCGGTTTTTTAACAACAACATCCGAAAGAAAGCACGACTCACCCCTCCGAGTACCAAACGCACGCAGGCTGAGTAAGCAGTGTTTTTATGTAAGACCTTAGTATCAATGCAGGACAGCCAAGAAGGCCATGGAAGGGGGCGAGAATAAATATTTTGGTTCAATGCAATATTATTCTCTTGGGTCATCGATGCTGTTTTGTGTCCTCAGAAAGCAGTGTAAGTGTACTCTTATTCGATAAATAGATACGAAGCATCGTTTGATATAAGACGTTGCTGGGGTTAAAACTTCCATCTGATCACCCCCCCTAAATACAAGCTTAGTGGCATAGTCCGAAGAAAAAACGTGACTTCTGAAACCCTGCAGCTGTTAGTGATTAACACATTTTTAGGAAACAGAGCTGTGTTTTACCATCATCAGCAGTCCAATGAGAACTTGAAGTCATTTCCTTGTGGCAGTTTACACTGGAAGTTTAATCCTGGTTTCGCATTCCTGGGGACCGAAACCTTTTCCCTAACTTCAAAATGCACATCTGATAGTATCGGGTGGCATTTCCTAGTTCCTCGTTTACAATCTGTTGTGGGAGTTGAAGGGACTGCTGTCTCACTCAGCCAGTGTCAGTAACATCTGCTACCTCCGTGCAGTCTGAGGCGGAAGAGTTTGAATCTCCTGCATTTCATTCTAGAGTCTCAGCTCTTCTGGACACGGGGCGACCTCGCCGTTTATATATTGCCTTTTCTCATGGCTGTAGTCACATGTTTATGAAGTGAAGTGACGTCAATGTAATTTAGGACCACACTTGAAAACTTCTGCTCTCCAACCCAGCAAAATTGGATCTGAGAGAAAGCTAGGGTACCACTGAATGAGGTATGGCTGATTGTTAGTTTTGCTTGTATCTTGGTTTCCCAAAACAGGTGTGTGGCTGCACGAACAGAATGCCTTCCAAGTGTTTAAATGTTTCAGCCAATTCTCACTTTATTTCCATGCATCGCGTTTGTGCTCCCTTTACTTGGAAGAATTGGTGAACAGTGGACGGTTTGACAGGCAAGGCTTGCTGCAGACACGGACTGTAGGTGGGTAGCGCCTGTCCCAGAAAGCGATGAGCGTGCCGGTAAACTGAACTCCACTCCTCCAGCAGTTGACAGAGTTTTTATGCCAAACTTCACACTCCAAGTCGAGCGCAGAGTTCCAAAACTCTGTGAACTCTGTCAGCGCAATTTACCACACACCGCTAATTTTGGACGGTATTCAAGGTTTAATAGGTTGTTGATGTAGAGATTTTTTAAGTGGACTGCTGCACATCTGTGCATTTCCCTCTGATAAGGCGTGAACAATCAGACCCTACCTAGTTTGCAAAAATATCCTACAGGTATTCCTGAAATAAGCAGAATTTGAACAATGCTTTCAAATATACTGTGATTTAAACTGTATATAAGTGAATCACACATGCAATATACATTCTTTCACAATGTATACTTTCTTAAAATTTTCACTAAAGTTCTGGAAATCAGTCAACAAGTCATAAATCTCCAGAGTATATAGAAATCATCAATAGCGCTACATGACAAATCTTTAACTTCAGCATGTGCAGAGAAATCCCCTGATAAATAATATATTGTAAGGATAAGCCAACATGAAACGTATGTCTCTAGCTCACACTAGTTGTGGTCTTTCTCTGCATTGTTTAAATGAAGTACTGTTTGCACTTAAATTTTTACTGTCACCTAAAGTGTAACTATAACCATATTACTTAGACTTCTTTGCAATATTACACTATTTATATTTTGTACAAGTACATATAGTCCATCTATAGTGTATGTGCTTGTAGGCCCTTCAAAACATGCTTCTTTTTTTTTTTCTTCTTTTTAATGAACTACCAGGTTGTAGAGTGGATGTTGTCATTATTGAGGTCATCAGTGATGTTATCAATAATGTCATTTGTGAAGTATTCAGGTATGTCACCAATGATATGATTTAACATGTTATGAGTGATGTAATATGTGAGGTCATGAGGCCATATGCAGTGCATCCCAATGGATAAGTTTTAGTTAGTTCCTTAATCTATTTTATTTTTTAAATAATTTTTATTGAATAAATGAGAAAGTACCACGTTTTACAAGCATCATAAGGAAGAGAAATAACATACTAAAAAGAGAAATATAACGAGTAAAATACAACCTTATGGGGGAATTAAAAGAAGAAAATCTAGGTACCTATTAATTATTAGCTATTTATACAATTTTGAGATATAAGAAAGAAAGAAAGGAGAGAGAAAGAAGGAAAAGAAATGGGAGGGAAGGGGGTAGAGGACGCGAAGAGAAGGGAAAGAAGAAAGATAAGTAGTTATTAGTGTAAGGAGTGTGTAGATAGGAAAGAAGTAAAGGGTAACCAAAGTAAGTCAGACTTGCTTTTTTGAGATATTGAAGAAGTTAAAACAGTAGAAATTCTATGTTCGTCACAAATAAAGTTCCGCCATGTTAGCATGCATATTTTAGAGTTATCCTTCCAGCAAGTGAGAATAAATTTAAATGCAAGAGCTATGAAGAGGTCAAGTAATTTCAACTTCAACATAGTGTCATGAAAATCAGCAAACATGGATCCAAGAAAAACATTTTGAACAGATAATGGAATACAAAAATGAAATATCTTAGAACATTTGGACCACACGTTTTTCCAAAATTTAAAAACATTAGGACAATTGTATAGTAAATGGAGTATTGTGCCAGTAGAGGAAAGACATGACCAGTATAGAGGAGAGGAGGAAGGGTTAATTTTATTTTATAAATACCGGTGTCCGAGGTGCTCTATTATATATCAAAAATAGTGATTGTGTGATATTAGCAGCTTTAGAGGTGGTAAAAACTTTGTGCCATAGTTTGTCCCATCCTTGAATCAAAAGGGTTAGCGAGAGGTCTAATTCCCAAGCTAATTCAATTGATGTTTTTGGTCTTTCAGAATTAGGAGTAGATAGGAGTTTATATATAAGGGAGGCTTTCAAGTTAGAATCAGGAGAAATAGTATACAAGGAAGATAAGGGGGAAAAAGGAATGACATTGGGTGGAAAATATATGTTTGATAAAAATACTTGGAGTTCCTGTGATAGTTGGGAATATTGGGATAAACAAGAGGAAGGTAAATTGTAACGTTCTTGTAATATGTTAAAAGGTATAACAGAGTTATGAGAAACAAGTTGATGGACATAAATAATATTCTTCTCTTTCCAGTGTTTGAAGTAGAAAGATTTATGCCGAAACTTAATAAATTTATTATACCAGATAAAAGAGACAAGAAAAGCTTGATGAAAGTTAGAGCCGTTTGTAAACAGTGAGTGTATCAGGTGTTGTGAGTATTTTAAAATAGGATGCTTAGCTATAAAGGTGCAATTGGTCATAAAACAG
Source organism: Calotriton arnoldi (assembly GCA_963921515.1). NCBI lineage: Eukaryota > Metazoa > Chordata > Amphibia > Caudata > Salamandridae > Calotriton > Calotriton arnoldi. The sequence continues at coordinate 1,460,175 of CAWUFW010001024.1, read as the reverse complement.
GTGTCGTAAAAAGAGAATTCATGTAGTAGAGAGTGTTCAAAATTGAATCAAGGAGGGTATCGATTCATCGTGATACTGCTTGTTCAATGCATAAACTTGTCTGATTAAAAAAGCAGTGTGATATAATTTAAAATTAGGGAATCGTACACCCCTTCGTTTTTGGTTTAATTAATTTAGATAATGCGATACGGGCAGATTTGTTGTTCCAGAGAAATTTAGAACAAAGGGAGTTAATTTGGTTAAAGCAATAATTGGGGATCTCAAAGGGTAACATAGATAGTAAGAATAGAATGAGTGGTACAATCATCATTTTAATGGTGTCCAATCTACCCCACCAGGATAAATAGAAGGGGAGGCCAGGAGGAGAATGAGTTTTGGATCTTGGTTATTAATGTATTGAAATTGTGGGTAAGAGTTTGGGGTATGGTAGGAGAAAACCAAACACCTAGGTATTTAATTTTAGTGGGACACCATTTGAAGATAGTGTCGGAAAACATGAATTGATAACATGAGGAGTTTAAATGTAAAATCTCAGTTTTTGAGAAATTTAATTTATATCCAGATACTTTAGAATACAAATCAATTTCCTGTAAGAAGGAGTCAAAGAGGTTAGAGGTTTCGAAAAGTAGATTAAAATGTCATCTGCGTAGGCCGATAATTTAATTTCATGGGATTTGTGTTGGAAACCCGATATTAAAGAATGATGGCGAATGCGTTCAAGAAAGGGTTCGAGGCATAAAAGAAATAAGAGAGGAGAGAGGGGGAAACCTTGTCTGGTGCCCCTGTGTAAGTTAAAATAAGGGGATAAAAAACCGTTGACAGAGACACACGCACGAGGTGCTGAGTATAATAATTTGATGAATGAAATAAATTTGGGGCCGAAACCAAACCAGTGAAGAGTTTTGAACATAAATTGCCAATTTATACGACCAAAAGCTTTTTCAGCATCGAGGATAGTGCGGCTAGGGGATCAGGATATCGCTTTGCCATGGCGAGAATATTAGAAAACATTCTAGCATTATCTGAGAGGAGTCTGCCCTTAATAAATCCAGATTGGTCAGATTTTATAAGTAAGGGTATTACATCTTCTAGTCTAGAGGCAAGGATTTTAGCAAAAAGTTTACAGTCATAATTAATTAATGAGATTGGGCGATAGTTTTGACAAAGGGAGTAGTCTTTATCAGGTTTGGGGATGATTACAATGAGGGCATCAAGAAAAGAGCCTTCAGGTTTGGAATGTAATAGAAAAGAGGAGAAGAGATCGTGTAAGTGCAGGGCAAAAATATGTGAGAACGAGGAGATAAGTTCAATAGAGAAACCATCAGGACCAGGGGCCTTAGCTGTTTTTAGAGATTTAATTGCGTCTAAAATTTCCTGATTTGATATATCTTTTTCCAAGAGAGCCATATCATCCGGTATAGAACAGGGGGAGGGGAGACCATCAAAAAATGATTGAGTGTCATTAACAATCGGATTAGTATCATCTATATATAATGAGTGATAGTAAGACTGAAATTCTTTGACAATGTCTGAGTCAGAATATATTAAAGTGTTATTGAGGGCATTACGAATAGGTCCAACGGCTTTCCTTTCCGATTTAACTTTTAAATAGTTGGCCAACATTTTACCTGCCTTATTCTGGCCCCCATGGTATTTGGATTTTATTTTGAGTAAGATATTGCAGGCATCGATTGTAGCTAGTTTGTTTAAATCGGATTTAGCCTTGATGAGGTCTTGTAGGTGAACAGGAGATTTAGAAGTATAATAAGTGTGTTCAAGGGTCTTGATCAGTTTGAGGGTGGAGAGATATTGGGAGTTTAATGAATTTTTCTTTTTGCCAGTATAGGAGATAGTGAATGCTCTAAAAGAGGCTTTAAAGGCATCCCAGTTATTAGGTACAGAAGTATCACTTGATTATTTAAGTTGGAAAAATTCATTTATAAAGCAAGTAGCATCAGAAATGTAGGCTTGATCAGATAGCAAAGAGTTATTGAATCTCCATCTAGCATGTTTAGGCGTAACAAGGGATAAATCTAAAATGACTGAAACAGGGGCATGGTCAGAAATAAAAATGGAGCCAATCTCTGAAGATTGGAGTGAGGGGAGTAAGGATTTTGAGGTCAGAATGTAGTCGATACGAGACATGGTATAATGTACATTTGAAAAAAAAGTGAACTCTTGTTTGTCAGGATTACAAGTTTTCCAGGCATCAAAGAGTGGATGATAGGCAATAGCAGTTTGAAATGCTTTATGAGATTTGTCAGGTTTGAATTTACAATCTGATTTCCTATTGGAAAAGGGGTCCAGCCAATCATTGAAATCTCTAGCAACAATAATATTGGGATTAGTCATTGAGGATAGTTTTAATTTAATGGTACGCCAAACGTCTGGGTCAAACTTGACCGGTCCATAAATATTAAAATAGGTGATCTGATTATTATGGACCATGGCATTGAGTATTACCCATCGTCCACTCGTATCATTTTCAGTAGATAAAATTTGTATTTTCAAAGATTTATGACAGAGAATGGCAACACCACCCTTATGATTAACAGCTGGAGAAAAAACAACCTGACCCACCCATTGACGTTTGAGTTTAAGTGATTCAACATCATTACAGTGGGTTTCTTGCAAAAAAACAATCTGACAATTAAGTTTCGATAGGTGAGAAAATACCTTTTGACGCTTGACGGGATGACCCACACCACGAACGTTCCACGAAACAACATTAAACATGTTGATGTTTAGGAAATAGGGATACAGGCACAATGATGACGAACTGCAGGGGTAACAATGGAAACATAAAGACAACGATCGTCAAAAATTAGGTAACATGACAGAGATATTAAGCACATAAGGAAGTAAAACAAATATACACTCATGTAGGTATGAGGGTAGGAGACAAGAGGTAGGAAAGAAAAGGGGGAGTAGGAGGGAGAAAACAGAGATAGAAAGAATAGAAAAAGAATAAAAGAGATAGAGAAAAGAAGAGACAGATCAAGGACATAACGCCAGATCTGAAGCGAGAGAATAAGAGAGCATAAGTCGGGCATGTCCACACTCAAAGGCAAGAACAGCAACGGAGAAAAAAGAAATTAGGAGAGGTAGAAAATAAAGATATTTAGGCCATGTAAATCATAGTTGGAAAGTAGAGGGAGGATAATGCGAGAAAAGAAAGGTAACAATCTAACAGTTTAATGGCATTGAGTATTTGTGTCCATAAGAGACTTAGTAATGGATTGCAGGAATAGCCTTAGATGAGATGGGTCGTCAAATGAGCGAGAGACACCTTCGTGGGTAATTTTGCACAGACAAGGATGTAGAATGCCATAGTGGATGTTCATGAATCTCAGTTGTGGATGAAGAGCTAGAAATTCTTTACGTCTAGCATTGGTGGCATTGGAGAGGTCTTGTGAGATGAAGATATTGTGTCCAGACCAGACAAGACAGTGTTTTTCTCTAGCAACGTTTAATACGTGCATTAGGTCAGTAAATTCTAAAAAGAGCATTATAATACCACAAAGTTTGCTAGAATGAGGCTGAAGGCGTCCAAGACGGTGAGCTCGCTGGAAATTGAGAGAAGTGGAAGATTGAAGATTAAGAAGGTCAGACAAGAATTTCTTTAAAAAAGAAAGAAGATCAGGACCTTTAATGTTTTCAGGAAAACCATATAGGCGAAGATTGTTCCTTTGGTTATAATTTTCGAGATCTTCAGTACGTAATTTCAGTTTATGAATTTCCTGTTCCAGCAATGGTACTTTGGTGGACACATCTTGTAGATTAATTATACGTTGTTCCATCTCAAACATTTTACCTTCCATGTTGATCCAACGGTCTTCAATCAACTGTAGGTTTTCATTGGTGGCATTCATGAATGGTTTTAATGCACGCAATTTGTCTAAAATTGAGTCCAAGACTGGATTAGAGAATGACTGAACCGGAGATGGAGGGTCATTTTTGAATCTTTTCAGTTTGGTGCCAGATAAAGATGTTTTCGTAAGATTAAGAGGATCGCTGGCCATCTTGATAATATGAACCTGTTGATGAGGAAGTCTTTTAATAGAAGAAAGCCTGCCCATACAATAAGTGACCAATGGTAGAGAGTTGTAAACAGGTTCAGACACTGTAGTTGGTAGATACCACGATCAAATCCCGGGTAGTAGGATTATAAAAGCATATCAGGCATACAGAATAATAAAGGTACCCACAGATTAGCAAATATGTAAGAGAAGCAGGATGTGAAATATCTTTTAAAGTAACATCTCACAGCATGTGTATATTTTAACACATCCCCTCATACATAAATTCATGTAGACTAGTGAGACCAGATAGTAATGCCGGTATGACATATAAACAAAGAATTTATACATATTGTGGTGTAAATGATAAGGTCATTAGGCAGCATTGGAGACAATGACACATTTGAAAAAGACCAAAGTATTAAATGGCATACAGGATATCTGAAGAAAGATAATGTGAGAAGCGCACTAACAAAATGTCGCCATTATCCGTAAATACTCAGGATATCTCAGTCAACGATGTATGTAAATGAAGAAAATGAAGAATGGGGACAGCAGCACCTCTTGTTTTCCTCATAAAACTTTTGTTCCATCTGGCAAAGAGGTATTCAAGAACATTATTGAGAAGCGCTCTTAATACTCATGACGGTAATATGGATTGAAGTAATCCTTGGAGAAGTCAACTTGCCAGTAATGAGTGAGAATATCCAAGTCTGTATGTACTATTCCTCTGGAGCTTCTCATGTGTTTGATTCAATAAAATGAGAAGAGAAGAGAGCTCACCCAAGCGAAGAATGCCGCATCAGGAATCGTAGGAAAGGCGTTCGTGAACGTCGCGCAGATGAAATGGCGGCCGTTTGTACTTGTGGAGCGGCGTCGGCTCCATGATAATCAGAAGAAAAAGCGAGTTGAGGCTCACATATGTGTCACATACAGCGGAAGGCCAGTCCAGCCTGGGGAGCTTGAAACGAGCTCTAAACGAGGCCAAAAATCACTTCATTAGCTCCGTGAATGAACGGAGCTTAGCAAACCGCCGACATCTTGCTTAAGCACGTATGCCACGCCCCAGCTCCTTAAACTATAACTAGAGAATTTCAGGGTTTTTTTCAACAATAGTTTTTATATTGATACAAGGCCTAACTATAACATCACTTTAACCTTTGTTTTTTCATTGAATTTCTAGTTTTTTTTTTACAAAAGCTGTTATCTTACCTATCTATAACATCATTTTAACCTTTGTTTTTTTTGTGATTTTTTTAAATCATATTCTACATTCACGCTTCATATTGCCTTCAAATGGGCAAATCTCTACAAATGACACAAGGCACTCTGCAGTACAATATTTAGTACAAAGCCGGATGCTAACTGTGTGAAATAATCCACCGTACCACATCTACACACAAGCCCATCATATTTATAGAAGAGAGAGAATGCATTTTTTGGGGTTTTTCAAGCATTTTCATTTTGTTTAATTTTTTCGTATTTTTTGATTTTTTTAAACTACAATTTAGAACTACTGTTTTCAGGACGTTTTGTTTTTAAACACATTGTGTCTCATTTATGAGGTTTTACCATAGAGCAGCACTGCAGGCCTCCCTGCTGCACTGCCCTAGGGTAAAAGAAAAGGGCAGGAATGCTCCTTATCTAAGAGCATTCCTGTCCTTTTCCCCTGCGCCAGTGCAGAATTGGCTGCCGTGCGCCAACACAGGCACCTTTGCACCATGGTGCAAGGGTGCTTGCGTTGAGGGGGTGATCGCTTTTGTGCAGGAAGGGAAACCTTCCTGCACAAAAACAATCACAAGAGGCTTTTTCGTTTTTCCATGTGTGCTGCTTTTTCCTTTTTCAATATGTGCTGCAGAATGCAGCACACATAGGAAAAGGAAAAACGAGGAGAAATAAAGATATTTCTCCTTGTTGTGCCTCTCTTATGCCTCCCCTGTGGAGGCGTAAGTTTTTGGCGCTGCCTCAGATTTACAATTTCTCGTAAATCTGGGGCAGTGTCAAAATGCCATGGATGTTGCTGGGAACGCCCCCAGCGACACCCATTGCACACCCCTTTAAAGCAGAAAACTGCGTTAGAGGGAACAATATTTACGAAGCAGCATTAAGCCAAAAAAAATGGGGTAGTGCTGCCTCGTAAATATTGAGCAGGCTCCTGTGCCACAGAACTTCACAAAAAGTGACGTTCCGGCGGTGCAAGGGGCCTCATAAATGAGGCCCATTGTTTTAAATTTTTTTGTGTTGTATGGCTCTGTGATGCTCCTTCAAGTGGCTCTTCATTTGTTTCACTATGACATGTTTCTTCCTCTCGCCCCAACTAAAGATTTGGTGACATTTCTTACATTGTGCCAAAAAATACTGCAAATATTCATCTCTTCCTCTTGTTCTTGCAGCAAGACATCTACAGGAGCTTTTCACCTATTCTTTTTTTGTAGCTGGGTGACTCCTTTGGTACTTAGCCTGGGCTACGTCTCTCGGATGCATAGATCAGAGATGTTTCCACAATTCTTGATGTTCTCATTGAGAACTGCTCAGACTATCTCCTGCACAGCTCTTGATTGTAAATGGTGCAAGTGTGACTTTGTGCTTTTATTTTTTTTTGCCAGGCAGTAGATTGAAAAACTGCCACCCTGCTGACTTATTTTTGGGCCTGGTGTTTGGTAATACTGTGGAAGTTGTTCCACAATAATGCCTTCACCCTGGGTGTCAGGAGGAGTAATCTGTAGTGTATCTAGATGACATGATGGCTTTGGATTGCTTGTCACAAAACCAGCTTGTCTGAATTAGCAATCTCAAATGCTATTCAGGGATATGTATTTCTGTAGCTCATGGCGATGTTTTTGACAACTATTCACAATGTAGCCAATCCTGTTGAAATTCACAAACCACAAATGCATAAACCACAACTGTAGAATGTAGGAAATGGAACAAGATTGCCTGGGTCAGTGCCTACACACAGAAGTGTCTGATTTAAATGTGTTCTTTTGCGTGGCAAGACGTTTAGACTACAAGGAACAGTGACTCTGAGCAGACCTGCACTTGCCAGTGCCCGCCTCACCACAGCCAAGCACCTTGCACCGGAGTAATTCAAATAAAAAATAAAAAGTCTTTGACTCACCCAGGCAGTCAGGAAGGGGCTCCGAAGGCAGCGTCTGGCGCGTCCCTATTCCTCGCAGCCTTAGAAAGTCTGCACGACTTCTTTGTGGTTGCCAGCTGTTGGAGGGTGGTGTTTTACCCCAGCTTAATTTGAGCAGGGGTGCTGCTATCTAAAAGCAATAAGACACTTGTGTGAAATGTAGGCACTGAGGTGAAGTGGCATTTTATTCAAGAACAAATTTAAACAAGAAAATATCAAAGGCAGAGTTTCATTTCAACAAATAATTTCATACAATCTATAGTAGATGCTCAGGTGTCTGAGAGACACACCTCAAGTAATAAGCTAAACCATGCAGTACTATAAGCTTTAAGTCTATATCAATGCAAGGAAAAGAGGGAGGGGATGAGAGACCGAGAGAGAGAGAGAGAGAGAGAGAGAGAGAGAGAGAGAGAGAGAGAGAGAGAGAGAGAGAGAGACAAAGATTTTCAATCTATCATGAACACTACAACCTCAAATAGGCTATGCCCAAGAGAGCGCGGTCGACCGGGAACACCAGCCCGTGCTAGGCACTGCACAACGTGGTCAATGCATGAGCTGCGAAGCACATCTTTTATACTTGTTTAATGCGGAACTATTAACCACAGGGTCAGAACACTGACAGGTGCTCCTGACCGCAAGCCTTCAGATACTTCGTCAAAATATTAAAAATGCAGAAGTGACACCATGGTGCAAAAGGTGTTATCAGATGCTTGACCGTAGGTCATGATGAAATTTAGACATTTATAAAACATGATATGCGTCACTTCTCGGAAACTTTTAAGAAAGCAGAACTTTTTTTTTTTTTTGTCCTCATACATGGCATTCGGCGTATGGCTAAGGCTATGTGCATATTGATTGGAGAGACCCGCACTTTGCCTCTGCCCTGGAAGCCAAGGCCTTGTTAAACTATGCGTCTGGAGCTATATTCGATCTGACTACCCTCCAGCCAGGTTTAGTATGCCTTAATCATTGGACTTCACTTTGTCATCTCCTCTTTATACATTTTCCAATTAATGAGTCCCCCTTACATGGCTTCTTCTGAAAGCATCTCCCTAATTGGTCTCCACATTTTAATCCGTCTAGTTAAACCTTTGGCACAATCTAACCTACAAATATTTTTAACATATAAAATCCATTCTCTTAATGACGGTGCTGACTGTATTATCCATTTCGTGCAAATTTCTCTACGTGCCATAATTATCAAAGCAAATAATAAGTGTGCTTGAGGTATGTTCGCTAAATAATTTTCATTACCTCTGTACATTATCCCAAAAATAACAAGTTCAAGGCTTACCTGGACTTTGATTCCTAGTGTTTTGGAGACAAACTCACCCACCTCACACCAGAAGGTCTGGATTACCGGACATCTCCATAACATGTGCACGTCGTCCGCATTTTCCAGTCCACACTTAGGACAATATCTTCTCGTGCCTCCTCCCATTTTGGCCAACTTTTTTGGGGACCAGTAAGCTCTATATAGAGTAAAAAGATGATTTCTTCTTAAAGGAGCAGGTCTGATATTTGACCAAAGTGCTGCATATGATACTTGCCATAAGGTGTGAATATCTGCGTCTGGTATGTCCGTTCTCCAAATCTCCTCTGGTGCAGGTAGCTTGCTGTCCTCCGCTTCCACTAGCATCCAGTACCACTTGGATACTTCCTTTTTGAATACTTGATCTTTCATGAATTCTCCCTCCCATTCTAAGTCTGAGCTGAACTGCTTTTCGTTCCGAACCCAGCTTGACAATTGAAAGTATTTAAGTCTTGCTAAAGTGTACTTTGTTTTTGAGGCAAGTGTATCCCAAGCAATGAGAGAGTCTCCTTCAATTAAGTCTCCCCAAGTTGTCAAGCCCGCCCTCAATAATGGGAGGGCTAGGATGTCCAAAAGACATTCTGGGGTACCTGGAGAGTTCCAAATTGGTGCTTTGCTGCTGTAATATCGAATACCCATGAGTCGTTTAATTTGTACCCAAACTTCACAAGCCGCTAGCAAAACCTTAAACCTGATCTTTTAAAAAATTTAGGATGTCCATATTTGAATAAGAAAAATTTGCCTTCTGTCGGGAGATCCATTTTTAATGCCCGTGAGTAGGGTGGCGAGCTTTGTAGATTATCCATGAGAAGATGCCTAGTGTTTTTAAAGAAAAAGGCCCAATGATATAATTTAAAATCTGGCAGGGCAATTCCCCCATCCACTTTCTTTTTGCGTAGTTTCTTCCATGCTATTCTTACTGCTTTATTTTTCCACACGAAGCTGTTCAAGTCACTTTGCAGTTTCTGCAACCATTCTGATTTAAAATGTAATGGTAAAGCATTAAAAATGAAAGTGAACTTCGGGAGAATCATCATTTTAATCAAATTCGCTCTACCCAAAAGAGATAACGGCAAATGCGACCATGATTCCAATATAGCCTTTGTTTCCAGCTGTATTCTCTTAAAATTTATGAAGGCTATGCTATTCAAATCTTTGGTTATTCTAACTCCCAAGTATCTAATCTCTGGCTTTTCTAATTGAGAGTTTGTAGGTCCATTCCACGTCATGGTTTCCGTTTTTTCTTTATTCACTAAGTAGCCAGATATTGTTCCAAATTTTTCCATTATTTCCATTATTCGTGGTAGTGCCGTCCTAGAATTCGGTGTATATATCATCAGATCATCCGCATATAAAGCTGTTTTTATTTCCCAATCTAGATATCTAAAAGGAGTAATCTCAGTTTCTAATCTAATTCTCCTGGCCAAAGGTTCTATATACATGTTGAATAATAAAGGGGACAAGGGACAACCTTGCCGAGTCCCGCGCCCTATCTTAATCGACGGTGAAAGTGAACCATTTACCACTATCCTAGCTGTTGGGGTATCATAAATTGCTTTTATGGTATTTAAGAAATTTTCCCCAAAATTATTTTGTTTCATGACTCTATACAAGAACGGCCAACTTACTCTGTCGAAGGCTTTAGCAGCATCTATCATTATTACAGTTAGTGGTGTTTTTGTAGTTGTAGCTACATCTATGGCTGTAATTAATTCGTGTGTAAGATCCTTCAACTGTCTATTTTTCATAAAACCCTTTTGGTTAGGATGGATAATGCTCCCCAATGTCCTACCTAATCTTGCCGCTAAAATTTGAGTAAAGATTTTATAGTCACTATTTAGTAGCGAGATTGGCCTGTATGAATCACATCTTGACGCATCCTTCCCAGGCTTTAATATTAAAGTAATTACGGCTTCATTCCATGAGGTTGGAATAGCGGCCTGGTGACTATGTATACTATTGAATAATTTGTGTAGGTATGGGATTAAAACCTCCTTTAAAACTTTATAAAGCTCATTAGGGATGCCATCCGGACCCGACGCCTTCCCCTCTTTAAACTGGAAATTGCTTTTTCTATCTCAAGGGAGGTAATTTCCTGATTTAACATTTCTTTCAAGTCTGTGTCTATCTCAGGTAGGGGGTCCTGATCCAACCACCTATCTATCTCAAGTTGGGAGTCTCTCTTCTCTTCAGTATATAATTCTTGAAAGAAATCTCCAAATGCCTTACCTATGCTTGCGTTATCCTCGCATGTAATTTGGGAACCATTCTCCTGTATTTTTTTAATCATGTTTCTCAATTGATCTTGTTTTACCTTCCACGCGATAAATTTCCCGCACCCTTCCCCATATTCATAGTGGGCCATTCTGCTGGCATCCCATCGTTCTTTAATTTTCTCTTCCAAAAACTCTGACAACTGCCCTTTAGCTTCATTTAACTTATTCTGTAGTTCAGGCCTAGAGAGATTGTTTTGGCAACCTATAAAGGTTTCCTGTGCTATTTTAATTTTGTCTTCATATGCTTTAATTTTTTTCTCTCCTCTTTTTATAAAAAGCAGCCTGACTAATCAGTCTCCCCGGAGATAAGCCTTGAAAGTGTCCCAAACTATATGTGGTGCTGCTGAGTTTAAATTTATTTCAAAAAATTCGACTACTTCTTCTTTTAATTTATCCCCCACTTCATGTTTCACTAGTAATGTTCTGTCTAGTGTCCATCTATTTTCTGTTGCATTTCCTCTAATAGTCATTTCTAGCCTCACTGCTGCGTGGTCCGACAAGTGCTCTGGTAAATGTGTGACCTTGATGTTATTTTCTCTTAATCTTTCACTCACCAGAAATAAATCAATTCTTGAGGCATGAGAATATTTTTTATTTTGATATGTATACTCTTTTTGTTGCCAGCATTTGATCTCCATATATCTATTAGCCCTAAATTCTTTATCAATTGTTGTAAGCTCTTTCTCATTTTAGGTGCACTTATAATATGTTGTGGTGATGATCTGTCTAGTAAAGGATTCATCAGAATATTGAAATCTCCTGCCATAATAATATTATATTTAGATTCTAATAAATGTCTATATAGTTCATTAAGAGGAGCGGGGTCATCTATGTTAGGTCCATAATATCCTACCAACGTAAGGCCTAACTTTTCTATTTTGATGTCCACAATTACCCATCTACCCCCTTTATCTACTTTGGAATCCTCTATTTTGACATTAGCCAGCTTTTTAAATAATATAGCTACCCCCTTAACGTTACATGATTGCCTAGAGCATACCATATGTGTTATCCATTTGTTCTGTTTAAGTATGTTTCCCCACTCGTCTTCTCGAAGGTGTGTCTCCTGCAAAATAATTATGTTGTTGTCAGACAATTTAATTAGTTCTAAGATTTTCCTCCTTCTTTTCTGCACTCTCAGCCCATTGACGTTCCAGGATACTATCCTAAGATCATTCATTTCCTTCTCTCCTTTGTCCTCGCCTTGGTTTTTGTTTCTTTAAGTCCTTTTTTCTGATATCTATTTATGTCATGTATGAGGATATTTTTTTGATTTTTCCCTAATGCTCCCCACCCAGTGCTCCTATTTACAAATAAAAATGTACATTTTCCTTGGTGAAGTCCTCCTCCCACCCTGGGGAACCCTCCCTTTTTCCATATGGGGTGTCGCATTGCACCCCTTGAAGCTCCGGCGTTCCTATATCTTCTAGTTTTTTAACATGAATTTTTTGACTATTTATGAATTCTATCAGGTTCTCAACCTCTTTAACTTCTCTAAAGTTATACATTTTATTTTTCCACATGACTTTCAAAGTGGCAGGAAATTTCATTTGCGCTGTTGCCCCTAGTGTCTCCAAATTCTTAATGTGCTTCCCTAACTCCCACTGTCGATTTAATGTGGTGGTGGATAAGTCTGATCTTATGTAGAAGGACCAGTTATCTTTTTGAAATGTCTTTGCTTTAAGTGCTGCTGAGAGTATTGCCTCCTTGATGACATAAGTGCGAAAATTTATTAATATTTTCCTTGGCTTGTCCCTTTTTGGATCCCGTCTAAAGGGATCCCTATGAGCCCTCTGTATATCTTGTTCCAGATCCCAAGTTTTAAATTCTGGCATAGCCTCCTTGATAACGGTCACCACAAAATCTTTCACATTCCCCTTTTCCAAACCTTCTGGTACGTTCAAAAGTCTTAAATTGTTCCGTCTGGAATTATTTTCTAGTACTTCCAGTTTGTCCTTAATTTCCTTTTCACTGCTTTTTAATGTTTTTATTTCTCTTTGATTGTCCTTTACCTCTTCTTGTAGTCCCTCGAACACTGTCTCCATTGCTGTCCTTCTTGCTGTTAAATCAGCCATTTTAGTTTCCAGATTCGCACAGGATTCTTGTATTCTCATTTGATTATTCTCTGATATGGAAAATTTATCTCTTATCTCCTTTGAGAGCTGAACCAATATTGAGCTTACATCAAGAGGGTCTCCCTTTGTTTGTGCATCTGCTTGTTTCTCTGGACGTACGTTCGTTTTGATGGTATTTAAGGTACATTCACTTCCTGAAGAGGAAATCAACAAATGCCCCCCCACATGTTCCCCCTCAGGTATAACTGTGTTGTTTGTGTCATTTGTATCATGTTGTTATAATACAGCATATTTGTTTGAGGTGATTAAGTCAGGGAAACGGGGAACATGGTGGCCGGCTAACAGCACGGTCGGGAGCTCCGGCGTTCCGTAACACATGGGGAAAAGATAAGGAAACTACCAGGTCTTACCGGTAATTCTTCCGGGTTTTCCTTTGGCGGAACGACAGTAGGCAGTGCGGCTCTTCTCCAGAGCAAAGCGGGGCAGCTCACGGCGGATTTTGTGAGACCACAGAGTCGGGTGTCCGGGAGCGGTTCATGGAGGCGTTGACGACTTCTCCTGGCCTTGGTGCGGTGGTCACGACCGTAGGCGGTCTGTTGTCGTGGCGCGCGGCTCAGTTGCTGTGTGGGAGTCGGCGCGCGGTGGTGCACCTGGGCTGCCGGGTCTTCCGGGTGTCGGGAATTGGAACAGATGGGATCGGTGGAGGCGGAGACGGGGTGAGAGCAGGATTGAGGCAGCCACGAACTCAGGAACGGACCCAGGAACGGGACAGGAGCACCGCACAGGGAGAGCAACGGTGAAAAGGTAAATGAACAGAAGAGTGTGACTATCAGTTCAGGAGAGGGGAAGGACTGCTTACAAAATAAAAGAACAATCACTGAAAGCCAAAATATTAGTAAGAGAGAATACCTGAATCACTGTGTGGAATACCATATGACCCCAAAAAAGGAGGTAGAATTGTGTCGAAAAAGAAGAAAAAATCTATAGTAGGACATGGTGATGGACTGCGTGAAATAAAAGAGGAAGGAGGAGTAGTGGGTCTTGGTCTTGATAAGTTAGGGCAAGGCAGAACAGATAAGTCAGCTAAGGGGAAGGTAGTACAATTTGTAAAACAACTATTGAATTGCCCACCGAAGCATTAAACAGCTCTCACAAAGTGTTTTTTAAAGAGGGCTTAACGCACAGAATTACGGATTCAGCAAGAAACAGATATTCCTTGAGGAATGCGGGAGTGTATTCAGTTGTTAACTGAAGGAGGAGGGGCAAAGATAAAGACAAGGAGATAGGTAGTGGTGCAGTACTGATTCGAGTTTCACCCTCCGTGGCAACAAAAACACTCTTAAATCAACAACAGGATAGCGCAAATAAGTTGAAGAAAACTACAAGGCGAAATAAAATCTACGCAGGAAAACCGAGAGTTACGCCATCCCTGAGATCATACTTTAAATTGAAACAAGCAGAATCCACAGACATACCAGCATCACTGGGGAATCAATCTACAGAAAGTTCTGCGGCAGTTATGGCAACTGTATCTGGGAGTAAGCAGACAGTGAAAGAAAGCAGAACTTTGACAAAGGTTACAGGTCATGTTCTCATGGCAAGGTGCTGTCGTAGTTTCTAAAGCTAGCAGAAAACATCAAATATTAGATATGAAGCAATGAAATGTACCAGCTGGCCTCCACCCAAGTCTTGCCTCATGTTGTTCCTCTAACTCGGGGATGTTTCGTGTCTGTGCTGGCTCACTGTGATATGTACGACAAAAATGCACATTTGAGACCAGGGGGGCTTGGTAACTTTGTTTATCAAGATGACATTGAGCTGAGGCCTATAACTTCTTTGCAGGAGGGACGTGTATGTTCCTAGGTGGGCGTGAGGCCTATGGTATCTAGTAAATGTTGTAGACAGAATGATCAAGTTAACAAACTCCTATATTGTAGCTGGTGGGGCCTAGGTGAGGGTCTCATGCTACAGGTGTGGGGCAGGAATGGCTGCAGGCATCTATATGGTAAAACGGGACCCTGCTTCACTTTCATTTTTTTTCCCATCTCCCATAAGGACACTTCCAAGGGACTCATATGGCCAGTGAAGGAGTACTGAGTCACTCCTGCTGGGCCTTTACTTCATTTTCCGTGTCCCATGGGAGTACCGGGGGACCCAGACGTTTTTCCAGAAATTGAGTTTAGTATTATAAAAGGACTTTTTTCTATTCTTGGAATATAGGGCTTTTGTAACAGTGATAATGATCCTATTTGAAGATGCTTGAATTTATTTCTTTGTTTTTGTCTTTTTTTTTTAGATTTGTTGGTACCGCCATACTTTTGCAAAGTACGGCAGTGCTAATAACTCACTGTTAAAGCGTCTCTGATTGATTCATATCTATTTTCCAATGTTACCCTGTTTGATCTCTGTGGCTTAACCCCTTGACCGCGATCGGAATTCCGCTCGTATGCGGGACATTCCGATCGCGGGTGGAGTCGTGACGAGCTCAGCTCGTCATGCGCACAGCGCAACCGCGCAGCATGACAGAGCTGAGCTCGTCATGAGCACGGAAGGGGTTAATAGCCTCTCTACAGAGCTCCTGCATTTATGTAGTTTGTTTTTGTTTTTGGGGGCAAAACCTAGGAGGAGCAAGGGGTCCACAGGAGTTCATCGTGTGGCAGATCTTCTGTATTGTAGAAAAGAGAGAAAAAAGTGTCTGCCAAGAGAATGACTAGCAACTTTTGCCAGAAAGCATTCCGCCATGGTACAGAAAACAAATACAGCTCCGTCACCGCATAAGCATCTGAAAGTATGAGATTGGCAAGAGTTTAATGCTGCTAAAAGAAGTCTGCATGAAGATGAGGTGGCCTCCACTTCATCAGTGCCCTTCAAGGATACACTACATCCTGGCTCCACTGCAGTGGTTAATTTGTAAAGTAAAAAGTGCTGGGGCTCTCATCAGGAGGCAGCAACAACAGGAGAAATGTGCTGGTGCAAACTGCCTCCTGACTAGGGCCCTGGCACTTATTAACCTAGAGAGGACTTGGCCTAATTGATAGAGCTGACGATTTTGGAGCTGGAGAACCCGGTTCGAGTCTCGGCGTGGCTCAACATCCTGTGAGTCTGGGGAAAATAATGAACGTTCTAAATAAGTGTGTCCTTAACTGGTGCTATAAGCACCGGTGCCGAGGATTAGGTGCCAGTGCTGAGCACCGTCTCAATTTAAGCACTGCTCCACTATACCAGCAGCTGTTCTCCAGAATGAGAAGTGTCAGGATTCTGCCATCCTGCCACTAGATGCCACACATGTCACTCATGAGGGCCCTTTATGAACCTGCCTTTACATTAGTATTGGTCAATATACACATTAATACTTACCATGCTTAGTTTGCTTCACCTTTTAGTCCCGGTCCGTGATGCATTATGGTCCTTGTAGTTCCCTCTTCTTAGATCACATCTTGGTGGTGGTTTTCTATTCACTAGCTTGATTCCTGGATCCTACGGTTATTCTTACAACTTTATATTTGTATTCTGAACCCTTCTCCATGTTTGTGACAGTCCATACTCCGTTCCAGGTTTCCTATTCCTTTTCTTGTGTCTCCTGGTTCCCCTGGTCTTCCTATCTCCAGGTGGCAGTTCAGCCTTTCCTTCATTGGTGGTTCCCTGATTCCTTGCACCTGGTTGATTCCTTGTACCTGGATTTCTCCTGGCACCTGTGCTCTTCCTCTGAGCCTCCAGCTATTTCACCCCTGTGCAACTGACTTCTTTTGAGTCTCCTTGTGCTCTGTGTTCCTGCCACTGTTATCAAGGTTTGTCCTTTGATTCTATTTCCTTTTTCCCCATACCTATTTTCCTGATTTGGGGCTTTTTGTAGTTTTTGTTTCTATCCATAATTTTCCTACATCTCTGTTCCTGTGTTAGCCATAGTTCATAGTCTCCTATCTGTACGTTTCTTGTTCTGCCCTGTTCTGTGCAAACTTCTTGCCTTGTGTTCTATGTTCCTGTTTGTCTGCATATATCTCTCGTGCCTAGTTGGAGTGAAGATCTTCATTTATCATGGTCTCCTGTCTGCACTCTCTTTGACCTTTCCCAAACTCCTTGCCTTGCATTCTGTGTTCCTATTTGTCTGCATATTTCTGTCTTGCCTTGTTTCAGTGGCAGATATTTTCTAGTCTTGTTCTCAGAATATCCGCCCTGTTCCTGACCCTGATTCCAGTCCTGCCTTTGTCTGAGCCAATTTCTGTTTTGGTGTTCCTTGTCCTGTTTCCTTTTCTTCTGTCTTTTATTGTTATCCTGATTTTCATTGCTTTCAAAGGTGCAAGTTAGATTCCAAGGCTTGTGCCTCCCAGAACTCTGTGAAATGAATATGCTCCTTGTTTTCGTATATGATCTTTTTACACCATAGAGAGATTATTTCCAAGGAGAAGGCAAACTATCACTTATGATAGTTTGTCTATAGTTTCCCTGCTTTATATTCCTGTTGTGTGTACTTGTGTTTTCCCGGCAGATTTCCAGTGTCCTATTTACAGCATGTTCCAACCTGCTTCTGTCCTCTACTTCTGTCCTGCTTCCCTTCCAGCCTTCTGGTACTATTGTGTTTGTATTGCCTACAGAGACCACACAAAAATCCAGTATCTAATCTTGTCCCAGACTCACCAAGGTAGTCCCCTTACTGATTACCCTGCTAGTTCCCTTCTAGACTCCTGACTGAAAAGAATACTCAGATCCCTGTTTTACCACTGTTCACCTTCATTTTTTACTGTGCTATAAAGTTATTAGTATTGGTGAGCAGATCTATCAAACCAGTAAAAATCAAGTTCTACCTCACAAGAATAGTTGCAAAAAAAAATGGGGCGGGGGGTTTAATCCAGTTAGAATTCCCTATTATTTTTAGTTTTGTCCCTAAAAATAAAAAATTGTCAAATAAAAAAAATTACAATTTAAAAAAAGATTCTTTTTAGAATCTCATTTAAAGGTTTAAAAACTTTTTGTTGTTTGTCAGGCCTCTGTCGTAATAAAATGTAATAGTCCAGCAGCTAACAAAGACTTACGGTAGCATTATAGATCCAAGTCAGAGGAAAGGGCCTAAAATAAAGTATGTAATCTTTATTGGTTGGTGTAGCCCACTATGGCAAGCTATAAGGATAGTAGAAGATGTGTCCCCATAAGGACAGAATGCATGCTTTGGCAATGTGCAGTGTGGGGTTTAGTGCAGTTTCTTGCCTTTAGGCCAGGCACTGCACAAACATCAAGCAGGTAGCCAAACCACGTTGCAAATGCTTTCGGCCAAGCGCAGGGTTGGGCAAGGGGCTAGTCTGAAGACAGGGCCTGTAGCTGACCCCTCATGGGAAGTCAACTACCTGTCATGCACTTACTTTGGCCATGTGCAGCATGGGGTTGGCTGCAGGGCCTTGCCTGCAGCTACACCCTGCGTACAACCCCTGCAAGCCTATTACCTCCCACCATGCCTAAAGAGCCAGGCCCTGCAGTCAACCCCCACGAGCAGCCAGCCCCCCACGAGCAGCCAACCCCACAGTCCCATAACCCAAGTTTTTATTTGAATATATTTTAGTGGCACTGCCACACAAGCATCACCCCATGACACCACCGGAGCATGCAAGCTTCACATATTGAAAAATTATTGATATTTTATATTTTTTAAATATTGTTTTAATATTTGAAACTTGCATGCTCCTGAGGTACCATGGAAGTGATGCTTGTGCTGCAGTATCACATGGGTATAAAAAACTTGGGCTTGGTGTCCATGGGGGGCTTTGGCCGCTCTCACACTTTTGGCCACTCAAGCAGGATTAGGAACCCACAGGGTGCATGGTGTCATGCCACTCACCTGGCTCTTGTCCGCAGAGACAATACTGAACCTCCTATCTGTCCTAGGGTGGCAGTTGATCAAGGAATTGTAACCGTGAATCAACTGCTGCCCAAGAATGGAAGGGGAGGTGGGACAAAATAACAAACAGAGACATGCATGCCTTCAAGATCAGCTACTATCTTCTTGGAGTCATTCGTACGTCTCCTCTCAGTCCTGGAGAGAGTCATTGTGATATGTCCGTAATGTAGTGCGCAGTGTGGTGTACTGCAAATACAAGTAGAGAGGTTATTCAACAAATGAGTAGTCGTGAAATATTCCCTCCCAACTTTGACAAGTGTACTAACTGTCACTTACACGATAATGAATCTATTGCTGCATATACTCCCAATAATCGCACACTAAGGTAAGGTTTGTTGAACACAAAGCACAAGTTGTGGCAAAAGTGTGCTTTTGGATTCACAGATTATAGCACAATAAAGGATGGCACATAAGAATGTCACTGGGCTTTAATACCAAGACCTCGATATTTATGTTAAATAATACTCACAATATCTCAATGTTCAAGAGTTGTCCAGTTTTCTGATTTTCATCATCATAGAAACAAGTCTTTGGTTGATACACGTTCCATTAGTGTACTACCCTTAAAGATGGACCTTAACCATGTATTCTCCTTTTATTTTGTAGGTACGGCATTGAAGGGATGGTGCCAGAGCATCACAGGATTTGCAGGGGAAAAGATGTTCACAGTGTTGGAGATTTGCAGGTGAGCTGTGCAGCATTGCAAGGATGGTGTTTGCTGTGTCGCTGAATTTGTAGGCTAGCAGATGTCCACAGCGTCGGAGACTTGCAGGAGAGCCGCAATTCAGAAGAAGCTTGGCCAGGTCGTGGGGACATTCAGGTGAGCGGGATCACTAAAGAGAATCTGTCCTCTTCAATCAGTGGGTAATCCCAGTATTGTCTCGTGTTTTGGGTGCAATATAAAGACAATTCCCAAATGCAAGGTGGCAAGGCTGTCTGAACTCAAGCTTCCCCGGGGAACTGTGAGTCAGTCCAAATATCACAATAGTCATGATGAGTCACCCAAAATAACACCATTGTCATGTGCCTATGAGTCAGCCCAAATATCACGATAGTCATGTGCCTATCATATCATTTTTGTGCGCAATTACGCACCATTGAAAACAATGAGGTAAAAGCAAAAAAATGCATATGAAATCAGGCAATGCTTTCATGAAGTTCACCTTCGCATTATACGTTGATGTTGGGACCAGGTCCAAAGCTCCAGCAGGAGAAGTTCTAGGCCATCCCAGTTCACCTGTGAGCAGAGCACTAAGGGTCTTGGAAGCTGGTGCGTAAAGACGAAGAAGGCCACTTGAGAACACACTGCACAGGAGGACTTGCAGGTAAGTTTGGGGGGTCTCCTTGGAGGAAGAAGGTTTGAAGGGCCTAGGGACCATGGGAGCACATTTGGTTCATTATTACCAGGGCTAGTGGGGCCGAGTGCAGAGTAAATAGGTCAGCCAGGCATCATGTGGCTTGAGGTTCTTGTGGTCAGGAGCAGGCAACTTAGAGAGGCGATCTCAGGACAGCTGGGCCACTCAGGATGTGGGTCACAGGGTTCTCAATGTTCCTCGATGGGTGATTGCTTTTCGAGTTGTTGGAATCTGAACTGGACTCTTCTTCTCAGTGCTCGCCGTTGGGGGTCTGGTACCCCGGCTTTTGGTACACCGTGACACCTGTAGGTCCTGGTGTCTCCAAACTTGGTGAGGAGACAGATCTGGCCCTCCAAAGTTTGTGTGCCTTTTCTTGCTTTGGTGCTGCGTCGAGATCATCGGGGAGCAGCAAATCAACAAGCCGTACTTCATGGGTTTAGCACCTGTGGTGTGCAGGGAAGTGATACCTTCACTCCAAGGGAGCTTCTTGGTAATTTCTTGAAGGCTGGAAGCACCCTGGGGTTCTTGGAGGCCTAACAGTTGCAAGACGATTGTCGAGTCTACCACGCATCAAGCAGGGTTTGGCGCCAATTTCTTCTGCTGGAGGGTGTCAGTATTTGGGCTGCAGCTCTTCTTTGTCCTTTTCCTTCTCTTGTCCATCGAACCTGATGTTCAGGTCTCAAGATGCCACCTATTTACTGAATTTAGGGGTGTAACAAGGGGAGACAGGTAGTAGCCAATGGGCTACCTACCTTTATGGTGTCTATACCCTTTAGTGACCACTTCCAGTGGGAAGGGGCACTGCCCTTGCCCTGATAGGTTGTTTCTACACCATCCCAAGATGGTGGAATTCAGGAAAGGGGTTCACCTTACCTGCCCCACCCTAAGGGTGGCGTAGGCTTTTAGAGGATCTTCTTCCTAATCTAATTCATTTTCCCACCTTTCCTTCCGCCAAAAGTAGAGCAGGAAAGGGGGCTTGGCCTCCCCCACTATCTGTAGGTTTCTGGGTTGGATTTCAAAGGCGGCATCGCTTTGAAGCTTCCTGCCCAAGAAGGCCATCCTGTCTTGGAGGAGATGTGAATCACCTCCACTCAGAGCAGGCTTTGTCTCTGTCCTCTGAGAGTGCCGGTTCTCACCCCATGAGGTTAAAAAAGTCTGTTAGTGGCAGACTGGCATAAACAAGTCAGAGACCACGCCAGTGTTTGGTAGGTTTTCAGGGGACCCTCTAAAAGGATCTCCTGTGTGCATTCATTAATAAATCCACCACTGGCATCAGTCAGGATTAATTAATACAAAATGTTTGGTACCAAACACCTTAGAAATCAGTGAAGCCATGATGGAGCTAGTAAACTCAGATTGACAAGTATCCAGCGAATGCACTCTTTATGGCTTCCCTGTTCACTTACAATATCTAAGAATAGACTGGACATTGTAGGGGTATATCTCCACATGCTGATATGCCCAGACTTAGGATAAAGTGCACCCTGTCTTAGGGCTAAAGGACTGCAGTAGGGGAGACTTACCTATACCTTATGCAGTGTATAGGGGCATCGCACACAGGGCTGCGTGCCATGTTGACTCTTCGGTTTTCTCTGCACCAAAATACGCAGCCTGCAATCACACTATGCATAGTCTTGGTGAGGGGTCCCTGGGGTGCCATAATACATGCTACAGCCCCACTGGACCCTCTCCATTTAAAATGGCCTATGTACCAGGGATATCATTAACTAGGGATTTACAGGGGTAGCTGAAGTTGTGCCTATTATGGTACAGTGTTTGGGAAAGAGATCTTTCACTGGGAACCTGGTTAGCAGGGACCCAGTGCTCTTACATTTTAAAATCACATCAGGAATCAGGCAAAAAGTGGCGGGGGGGCTAACCATGTCAAAAGAAGCACTTTCCTACATTCATGATGAGTCGGTCTGAAGGCCCTTGGGATGTTCCTGTTTGTGCTTTGGTTTTGCATGACTCGGTGGCCTAGGGTCCCGGGGGGATAATTACCATGCCAAAAACATTGTCAAGCCTATGGGGCTATGAATTCCATGAACAGCTAAGGAGGCATTGAGACATGAGTTCGATTCTGCAAGCCCCCTACAAACAAGGTACAGGAGGAGCGAGAACACAAGGAGGTCAGGGTCATGACACATGGCCTCGCCACAGGCATGGCCCTGTGGCCAGCACCACACTGTGTATGGCCTTGTACAGCAAGAGGTTTGCCTCCTGCGGTGGGTTGGCCAACTACCCACTAGCGTGCAACCCCCAAATCAGCCAGCCCCTGGCAAGTGTCCAACCTGCTGCAGAACCCCCACCGCACCCAACTGTCCACAGGTGCATAACCTCCTGCTGCAGACAGCCTTTGGCCATGCATGGCAGGGTGTTGGTTGCAGAGCTTGGCCTCCAGCCATGCCTTGTGTCCAGCTCCCTACGTGGAGCCATCTTCTGCTGCCTACAGCCTTCATCTATGAGCAGCAGGGTGTGGCTGTAGGCATGGCCTGTGGCGAGGCCCAACAGCCCACACCATAGAAATGGCAACCCCTCCACAAGCAGCCATCCACCTGCAAGAGTTCAACCCCTGTCGACACCAACCCCAAGTTTTTTCATATTTTTTCTTTTAGCTTTTTGTAGTACTAAGCCCACCCCCAGTGGGCAGCCAAAACACCTCCACCATTTACGACATTCAGTCATATGTGGCGAGGAGTTGACCTTAGGGCCTGGCCTCTTCCAGGTCAAACACCCCTGCAGTCGCCAACCCCCTCCATAAACCGCCACCTCACAAGAGAAAAATAAATAAATATATATATATATATATAGAGAGAAAGGATCTCCCTCTAGCAGACGTAAAGGATGACAACGCCGTGTCTTGCCGAAATATTAGTTTAATCGTCAGCTGCTGGACGCGTTTCGCCTGTCCTGCAGGCTTGTTCACCAACAGTTACAATAAAGTTTTCAGCCATTTTAAATGCCACGAATGGCGTGTCACGTGTTCAAAACTACTACAGCAGTGTATCAGAAGACAGACTCGTAGTTCCACAATTGCAAACTCAATGTTTGTTGTCGTTCCTGCAAATGTTTTCTGCATTGTGTTGCAAATTTATAAATCAAGTTCTAGTGCTCAGTAATACAAGATCTTTGATTGTAAAATATCACAAACAGTATCATGGACATGTGCCCTAATTTGATGAAAACCGAGCACGAACAAGATAAGCCTAAATAGCAATTTTTCTTAAAACAACATTATGCATCAATCTCTGCACTGTCATTCAAATTTTAAGATTTATAAAATATTTAACCATTTAGCCCAAGTGGGCAATCCTTAAAAGCAGAAAATCATTATACAAGTGAAGGATGCGTCTTCTGAAGCTGCAAATGCTATAAATAATGTAAAACAAATGGAACTAAAAAATAATACATTTTCGTGAATGGTTAAAAACAAGAAAGGGAACAAGAGTTCATTAATTATATACATGATTCATAGGGTAGTATGTAAATCTTCCTCCATATTCAAACCTTCTGGGATTTTACTGTTTAATTTGATTATGTAAGAAGATTCTAGCCTTCTCAACTGTTTTACCCGGTTTCCACCTCTCACATTGGGTTTTATTGCATCTATTACAAAATACAATAGTCCTTCTGCATTTTTGTGATTGTGTTGTTCAAAATGGCGAGCCACCGGATAAGTTTTATCTCCATTCTTGATGGCTCTTTCGTGGCATTTAAAATGGCTGAAAACTTTATTGTAACTGTTGGTGAACAAGCCTGCAGGACAGGCGAAACGCGTCCAGCAGCTGACGATTAAACTAATATTTCGGAAAGACACGGCGTCGTCATCCTTTATGTCTGCTAGAGGGAGATCCTTTCTATTCATTATGGATCAAGCTTGGGTGATCCGTGCAAGCGACGCGCCCTTTGTTCAGGAGCAGCGGTGGTTCAAATCCGAGCAATAAGGAGCTGATATATATATATAACTATATATTCCTCCGTACTCTCCCTCGTGCAGTAACTGCCACCACCAAAACGAAGGTTGCGTCATCGAAATGACCCCACGAGAGTAGGTACCATTAAATCTAACTCCTTGAAAAAAGGAAGACGACGCCGTGTGCGGTTTTCAGATTTTATTCTCGGCCACCATCAAACGCGTTTCGACTGCACAGCAGTCTTGCTCACTGATACCGAAGTATTGAGTGCGGCCATTTTTTAAACTTCCGTGATTCAAACGTGTCGCATGACAACTACACAAATAGTGCTAGTGAAAACAGACTCGTAGTTTTTTCACTTTTTAACAGTGTATACAAAATCATATTTTACAATTATTTACCTTCCAGTTGATATCAAATGCGTAAACTGTGCAAGTTCATTTCCTTAAATACCGTATATTATAAACTAGCATTAGTCAATCTAGTTACGGTATTCAACATTACAGCGCATTATTATATACATACATTTATTTTCAATTACACTCAAATGAGTCTGCGCTGATATTTAATGTATCACATTCTAGTATCATAAATTTTAAATGAAACAAATGCATTTATATAAAATTATAGAAAACAGTCCGCACTTTTACATTTTTCTGATCATGCCCCAGTGGGCTTAATTCTCCTCTTGACACAACATGGACAAATGTTATTTTATTTCCGATTCATTTATGTCTTGCCCCAGTGGGCAGTTCACCGTTTAACTCTTAGATATATCATCCTTTATGTGTCTTTCTACAAGTCTTTGATTAAAATATTAACTATTTACAATTTAAAAAAGTCTGCTAACAAACCTTTCAAGGCATGAAATCAATTTTCTAACATACTACAGATGCGTTTGTACAACTTCTTCCACATTCTGACCACTTGGCTGTTTAGAATACAATTCTATAATATAGCGAGATTCTAATCTCCTTAGTGATTTGTCTCTGTTCCCACCTCTAATGTTAGCTCCCACAGCATCTATCACAAAGTATGTTAGTCCCTCAGCATTTTTGTTATGGAACCTCTCGAAGTGGCGAGCGACAGGATATGTCCGATCGCCATTTTTTATGGCCCTTAGATGCTGTAGGACCCTTTTGTGAACTTCCAAAATTGTGCTTCCAACGTACCGCAAGCCACATGGGCATTGCAGCACGTAGATAGCATAACTTGTCTTGCAGGTATATTTTCCTTTAATTCTCTTCATCCTATTAGTTAGGCCTGGTTTATATTGATCCATGTTTACACCATATGTGCAAGCTTTACACTTTGCACATTTTATAAAACCTTATCAGTTTACTTAACCAAGTTGTTTTTGGTAGTGGTTTTCTTAAGTTGTTCCTAACCAGTGCCTGCTTAAAGGACCTTGCCCAGCGAAATGTCATCTGTGGTCTACGGGGAACAACTTTACCTAGGAGTGGGTCATTCTTGATAATATGCCAGTGCCTGTTCAAGATGCTTTTCAATTTGTCCTGTTGTTTACTAAAGGTTGTAATAAACCTACACTGATTTTCTTTTTTCCTCATTGTCTTTTTATCTTTTTCAAACAGTATTTCCTCACTCTTTCTTTTAGATGCCCTGTTCATAGCAGTATCGATCCATTCTTCTGGATAGCCTCTCGTTTTAAACCTACCTTTTAGAAGACTGAGCTCTTTATTAGTTTCTATTTCTTCACTGCAATTTTGTTTAGCGCGAAGATATTCTCCATAGGGAATACTTCGTTTTAAGTTGCTAGGATGAAAGCTCTTTGCATGCAACAGTGTATTCCCTGATGTTGGCTTCCTGTATAGTTTTGTTTCCACCTTTCCTCTATTGATATATACAGTCAGGTTGAGGAAGTTTACACTGGTTTTACTGATTTCACTAGTGAAACTTAGATTAAGATCATTTGTCTGTATTTTATTGATGAAGCTCTTTGCCTCTTCTTCTGTGCCTTTCCATACCAGAAATAAATCGTCAATAAAACGACTCCAGTGCATTATGTGGCCCTCCCATTCTTTTTGATACTGCGTCCGGATCACCTGCTCCTCCCACCAGCCCATATGCAAATTAGCATAGCTGGGGGCGAAGCAGGTGCCCATCGCAGTGCCACATGTCTGGCGGAACAGTTCGCCATTGAACAAGAAAAAATTGCTTATTAAACATTTCTCAATCATTCTAACAATCATTTCTGTATGTGCCCACAGTCTTATTGGTCTAGCTCCTAAGTGTCTGGCAGCTCTTAAGCCATCACTGTGCCTGATGCTAGTATATAGTGTTGATACATCGATAGTGACCAATAAGTAGTTTCTTCCCAAGGAAGATCATAGATCCTCCTAAGGAAGTCTCCCGTATCCTGGATGTAAGAGGGCAGGGTTTTTATCAGAGGATTTAAGAACGAATCAACATATCTAGATGTGTGTTCTAGGGTGCTTCCTATTGCTGAAATTATGAGGCACCCTGGCGGATTCACTACATTTTTATGAATCTTCGGAATCAGGTAAAACACTGGTGTGACTGGCTGCTCAATTTTCATAATGATTGGGCCCACTTGGGCTTTATTGTTCCTGCATGATTTATTTTCAATATGAAGTTGATCTAATGTAGCCAGTCCCCATTGCAAAAAACCATTTGATACAAATTATAGAAGGCATTTATCTTACTGGCATTGTATGTATCTATTTGCAATTGGTGGCATTAAGGTACTTTTAACATGCAAACATCCCTTTTATGAGCTAATCTTATCAGTTATTTATATATGTATTTATTTATTTATATATATTTATATATTTATTGAATTGCTCATATTTCACATGCCTGGCTTTTAGGACTTCGATTACCAACTGTTTTATGACTTTGATTACCAACTGTTTCATGCCAATTGTATTTTTTCAGAAAGGAAGACATTTTATTTCAACTCTTCTATGTCTTTTGTAAAATGCAGTCTATCTTTTGTGGCACTGTCACTTTAAAAACACAACTATGCTCCCCATTCGTGTCATGTGATCAAGGCCCCATGAGGGCTGAAACGTGTAATGGCGGTGGTGCAGGGGTTTGAATAAACTACTTTGCACTGCAACTGGGTTCGCTTCGTCTTTGCTGATCTATCGAGCGTGGAAAAGACGTTTCCTGTTTCATATATATATATATATATATATATATATATATATATATATATATATATATATATATATATAGATATGTTTTACATTTTTTACTGCACTGCAGTACTTCTATGGGGCTGCAATCACTCCTCACATCCTTGGTACTGCAGGACAATGCTAGTTTCACCTATTAAACTTGTGTGGTCCCATGATCCTCCACCCATAGGAGTGCCATGGTACCACACAGGTGCAGCCACTCTGGATCTCATGGAAGTACCATGTATCTGACCTCTGAGGGGCTCTTTTGCACCCCTCTTCCCTCTTTTTGCACCCCTCTTGCCTCTGTCTGCACCTCTGTTGCTTCTTCTGCACTCCTCTTCCTTCTTTCTGCACTCCTCATGCCTCTTTCACACCCTTCTTCCCTCTTTGTGCACCCCTCTTGCCTCTTTCTGCACCTCTGTTCCTTCTTTCTGCACTTCTTTTGTTTCTTTCTGCACATCTATTGCTTCTTTCTGCACCCCTCGTGCCTCTTTCTGCAACGCACTTCCCTCTTTTTGCACCCATCTTGCCTCTTTCTGCACCTCTGTTGCTTCTTTCTGCACTACTCTTGCTTCTTTCTGCACCTCTTTGCTTCTTTCTGCACCACTTTTGCTTCTTTTTGCACCCCTTTTCCCTCTTTCTTCACCCCTCTTTCCTCTTTCTGCACCCCTCTTGTCTCTTTCTGCACATCTGTTCCTTCTTTCTGCTCTTCTTTTGTTTCTTTCTGCACCTCTCTTGCTTCTTTCTGCACCCTACTTGCCTCTTTCTGCACCTCTGTTCCTTCTTTCTGCACAGTTTTTTGTTTCTTTCTGCACCTCTCTTGTTTCTTTTTGTATCCCTCTTGCCTCTTTCTCCACCCCACTTCCCCATTTCTGCATCTCTGTTGCTTCTTTATGTACTTCCCTTGCTTCTTTCTGCACCTTTCGTGCCTCTTTCTGCACCCCTCTTCCCTCTTTCTGCACTTCTCTTGCATCTTTCTGCACCTCTGTTGCTTCTTTCTGCAATTCTTTTGTTTCTTTCTGCACCCCTCTTACCTCTTTCTGTACCTCTGTTCCTTCTTTCTGCACTTCTTTTGTTTCTTTCTGCACCTCATGCTTCTTTCTGCACCTCTTTTGCCTCTTTCTGCTCCCCTCTTCCCTCTTTCTTTACCCCTGTTGCATCTTTCTGCACCTCTGTTCCTTCTTTCTGCACTTCTTTTGTTTCTTTCTGCAAATCTCTTGCTTCTTTCTGCACCCCTCGTGCCTCTTTGTGTACCCCTGTTGCTTCTTTCTGCACTACTCTTGCTTCTATCTGCACCTCTTTGCTTCTTTCTGCACCACTCGTGCTTCTTTCTGCACCCCTTTTCCCTGTTTCTGCATCCCTCTTACCTCTTTCTGCACCTCAGTTCTTTCTTTCTGCTCTTCTTTTGTTTCTTTCTGCACCCCTCTTGCCACTTTCTCTACCACTGTTCCCCCTTTTTGCATCTCTGTTGCTTCTTTCTGCACTTCCCCTGCCTCTTTCTCCACCCCTCATCCCTCTTTCTGCACCTCTTTTGCATCTTTCAGCACTTCTCCTGCTTCTTTCTGTACCTCTGTCCCTTCTTTCTGCAACCCTTGTGCCTCTTTTTGCACCCCTCTTCCCTCTTTCTGCACCCCTCTGTTCCTTCTTTCTGCACTTCTTTTGTTTCTTTCTGCAACTCTCGCTTCTTTCCACACCCGTTTTGCCTCTTTCTGCTCCCCTCTTGCCTCTTTCTGCACCTCTGTTCCTTCTTTCTGCACTACTTTTGTTACCTTCTGCATCTCTCTTGCTTCTTTCTGCACCCCCTTGCCTCTTTCTCTACCCCTCTTCCCTCTTTCTTCACCCCTGTTGCCTCTTTCTGCACCTCTGTTCCTTCTTTCTGCACTTCTTTTGTTTCTTTCTGCAAATCTCTTGCTTCTTTTTTCACCCCTCGTGCCTCTTTCTGTACCCCTCTTCCCTCTTTTTGTACCCCTCATGCCTCTTTCTGCCCCTCTGTTGCTTCTTTCTGCACTACTCTTGCTTCTTTCTGCACCTCTTTGCTTCTTTCTGCACCACTCGTGCTTCTTTCTGCACCACTCTTGCCACTTTCTCTACCACTGTTCCCCCTTTTTGCATCTCTGTTGCTTCTTTCTGCACTTCCCTTGCCTCTTTCTCCACCCCTCATCCCTCTTTCTGCACCTCTTTTGCTTCTTTCAGCACTTCTCCTGCTTCTTTCTGTACCTCTGTCCCTTCTTTCTGCAACCCTTGTGCCTCTTTTTGCACCCCTCTTCCCTCTTTCTGCACCCCTCTGTTCCTTCTTTCTGCACTTCTTTTGTTTCTTTCTGCAACTCTCTTGCTTCTTTCTGCACCCCTCTTGCTTCTTTCTGCACCCCTCGTGCATCTATCACACCCCTCTTCCCTCTTTCTGCACCCCTCTTGCCTCTTAATGCACCTCTGTTCCTTCTTTCTTCACATTTTTTGTTTGTTTCTGCACCTCTCTTGTTTCTTTCTGTATCCCTCTTGCCTCTTTCTCCAACCCACTTCCCCCTTTCTGCATCTCTGTTGCTTCTTTATGCACTTTTCTTGCTTCTTTCTACACCTCTCTCGCTTTTTTCTGCACCCCTCGTGCCTCTTTCTGCACCCCTCTTCCCTCTTTCTGCACTTCTCTTACGTCTTTCTGTACCTCT
Source organism: Calotriton arnoldi (assembly GCA_963921515.1). Lineage (NCBI taxonomy): Eukaryota > Metazoa > Chordata > Amphibia > Caudata > Salamandridae > Calotriton > Calotriton arnoldi. The sequence continues at coordinate 1,430,374 of CAWUFW010001024.1, read as the reverse complement.
GTTCCTTCTTTCTGCACTTATTTTGTTTCTTTCTGCACCTCTCGCTTCTTTCCACACCCGTTTTGCCTCTTTCTGCTCCCCTCTTGCCTCTTTCTGCACCTCTGTTCCTTCTTTCTGCACTACTTTTGTTACCTTCTGCATCTCTCTTGCTTCTTTCTGCACCCCCTTGCCTCTTTCTCTACCCCTCTTCCCTCTTTCTTCACCCCTGTTGCCTCTTTCTGCACCTCTGTTCCTTCTTTCTGCACTTCTTTTGTTTCTTTCTGCAAATCTCTTGCTTCTTTTTTCACCCCTCGTGCCTCTTTCTGTACCCCTCTTCCCTCTTTTTGTACCCCTCATGCCTCTTTCTGCCCCTCTGTTGCTTCTTTCTGCACTACTCTTGCTTCTTTCTGCACCTCTTTGCTTCTTTCTGCACCACTCGTGCTTCTTTCTGCACCCCTCTTCCCTCTTTCTGCACCCCTCTTGCCACTTTCTCTACCACTGTTCCCCCTTTTTGCATCTCTGTTGCTTCTTTCTGCACTTCCCTTGCCTCTTTCTCCACCCCTCATCCCTCTTTCTGCACCTCTTTTGCTTCTTTCAGCACTTCTCCTGCTTCTTTCTGTACCTCTGTCCCTTCTTTCTGCAACCCTTGTGCCTTTTTTTGCACCCCTCTTCCCTCTTTCTGCACCCCTCTGTTCCTTCTTTCTGCACTTATTTTGTTTCTTTCTGCAACTCTCTTGCTTCTTTCTGCACCCCTCTTGCTTCTTTCTGCACCCCTCGTGCATCTATCACACCCCTCTTCCCTCTTTCTGCACCCCTCTTGCCTCTTAATGCACCTCTGTTCCTTCTTTCTTCACATTTTTTGTTTGTTTCTGCACCTCTCTTGTTTCTTTCTGTATCCCTCTTGCCTCTTTCTCCAACCCACTTCCCCCTTTCTGCATCTCTGTTGCTTCTTTATGCACTTTTCTTGCTTCTTTCTACACCTCTCTCGCTTTTTTCTGCACCCCTCGTGCCTCTTTCTACACCCCTCTTCCCTCTTTCTGCACTTCTCTCACGTCTTTCTGTACCTCTGTTCCTTCTTTCTGCACTTATTTTGTTTCTTTCTGCACCTCTCGCTTCTTTCCACACCCGTTTTGCCTCTTTCTGCTCCCCTCTTGCCTCTTTCTGCACCTCTGTTCCTTCTTTCTGCACTACTTTTGTTACCTTCTGCATCTCTCTTGCTTCTTTCTGCACCCCCTTGCCTCTTTCTCTACCACTCTTCCCTCTTTCTTCACCCTGTTGCCTCTTTCTGCACCTCTGTTGCTTCTTTCTGCACTTCTTTTGTTTCTTTCTGCAAATCTCTTGCTTCTTTTTTCACCCCTCGTGCCTCTTTCTGTACCCCTCTTCCCTCTTTTTGTACCCCTCATGCCTCTTTCTGCCCCTCTGTTGCTTCTTTCTGCACTACTCTTGCTTCTTTCTGCACCTCTTTGCTTCTTTCTGCACCACTCGTGCTTCTTTCTGCACCCCTCTTCCCTCTTTCTGCACCCCTCTTACCTCTTTCTGCACCTCTTTTCCTTCTTTCTGCTCTTCTTTTGTTTCTTTCTGCACCAATCTTGCTTTTTTCTGCACCCCTCTTGCCACTTTCTCCACACCTGTTCCCCCTTTTTGCATCTCTGTTGTTTCTTTCTGCACTTCTCTTGCCTCTTTCTCCACCCCTCATCCCTCTTTCTGCACCTCTGTTGCTTCTTTCTGCACTTCTCTTGCTTCTTTCTGCACCTCTGTCCCTTCTTTCTGCAATCCATCTTCCTCTTTCTGCACCCCTCTTCCCTCTTTCTGCCCCCCTCTTGCCTCTTTCTGCACCTCTGTTCCTTCTTTCTGCACTTCTTTTGTTTCTTTCTGCAACTCTCTTGCTTCATTCTGCACTACTCTTGCTTCTTTCTGCACCCCTCCTGCCTCTTTCACACCCCTCATCCCTCTTTCTGCACCTCTCTTGCCTCTTTCTGCACCTCTGTTCCTTATTTCTGCACTTCTTTTGTTTCTTTCTACAACTCTCTTGCTTCATTCTGCACTACTCTTGCTTCTTTCTGCACCCCTCCTGCCTCTTTCACACCCCTCATCCCTCTTTCTGCGCCCCTCTTGCCTCTTTCTGCACCCTTCTTGTCTCTTTCTGCACCTCTGTTCCTTCTTCTGCACCCCTCTTGCCTCTTTCTGCACCTCTGTTGCTTCTTTCTGCACTACTCTTGCTTCTTTCTGCACCTCTTTGCTTTTTTCTGCACCATTTGTACTTCTTTCTGCACCCCTCTTCCCTCTTTCTGCACCCCGCTTGCCTCTTTCTGCACCTCTATTCCTCCTTTCTGCGCTCCCTTTGTTTCTTTCTGTACCTCTCTTGCTTCTTTCTGCACCCCTCTTGCCATTTTCTCCACCCCTGTTCCCCCTTTTTGCATCTCTGTTGCTTTGTTCTGCACTTTTCTTGCCTCTTTCTCCACCCCTCATCCCTCTTTCTGCACCTCTGTTGCTTCTTTCTGCACTTCTCTTGCTTCTTTCTGCACCTCTGTCCCTTCTTTCTGAAACCCTTGTGCCTCTTTCAACACCCCTCTTCCCTCTTTCTGCACCCCTGTTGCCTCTTTCTGTACCTCTGTTCCTTCTTTCTGTACTTCTTTTGTTTCTTTCTGCAAATCTCTTGCTTCTTTCTGCACCCCTCGTGCCTCTTTGTGTAGCCCTGTTGCTTCTTTCTGCACTACTCTTGCTTCTTTCTGCACCTCTTTGCTTCTTTCTGCACCACTCATGCTTCTTTCTGCACCCCTCTTCCCTCTTTTTGCACCCCTTTTGCCTCTTTCACACCCCTCATCCCTCTTTCTGTGCCCCTCTTGCCTCTTTCTGCACCCTTCTTCTCTCTTTCTACAACTCTCTTGCTTCATTCTGCACTACTCTTGCTTCTTTCTGCACCCCTCCTGCCTCTTTCACACCCCTCATCCCTCTTTCTGCGCCCCTCTTGCCTCTTTCTGCACCCTTCTTGTCTCTTTCTGCACCTCTGTTCCTTCTTCTGCACTTATTTTTTTTCTTTCTGCAGCTCCCTGGCTTCTTTCTGCACCCCTTGTGCCTCTTTCTGCACCCCTCTTCCCTCTTTTTGCACCCCTCTTGCCTCTTTCTGCACCTCTGTTGCTTCTTTCTGCACTACTCTTGCTTCTTTCTGCACCTCTTTGCTTTTTTCTGCACCATTTGTACTTCTTTCTGCACCCCTCTTCCCTCTTTCTGCACCCCGCTTGCCTCTTTCTGCACCTCTATTCCTCCTTTCTGCGCTCCTTTGTTTCTTTCTGTACCTCTCTTGCTTCTTTCTGCACCCCTCTTGCCATTTTCTCCACCCCTGTTCTCCCTTTTGCATCTCTGTTGCTTTGTTCTGCACTTTTCTTGCCTTCTTTCTCCACCCCTCATCCCTCTTTCTGCACCTCTGTTGCTTCTTTCTGCACTTCTCTTGCTTCTTTCTGCACCTCTGTCCCTTCTTTCTGAAACCCTTGTGCCTCTTTCAACACCCCTCTTCCCGCACCCCTGTTGCCTCTTTCTGTACCTCTGTTCCTTCTTTCTGTACTTCTTTTGTTTCTTTCTGCAAATCTCTTGCTTCTTTCTGCACCCCTCGTGCCTCTTTGTGTAGCCCTGTTGCTTCTTTCTGCACTACTCTTGCTTCTTTCTGCACCTCTTTGCTTCTTTCTGCACCTCTCTTGCTTCTTTCTGCACCACTCTTGCCACTTTCTCCACACCTGTGTCCCCTTTTTGCATCTCTGTTGTTTCTTTCTGCACTTCTCTTGCCTCTTTCTCCACCCCTCATCCCTCTTTCTGCACCTCTGTTGCTTCTTTCTGCACCTCTGTCCCTTCTTTCTGCAATCCTTCTTCCTCTTTCTGCACCCCTCTTCCCTCTTTCTGCCCCTCTCTTGCCTCTTTCTGCACCTCTGTTCCTTCTTTCAGCACTTCTTTTGTTTCTTTCTGCACCTCTCTTGCCTCTTTCTGCACCTCTGTTCCTTCTTTCTGCACTTATTTTTTTTCTTTCTGCAGCTCTCTGGCTTCTTTCTGCACCCCTTGTGCCTCTTTCTGCACCCCTCTTCCCTCTTTTTGCACCCCTCTTGACTCTTTCTGCACCTCTGTTGCTTCTTTCTGCACTACTCTTGCTTCTTTCGGCACCTCTTTGCTTTTTTCTGCATCATTTGTGCTTCTTTCTGCATCCCTCTTCCCTCTTTCTGCACCCCGCTTACCTCTTTCTGCACCTCTCTTGCCTCTTTCTGCCCCTCTGTTCCTTATTTCTGCATTTCTTTTGTTTCTTTCTGCACCCCTCTTGCCTCTTTCTGCACCCTTCTTGTCTCTTTCTGCACCTCTGTTCCTTCTTTCTGCACTTATTTTTTTTCTTTCTGCAGCTCTCTGGCTTCTTTCTGCACCTGTTGTGCCTCTTTCATCACCCCTCTTCCCTCTTTTTGCACCCCTCCTGCCTCTTTCTGCACCTCTGTTGCTTCTTTCTGCACTACTCTAGCTTCTTTCTGCACCTCTTTGCTTTTTTCTGCACCATTTGTGCCTCTTTCTGCACCCCTCTACCCTCTTTCTGCACTTCACTTGCATCTTCCTGCACCTCTGTTGCTTCTTTCTGCAATTCTTTTGTTTCTTTCTGCACCCCTCTTACCTCTTTCTGTACCTCTGTTCCTTCTTTCTGCACTTCTTTTGTTTCTTTCTGCAACTCACGCTTCTTTCTGCACCCCTTTTGCCTCTTTCTGCTCCCCTCTTTCCTCTTTCTGCACCTCTGTTCCTTCTTTCTGCACTTCTTTTGTTTCTTTCTTCAGCTCTCTTGCTTCTTTCTACACCCCTTTGCCTCTTTCTCCACCCCTCTTCCCTCTTTCTTCACCCATGTTGTCTCTTTCTGCACCTCTGTTCCTTCTTTCTGTACTTCTTTTGTTTCTTTCTGCAAATCTCTTGCTTCTTTCTGCACTCCTCGTGCCTCTTTGTGGACCCCTGTTGCTTCTTTCTGCACTACTCTTGCTTCTATCTGCACCTCTTTGCTTCTTTCTGCACCACTCGTGCTTCTTTCTGCACCCCTTTTCCCTCTTTCTGCATCCCTCTTACCTCTTTCTGCACCTCAGTTCTTTCTTTCTGCTCTTCTTTTGTTTCTTTCTGCACCCCTCTTGCCACTTTCTCTACCCCTGTTCCTCCTTTTTGCATCTCTGTTGCTTCTTTCTGCACTTCCCTTGCCTCTTTCTCCACCCTCTCATCCCTCTTTCTGCACCTCTTTTGCTTCTTTCAGCACTTCTCTTGCCTCTTTCTGCACCTCTGTTCCTTCTTTCTTCACATTTTTTGTTTGTTTCTGCACCTCTCTTGTTTCTTTTTGTATCCCTCTTGCCTCTTTCTCCAACCCACTTCCCCCTTTCTGCATCTCTGTTGCTTCTTTATGCACTTTTTGCTTCTTTCTACACTCTCTCGCTTTTTCTGCACCCTGCGTGCCTCTTTCTGCACCCCTCTTCCCTCTTTCTGCACTTCTCTTACCTCTTTCTGTACCCCTCTTCCTTCTTTCTGCACCCCTCTGTTCCTTTTTTCTGCACTTCTTTTGTTTCTTTCTGCACCTCTGCTTCTTTCTGCACCCTTTGCCTCTTTCTGCTCCCCTCTTGCCTCTTTCTGCACCTCTGTTCCTTCTTTCTGCACTACTTTGTTATCTTATGCATCTCTCTTGCTTCTTTATGCACCTCTTGCCTCTTTCTCTACCCCTCTTCCCTCTTTCTTCACCCCTGTTACCTCTTTCTGCACCTCTGTTCCTTCTTTCTGCACTTCTTTTGTTTCTTTCTGCAAATCTCTTGCTTCTTGTTTCATCCCTCGTGCCTCTTTCTGTACCCCTCTTCCCTCTTTTTGCACCCCTCTTGCCTCTTTCTGCCCCTCTGTTGCTTCTTTCTGCACCTCTCTTGCTTCTTTCTGCACCCCTCTTGCCACTTTCTCCACCCCTGTTCTCCCTTTTTGCATCTCTGTTGTTTCTTTCTGCACTTCTCTTACCTCTTTCTCCACCTCTCATCCCTCTTTCTGCACCTCTGTTGCTTCTTTCTGCACCTCTCTTGCTTCTTTCTGCACCTCTGTCCCTTCTTTCTGCAATCCTTCTTCCTCTTTCTGCACCCTCTTCCCTCTTTCTGCACCCTCTTGCCTCTTTCTGCACCTCTGTTCCTTCTTTCTGCACTTCTTTTGTTTCTTTCTGCAACTCTCTTGCTTCATTCTGCACCAGTCTTGCTTCTTTCTGCACCGCTCGTGCCTCTTTCACACCCCTCATCCCTCTTTCTGCACCTCTCTTGCCTCTTTCTGCCCCTCTGTTCCTTATTTCTGCACTTCTTTTGTTTCTTTCTGCACCCCTCTTGCCTCTTTCTGCACCCCTCTTGTCTCTTTCTGCACCTCTGTTCCTTTCTGCACTTATTTTTTTTCTTTCTGCAGCTCTCTGGCTTCTTTCTGCACACCTTGTGCCTCTTTCTGCACCCCTCTTCCCTCTTTTTGCACCCCTCTTGCCTCTTTCTGCACCTCTGTTGCTTCTTTCTGCACTACACTTGCTTCTTTCTGCACCTCTCTTGCTTTTTCTGCACCATTTGTGCTTCTTTCTGCACCCCTCTTCCCTCTTTCTGCACCCCGCTTGCCTCTTTCTGCACCTCTATTCCTTCTTTCTGCGCTCCCTTTGTTTCTTTCTGTACCTCTCTTGCTTCTTTCTGCACCCCTCTTGCCACTTTCTCCACCCTGTTCCCCTTCTTGCATCTCTGTTGCTTTGCTCTGCACTTTTCTTGCCTCTTTCTCCACCGCTCATCCTTCTTTCTGCACCTCTGTTGCTTCTTTCTGCACTACTCTTGCTTCTTTCTGCTCCTCTTTGCTTCTATATGCACCACTTGTGCTTCTTTTTGCACCCCTCTTCCCTCTTTCTTCACCCCTCTTCCCTCTTTCTGCACCCCTCTTGCCACTTTCTCCACCCCTGTTCCCCCTTTTTGCATCTTTGTTGCTTTGCTCTGCACTTCTCTTGCCTCTTTCTCCACCCATCATTCCTCTTTCTGCACCTCTGTTGCTTCTTTCTGTACTTCTCTTCCTTCTTTCAGCACCTCTGTCCCTTCTTTCTGCAATCCTTGTGACTCTTTCTGCACCCGTCTTCTGTCTTTCTGCACCCCTTTTGCCTCTTTCTGCACCTCTGTTCCTTCTTTCCGCACTTCTTTTGCTTCTTTCTGCACCCCTCTTGCTTTTTTCTGCACCCCTCATGCCTCTTTCACACCCCTCTGCCCTCTTTCTGCACCTCTGTTCCTACTTTCTGCACATTTTTTTGTTTCTTTCTGCACCTCTCATGTTTCTTTCTGTATCCCTCTTGCCTCTTTCTCCACCCCACTTCCCCATTTCTGCGTCCCTGTTGCTTCTTTATGTACTTCCCTTGCTTCTTTCTGCACCTTTCGTGTCTCTTTCTGCACCCCTCTTGCCTTCTTTCTGCACCTCTCTTGCCTCTTTCTGCACCTCTGTTGCTTCTTTCTGCAATTCTTTGTTTCTTTCTGCACCCCTCTTACCTCTTTCTGTACCTCTGTTCCTTCTTTCTGCACTTCTTTGTTTCTTTATGCACCTCACGCTTCTTTCTGCACCCCTTTGCCTCTTTCTGCTCCCTTCTTTCCTCTTTCTGCACCTCTGTTCCTTCTTTCTGCACTTCTTTTGTTTCTGTCTGCAGCTCTCTTGCTTCTTTCTGCACCCCCTTGCCTCTTTCTCCACCCCTCTTTCCTCTTTCTTCACCCCTGTTGCATCTTTCTGCACCTCTGTTCCTTTTTTCTGCATTTCTTTTGTTTCTTTCTGCACCCCTCGTGCCTCTTTGTGTACCCCTGTTGCTTCTTTCTGCACTATTCTTGCTTCTATCTGCACCTCTTTGCTTCTTTCTGCACCACTCGTGCTTCTTTCTGCACCCCTTTTCCCTCTTTCTGCATCCCTCTTACCTCTTTCTGCACCTCAGTTCTTTCTTTCTTCTCTTCTTTTGTTTCTTTCTGCACCCTTCTTGCTACTTTCTCTACCACTGTTCCCCCTTTTTGCATATCTGTTGCTTCTTTCTGCACTTCCCTTGCCTCTTTCTCCACCCTTCATCCCTCTTTCTACACCTCTTTTGCTTCTTTCAGCACTGCTCTTGCTTCTTTCTGTACCTCTGTCCCTTCTTTCTGCAACCCTTGTGCCTCTTTTTGCACCCCTCTTCCCTCTTTCTGCACCCCTCTGTTCCTTCTTTCTGCACTTCTTTTGTTTCTTTCTGCAACTCTCTTGCTTCTTTCTGCACCCCTCTTGCTTCTTTCTGCACCCCTAGTGCATCTATGACACCCCTCTTCCCTCTTTCTGCACCCCTCTTGCCTCTTAATGCACCTCTGTTCCTTCTTTCTTCATATTTTTTGTTTGTTTCTGCACCTCTCTTGTTTCTTTCTGTATCCCTCTTGCCTCTTTCTCCACCCCTTTGCCCCTTTCTGCATCTCTGTTGCTTCTTTATGTACTTCTCTTGCTTCTTTCTGCACCTCTCTTGCTCTTTCTGCACCTCGTGCCTCTTTCTGCACCCCTCTTCCCTCTTTCTGCACTTCTCTTACATCTTTCTGTACCTCTGTTCCTTCTTTCTGCACTTATTTTGCTTCTTTCTGCACCTCTCTTGCTTCTTTCCACACCCTTTTGCCTCTTTCTGCTCCCCTCTTGCCTCTTTCTGCACCTCTGTTCCTTCTTTCTGCACTACTTTTGTTACCTTCTGCATCTCTCTTGCTTCTTTCTGCACCCCCTTGCCTCTTTCTCTACCCCTCTTCCCTCTTTCTTCACCCCTGTTTCCTCTTTCTGCACCTCTGTTCCTTCTTTCTGCACTTCTTTTGTTTCTTTCTGCAAATCTCTTGCTTCTTTTTTCACCCCTCGTGCCTCTTTCTGTACCCCTCTTCCCTCTTTTTGTACCCCTCATGCCTCTTTCTGCCCCTCTGTTGCTTCTTTCAGCACTACTCTTGCTTCTTTCTGCACCTCTTTGCTTCTTTCTGCACCACTCGTGCTTCTTTCTGCACCACTCTTCCCTCTTTCTGCACCCCTCTTGCCACTTTCTCTACCACTGTTCCCCCTTTTTGCATCTCTGTTGCTTCTTTCCGCACTTCCCTTGCCTCTTTCTCCACCCCTCATCCCTCTTTCTGCACCTCTTTTGCTTCTTTCAGCACTTCTCCTGCTTCTTTCTGTACCTCTGTCCCTTCTTTCTGCAACCCTTGTGCCTCTTTTTGCACCCCTCTTCCCTCTTTCTGCACCCCTCTGTTCCTTCTTTCTGCACTTCTTTTGTTTCTTTCTGCAACTCTCTTGCTTCTTTCTGCACCCCTCTTGCTTCTTTCTGCACCCCTCGTGCATCTATCACACCTCTCTTCCCTCTTTCTGCATCCCTCTTGCCTCTTAATGCACCTCTGTTCCTTCTTTCTTCACTTTTTTGTTTGTTTCTGCACCTCTCTTGTTTCTTTCTGTATCCTCTCTTGCCTCTTTCTCCAACCCACTTCCCCTTTCTGCATCTCTGTTTGCTTCTTTATGCACTTCTCTTGCTTCTTTCTACACCTCTCTCGCTTCTTTCTGCACCCCTAGTGCCTCTTTCTGCACCCCTCTTCCCGTCTTTCTGCACTTCTCTTGCGTCTTTCTGTACCTCTGTTCCTTCTTTCTGCACTTATTTTGTTTCTTTATGCACCTCTCGCTTCTTTCCACACGCGTTTTGCCTCTTTCTGCTCCCCTCTTGCCTCTTTCTCAGCCCCTCTTCCCTCTTTCTTCACCCCTGTTGCCTCTTTCTGCACCTCTGTTCCTTCTTTCTGCACTTCTTTTGTTTCTTTCTGCAAATCTCTTGTTTCTTTTTTCACCCCTCGTGCCTCTTTCTGTACCCCTCTGTTGCTTCTTTCTGCACTTCTCTTGCTTCTTTCTGCACCTCTGTCCCTTCTTTCTGCAATCCTTCTTCCTCTTTCTGCACCCCTCTTCCCTCTTTTTGTACCCCTCATGCCTCTTTCTGCCCCTCTGTTGCTTCTTTCTGCACTACTCTTGCTTCTTTCTGCACCTCTTTGCTTCTTTCTGCACCACTCGTGCTTCTTTCTGCACCCCTCTTCCCTCTTTCTGCACCCTCTTGCCTCTTTCTACCACTGTTCCCCCTTTTGCATCTCTGTTGCTTCTTTCTGCACTTCCCTTGCCTCTCTTTCTCCACCCCTCATCCCTCTTTCTGCACCTCTTTGCTTCTTTCAGCACTTCTCCTGCTTCTTTCTGCACCTCTGTCCCTTCTTTCTGCAACCCTTGTGCCTCTTTTGCACCCCTCTTCCCTCTTTCTGCACCCCTCTGTTCCTTCTTTCTGCACTTATTTTGTTTCTTTCTGCAACTCTCTTGCTTCTTTCTGCACCCCTCTTGCTTCTTTCTGCACCCCTTGTGCATCTATCACACCCCTCTTCCCTCTTTCTGCACCCCTCTTGCCTCTTAATGCACCTCTGTTCCTTCTTTCTTCACATTTTTTGTTTGTTTCTGCATCCTCTCTTGTTTCTTTCTGTATCCCTCTTGCCTCTTTCTCCAACCCACTTCCCCCTTTCTGCATCTCTGTTGCTTCTTTCTACACTTTTCTTGCTTCTTTCTACACCTCTCTCGCTTCTTTCTGCACCCTCGTGCCTCTTTCTGCACCCCTCTTCCCTCTTTCTGCACTTCTCTTACGTCTTTCTGTACCTCTGTTCCTTCTTTCTGCACTTATTTTGTTTCTGTTCTGCACCTCTTGCTTCTTTCCACACTCTGTTTTGCCTCTTTCTGCTCCCCTCTTGCCTCTTTCTGCACCTCTGTTCCTTCTTTCTGCACTACTTTTGTTACCTTCTGCATCTCTCTTGCTTCTTTCTGCACCCCCTTGCCTCTTTCTCTACCACTCTTCCCTCTTTCTTCACCCCTGTTGCCTCTTTCTGCACCTCTGTTGCTTCTTTCTGCACTTCTTTTGTTTCTTTCTGCAACTCTCTTGCTTCTTTCTGCACCCTCGTGCCTCTTTCTGTACCCCTCTTCCCTCTTTCTGTACCCCTCATGCCTCTTTCTGCACCTCTGTTGCTTCTTTCTGCACTACTCTTGCTTCTTTCTGCACCTCTTTGCTTCTTTCTGCACCACTCGTGCTTCTTTCTGCACCCCTCTTCCCTCTTTCTGCACCCTCTTGCCTCTTTCTGCACCTCTTTTCCTTCTTTCTGCTCTTCTTTTGTTTCTTTCTGCACCAATCTTGCTTTTTTCTGCACCCCTCTTGCCACTTTCTCACACCTGTTCCCCCTTTTTGCATCTCTGTTGCTTCTTTCTGCACTTCTCTTGCCTCTTTCTCCACCCCTCATCCCTCTTTCTGCACCTCTGTTGCTTCTTTCTGCACTTCTCTTGCTTCTTTCTGCACCTCTGTCCCTTCTTTCTGCCAACCCATCTTGCCTCTTTCTGCACCCTCTTCCCTCTTTCTGCACCCCTCTTGCCTCTTTCTGCACCTCTGTTCCTTCTTTCTGCACTTCTTTTGTTTCTTTCTGCAAGTCTCTTGCTTCATTCTGCACTACTCTTGCTTCTTTCTGCACCCCTCCTGCCTCTTTCACACCCCTCATCCCTCTTTCTGCACCTCTCTTGCCTCTTTCTGCACCTCTGTTCCTTCTTTCTGCACTTCTTTTGTTTCTTTCTGCAAGTCTCTTGCTTCATTCTGCACTACTCTTGCTTCTTTCTGCACCCCTCCTGCCTCTTTCACACCCCTCATCCTCTTTCTGCACCTCTCTTGCCTCTTTCTGCACCTCTGTTCCTTATTTCTGCACTTCTTTTGCTTCTTTCTACAACTCCTCTTGCTTCATTTCTGCACTACTCTTGCTTCTTTCTGCCCCTCTTCCCTCTTTCTGCACCCCTCTGTTCCTTCTTTCTGCACTTCTTTTGTTTCTTTCTGCAACTCTCTTGCTTCTTTCTGCACCCCTCTTGCTTCTTTCTGCACCCCTAGTGCATCTTGTGACACCCCTCTTCCCTCTTTCTGCACCCCTCTTGCCTCTTACTGCACCTCTGTTCCTTCTTTCTTCACTATCTTTTGTTTGTTTCTGCACCTCTCTTGTTTCTTTCTGTATCCTCTTGCCTCTTTCTCCAACCCCTTCCCCCTTTCTGCATCTCTGTTTGCTTCTTTATGTACTTTTCTTGCTTCTTTCTACACCCTCTCGCTTTTTCTGCACCTCTCGTGCCTCTTTCTGCACCCCTCTTCCCTCTTTCTGCACTTCTCTTACATCTTTCTGTACCTCTGTTCCTTCTTTCTGCACTTATTTTGTTTCTTTCTGCACCTCTCGCTTCTTTCCACACCCGCTTTGCCTCTTTCTGCTCCCCTCTTGCCTCTTTCTGCACCTCTGTTCCTTCTTTCTGCACTACTTTTGTTACCTTCTGCATCTCTCTTGCTTCTTTCTGCACCCTCTGCCTCTTTCTCTACCCCTCTTCCCTCTTTCTTCACCCCTGTTTCCTCTTTCTGCACCTCTGTTCCTTCTTTCTGCACTTCTTTTGTTTCTTTCTGCAAATCTCTTGCTTCTTTTTCACCCCTCGTGCCTCTTTCTGCACCCCTCTTCCCTCTTTTTTGTACCCCTCATGCCTCTTTCTGCCCCTCTGTTGCTTCTTTCTGCACTACTCTTGCTTCTTTCTGCACCTCTTTGCTTCTTTCTGCACCACTCGTACTTCTTTCTGCACCCCTCTTCCCTCTTTCTGCACCCCTCTTGCCACTTTCTCTACCACTGTTCCCCCTTTTTGCATCTCTGTTGCTTCTTTCTGCACTTCCTTGCCTCTTTCTCCACCCCTCATCCCTCTTTCTGCACCTCTTTTGCTTCTTTCTGCACTTCTCCTGCTTCTTTCTGTACCTCTGTCCCTTCTTTCTGCAACCCTGTGCCTCTTTCTGCACCCCTCTTCCCTCTTTCTGCACCTCTGTTCCTTCTTTCTGCACTTCTTTTGTTTCTTTCTGCAACTCTCTTGCTTCTTTCTGCACCCCTCTTGCCTCTTTCTGCACCCTCGTGCATCTATCACCTCTCTTCCCTCTTTCTGCACCCCTCTTGCCTCTTTATGTACCTCTGTTCCTTCTTTCTGCACATCTTTTGTTTGTTCTGCACCTCTCTTGTTTCTTTCTGTATCCCTCTTGCCTCTTTCTCCAACCCTCTTCCCTCTTTCTGCATCTCTGTTGCTTCTTTATGCACTTCTCTTGCTTCTTTCTACACCTCTCTCGCTTCTTTCTGCACCCCTGTGCCTCTTTCTACACCCTCTTCCGTCTTTCTGCACTCCTCTTACGTCTTTCTGCACCTCTGTTCCTTCTTTCTGCACTTATTTTGTTTCTTTATGCACCTCTCGCTTCTTTCTACACCGTTTGCCTCTTTCTGCTCCCCTCTTGCCTCTTTCTCAGCCCCTCTTCCCTCTTTCTTCACCCCTGTTGCCTCTTTCTGCACCTCTGTTCCTTCTTTCTGCACTTCTTTTTGTTTCTTTCTGCAAATCTCTTGTTTCTTTTTGCACCTCGTGCCTCTTTCTGTACCCCTCACGTTGCTTCTTTCTGCACTTCTCTTGCTTCTTTCTGCACCTCTGTCCCTTCTTTCTGCAATCCTTCTTGCCTCTTTCTGCACCCCTCTTCCCTCTTTTTGTACCCCTCATGCCTCTTTCTGCCCCTCTGTTGCTTCTTTCTGCACTACTCTTGCTTCTTTCTGCACCTCTTTGCTTCTTTCTGCACCACTCGTGCTTCTTACTGCACCCCTCTTCCCTCTTTCTGCACCCCTCTTGCCACTTTCTCCACCCTGTTCCCCCTTTTTGCATCTCTGTTGCTATCTTTCTGCACTTCCCTTGCCTCTTTCTCCACCCCTCATCCACTCTTTCTGCACCTCTTTTGCTTCTTTCTAGCACTTCTCCTGCTATGCTATCTGCACCTCTGTCCTTCTTTCTGCAACCTCTTGTGCCTCTTCTGCCACCTCCTCTTCCCTCTTTCTGCACCCCTCTGTTCCTTCTTTCTGCACTCTATTTTGTTTCTTTCTGCAACTCTCTTGCTTCTTTCTGCATCCCTCTTGCTTCTTTCTGCACCTCTCTTGCCATCTTTCACACCCTCTTCCCTCTTTCTGCACTCCTCTTGCCTCTTTCTGCACCTCTGCTTCCTTCTTTCTGCACTTTCTTGCTTCTTTCTGCATCCTCTCTTGCTTCTTTCTGCACTCCTGCTGCCTCTTTCTGCCTCTATTCCCTCTTTCTGCACCTCTGTTGCTTCTTTCTGCACTTCTCTTGCTTCTTTCTGCACCTCTCTCGCTTCTTTCTGCACCCCTCTTGCCTCTTTCTGCACCCCTCTTCCCTCTTTCTGCTGCACTTCTCTTTCTCACCGTCTTTCTGTACCTCTGTTCCTTCTTTTCTGCACTTCTCTTGCTTCTTTCTGCACCTCTCATGCTCATCTCTGCTACCCGTTTCGCCTCTTTCTGCACCCCTCTTGCCTCTTTCTGCACCTCTCTTCCTTCTTTCTACCTACCTTATTTCTTTCTGCATCTCTCTTGCTTCTTTACTGCACCCCCTTGCCTCTTTCTACTACCTCTCTTCCCTCTTTCTTCACCCTGTTGTCCATCTTTCTGCACCTCTGTTGCTTCTTTCTGCACTTCTCTTGCTTCTTTCTGCACCTCTCTTGCTTCTTTCTCACCCTACGTGCCTCTTTCTGCACCCTCTTCCCTCTTTCTGCACCCCTCTTGCCTCTTTCTGCACTTCTGTTGCTTCTTTCTGCACTTCTCTTGCTTCTTTCTGCACCTCTTTGCTTCTTTCTGCACTACTCGTGCTTCTTTCTGCACCCCTCTTCCCTCTTTCTGCACCCCTCTTGCCTCTTTCTGCACCTCTCTTCCTTCTTTCTGCAATTCTTTTGTTTCTTTCTGCACATCTCACTTCTTTCTGCACCCCTCTTGCCACTTTCTGCACTCCTGTTGCCCCTTTCTGCACCTCTGTTGTTTCTTTCTGCACTTCTCTTGCCTCTTTCTCCACCCTCTCATCGCCTCTTTCTGCACCTCTGTTGCTTCTTTCTGCACTTCTCTTGCTTCTTTCTGCACCTCTGTCCCTTCTTTCTGCACCCTCTTCCTCTTTCTGCACCCCTCTTCCCTCTTTCTGCACCCCTCTTGCCTCTTTCTGCACCTCTCTGTTCCTTCTTTCTGCACTTCTTTTGTTTCTTTCTGCACGTCTCTTGCTTCTTTCTGCACCTCTCTTGCTTCTTTCTGCACCTCTCTTGCCTCTTTCACTACCCTCTCATGCCTCTTTCTGCACCTCTCTTGCCTCTTTCTGCACCTCTGTTGCTTCTTTCTGCACTTCTCTTGTTTCTTTCTGCACATCTCTTGCTTCTTTCTGCACCTCTCTTGCCTCTTTCTGCACCCCTCTTGCCTCTTTCTGCACCTCTGTTCCTTCTTTCTGCACCTCTCTTGCCTCTTTCTGCACCTCTGTTCCTTCTTTCTGCACTTCTTTTTGTTTCTTTCTGCACCTCTCTTGCTTCTTTCTGCACCTCTCTTGCTTCTTTCTGCACCCTCTTCCCTCTTTCTGCACCCCTCTGTTGCTTCTTTCTGCACCTCTGTTGCTTCTTTCTGCAACTTCTCTTGCTTCTTTCTGCACCTCTCTTGCTTCTTTCTGCACCCCTAGTGCATCTTTCTGCACCCCTCTTCCCTCTTTCTGCACCCTCTTGCCTCTTACTGCACCTCTGTTCCTTCTTTCTGCACTATCTTTTGTTTGTTTCTGCACCTCTCTTGTTTCTTTCTGTACCCCTCTTGCCTCTTTCTCAACCCCCTTCCCCCTTTCTGCATCTCTGTTGCTTCTTTCTGCACTTCTCTTGCTTCTTTCTACATCTCTGTTGCTTCTTTCTGCACTTCTCGTGCCTCTTTCTGCACCCCTCTTCCCTCTTTCTGCACCTCTCTTGCACTCTTTCTGCACCTCTGTTCCTTCTTTCTGCACTCTTTTGTTTCTTTCTGCACCTCTTTGCCTTCTTTCTGCACCCGTTTTGCCTCTTTCTGCTCCCCTCTTGCCTCTTTCTACACCTCTGTTCCTCTTTCTGCACTACTCTTGTTACCTTCTGCACCTCTCTTGCTTCTTTCTGCACCTCCTTGCTTCTTTCTGCACCCCTCTTCCTTCTTTCTGCACCCCTTTTGCCTCTTTCTGCACCTCTGTTCCTTCTTTCTGCACTTCTCTTGTCTCTTTCTGCACCTCTCTTGCTTCTTTCTTGCACCCCTCGTGCCTCTTTCTGCACCCCTCTTCCCTCTTTCTGCACCCCTCATGCCTCTTTCTGCACCTCTGTGCTTCTTTCTGTTCTCTTGTTCCTTCTACCTCTTGACCTACTTTCTGCACCACTCTTGCTTCTTTCTACATCCTCTCTTGCCTCTTTCTGCACCTCTCTTGCCTCTTTCTGTACCTCTCTTGCCTCTTCTTTGCACCTCTGTTGCTTCTTTCTGCACTTCCCTTGCCTCTTTCTGCACCCCTCTTGCCTCTTTCTGCACCTCTGTTGCTTCTTTCTGCACTTCTCTTGTTTCTTTCTGCACCTCTGTCGCTTCTTTCTGCACCCCTTTGCCTCTTTCTGCACCCCTCTTCCCTCTTTCTGACCCCTCTGTTCCTTCTTTCTGCACTTCTTTTGTTTCTTTCTGCACCTCTCTTGCTTCTTTCTGCACCTCTCTTGCTTCTTTCTGCACCCCTCGTGCATCTTTCGCACCTCTTGCCTCTTTCTGCATCCCTCTTGCCTCTTTCTGCACCTCTGTTCCTTCTTTCTTCACATTCTTTTGTTTGTTTCTGCACCTCTCTTGCTTCTTTCTGCACCTCTCTTGCCTCTTTCTGCACCCTCTTCCCTCTTTCTGCATCTCTGTTGCTTCTTTCTGCACTTTTGTTGCTTCTTTCTGCACCTCTCTTGCTTCTTTCTGCACCCCTATTGCCTCTTTCTGCACCCTCTTCCGTCTTTCTGCACTTCTCTTACCTCTTTCTGTACCTCTATTTCCTTCTTTCTGCACTTCTTTTGCTTCTTTCTGCACCTCTGCTTCTGTCCAAGCGTTTTGCCTCTTTCTGCACCCCTCTTGCCTCTTTCTGCACCTCTCTTCCCTCTTTCTTCACCCTCTTGCCTCTTTCTGCACCTCTGTTCCTTCTTTCTGCCTTCTCTTGCTTCTTTCTGCACCTCTCTTGCTTCTTTCTGCACCTCTGTTGCCTCTTTCTCTGCACCTCTCTTGCCTTCTTTCTGCATCCTCTTGCTTCTTTCTGCACCTCTTGCTTCTTTCTGCATCCTTCTTGCCTCTTTCTGCACCCCTCTTCCCTCTTTCTACCCCTCATGCCTCTTTCTGCACCTCTGTTGCTTCTTTCTGCACTTCTCTTGCTTCTTTCTGCACCTCTTTGCTTCTTTCTGCACCACTCTTGCTTCTTTCTGCACCCCTCTTCCTCTTTCTGCACCCTCTTGCCTCTTTCTACCACTGTTCCCCCTTTCTGCACTCTCTGTTGCTTCTTTCTGCACTTCCCTTGCCTCTTTCTCCACCCCTCATCCCTCTTTCTGCACCTCTGTTGCTTCTTTCTGCACTTCTCTTGCTTCTTTCTGTACCTCTGTTCGCTTCTTTCTTGCACCCTCTTGCCTCTTTCTGCACCCTCTTGCCTCTTTCTGCACCCTCTGTTCCTTCTTTCTGCACTTCTTTTGTTTCTTTCTGCACCTCTCTTGCTTCTTTCTGCACCCCTCTTGCCTCTTTCTGCACCCTTGTGCATCTTTCTGCACCCCTCTTGCCTCTTTCTGCACCCCTCTTGCACTCTTTCTGCACCTCTGTTCCTTCTTTCTGCACTTCTTTTGCTTCTTTCTGCATCCTCTCTTGCTTCTTTCTGCACCCCTCTTGCCTCTTTCTCTGCACCCTCTTCCCTCTTTCTGCACCTCTGTTGCCTTCTTTCTGCACTTCTTGCTTCTTTCTGCACCTCTCTTGCTTTTTCTGCACCCTCTTGCCTCTTTCTGCACCCCTCTTCCTCTTTCTGCACTTCTCTTGCCTCTTTCTGTACCTCTGTTCCTTCTTTCTGCACTTCTCTTGTTTCTTTCTGCACCTCTTGCTTCTTTCTGCACCCCTTTTGCCTCTTTCTGCACCCCTCTTGCCTCTTTCTGCACCTCTGTTCCTTCTTTCTGCACTCCTTTTGTTTCTTTCTGCACCTCTCTTGCTTCTTTCTGCATCCCTCTTGCCTCTTTCTCTGCCCTCTTCCCTCTTTCTGCACCTCTGTTGCCTCTTTCTGCACTTCTCTCTGCCTTCTTGTTTCTTTCTGTACCTCTCTTGCTTCTTTCTGCACCTCGTGCCTCTTTCTGCACCCCTCTTCCCTCTTTCTGTACCCCTCTTGCCTCTTTCTGCACCTCTGTTGCTTCTTTCTGCACTTCTCTTGCTTCTTTCTGCACCTCTCTTGCTTCTTTCTGCACCCCTCGTTGCTCTCTTTCTGCACCCTCTTCCCTCTTTCTGCACCCTCTCTTGCCTCTTTCTGCACCTCTGTTGCCTTCTTTCTGTACTTCTTTTGTTTCTTTCTGCACCTCTCTTGCTTCTTTCTGCACCCCTCTTGCCTCTTTCTCACCCCTGTTCCCCTTTCTGCATCTCTGTTGCTTCTTTCTGCACTTCTCTTGCCTCTTTCTCCACCCCTCATCCCTCTTTCTGCACCTCTGTTGCTTCTTTCTGCACTTCTCTTGCTTCTTTCTGCACCTCTGTTGCTTCTTCTGCAACCCCTCGTTCCTCTTTCTGCACCCCTCTTCCCTCTTTCTGCACCCCTCTTGCCTCTTTCTGCACCTCTGTTCCTTCTTTCTGCACTTCTTTTGTTTCTTTCTGCAACTCTTGCTTCTTTCTGCACCTCTCTTGCTTCTTTCTGCACCCCTCTTGCCTCTTTCACACCTCTATCCCTCTTTCTGCACCTCTCTTGCCTCTTTCTGCACCTCTGTTCACTTCTTTCTGCACTTCTTTGTTTCTTTCTGCACCTCTCTTGCTTCTTTCTGCACCCCTCTTGCCTCTTTCTCCACCCCTCTTCCCTCTTTCTGCACCTCTGCTTGCCTCTTTCTGCACCTCTGTTCCTTCTTTCTGCACCTCTCTTGCTTCTTTCTGCACTCTCTTTGCTTCTTTCTGCACCTCTCTTGCTTCTTTCTGCACCCTCTTCCCCTTTTCTGCATCATCTGTTGCTTCTTTCTGCACTCCTCTTGCCTCTTTCTGCACCCCTCTTGCCTCTTTCTGCACCTCTGTTCCTCTTTCTGCACCCCTTTCTTTCTTTCTGCACCTCTCTTGCTTCTTTCTGCACCTCTCTTGCCATCTTCTCCACCCCTGTTCCCCCTTTTTGCATCTCTGTTGCTTCTTTCTGCACTTCTCTTGCCTCTTTCTGCACCCCTCATTGCCTCTTTCTGCATCTCTGTCGCTTCTTTCTGCACTTCCTTGCTCTTTCTTGCACCTCTGCTCGCTTCTTTCTGCATCCATCGTGCCTCTTTCTGCACCCCTCTTCCCTCTTTCTGCACCCTCTTGCCTCTTTCTGTACCTCTGTTCCTTCTTTCTGCACTTCTTTTGTTTCTTTCTGCACATCTCTTGCTTCTTTCTGCACCCCTCTTGCCTCTTTCTGCATCCCTGTTGCTTCTTTCTGCACTCTCTTGCCTCTTTCTGCACCTCTGTTGCTTCTTTCTGCACCTCTCTTGCTTCTTTCTGCACCTCTTCCTTCTTTCTGTACCTCTTTCTACCTCATCCCTCTTTCTGCACCTCTTGCTTCTTTCTGCACCCTTCTTGCCTCTTTCTGCATCTCTCTTGCTTCTTCTCTGCACCTCTCCTGCCTCTTTCTACACCCTCTGTCCCTCTTTCTCGCCCCTCTTGCCTCTTTCTGCACCCCTCTTGTCTCTTTCTGACCTCTGTTCCTTCTTTCTGCACTTCTTTTGTTTCTTTCTGCACCTCTGTTCCTTCTTTCTGCACCTCTTTGTTTCTTTCTGCACCTCTCTTGCTTCTTTCTGCACTCCTTGTGCCTCTTTCTGCACCCTCTTCCCTCTTTCTGCATCCCTCTTGCCTCTTTCTGCACCTCTGTTGCTTCTTTCTGCACCTCTCTTGCTTCTTTCTGCACCTCTCTTGCTTCTTTCTGCACTTCTCTTGCTTCTTTCTGCACCCCTCTTCCCTCTTCTGCACCCCTCTTGCCTCTTTCTGCACTCTCTGTTCCTCCTTTCTGCACTTCCTTTGTTTCTTTCTGCACCTCTCTTGCTTCTTTCTGCACCCCTCTTGCCATCTTTCTCCACCCCTGTTCCCCCTTTTTGCATCTCTGTTGCTTCTTTCTGCACTTCTCTTGCCTCTTTCTCCACCCCTCATCCCTCTTTCTGCACCTCTGTTGCTTCTTTCTGCACTTCTCTTGCTTCTTTCTGCACCTCTGTCACTTCTTTCTGCACCCTTGCCTCTTTCTCACCCCTCTTCCTGCACCCTCTTGCCTCTTTCTGCACCTCTGTTCCTTCTTTCTGCACTTCTTTTGTTTCTTTCTGCACCTCTCTTGCTTCTTTCTGCACCCCTCTTGCCTCTTTCTGCCACCCTCTTCTTTCTCCTTCTCTTGCTTCTTTCTGCACTTCTTTGCTTCTTTACTGCTCTTGCTTCTTTCTGCACCTCTCTTGCTTCTTTCTGCACCTCTCTTGCTTCTTTCTGCACTCTCTTTCTCGCACCCTCTTCCCCCTTTCTGCATCTCTGTTGCTTCTTTCTGCACTTCTTTTGCTGCTTTCTGCACCTCTCTTGCTTCTTTCTGCACACCTCTTGCTCTTTCTGCACCCCACTTCCCTCTTTCTGCACTTCTCTTGCCTCTCTTTCTGTACCTCTCTTGCTTCTTCTGCACTTCTTTTCGTCTCTTTCTGCACCTCTCTTGCTTCTTTCTGCACCTCTCGTGCCTCTTTCTGCACCCCTCTTCCTCTTTTCTGCACCCCTCTTGCCTCTTTCTGCACCTCTGTTCCTTCTTTCTGCACTTCTTTTGTTTCTTTCTGCACCTCTCTTGCTTCTTTCTGCACCCTCTTGCCTCTTTCTGCACCGTCCTTCTTGCATCTCGTTGCTTCTTTCACTCTGCTCTCGTCTCTTTCTGCACCCTCTTGTCCTCTTTCTGCACTCTGTTGCCTTCTTTCTGCACTTCTCTTGTCTTCTTTCTGCACCTCTGTTCGCCTCTTTCTGCACTTCTCTTGTCTCTTTCTGCACCTCTCTTCCTTCTTTCTGCACCTTCTTGCTTCTTTCTGCACCTCTCTTGCTTCTTTCTGCACTTGCTCTCTGCCCCCTTCCCTCTTTCTGCACCCCTCTTGCCTCTTTCTGCACCTCTTGCTTCTTTCTGCACCTCTTGCTTCTTTCTGCACTCTCTCTTTCTTCTGCTCTTCTTTGCACTTCTCTTTCTGCACTTCTCTTGCCTCTTTCTGCACCTCTCTGTTCCTTCTTTCTGCACTTCTCTTGCTTCTTTCTGCACCCCTCTTGCCTCTTTCTGCACCCTTCTTCCTCTTTCTGCACCTCTGTTGCCTTCTTTCTGCACTTCTCTTGCTTCTTTCTGCAGCTCTCTTGCTTCTTTCTGCACCTCTGTGCCTCTTTCTGCACCCCTCTTGCCTCTTTCTGCACCTCCTCTTGCCTCTTTCTGCACCTCTGTTGCTTCTTTCTGCACTTCTCTTGCTTCTTTCTGCACCTCTGTTGCTTCTTTCTGCACCTCTGTTGCTTCTTTCTGCACCCCTCTTGCCTCTTTCTGCACCTCTTGCCTTCTTTCTGCACCTCTGTTGCTTCTTTCTGCACCTCTCTTGCTTCTTTCTGCACCCTCTTACCTCTTTCTGCACCTCTGTTCCTCTTTCTGCACCTCTCTTGCTTCTTTCTGCACCTCTCTTGCCTCTTTCTGCACCCCTCTTTGCCTCTTTCTGCTCTCTGCCTCTTTTCTGCACCTCTGTTCCTTCTTTCTGCACTTCTTTTGTTTCTTTCTGCACCTCTCTTGCTTCTTTCTGCACCCCTTTTGCCACTTTCTCCACCCCTCTTCCCTCTTTCTTCACCCCTGTTGCCTCTTTCTGCACCTCTGTTCCTTCTTTCTGCACTCCTTTGTTTCTTTCTGCACCTCTCGTTGCTTCTTTCTGCACTCCTCTTGCCTCTTTCTGCACCCTCTGTTGCTTCTTTCTGCACTCTGTTGCTTCTTTCTGCACCACTGGTGCCTCTTTCTGCACCCCTCTTCCTTCTTTCTGCACCCCTCTTGCCACTTTTCTACCTCTGTTCCCTCTTTCTGCACCTCTGTTACTTCTGCCTCCTTTCTTTCTGCACCTCTCTTGCCTCTTTCTGCCTCTTACTCTTTCTTCGCCTTCTGCTTCTTTGCACCTCTGTTGCTTCTTTCTGCACTCCTCTTGCCTCTTTCTGCACCTCTCTTGCCTCTTTCTGCACCCCTCTGTTCCTTCTTTCTGCACTTATTTTGCTTCTTTCTGCAACTCTTTGCTTCTTTCTGCTCTCTCTTGCTTCTTTCTGCACCCCTCTTGCCTCTTTCACACCCCTCTTCCCTCTTTCTGCACCCCTCTTGCCTCTTCTGCACCTCTGTTCGCTTCTTTCTGCACTTCTTTTGTTTCTTTCTGCACCTCTCTTGCTTCTTTCTGTATCCCTCTTGCCTCTTTCTCCACCCTCTTCCCTCTTTCTGCACCTCTGTTGCTTCTTTCTGCACTTCTCTTGCCTCTTTCTGCACCTCTCTCGCTTTCTGCACCCCTCTGCCTCTTTCTGCACTCTCTTCCTTCTTTCTGCACCCCTCTTGCTTCTTTCTGCACCTCTGTTCCTTCTTTCTTCACCTCTTTTGTTTCTTTCTGCACCTCTCGCTTCTTTCTGCACTTCTCTTGCTTCTTTCTGCTCCCTCTTGCCTCTTTCTGCACCTCTGTTCCTTCTTTCTGCACTTCTCTTGTTTCTTTCTGCATCTCTCTTGCTTCTTTCTGCACCCTCTTGCCTCTTTCTCACCCCTCTTCCCTCTTTCTGCATCCCTGTTGCTTCTTCTCTGCACTTCTGTTCCTTCTTTCTGCACTTCTCTTTGTTTCTTTCTGCACCTCTCTTGCTTCTTTCTGCACCCTCTGCTTCTCTCTGCATCCCTCTTTCCTCTTTTGTCACCCCTCTTGCCTCTTTCTGCACCTCTGTTGCTTCTTTCTGCACTCTTTGCTTCTTTCTGCACCCTTGCTTCTTTCTGCACCTCTCGTGCTTCTTTCTGCATCCTCTTCCCTCTTTCTGCACCCTCTTGCCTCTCTCTCCTCGCTCCTTCTTTCTACTCTCTCTTTCTGTACTTCTTTCTGCACCTTCTTGCTTCTTTCTGCACCTCTCTTGCTACTTTCTCCACCCCTGTTCCCCTCTTTTGCACCTCTGTTGCTTCTTTCTGCACTTCTCTTGCCTCTTTCTCCACCCCTCATCCCTCTTTCTGCACCTCTGTTGCTTCTTTCTGCACTTCTCTTGCTTCTTTCTGCACCTCTCTTGCTTCTTTCTGCACATCTCATCTTCCTCTCCACCCTCTTCCTTCTTTCTGCACCTCTCTTGCCTTCTTTCTGCACCTCTGTTGCTTCTTTCTGCACTTCTCTTGCTTCTTTCTGCACCTCTTTTGCTTCTTTCTGCACCACTTTGCCTCTTTCTGCCCCCTCTTACCTCTTTCTGCACTCCTCTTGCCTTTTCTGCACCTCTCTTGCCTCTTTCTGCACCTCTGTATCCTTCTTTCTGCACTTCTTTTGTTTCTTTCTGCAACTCTCTTGCTTCTTTCTGCACCTACTCTTGCCTCTTTCTGCACCCTCTTGCCTCTTTCTGCACCTCTGTTGCTCTTTCTGCACTTCTCTTGCCTCTTTCTACCCCTCACTTGTCTGCACTTTGTCTACGCTCTATTCCTCTTTCTGCACCTTCTTCTTCTTTCTGCACCTCTCTGCCTCTTTCTGCACCCCTGTGCCATCTTTCTGCACCTCTGTTCCTTCTTTTGCACTTGTCTTGCTTCTTTCTGCACCTCTCTTGCTTCTTTCTGCACTCTCTTGTCTTTTCTGCACCTCTTTCTTCTTTCTGCACCTCTCTGTACTTCTTTCTGCACTTCTCTTCCCTCT
This sequence comes from Calotriton arnoldi, assembly GCA_963921515.1. Classification (NCBI taxonomy): domain Eukaryota; kingdom Metazoa; phylum Chordata; class Amphibia; order Caudata; family Salamandridae; genus Calotriton; species Calotriton arnoldi. The sequence goes on along the minus strand of CAWUFW010001024.1, from coordinate 1,406,436 downwards.
TTCTGTACCCTCTTGCCTCTTTCTGCACCTCTGTTGCTTCTTTCTGCACTTCTCTTGTTATCTTTCTGCACCTCTCTTGCTTCTTTCTGCACCCCTCTTGCCTCTTTTCTCCACCTCTCTTCCCCTTTCTGCATCTCTGTTGCTTCTATTCTGACTTCTCTTGCCTCTTTCTGCACCCTCTTCCCTCTTTCTGCACCTCTGTTGCTTCTTTCTGCACTTCTCTTTGCTTCTTTCTGCACCTCTGTCCTTCTTTCTGCACCCCTTTGCCTCTTTCTGCACTCTCTTGCTCTTTCTGCACCTCTCTTGCTTCTTTCTGCACTCTCTGCCTCTTTCTGCACCTCTGTTGCTTCTTTCTGCAACTCTCTTGCTTCTTTCTGCCACCTCTCTTGCCTCTTTCTACACCCCTCGTTGCCTCTTTCTGCACTCTCTCTTGCTTCTTTCTGCACTTCTTTTGTTTCTTTCTGCACCTCTCTTGCTTCTTTCTGCACCCCTCTTGCCTCTTTCTCCACCCCTCTTCCCTCTTTTGCATCTCTGTTGCTTCTTTCTGCACTTCTCTTGCCTCTTTCTCCACCTCTCATCCCTCTTTCTGCACCTCTGTTGCTTCTTTCTCCTCTTTGCTTCTTTCTGCACTCTCTGTTGCTTCTTTCTGCACCTCCTTGCCTCTTTCTGCACCCTCTTCCTCTTTCTGCACCCCTCTTGCCTCTTTCTGCACCTCTGTTGCTTCTTTCTGCACTCCTCTTGCTTCTTTCTGCACCTCTCTTGCTTCTTTCTGCACCCTCTTGCCTCTTTCTATACCCCTCTTCCTCTCTTTCTGTCACCCTCTTGCCTCTTTCTGCACCTCTGTTACTTCTTTCTGCACTTCTTGTTTCTTTCTGCACCTCTCTTTCCTTCTTTCTGCACCTCTCGTGCTTCTTTCTCACACTCCTCTTCTCTCTTTCTGCACTCCTCTTGCCTCTTTCTGCATCCTCTGTTCCTTCTTTCTGCACTTCTCTTTGTTTCTTTCTGCACCTCTCTTGCTTCTTTCTGCACTCCTCTTGCCTCTTTCTCTCACACCCTCTTGCCTCTTTCTGCATCCTCTGTTGCTTCTTTCTGCACTTCTCTTGCTTCTTTCTTCTGCACCTCTGTATCCCTCTTTCTGCACCTCTGTTGCTTCTTTCTGCACTTCTCTTGCTTCTTTCTGCACCTCTGTTCCTTCTTTCTGCACCCCTCTTCCTCTTTCTGCACCTCTGTTCCTTCTTTCTGCCCTCTTGCCTCTTTCTGCACCTCTGTTCTCTTCTTTCTGCACTTCTTTGTTTCTTTCTGCACCTCTCTTGCTTCTTTCTGCACTCTCTTGCTTCTTTCTGCACCCCTCTTGCTCTCTTTCTGCACCTCTCATGCCTCTTTCTGCACCCTCTCTTGCTTCTTTCTGCACCTCTGTTGCTTATTTCTGCACTTCTTTTGCTTCTTTCTGCAACTCTCTTGCTTCTTTCTGCACTACTCTTGCTTCTTTCTGCACCCCTCTTGCCTCTTTCTGCACCTCTCTTGCTCTCTTTCTGCACCCCTCTTGCCTCTTTCTGCACCTCTCTTGCCTCTTTCTGCACCTCTGTTCCTTCTTTCTGCACTTATCTTTGCTTCTTTCTGCACCTCTCTTGCTTCTTTCTGCACCCCTCTATGCTCTCTTTCTGCACCCCTCTTCCCTCTTTCTGCACCCCTCTTGCCTCTTTCTGCACCTCTCTTGCTTCTTTCTGCACTTCTCTTGCTTCTTTCTGCACCTCCTTGCTTCTTTCTGCACCATCTGTTGCTTCTTTCTGCACCCTCTTTCCTCTTTCTGCACCCTCTTGCCTCTTTCTGCACTCCTTTTGTTTCTTTCTGCACCTCTCTTGCTTCTTTCTGCACCCTCTTGCCTCTTTCTCCACCCCTGTTGCCTCTTTTTGCATCTCTGTCTGCTTTCTTTCTGCACTTCTCTTGCCTCTTTCTCCACCTCTCTCATCCCTCTTTCTGCACCTCTGTTGCTTCTTTCTGCACTTCTCTTGCTTCTTTCTGCACCTCTGTTCCTTCTTTCTGCACCTCTCTGTGCCTCTTTCTGCACCTCTCTCTTCCTGCACCCTATTGCCTCTTTCTGTACCTCTGTTCCTTCTTTCTGCACTTCTTTTGTTTCTTTCTGCACCTCTCTTGCTTCTTTCTGCACTCCTCTTGCCTCTTTCTGCACCTCTTTTGCCTCTTTCTGCACCTACTCTTGCTTCTTTCTGCACTTCTTTTGCTTCTTTCTGCACCTCTCTTGCTTCTTTCTGCACCCCTCTTGCCTCTTTCTGCACCCTGTTCCCTCTTTCTGCATCTCTGTTTGCTTCTTTCTGCACTTCTCTTGCCTCTTTCTGCACCTCTCATCCCTCTTTCTGCACCTCTGTTGCTTCTTTCTGCACCCTCTGTCCCTTCTTTCTGCATCCTTCTGTCCTTCTTTCTTGCACCTCTCTGTCCCTTCTGTCTCTACCTCTCTTGCCTCTTTTCTGCACCTCTGTTCCTTCTTTCATGCACTCTCTCTTGCTTCTTTCTGCACCTCTCTTGCTTCTTTCTGCACCACTCTTGCTTCTTTCTGCACCCCTCTTGCCTCTTTCTGCACCCTCCTCTATCTCTCTTTCTTTCTGCACCTCTCTTGCCTCTTTCTGCACCCTCTGTTCCTTATTTCTGCACTTCTTTTGTTTCTTTCTGCACCTCTCTTGCCTCTTTCTGCACCTCTGTTCCTTCTTTCTGCACTTATTTTTTTTCTTTCTGCAGCTCTCTGGCTTCTTTCTGCACCCCTTGTGCCTCTTTCTGCACCTCTCTTCCTTCTTTTTGCACCTCTCTTGACTCTTTCTGCACCTCTGTTGCTTCTTTCTGCACTACTCTTGCCTCTTTCTGCACCTCTTTGCTTCTTTCTGCATCTCTCGTGCTTCTTTCTGCACCCTCTTCCCTCTTTCTGCACCCCTCTTGCCTCTTTCTGCACCTCTCTTGCCTCTTTCTGCACCTCTGTTCCTTCTTTCTGCACTTCTTTTGTTTCTTTCTGCACCTCTCTTGCCTCTTTCTGCACCTCTCTTGTCTCTTTCTGCACCTCCCGCTTGCCTCTTTCTGCACCTCTGTTGCCTCTTTCTGCACTCTCTGTTGCTTCTTTCTGCACTCTCTCTCTTGCTTCTTTCTCTGCACCCCTTCTGTGCATCTTTCTGCACCCCTCTTGCCTCTTTCTGCACCCCTCTTGCCTCTTTCTGCACCTCTGTTCCTTCTTTCTGCACTTCTTTTGTTTCTTTCTGCACCTCTCTTGCTTCTTTCTGCATCCCTCTTGCCTCTTTCTCCACCCACTTCCCCCTTTCTGCATCTCTGTTGCTTCTTTCTGCACTTCTCTTGCTTCTTTCTGCACCCCTCTTCGCTTTTTCTGCACCTCTGTGCCTCTTCCTGCACCCTCTTGCCTCTTTCTGCACTTCTCTTGCCTCTTTCTGCACTCTCTGTTCCTTCTTTCTGCACTTATTTTGTTTCTTTCTGCACCTCTCTGCTTCTTTCTGCACCTGCTTTGCCTCTTTCTGCACCCCTCTTGCCTCTTTCTGCACCTCTGTTCCTTCTTTCTGCACTACTCTTGTTACCTTCTGCATCTCTCTTGCTTCTTTCTGCACTCTCTTGCCTCTTTCTCTACCACTCTTCCCTCTTTCTGCACCCCTGCTTGCCTCTTTCTGCACCTCTGTTGCTTCTTTCTGCACTTCTTTTGTTTCTTTCTGCAACTCTCTTGCTTCTTTCTGCACCCCTCGTGCCTCTTTCTCGCACCTCTCTTCCCTCTTTCTACCCCTCATGCCTCTTTCTGCACCCTCTGTTGCTTCTTTCTGCACTTCTCTTGCTTCTTTCTGCACCTCTTTGCTTCTTTCTGCACCACTCGTGCTTCTTTCTGCACCCCTCTTGCCTCTTTCTGCACCCCTCTTGCCTCTTTCTGCACCTCTGTTCCTTCTTTCTGCACTTCTCTTTGTTTCTTTCTGCACCTCTCTTGCTTTTTTCTGCACCCCTCTTGCCTCTTTCTCCACCTCTGTTCCCTCTTTCTGCATCTCTGTTGCTTCTTTCTGCACTTCTCTTGCCTCTTTCTGCACCCCTCATCGCCTCTTTCTGCACCTCTGTTGCTTCTTTCTGCACTTCTCTTGCTTCTTTCTGCACCTCTGTCCCTTCTTTCTGCACCCCATCTTCCTCTTTCTGCACCCCTCTTCCCTCTTTCTGCCCCTCTCTTGCCTCTTTCTGCACCTCTGTTCCTTCTTTCTGCACTCTCTTTTGTTTCTTTCTGCAACTCTCTTGCTTCTTTCTGCACTACTCTTGCTTCTTTCTGCACCCCTCCTGCCTCTTTCTACACCCCTCTTCCCTCTTTCTGCACCTCTCTTGCCTCTTTCTGCACCTCTGTTCCTTCTTTCTGCACTTCTTTTGTTTCTTTCTACAACCTCTCTTGCTTCATTTCTGCACTACTCTTGCTTCTTTCTGCACCACTCCTGCCTCTTTCTGCACCTCTCATCCATCTTTCTGCACCCCTCTTGCCTCTTTCTGCACCCCTCTTGCCTCTTTCTGCACCTCTGTTCCTTCTTTCTGCACTTCTTTTGTTTCTTTCTGCACCTCTCTTGCTTCTTTCTGCACCCCTTGTGCCTCTTTCTGCACCCCTCTTCCTCTTTTTGCACCCCTCTTGCCTCTTTCTGCACCTCTGTTGCTTCTTTCTGCACTACTCTTGCTTCTTTCTGCACCTCTTTGCTTCTTTCTGCACCACTCTGTGCTTCTTTCTGCACCCTCTTCCCTCTTTCTGCACCCCTCTTGCCTCTTTCTGCACCTCTGTTCCTTCTTTCTGCACTCCGTTTGTTTCTTTCTGCACCTCTCTTGCTTCTTTCTGCACCCCTCTTGCCATCTTTCTCCACTCCTGTTCCCCCTTTTGCATCTCTGTTGCTTTATTCTGCACTTCTCTTGCCTCTTTCTCCACCCCTCATCCCTCTTTCTGCACCTCTGTTGCTTCTTTCTGCACTTCTCTTGCTTCTTTCTGCACCTCTGTCCCTTCTTTCTGCACCCCTTGTGCCTCTTTCTACACACCTCTCCTCTTCCTGCACCTCTGTTGCCTCTTTCTGCACCTCTGTTCCTTCTTTCTGCACTTCTTTGTTTCTTTCTGCAAATCTCTTGCTTCTTTCTGCACCTCTCGTGCCTCTTTCTGTAGCCTCTGTTGCTTCTTTCTGCACTACTCTTGCTTCTTTCTGCACCTCTCTTGCTTCTTTCTGCACCTCTCTTGCTTCTTTCTGCACCACTCTTGCCTCTTTCTCCACACCTGTGTCCCCTTTTTGCATCTCTGTTGTTTCTTTCTGCACTTCTCTTCCCTCTTTCTCCACCACTCATCCCTTTTTCTGCACCTCTCTTGCTTCTTTCTGCACCTCTGTCCCTTCTTTCTGCACATCCTTCTTGCCTCTTTCTGCACCCCTCTTGCCTCTTTCTGCACCCTCTCTTGCCTCTTTCTGCACCTCTCGTTCCTTCTTTCAGCATCTTTTGTTTCTTTCTGCAACTCTCTTGCTTCTTTCTGCACCCTCTTTGCTTCTTTCTGCACCCCTCCTGCCTCTTTCTACACCCCTCATTCCTCTTTCTGCACCCCTCTTGCCTCTTTCTGCCCCTCTGTTCCTTCTTTCTGCACTTCTTTGTTTCTTTCTGCACCTCTCTTGCCTTTCTTTCTGCACCTCTGTTCCTTCTTTCTGCACTTATTTTTTTTCTTTCTGCAGCTCTCTGGCTTCTTTCTGCACCCCTTGTGCCTCTTTCTGCACCCCTCTTCCCTCTTTTTGCACCCCTCTTGACTCTTTCTGCACCTCTGTTGCTTCTTTCTGCACTACTCTTGCTTCTTTCGGCACCTCTTTGCTTTTTTCTGCATCATTTGTGCTTCTTTCTGCACCCCTCTTCCCTCTTTCTGCACCCCGCTTACCTCTTTCTGCACCTCTCTTGCCTCTTTCTGCCCCTCTGTTCCTTATTTCTGCACTTCTTTTGTTTCTTTCTGCACCCCTCTTGCCTCTTTCTGCACCCTTTTTGTCTCTTTCTGCACCTCTGTTCCTTCTTTCTGAACTTATTTTTTTTCTTTCTGCAGCTCTCTGGCTTCTTTCTGCACTTCTTGTGCCTCTTTCTGCACCCCTCTTCCCTCTTTTTGCACCCCTCTTGCCTCTTTCTGCACCTCTGTTGCTTCTTTCTGCACTACTCTTGCTTCTTTCTGCACCACTTTGCTTTTTTCTGCACCCCTCCTGCCTCTTTCACACCCCTCATCACTCTTTCTGCACCTCTCTTGCCTCTTTCTGCCCCTCTGTTCCTTATTTCTGCACTTCTTTTGTTTCTTTCTGCACCCCTCTTGCCTCTTTCTGCACCCTTCTTGTCTCTTTCTGCACCTCTGTTCCTTCTTTCTGCACTTATTTTTTTTCTTTCTGCAGCTCTCTGGCTTCTTTCTGCACCCGTTGTGCCTCTTTCATCACCCCTCTTCCCTCTTTTTGCACCCCTACTGCCTCTTTCTGCACCTCTGTTGCTTCTTTCTGCACTACTCTTGCTTCTTTCTGCACCTCTTTGCTTTTTCCTGCACCATTTGTGCCTCTTTCTGCACCCCTCTACCCTCTTTCTGCACTTCACTTGCCTCTTTCTGCACCTCTGTTGCTTCTTTCTGCAATTCTTTTGTTTCTTTCTGCACCCCTCTTACCTCTTTCTGTACCTCTGTTCCTTCTTTCTGCACTTCTTTTGTTTCTTTCTGCAACTCACGCTTCTTTCTGCACCCCTTTTGCCTCTTTCTGCTCCCCTCTTTCCTCTTTCTGCACCTCTGTTCCTTCTTTCTGCACTTCTTTTGTTTCTTTCTGCAGCTCTCTTGCTTCTTTCTACACCCCCTTGCCTCCTCCACCCCTCTTCCCTCTTTCTTCACCCATGTTGTCTCTTTCTGCACCTCTGTTCCTTCTTTCTGTACTTCTTTTGTTTCTTTCTGCAAATCTCATGCTTCTTTCTGCACTCCTCGTGCCTCTTTGTGGACCCCTGTTGCTTCTTTCTGCACTACTCTTGCTTCTATCTGCACCTCTTTGCTTCTTTCTGCACCACTCGTGCTTCTTTCTGCACCCCTTTTCCCTCTTTCTGCATCCCTCTTACCTCTTTCTGCACCTCAGTTCTTTCTTTCTGCTCTTCTTTTGTTTCTTTCTGCACCCCTCTTGCCACTTTCTCTACCCCTGTTCCCCCTTTTTGCATCTCTGTTGCTTCTTTCTGCACTTCCCTTGCCTCTTTCTCCACCCCTCATCCCTCTTTCTGCACCTCTTTTGCTTCTTTCAGCACTGCTCTTGCTTCTTTCTGTACCTCTGTCCCTTCTTTCTGCAACTCTTGTGCCTCTTTTTGCACCCCTCTTCCTTCTTTCTGCACCCCTCTGTTCCTTTTTTCTGCACTTCTTTTGTTTCTTTCTGCAACTCTCTTGCTTCTTTCTGCACCCCTCTTGCTTCTTTCTGCACCCCTCGTGCATCTATCTACACCCTCTTCCTTCTTTCTGCACTCCTCTTGCCTCTTTCTGCACCTCTGTTCCTTCTTTCTTCACATTTTTTGTTTGTTTCTGCACCTCTCTTGTTTCTTTTTGTATCCCTCTTGCCTCTTTCTCCAACGCACTTCCCCCTTTCTGCATCTCTGTTGCTTCTTTATGCACTTTTTTGCTTCTTTCTACACCTCTCTCGCTTTTTTCTGCACCCCTGGTGCCTCTTTCTGCACCCCTCTTCCCTCTTTCTGCACTTCTCTTACCTCTTTCTGTACCTCTGTTCCTTCTTTCTGCACTTATTTTGTTTCTTTCTGCACCTCTCGCTTCTTTTTGCACCCCTCTTCCCTCTTTCTTCACCCCTCTTCCCTCTTTCTGAACCCCTCTTGCCACTTTCTCCACCCCTGTTCCCCCTTTTTGCATCTCTGTTGTTTTGCTCTGCACTTCTCTTGCCTCTTTCTCCACCCATCATTCCTCTTTCTGCACCTCTGTTGCTTCTTTCTGTACTTCTCTTCCTTCTTTCAGCACCTCTGTCCCTTCTTTCTGCAATCCTTGTGACTCTTTCTGCACCCGTCTTCTGTCTTTCTACACCCCTCTTGCCTCTTTCTGCACCTCTGTTCCTTCTTTCTGCACTACTTTTGTTACCTTATGCATCTCTCTTGCTTCTTTATGCACCCCCTTGCCTCTTTCTCTACCCCTCTTCCCTCTTTCTTCACCCCTGTTACCTCTTTCTGCACCTCTGTTCCTTCTTTCTGCACTTCTTTTGTTTCTTTCTGCAAATCTCTTGCTTCTTGTTTCATCCCTCGTGCCTCTTTCTGTACCCCTCTTCCCTCTTTTTGCACCCCTCTTGCCTCTTTCTGCCCCTCTGTTGCTTCTTTCTGCACCTCTCTTGCTTCTTTCTGCACCCCTCTTGCCACTTTCTCCACCCCTGTTTCTCCCTTTCTTGCATCTCAGTTGTTTCTTTCTGCACCTCTCTCTTACCTTCTTTCTCCACCCCTCATCCCTCTTTCTGCACCTCTGTTGCTTCTTTCTGCACTTCTCTTGCTTCTTTCTGCACCTCTGTCCCTTCTTTCTGCAATCCTTCTTCCTCTTTCTGCACCCCTCTTCCCTCTTTCTGCACCCCTCTTGCCTCTTTCTGCACCTCTGTTCCTTCTTTCTGCACTTCTTTTGTTTCTTTCTGCAACTCTCTTGCTTCATTCTGCACGACTCTTGCTTCTTTCTGCACCGCTCGTGCCTCTTTCACACCCCTCATCCCTCTTTCTGCACCTCTCTTGCCTCTTTCTGCCCCTCTGTTCCTTATTTCTGCATTTCTTTTGTTTCTTTCTGCACCCCTCTTGCCTCTTTCTGCACCCCTCTTGTCTCTTTCTGCACCTCTGTTCCTTTCTGCACTTATTATTTTTCTTTCTGCAGCTCTCTGGCTTCTTTCTGCACCCCTTGTGCCTCTTTCTGCACCCCTCTTCCCTCTTTTTGCACCCCTCTTGCCTCTTTCTGCACCTCTGTTGCTTCTTTCTGCACTACACTTGCTTCTTTCTGCACCTCTTTGCTTTTTTCTGCACCATTTGTGCTTCTTTCTGCACCCCTCTTCCCTCTTTCTGCACCCCGCTTGCCTCTTTCTGCACCTCTATTCCTTCTTTCTGCGCTCCCTTTGTTTCTTTCTGTACCTCTCTTGCTTCTTTCTGCACCCTTCTTGCCACTTTCTCCACCCCTGTTCCCCCTTTTTGCATCTCTGTTGCTTTGCTCTGCACTTTTCTTGCCTCTTTCTCCACCGCTCATCCTTCTTTCTGCACCTCTGTTGCTTCTTTCTGCACTACTCTTGCTTCTTTCTGCACCTCTTTGCTTCTATATGCACCACTTGTGCTTCTTTTTGCACCCCTCTTCCCTCTTTCTTCACCCCTCTTCCCTCTTTCTGCACCCCTCTTGCCACTTTCTCCACCCCTGTTCCCCCTTTTTGCATCTCTGTTGCTTTCCTCTGCACTTCTCTTGCCTCTTTCTCCACCCATCATTCCTCTTTCTGCACCTCTGTTGCTTCTTTCTGTACTTCTCTTCCTTCTTTCAGCACCTCTGTCCCTTCTTTCTGCAATCCTTGTGACTCTTTCTGCACCCGTCTTCTGTCTTTCTGCACCCCTTTTGCCTCTTTCTGTACCTCTGTTCCTTCTTTCCGCACTTCTTTTGCTTCTTTCTGCACCCCTCTTGCTTCTTTCTGCACCCCTCATGCCTCTTTCTCACACCCCTCTTGCCCTCTTTCTCGCACCTCTGTTCCTACTTTCTGCACATTCTTTTGTTTCTTTCTGCACCTCTCTTGCTTTCTTTCTGCAACCCTCTTGCCTCTTTCTCCACCCCACTTCCTCATTTCTGCGTCTCTGTTGCTTCTTTACTGTACTTCCCTTGCTTCTTTCTGCACCTTTCGTGTCTCTTTCTGAACCTCTCTTCCCTCTTTCTGCACTTCTCTTGCCTCTTTCTGCACCTCTGTTGCTTCTTTCTGCAATTCTTTTGTTTCTTTCTGCACCCCTCTTACCTCTTTCTGTACCTCTGTTCCTTCTTTCTGCACTTCTTTTGTTTCTTTCTGCACCTCACGCTTCTTTCTGCACCCCTTTTGCCTCTTTCTGCTCCCTTCTTTCCTGTTTCTGCACCTCTGTTCCTTCTTTCTGCACTTCTTTTGTTTCTTTCTGCAGCTCTCTTGCTTCTTTCTGCACCCCTTGCCTCTTTCCCCACCCCTCTTCCGTCTTTCTTCACCCCTGTTGCATCTTTCTGCACCTCTGTTCCTTTTTTCTGCATTTCTTTTGTTTCTTTCTGCAAATCTCTTGCTTCTTTCTGCACCCCTCTTGCTTCTTTCTGCACCTCCCGTGCCTCTTTCACACCCTCTTCCCTCTTTTGCACCTCTCTTGCCTCTTTCTGCACCCTCTGTTCCTTCTTTCTGCATTTCTTTTGTTTCTTTCTGCACCTCTCTTGCCTCTTTCTGCACCCCTCTTGCCTCTTTCTGCACCTCTGTTCCTTCTTTCTGCACTTACTTTTGTTTCTTTCTGCACCTCTCTGGCTTCTTTCTGCACCCCTTTGCCTCTTTCTGCACCCCTCTTCCCTCTTTTTGCACCCCTCTTGCCTCTTTCTGCACCTCTGTTGCTTCTTTCTGCACTACACTTGCTTCTTTCTGCACCTCTTTGCTTTTTCTGCACCATTTGTGCTTCTTTCTGCACCCCTCTTCCCTCTTTCTGCACCCCTGCTGCCTCTTTCTGCACCTCTATTCCTTCTTTCTGCACTCCCTTTGTTTCTTTCTGCAACCTCTCTTGCTTCTTTCTGCACTCCTTCTGCCTCTTTCTCCACCCCTGTTCCCCCTTTTTGCATCTCTGTTGCTTTGCTCTGCACTTCTCTTGCCTCTTTCTCCACCGCTCTTCCTTCTTTCTGCACCTCTGTTGCTTCTTTCTGCACTACTCTTGCTTCTTTCTGCACCTCTTTGCTTCTTTCTGCACCACTTGTGCTTCTTTTTGCACCCCTCTTCCCTCTTTCTTCACCCTCTTCCCTCTTTCTGCACCCCTCTTGCCACTTTCTCCACCCCTGTTCCCCCTTTCTGCATCTCTGTTGCTTTCCTCTGCACTTCTCTTGCCTCTTTCTCCACCCATCATTCCTCTTTCTGCACCTCTGTTGCTTCTTTCTGTACTTCTCTTCCTTCTTTCAGCACCTCTGTCCTTCTTTCTGCACTCCTTGTGACTCTTTCTGCACCCGTCTTCTGTCTTTCTGCACCCCTTTTGCCTCTTTCTGCACCTCTGTTCCTTCTTTCTGCACTTCTTTTGCTTCTTTCTGCACCCCTCTTGCTTCTTTCTGCACCCCTCATGCCTCTTTCTACACCCTCTGCCCTCTTTCTGCACCTCTGTTGCCTACTTTCTGCACATCTTTTTGTTTCTTTCTGCACCTCTCTTGTTTCTTTCTGCAACCCTCTTGCCTCTTTCTGCACCTCACTTCCCCATTTCTGCGTCCCTGTTGCTTCTTTCTGTACTTCCCTTGCTTCTTTCTGCACCTCTCGTGTCTCTTTCTGCACCCCTCTTCCTCTTTCTGCACTTCTCTTGCCTCTTTCTGCACCTCTGTTGCTTCTTTCTGCAATTCTTTTGTTTCTTTCTGCACCCCTCTTACCTCTTTCTGCACCTCTGTTCCTTCTTTCTGCACTTCTTTTGTTTCTTTCTGCACCTCTCTGCTTCTTTCTGCACCCCTCTTGCCTCTTTCTGCTCCCTTCTTTCCTGTTTCTGCACCTCTGTTCCTTCTTTCTGCACTTCTTTTGTTTCTTTCTGCAGCTCTCTTGCTTCTTTCTGCACCCCTTGCCTCTTTCTCCACCCCTCTTCCGTCTTTCTGCACCCCTCTTGCATCTTTCTGCACCTCTGTTCCTTCTTTCTGCATTTCTTTTGTTTCTTTCTGCAAATCTCTTGCTTCTTTCTGCACCCCCGTGCCTCTTTGTGCACCCCTGTTGCTTCTTTCTGCACTCTTCTTGCTTCTATCTGCACCTCTTTGCTTCTTTCTGCACCACTCGTGCTTCTTTCTGCACCCCTCTTCCCTCTTTCTGCATCCCTCTTGCCTCTTTCTGCACCTCAGTTCTTTCTTTCTTCACTTCTTTTGTTTCTTTCTGCACCCTTCTTGCTACTTTCTCTACCCCTGTTCCCCCTTTTTGCATATCTGTTGCTTCTTTCTGCACTCCTCTTGCCTCTTTCTCCACCCTTCATCCCTCTTTCTGCACCTCTTTTGCTTCTTTCTGCACTGCTCTTGCTTCTTTCTGTACCTCTGTCCCTTCTTTCTGCAACCCTTGTGCCTCTTTCTGCACCCCTCTTCCTCTTTCTGCACCCCTCTGCTCCTTCTTTCTGCACTTCTGTTTGTTTCTTTCTGCATCACTCTTGCTTCTTTCTGCACCCCTCTTGCTTCTTTCTGCACCCTCGTGCATCTTTCTGCACCCCTCTTCCCTCTTTCTGCACTCCTCTTGCCTCTTACTGCACCTCTGTTCCTTCTTTCTGCACTTCTTTTGTTTCTTTCTGCACCTCTCTTGTTTCTTTCTGTATCCCTCTTGCCTCTTTCTCCACCCCTTCCCTCTTTCTGCATCTCTGTTGCTTCTTTATGCACTTCTCTTGCTTCTTTCTGCACCTCTCTCGCTTCTTTCTGCACCCCTCGTGCCTCTTTCTGCATCCCTCTTCCCTCTTTCTGCACTTCTCTGCACGTCTTTCTGTACCTCTGTTCCTTCTTTCTGCACTTATTTTGTTTCTTTCTGCACCTCTCGCTTCTTTCTGCACCCGTTTTGCCTCTTTCTGCACCCCTCTTGCCTCTTTCTGCACCTCTGTTCCTTCTTTCTGCACTACTTTTGTTACTTTCTGCAGCTCTCTTGCTTCTTTCTGCACCCCTTGCCTCTTTCTCCACCCCTCTTCCCTCTTTCTTCACCCCTGTTGCCTCTTTCTGCACCTCTGTTCCTTCTTTCTGCACTTCTTTTGTTTCTTTCTGCACATCTCTTGCTTCTTTCTTCACCCCTCGTGCCTCTTTCTGTACCCTCTTCCCTCTTTCTGCACCCCTCTTGCCTCTTTCTGCACCTCTGTTGCTTCTTTCTGCACTACTCTTGCTTCTTTCTGCACCTCTTTGCTTCTTTCTGCACCACTCGTGCTTCTTTCTGCACCCCTCTTCCCTCTTTCTGCACCCCTCTTGCCTCTTTCTGCACCTCTTTTCCTTCTTTCTGCTCTTCTTTTGTTTCTTTCTGCACCTCTCTTGCTTCTTTCTGCACCCCTCTTGCCACTTTCTCCACCCCTGTTCCCCCTTTTTGCATCTCTGTTGTTTCTTTCTGCACTTCTCTTGCCTCTTTCTCCACCCCTCATCCCTCTTTCTGCACCTCTGTTGCTTCTTTCTGCACTTCTCTTGCTTCTTTCTGCACCTCTGTCCCTTCTTTCTGCAATCCATCTTCCTCTTTCTGCACCCCTCTTCCCTCTTTCTGCTCCCCTCTTGCCTCTTTCTGCACCTCTGGTCCTTCTTTCTGCACTTCTTTTGTTTCTTTCTGCAACTCTCTTGCTTCATTCTCTGCACTACTCTTGCTTCTTTCTGCACCCCTCCTGCCTCTTTCACACCCCTCATCCCTCTTTCTGCACCTCTCTTGCCTCTTTCTGCCCCTCTGTTCCTTATTTCTGCACTTCTTTTGTTTCTTTCTGCACCTCTATTGCCTCTTTCTGCACCCTTCTTGTCTCTTTCTGCACCCTCTGTTCCTTCTTTCTGCACTTATTTTTTTCTGTTCTGCAGCTCTCTGGCTTCTTTCTGCACCCCTTGTGCCTCTTTCTGCACCCCTCTTCCCTCTTTTTGCACCCCTCTTGCCTCTTTCTGCACCTCTGTTGCTTTTTTCTGCACTACTCTTGCTTCTTTCTGCACCTCTTTGCTTTTTTCTGCACCATTTGTACTTCTTTCTGTACCCCTCTTCCCTCTTTCTGCACCCCTCTTGCCTCTTTCTGCACCTCTATTCCTTCTTTCTGCACTCTCCTTTCTTTCTGCACCTCTCTTGCTTCTTTCTGCACCCCTCTTGCCACTTTCTCCACCCCTGTTCCCCCTTTTTGCATCTCTGTTGCTTTGTTCTGCACTTTTCTTGCCTCTTTCTCCACCCCTCATCCCTCTTTCTGCACCTCTGTTGCTTCTTTCTGCACTTCTCTTGCTTCTTTCTGCACCTCTGTCCCTTCTTTCTGCAACCCTTCTGCCTCTTTCTACACCCCTCGTCCCTCTTTCTGCACCCTTGTTGCCTCTTTCTTGCACCTCTGTTCCTTCTTTCTGTACTTCTCTTTCTTTCTTTCTGCACCTCTTTGCTTCTTTCTGCACCCTCTTGCCTCTTTCTGTAGCCCTGTTGCTTCTTTCTGCACTTCTCTTGCTTCTTTCTGCACCTCTTTGCTTCTTTCTGCACCACTCTTGCTTCTTTCTGCACCCCTCTTCCCTCTTTTTGCACCCCTTTTGCCTCTTTCTGCACCCTCTGTTCCTTCTTTCTGCTCTTCTTTTGTTTCTTTCTGCACCTCTCTTGCTTCTTTCTGCACCCCTCTTGCCTCTTTCTCCCCCACTGTTCCCCCTTTTTGCATCTCAGTTGCTTCTTTCTGCACTTCTCTTGTCTCTTTCTCTGCCCCAATCCATCTTTCTCCACCTCTGTTGCTTCTTTCTGCACTTCTCTTGCATCTTTCTGCACCTCTGTCCCTTCTTTCTGCAACTCCTTGTTCCTCTTTCTGCACCCCTCTTCCCTCTTTCTGCACCCTCTTGCCTCTTTCTGCACCTCTGTTCCTTCTTTCTGCACTTCTTTTGTTTCTTTCTGCAACTCTCTTGCTTCATTCTGCACCCCTCTTGCTCCTTTCTGCACCTCCCGTGCCTCTTTCACACCCCTCTTCCCTCTTTTTGCACCTCTCTTGCCTCTTTCTGCCCCTCTGTTCCTTCTTTCTGCATTTCTTTTGTTTCTTTCTGCACCCCTCTTGCCTCTTTCTGCACCCCTCTTCCCTCTTTCTGCACCTCTGTTCCTTCTTTCTGCACTTACTTTTTTTCTTTCTGCAGCTCTCTGGATTCTTTCTGAACCCCTTTGCCTCTTTCTGCACCCCTCTTCCCTCTTTTTGCACCCCTCTTGCCTCTTTCTGCACCTCTGTTGCTTCTTTCTGCACTACTCTTGCTTCTTTCTGCACCTCTTTGCTTTTTTCTGCACCATTTGTGCCTCTTTCTGCACCTCTCTACCCTCTTTCTGCACTTCTCTTGCCTCTTTCTGCACCTCTGTTGCTTCTTTCTGCAATTCTCTTGTTTCTTTCTGCACCTCTCTTACCTCTTTCTGTACCTCTGTTCCTTCTTTCTGCACTTCTTTTGTTTCTTTCTGCACCTCACGCTTCTTTCTGCACCCTTTGCCTCTTTCTGCATCCCTCTTGCCTCTTTCTGCACCTCTGTTCCTTCTTTCTGCACTTCTTTTGTTTCTTTCCTGCAGCTCTCTTGCTTCTTTCTGCACCCCCTTGCCTCTCTCCACCCCTCTTCCCTCTTTCTTCACCCATGTTGCCTCTTTCTGCACCTCTGTTCCTTCTTTCTGCACTTCTTTTGTTTCTTTCTGCAAATCTCTTGCTTCTTTCTGCACTCCTCGTGCCTCTTTGTGCACCTCTGTTGCTTCTTTCTGCACTACTCTTGCTTCTATTCTGCACCTCTTTGCTTCTTTCTGCACCACTCGTGCTTCTTTCTGCACCCTTTTCCCTCTTTCTGCATCCCTCTTGCCTCTTTCTGCACCTCTGTTCCTTCTTTCTGCTCTTCTTTTGTTTCTGCACCCTTCTTGCCACTTTCTCTACCCCTGTTCCCCCTTTTGCATCTCTGTTGCTTCTTTCTGCACTTCCCTTGCCTCTTTCTCCACCCCTCATCCCTCTTTCTGCACCTCTTTTGCTTCTTTCAGCACTGCTCTTGCTTCTTTCTGTACCTCTGTCCCTTCTTTCTGCAACTCTTGTGCCTCTTTTTGCACCCCTCTTCCTTCTTTCTGCACCCCTCTGTTCCTTTTTTCTGCACTTCTTTTGTTTCTTTCTGCAACTCTCTTGCTTCTTTCTGCACCCCTCTTGCTTCTTTCTGCACCCCTCGTGCATCTATCACACCCCTCTTCCCTCTTTCTGCACCCCTCTTGCCTCTTTCTGCACCTCTGTTCCTTCTTTCTGCACATTCTTTTGTTTGTTTCTGCACCTCTCTTGTTTCTTTCTGTATCCCTCTTGCCTCTTTCTCCACCCTCTTCCCTCTTTCTGCATCTCTGTTTGCTTCTTTATGCACTTCTTTTGCTTCTTTCTGCACCTCTCTTGCTTCTTTCTGCACCCTGGTGCCTCTTTCTGCACCCCTCTTCCCTCTTTCTGCACTTCTCTTGCCTCTTTCTGCACCTCTGTTCCTTCTTTCTGCACTTATTTTGTTTCTTTCTGCACCTCTCGCTTCTTTTTGCACCCCTCTTCCCTCTTTCTTCACCCTTCTTCCCTCTTTCTGAACCCTTCTTGCCACTTTCTCCACCACTGTTCCCCCTTTTTGCATCTCTGTTGCTTTGCTCTGCACTTCTCTTGCCTCTTTCTCCACCCATCATTCCTCTTTCTGCACCTCTGTTGCTTCTTTCTGTACTTCTCTTCCTTCTTTCAGCACCTCTGTCCCTTCTTTCTGCAATCCTTGTGACTCTTTCTGCACCTGTCTTCTGTCTTTCTGCACCCCTCTTGCCTCTTTCTGCACCTCTGTTCCTTCTTTCTGCACTACTTTTGTTACCTTATGCATCTCTCTTGCTTCTTTATGCACCCCCTTGCCTCTTTCTCTACCCCTCTTCCCTCTTTCTTCACCCCTGTTACCTCTTTCTGCACCTCTGTTCCTTCTTTCCGACCTTCTTTTGTTTCTTTCTGCACATCTCTTGCTTCTTGTCGGCATCCCTCGTGCCTCTTTCTGCACCCCTCTTGCTACTTTCTGCACCTCTCTTGCCTCTTTCTGCACCCCTCTTGCTTCTTTCTGCACCTCTCTTGCTTCTTTCTGCACCCCTCTTGCCACTTTCTCCACCCCTGTTCTCCCTTTTTGCATCTCAGTTGTTTCTTTCTGCACTTCTCTTACCTCTTTCTCCACCCCTCATCCCTCTTTCTGCACCTCTGTTGCTTCTTTCTGCACTTCTCTTGCTTCTTTCTGCACCTCTGTCCCTTCTTTCTGCAATCCTTCTTCCTCTTTCTGCACCCCTCTTCCCTCTTTCTGCACCCCTCTTGCCTCTTTCTGCACCTCTGTTCCTTCTTTCTGCACTTCTTTTGTTTCTTTCTGCAACTCTCTTGCTTCATTCTGCACCACTCTTGCTTCTTTCTGCACCACTCGTGCCTCTTTCACACCCCTCATCCCTCTTTCTGCACCTCTCTTGCCTCTTTCTGCCCCTCTGTTCCTTATTTCTGCACTTTTGTTTCTTTCTGCACCCCTCTTGCCTCTTTCTGCACCCCTCTTCCCTCTTTTTGCACCCCTCTTGCCTCTTTCTGCACCTCTGTTGCTTCTTTCTGCACTACACTTGCTTCTTTCTGCACCTCTTTGCTTTTTTCTGCACCATTTGTGCTTCTTTCTGCACCCCTCTTCCCTCTTTCTGCACCCCGCTTGCCTCTTTCTGCACCTCTATTCCTTCTTTCTGCGCTCCCTTTGTTTCTTTCTGTACCTCTCTTGCTTCTTTCTGCACCCCTCTTGCCACTTTCTCCACCCCTGTTCCCCCTTTTTGCATCTCTGTTGCTTTGCTCTGCACTTTTCTTGCCTCTTTCTCCACCGCTCATCCTTCTTTCTGCACCTCTGTTGCTTCTTTCTGCACTACTCTTGCTTCTTTCTGCACCTCTTTGCTTCTTTCTGCACCACTTGTGCTTCTTTCTGCACCCTCTTCCCTCTTTCTTCACCCTCTTCCCTCTTTCTGCACCCTCTTGCCACTTTCTCCACCTCTGTTCCCCCTTTTTGCATCTCTGTTGCTTTCTTTCTGCACTTCTCTTGCCTCTTTCTCCACCCATCATTGCCTCTTTCTGCACCTCTGTTGCTTCTTTCTGTACTTCTCTTCCTTCTTTCAGCACCTCTGTCCCTTCTTTCTGCAATCCTCTGTGCCTCTTTCTGCACCCGTCTTCTCTCTTTCTGCACCCCTTTGCCTCTTTCTGCACCTCTGTTCCTTCTTTCTGCACTTCTTTTGCTTCTTTCTGCACCTCTCTTGCTTCTTTCTGCACCCCTCATGCCTCTTACTGCACCCCTCTGCCCTCTTTCTGCACCTCTGTTCCTTCTTTCTGCACTTTTTTGTTTCTTTCTGCACCTCTCTTGTTTCTTTCTGTAACCCTCTTGCCTCTTTCTCCACCCCACTTCCCCATTTCTGCGTCCCTGTTGCTTCTTTATGTACTTCCCTTGCTTCTTTCTGCACCTTTCGTGTATCTTTCTGCACCCCTCTTCCCTCTTTCTGCACTTCTCTTGCCTCTTTCTGCACCTCTGTTGCGTCTTTCTGCAATTCTTTTGTTTCTTTCTGCACCCCTCTTACCTCTTTCTGTACCTCTGTTCCTTCTTTCTGCACTTCTTTTGTTTCTTTCTGCACCTCTACGCTTCTTTCTGCACCCTTTTGCCTCTTTCTGCTCCCTTCTTTCCTCTTTCTGCACCTCTGTTCCTTCTTTCTGCACTTCTTTTGTTTCTTTCTGCAGCTCTCTTGCTTCTTTCTGCACCCTCGTGCCTCTTTGTGCACCTCTGTTGCTTCTTTCTGCACTATTCTTGCTTCTATCTGCACCTCTCTTGCTTCTTTCTGCACCACTCGTGCTTCTTTCTGCACCCCTCTTGCCTCTTTCTGCATCCCTCTTACCTCTTTCTGCACCTCAGTTCTTTCTTTCTTCTCTTCTCTTTGTTTCTTTCTGCACCCTTCTTGCTACTTTCTCTACCACTGTTCCCCCTTTTTGTATATCTGTTGCTTCTTTCTGCACTTCTCCTTGCCTCTTTCTCCACTCTTCATCCTCTTTCTGCACCTCTTTGCTTCTTTCTGCACTGCTCTTGCTTCTTTCTGTACCTCTGTCCCTTCTTTCTGCAACCCTTGTGCCTCTTTTTGCACCCCTCTTCCCTCTTTCTGCACCCCTCTGTTCCTTCTTTCTGCACTTCTTTTGTTTCTTTCTGCAACACTCTTGCTTCTTTATGCACCCCTCTTGCTTCTTTCTGCACCCCTCGTGCATCTATGACACCCCTCTTCCCTCTTTCTGCACCCCTCTTGCCTCTTAATGCACCTCTGTTCCTTCTTTCTTCACATTTTTTGTTTGTTTCTGCACCTCTCTTGTTTCTTTCTGCATCCCTCTTGCCTCTTTCTCCAACCCCTTCCCTCTTTCTGCATCTCTGTTGCTTCTTTCTGCACTTTTCTTGCTTCTTTCTGCACCTCTCTCGCTTCTTTCTGCACCCCTCATGCCTCTTTCTGCACCCCTCTTGCTCTCTTTCTGCACTTCTCTCACGTCTTTCTGTACCTCTGTTCCTTCTTTCTGCACTTATTTTGTTTCTTTCTGCACCTCTCGCTTCTTTCCACACCCGTTTTGCCTCTTTCTGCTCCCCTCTTGCCTCTTTCTGCACCTCTGTTCCTTCTTTCTGCACTACTTTTGTTACCTTCTGCATCTCGCTTGCTTCTTTCTGCACCCCCTTGCCTCTTTCTCTACCCCTCTTCCCTCTTTCTTCACCCCTGTTGCCTCTTTCTGCACCTCTGTTCCTTCTTTCTGCACTTCTTTTGTTTCTTTCTGCAAATCTCGTGCTTCTTTTTTCACCCCTCGTGCCTCTTTCTGTACCCCTCTTCCCTCTTTTTGTACCCCTCATGCCTCTTTCTGCCCCTCTGTTGCTTCTTTCTGCACTACTCTTGCTTCTTTCTGCACCTCTTTGCTTCTTTCTGCACCACTCGTGCTTCTTTCTGCACCCCTCTTCCCTCTTTCTGCACCCCTCTTGCCTCTTTCTGCACCTCTGTTCCTTCTTTCTGCTCTTCTTTTGTTTCTTTCTGCACCTCTCTTGCTTCTTTCTGCACCTCTCTTGCCACTTTCTCCACCCCTGTTCCCTCTTTTTGCATCTCTGTTGCTTCTTTCTGCACTTCTCTTGCCTCTTTCTCCACCCCTCATCCCTCTTTCTGCACCTCTGTTGCTTCTTTCTGCACTTCTCTTGCTTCTTTCTGCACCTCTGTCCCTTCTTTCTGCAATCCATCTTCCTCTTTCTGCACCCCTCTTCCCTCTTTCTGCTCCCCTCTTGCCTCTTTCTGCACCTCTGGTCCTTCTTTCTGCACTTCTTTTGTTTCTTTCTGCAACTCTCTTGCTTCATTCTGCACTACTCTTGCTTCTTTCTGCACCCCTCCTGCCTCTTTCACACCCCTCATCCCTCTTTCTGCACCTCTCTTGCCTCTTTCTGCCCCTCTGTTCCTTATTTCTGCACTTCTTTTGTTTCTTTCTGCACCCTATTGCCTCTTTCTGCACCCTTCTTGTCTCTTTCTGCACCTCTGTTCCTTCTTTCTGCACTTATTTTTTTTCTATCTGCAGCTCTCTGGCTTCTTTCTGCACCCCTTGTGCCTCTTTCTGCACCCCTCTTCCCTCTTTTTGCACCCCTCTTGCCTCTTTCTGCACCTCTGTTGCTTTTTTCTGCACTACTCTTGCTTCTTTCTGCACCTCTTTGCTTTTTTCTGCACCATTTGTACTTCTTTCTGTACCCCTCTTCCCTCTTTCTGCACCCCGCTTGCCTCTTTCTGCACCTCTATTCCTTCTTTCTGCACTCCCTTTCTTTCTGTACCTCTCTTGCTTCTTTCTGCACCCCTCTTGCCACTTTCTCCACCCCTGTTCCCCCTTTTTGCATCTCTGTTGCTTTGTTCTGCACTTTTCTTGCCTCTTTCTCCACCCCTCATCCCTCTTTCTGCACCTCTGTTGCTTCTTTCTGCACTTCTCTTGCTTCTTTCTGCACCTCTGTCCCTTCTTTCTGAAACCCTTGTGCCTCTTTCTACACCCCTCTTCCCTCTTTCTGCACCCCTGTTGCCTCTTTCTGCACCTCTGTTCCTTCTTTCTGTACTTCTTTTCTTTCTTTCTGCAAATCTTTTGCTTCTTTCTGCACCCCTCGTGCCTCTTTGTGTAGCCCTGTTGCTTCTTTCTGCACTACTCTTGCTTCTTTCTGCACCTCTTTGCTTCTTTCTGCACCACTCATGCTTCTTTCTGCACCCCTCTTCCCTCTTTTTGCACCCCTTTTGCCTCTTTCTGCCCCTCTGTTCCTTCTTTCTGCTCTTCTTTTGTTTCTTTCTGCGCCTCTCTTGCTTCTTTCTGCACCATTTGTGCTTCTTTCTGCACCCCTCTTCCCTCTTTCTGCACCCCGCTTGCCTCTTTCTGCACCTCTATTCCTTCTTTCTGCGCTCCCTTTGTTTCTTTCTGTACCTCTCTTGCTTCTTTCTGCACCCCTCTTGCCACTTTCTCCACCCCTGTTCCCCCTTTTTGCATCTCTGTTGCTTTGCTCTGCACTTTTCTTGCCTCTTTCTCCACCGCTCATCCTTCTTTCTGCACCTCTGTTGCTTCTTTCTGCACTACTCTTGCTTCTTTCTGCACCTCTTTGCTTCTATATGCACCACTTGTGCTTCTTTTTGCACCCCTCTTCCCTCTTTCTTCACCCCTCTTCCCTCTTTCTGCACCCCTCTTGCCACTTTCTCCACCCCTGTTCCCCCTTTTTGCATCTCTGTTGCTTTCCTCTGCACTTCTCTTGCCTCTTTCTCCACCCATCATTCCTCTTTCTGCACCTCTGTTGCTTCTTTCTGTACTTCTCTTCCTTCTTTCAGCACCTCTGTCCCTTCTTTCTGCAATCCTTGTGACTCTTTCTGCACCCGTCTTCTGTCTTTCTGCACCCCTTTTGCCTCTTTCTGCACCTCTGTTCCTTCTTTCCGCACTTCTTTTGCTTCTTTCTGCACCCCTCTTGCTTCTTTCTGCACCCCTCATGCCTCTTACACACCCCTCTGCCCTCTTTCTGCACCTCTGTTCCTACTTTCTGCACATTTTTTTGTTTCTTTCTGCACCTCTCTTGTTTCTTTCTGTAACCCTCTTGCCTCTTTCTCCACCCCACTTCCCCATTTCTGCGTCCCTGTTGCTTCTTTATGTACTTCCCTTGCTTCTTTCTGCACCTTTCGTGTATCTTTCTGCACCCCTCTTCCCTCTTTCTGCACTTCTCTTGCCTCTTTCTGCACCTCTGTTGCGTCTTTCTGCAATTCTTTTGTTTCTTTCTGCACCCCTCTTACCTCTTTCTGTACCTCTGTTCCTTCTTTCTGCACTTCTTTTGTTTCTTTCTGCACCTCACGCTTCTTTCTGCACCCCTTTTGCCTCTTTCTGCTCCCTTCTTTCCTCTTTCTGCACCTCTGTTCCTTCTTTCTGCACTTCTTTTGTTTCTTTCTGCAGCTCTCTTGCTTCTTTCTGCACCCCTCGTGCCTCTTTGTGTACCCCTGTTGCTTCTTTCTGCACTATTCTTGCTTCTATCTGCACCTCTTTGCTTCTTTCTGCACCACTCGTGCTTCTTTCTGCACCCCTTTTCCCTCCTTCTGCATCCCTCTTACCTCTTTCTGCACCTCAGTTCTTTCTTTCTTCTCTTCTTTTGTTTCTTTCTGCACCCTTCTTGCTACTTTCTCTACCACTGTTCCCCCTTTTTGTATATCTGTTGCTTCTTTCTGCACTTTCCTTGCCTCTTTCTCCACACTTCATCCCTCTTTCTGCACCTCTTTTGCTTCTTTCAGCACTGCTCTTGCTTCTTTCTGTACCTCTGTCCCTTCTTTCTGCAACCCTTGTGCCTCTTTTTGCACCCCTCTTCCCTCTTTCTGCACCCCTCTGTTCCTTCTTTCTGCACTTCTTTTGTTTCTTTCTGCAACACTCTTGCTTCTTTATGCACCCCTCTTGCTTCTTTCTGCACCCCTCGTGCATCTATGACACCCCTCTTCCCTCTTTCTGCACCCCTCTTGCCTCTTAATGCACCTCTGTTCCTTCTTTCTTCACATTTTTTGTTTGTTTCTGCACCTCTCTTGTTTCTTTCTGTATCCCTCTTGCCTCTTTCTCCAACCCCCTTCCCCCTTTCTGCATCTCTGTTGCTTCTTTATGCACTTTTCTTGCTTCTTTTTACACCTCTCTCGCTTCTTTCTGCACCCCTCATGCCTCTTTCTGCACCCCTCTTCTCTCTTTCTGCACTTCTCTCACGTCTTTCTGTACCTCTGTTCCTTCTTTCTGCACTTCTTTTGTTTCTTTCTGCACCTCTCTTGCTTCTTTCCACACCCTTTTGCCTCTTTCTGCTCCCTCTTGCCTCTTTCTGCACCTCTGTTCCTTCTTTCTGCACTACTTTTGTTACTTTCTGCATCTCTCTTGCTTCTTTCTGCACCCCTTGCCTCTTTCTCTACCCCTCTTCCCTCTTTCTTCACCCCTGTTGCCTCTTTCTGCACCTCTGTTCCTTCTTTCTGCACTTCTTTTGTTTCTTTCTGCAGCTCTCTTGCTTCTTTCTGCACCCACTTGCCTCTTTCTGCACCCCTCATGCCTCTTTTGTACCCCTCTTGCCTCTTTCTGCACCTCTGTTGCTTCTTTCTGCACTACTCTTGTTTCTTTCTGCACCTCTTTGCTTCTTTCTGCACCACTCGTGCTTCTTTCTGCACCCCTCTTCCCTCTTTCTGCACCCCTCTTGCCTCTTTCTGCACCTCTGTTCCTTCTTTCTGCTCTTCTTTTGTTTCTTTCTGCACCTCTCTTGCTTCTTTCTGCACCCCTCTTGCCACTTTCTCCACCCCTGTTCCCCCTTTTTGCATCTCTGTTGTTTCTTTCTGCACTTCTCTTGCCTCTTTCTCCACCCCTCATCCCTCTTTCTGCACCTCTGTTGCTTCTTTCTGCACTTCTCTTGCTTCTTTCTGCACCTCTGTCCCTTCTTTCTGCAATCCATCTTCCTCTTTCTGCACCCCTCTTCCCTCTTTCTGCCCCCCTCTTGCCTCTTTCTGCACCTCTGTTCCTTCTTTCTGCACTTCTTTTGTTTCTTTCTGCAACTCTCTTGCTTCATTCTGCACCACTCTTGCTTCTTTCTGCACCCCTCCTGCCTCTTTCTACACCCCTCTTCCCTCTTTCTGCACCTCTCTTGCCTCTTTCTGCACCCTCTGTTCCTTCTTTCTGCACTTCTTTTGTTTCTTTCTGCACCCCTATTGCCTCTTTCTGCACCCTTCTTGTCTCTTTCTGCACCTCTGTTCCTTCTTTCTGCACTTCTTTGTTTCTTTCTGCACCTCTCTTGCTTCTTTCTGCACCCCTTGTGCCTCTTTCTGCACCCTCTTCCCTCTTTTTGCACCCTCTTGCCTCTTTCTGCACCTCTGTTGCTTCTTTCTGCACTACTCTTGCTTCTTTCTGCACCTCTTTTGCTTCTTTCTGTACCATTTGTACTTCTTTCTGTACCCCTCTTCCCCTCTTTCTGCACCCCGCTTGCCTCTTTCTGCACCTCTATTCCTTCTTTCTGCACTCTCTTGTTTCTTTCTGTACCTCTCTTGCTTCTTTCTGCACCCCTCTTGCCACTTTCTCCACCCCTGTTCCCCCTTTTTGCATCTCTGTTGCTTCTGTTCTGCACTTTCTTGCCTCTTTCTCCACCCCTCATCCCTCTTTCTGCACCTCTGTTGCTTCTTTCTGCACTTCTCTTGCTTCTTTCTGCACCTCTGTCCCTTCTTTCTGCAACCCTTGTGCCTCTTTCTACACCCCTCTTCCCTCTTTCTGCACCCCTGTTGCCTCTTTCTGCACTCTCTGTTCCTTCTTTCTGTACTTCTTTGCTTTCTTTCTGCAAATCTCTTGCTTCTTTCTGCACCCTCGTGCCTCTTTGTGTAGCCTCTGTTGCTTCTTTCTGCACTACTCTTGCTTCTTTCTGCACCTCTTTGCTTCTTTCTGCACCACTCGTGCTTCTTTCTGCACCCCTCTTCCCTCTTTCTTGCACCCTCTTTGCCTCTTTCTGCACCTCTGTTCCTTCTTTCTGCTCTTCTTTTGTTTCTTTCTGCACCTCTCTTGCTTCTTTCTGCACCCCTCTTGCCACTTTCTCCATCCCTGTGCCCTCTTTCTGCATCTCTGTTGTTTCTTTCTGCACTTCTCTTGCCTCTTTCTCCACCCCTCATCCCTCTTTCTGCACCTCTGTTGCTTCTTTCTGCACTTCTCTTGCTTCTTTCTGCACCTCTGTCCCTTCTTTCTGCAATCCACTCTTCCTCTTTCTGCACCCCTCTTCCCTCTTTCTGCACCCCTCTTGCCTCTTTCTGCACCTCTGTTCCTTCTTTCTGCACTTCTTTTGTTTCTTTCTGCACCTCTCTTGCTTCTTTCATCACCTGTCTTGCTTCTTTCTGCACCCCTCTTGCCTCTTTCTACACCCCTCATCCCTCTTTCTGCACCTCTCGTGCCTCTTTCTGCACCTCTGTTACTTCTTTCTGCACTTCTCTTGTCTCTTACTGCTCCCCTCTTGCCTCTTTCTGCACCTCTCTTGTCTCTTTCTGCACCTCTGTTCCTTCTTTCTGCACTTCTTTTGTTTCTTTCTGCAGCTCTCTGTGCTTCTTTCTGCACCCTCTGTGCCTCTTTCTGCACCCCTCTTCCCTCTTTCTGCACCCCTCTTGCCTCTTTCTGCACCTCTCTTGCTTCTTTCTGCACTACTCTTGCTTCTTTCTGCACCTCTTTGCTTTTTTCTGCACCTCTCTTGCTTCTTTCTGTACCCCTCTTCCTCTTTCTTGCACCCCTCTTGCCTCTTTCTGCACCTCTATTCCTTCTTTCTGCACTCCTCTCTTCTTTCTGTACCTCTCTTGCTTCTTTCTGCACCCCTCTTGCCTACTTTCTCCACCTCTGTTCCCTCTTTCTGCATCTCTGTTGCTTCGTTCTGCACTTCTCTTGCCTCTTTCTCCACCCCTCATTCCCTCTTTCTGCACCTCTGTTGCTTCTTTCTGCACCTCTCTTGCTTCTTTCTGCACCTCTGTCCCTTCTTTCTGAAACCCTCTGTGCCTCTTTCTGCACCCCTCTTCCCTCTTTCTGCACCCCTGTTGCCTCTTTCTGCACCTCTGTTCCTTCTTTCTGTACTTCTTTTCCTTCTTTCTGCAACTCTTTTGCTTCTTTCTGCACCCCTCGTGCCTCTTTCTGTAGCCCTGTTGCTTCTTTCTGCACTCCTCTTGCTTCTTTCTGCACCTCTCTTGCTTCTTTCTGCACCACTCATGCTTCTTTCTGCACCCCTCTTCCCTCTTTCTGCACTCCTCTTGCCTCTTTCTGCCCCTCTGTTCCTTCTTTCTGCTCTTCTTTTGTTTCTTTCTGCACCTCTCTTGCTTCTTTCTGCACCCCTCTTGCCACTTTCTCCACCCCTGTGCCCCCTTTTTGCATCTCTGTTGTTTCTTTCTGCACTACTCTTGCCTCTTTCTCCACCCCTCATCCCTCTTTCTGCACCTCTTTTGCTTCTTTCTGCACTTCTCTTGCTTCTTTCTGCACCTCTGTCCCTTCTTTCTGCAATCCATCTTCCTCTTTCTGCACCCCTCTTCCCTCTTTCTGCACCCCTCTTGCCTCTTTCTGCACCTCTGGTCCTTCTTTCTGCACTTCTTTTGTTTCTTTCTGCAACTCTCTTGCTTCATTCTGCACTACTCTTGCTTCTTTCTGCACCCCTCCTGCCTCTTTCTACACCCCTCATCCCTCTTTCTGCACCTCTCTTGCCTCTTTCTGCACCTCTGTTCCTTATTTCTGCACTTCTTTTGTTTCTTTCTGCACCCTATTGCCTCTTTCTGCACCCCTCTTGCCTCTTTCTGCACCTCTGTTCCTTCTTTCTGCACTTCTTTTGTTTCTTATCTGCAGCTCTCTTGCTTCTTTCTGCACCCCTCGTGCCTCTTTCTGCACCCCTCTTCCCTCTTTTTGCACCCCTCTTGCCTCTTTCTGCACCTCTGTTGCTTCTTTCTGCACTACTCTTGCTTCTTTCTGCACCTCTTTGCTTTTTTCTGCACCATTTGTACTTCTTTCTGCACCCCTCTTCCCTCTTTCTGCACCCTGCTTGCCTCTTTCTGCACCTCTGTTCCTTCTTTCTGCACTCTCTCTTTCTTTCTGTACCTCTCTTGCTTCTTTCTGCACCCCTCTTGCCACTTTCTCCACCCCTGTTCCCCTTTTTGCATCTCTGTTGCTTCTGTTCTGCACTTTTCTTGCCTCTTTCTCCACCCCTCATCCCTCTTTCTGCACCTCTGTTGCTTCTTTCTGCACTTCTCTTGCTTCTTTCTGCACCTCTGTCCCTTCTTTCTGAAACCCTTGTGCCTCTTTCTACACCCCTCTTCCCTCTTTCTGCACCCCTGTTGCCTCTTTCTGCACCTCTGTTCCTTCTTTCTGTACTTCTTTTCTTTCTTTCTGCAAATCTTTTGCTTCTTTCTGCACCCCTCGTGCCTCTTTGTGAAGCCCTGTTGCTTCTTTCTGCACTACTCTTGCTTCTTTCTGCACCTCTTTGCTTCTTTCTGCACCACTCATGCTTCTTTCTGCACCCCTCTTCCCTCTTTTTGCACCCCTCTTGCCTCTTTCTGCACCTCTGTTCCTTCTTTCTGCTCTTCTTTTGTTTCTTTCTGCACCTCTCTTGCTTCTTTCTGCACCCCTCTTGCCACTTTCTCCACCCCTGTGCCCCCTTTTTGCATCTCTGTTGTTTCTTTCTGCACTACTCTTGCCTCTTTCTCCACCCCTCATCCCTCTTTCTGCACCTCTGTTGCTTCTTTCTGTACTTCTCTTGCTTCTTTCTGCACCTCTGTCCCTCTTTCTGCAATCCTTGTTCCTCTTTCTGCACCCCTCTTCCCTCTTTCTGTACCCCTCTTGCCTCTTTCTGCACCTCTGGTCCTTCTCTCTGCACTTCTTTTGTTTCTTTCTGAAACTCTCTTGCTTCATTCTGCACCCCTCTTGCTCCTTTCTGCACCTCCCGTGCCTCTTTCACACCCCTCTTCCCTCTTTTTGCACCTCTCTTGCCTCTTTCTGCCCCTCTGTTCCTTCTTTCTGCATTTCTTTTGTTTCTTTCTGCACCCCTCTTGCCTCTTTCTGCACCCCTCTTGCCTCTTTCTGCACCTCTGTTCCTTCTTTCTGCACTTACTTTTTTTCTTTCTGCAGCTCTCTGGATTCTTTCTGAACCCCTTTGCCTCTTTCTGCACCCCTCTTCCCTCTTTTTGAACCCCTCTTGCCTCTTTCTGCACCTCTGTTGCTTCTTTCTACACTACTCTTGCTTCTTTCTGCACCTCTTTGCTTCTTCCTGCACCACTTGTGCTTCTTTCTGCACCCCTCTTCCCTCTTTCTGCACCCCGCTTGCCTCTTTCTGCAACTCTATTCCTTCTTTCTGCTCTTCCTTTGTTTCTTTCTGTACCTCTCTTGCTTCTTTCTGCACCCCTCATGCCACTTTCTCCACCCGTGTTCCCCCTTTTTTCATCTCTGTTGCTTCTTTCTGCACTTCTCTTGCCTCTTTCTCCACCCCTCATCCCTCTTTCTGCACCTCTGTCCCTTCTTTCTGCCACCCTTGTGCCTCTTTCTACACCCCTCTTCCCTCTTTCTGCACTCCTCTTGTCTCTTTCTGCACCTCTGTTCCCTCTTTCTGCACATATTTTGTTTCTTTCTGCAACTCTCTTGCTTCTTTCTGCACCCCTCTTGCTTCTTTCTGTACCCCTCATGCCTCTTTCACACCCCTCTTCATTCTTCCTGCACCCCTCTTGCTTCTTTCTGCACTTCTTTTGTTTCTTTCTGCACCTCTCTTATTTCTTTCTGTATCCCTCTTTCTCCACCCCACTTCCCCCTTTCTGCATCTCTGTTGCTTCTTTATGCACTTCTCTGGCTTATTTCTGCACATCTCTTGCTTCTTTCTGCACCCCTCGTGCCTCTTTCTGTACCCCTCTTCCCTCTGTCTGCACTCCTTTTGCCTCTTTCTGCACCTCTCTTGCTTCTTTCTGTACTTCTTTTGTTTCTTTCTGCACCCTCTTGCCTCTTTCTGCACCTCTGTACCCTCTTTCTGCACTTCTTTTGTTTCTTTCTGAACCTCTCGCTTCTTTCTGCACCCCATTTGCCTCTTTCTGCACCGCTCTTGCCTCTTTCTGCACCTCTGTTCCTTCTTTCTGCACTTCTTTTGTGTCTTTCTGCAGCTCTCTTGCTTCTTTCTGTACCCCTTGCCTCTTTCTCTACCCCTCTTATCTCTTTGTTCACCCCTGTTGCCTCTTTCTGCACCTCTGTTCCTTCTTTCTGCACTTCTTTTGTTTCTTGCTACACATCTTTTGCTTCTTTCTGCACCCCTTGTGCCTCTTTCTGCACCCCCTTCCCTCTTTTTGCACTCTCTTGCCTCTTTCTGCACCACTGTTGCTTCTTTCTGCACTACTCTTGCTTCTTTCTGCACCTCTCCTGCTTCTTTTTGTCCCACTCGTGCTTCTTTCTGCACCCCTCTTCCCTCTTTCTGCACCCCTCTTGCCTCTTTTTGCACCTTTGTTCCTTCTTTCTGCTCATCTTTTGTTTCTTTCTGCACCTCTCTTGCTTCTTTCTGCCCCACTCGTGTTTCTTTCTGCACCCCTCTTCCCTCTTTCTTCACCCCTGTTGCCTCTTTCTGCACCTCTGTTCCTTCTTTCTGTATTTCTTTTGTTTCTTTCTACAAATCTCTTGCTTCTTTCTGCACCCTCCTGCCTCTTTCTGTACCTCTCTTTCTCTTTTGCACCCCTCTTCCCTCTTTCTGCCCCTCTGTTGCTTCTTTCTGCACTACTCTTGCTTTCTTTCTGCACCTCTTTGCTTCTTTCTGCACCACTCGTGCTTCTTTCTGCACCCTCTTCCCTCTTTCTGCACCCCTCTTGCCTCTTTCTGCACCTCTGTTCCTTCTTTCTGCTCTTCTTTTGTTTCTTTCTGCACCTCTCTTGCTTCTTTCTTCATCCCTCTTGCCACTTTCTCCACCCCGTTCCCCCTTTTTGCATCTCTGTTCTTTCTTTCTGCACTTCTCTGGCTTCTTTCTGCACCTCTGTCCCTTCTTTATGCAATCCTTGTGCCTCTTTCTGCACCCCTCTTCCCTCTTTCTGTACCCCTCTTGCCTCTTTCTGCACCTCTGTTCCTTCTTTCTGCACTTCTTTTGTTTCTTTCTGCAACTCTCTTGCTTTTTTCTGCACCCCTCTTGCTTCTTTATGCACCCCTCGTGCCTCTTTCACACCCCTCTTCCCTCTTTCTGCACCTCTCTTGCCTCTTTCTGCACCTCTGTTCCTTCTTTCTGCACTTCTTTTGTTTCGTTCAGCACCTCTCTTCTTTCTTTTTGTATCCATCTTTATTCTTTCTCCACTCCAATTCCTCCTTTCTGCACTTCTCTTGCTTCTTTCTGTACCTCTCTTGCTTGTTTCTTCACCCCTTGTGCCTCTTTCTGCACCCCTATTCCCTCTTTCTTCACTCCTCTTGCCTCTTTCTGCACCTCTGTTGCTTCATTCTGTACTTCTTTTGTTTCTTTCTGCACCCTTCTTGCCTCTTTCTGCACCTCTGTTCCTTCTTTCTGCACATATTTTGTTTCTTTCTGCAGCTCTCTGGCTTCTTTCTGCACCCCTTGTGCCTCTTTCTGCACCCCTCGTGCCTCTTTCTGCACCCCTCTTCCCTCTTTTTGCACCCCTCTTGCCTCTTTCTGCACCTCCGTTGTTTCTTTCTGTACCTCTCTTGCTTCTTTCTGCACCCCTCTTGCCACTTTCTCCACCCCTGTTCCCCTTTTTTCATCTCTGTTGCTTCTTTCTGCACTTCTCTTGCCTCTTTCTCCACCCCTCATCCCTTTTTCCGCACCTCTGTTACTTCTTTCTGCACTTCTCTTGCTTCTTTCTGCACCTCTGTCCCTTCTTTCTGCCACTGTTGTGCCTCTTTCTACACCCCTCTTCCCACTTTCTGCACTCCTCTTGTCTCTTTCTGCACCTCTGTTCCTTCTTTCTGCACATATTTTGTTTCTTTCTGCAACTCTCTTGCTTCTTTCTGCACCCCTCTTGCTTCTTTCTGCACCCCTCGTGCCTCTTTCACACCCCTTTTCATTCTTTCTGCACCCCTCTTGCTTCTTTCTGCACTTCTTTTGTTTCTTTCTGCACCTCTCTTGTTTCTTTCTGTATCCCTCTTGCCTCTTTCTCCACCCCACTTCCCCCTTTCTGCATCTCTGTTGCTTCTTAATGCACTTCTCTGGCTTATTTCTGCTCCTCTCTTGCTTCTTTCTGCACCCCTTGTGCCTCTTTCTGTACCCCTCTTCCCTCTGTCTGCACCCCTCTTGCCTCTTTCTGCACCTCTGTACCTTCTTTCTGCACTTCTTTTGTTTCTTTCTGAACTTCTCGCTTCTTTCTGCACCCCTTATGCCTCTTTCTGCACCCCTCTTGCCTCTTTCTGCACCTCTGTTCCTTCTTTCTGCACTTCTTTTGTGTCTTTCTGCAGCTTTCTTGCTTTTTTCTGTATCTCCTTGCCTCTTTCTCTACCCCTCTTCTCTCTTTGTTCACCCCTGTTGCCTCTTTCTGCACCTCTGGTCCTTCTTTCTGCACTTCTTTTGTGTCTTGCTGCACATCTTTTGCTTCTTATTGTACCCCTTGCGCCTCTTTCTGCACCCCTTCCCTCTTTTTGCACCCTCTTGCCTCTTTCTGCACCTCTGTTCCTTCTTTCTGCACTACTCTTGCTTCTTTCTGCACCTCTCTTGCTTCTTTCTGCCCCACTTGTGCTTCTTTCTGCACCCCTCTTCCCTATTTCTGCACCCCTCTTGCCTCTTTTTGCACCTCTGTTCCTTCTTTCTGCTCATCTTTTGTTTCTTTCTGCACCTCTCTTGCTTCTTTCTGCCCCACTCATGCTTCTTTCTGCACCCTCTTCCCTCTTTCTGCACCCCTCTTGCCTCTTTTTGCACCTCTGTTCCTTCTTTCTGCTCTTCTTTTGTTTCTTTCTGCACCTCTCTTGCTTCTTTCTGCACCCCTCCTGCCACTATCTCCACCCCTGTTCCCCGTTTTTGCATCTCTGTTGCTTCTTTCTGCACTTCTCTTGCCTATTTCTCCACCCCTCATCCCTCTTTCTGCACCTCTGTTGCTTCTTTGTACACTTCTCTTGCTTCTTTCTGCACCTCTGTCCCTTCTTTTTGCAACCCTTGTGCCTCTTTCTGCACCCCTTTTCCCTCTTTCTGCTCCCCTCTTGCCTCTTTCTGCACCTCTGTTCCTTCTTTCTGCACTTCTTTTGTTTCTTTCTGCAACTCTCTTTCTTCTTTCTGTGTCTCTCTTGCCTCTTTCTCCACCCCACTTCCCCCTTTCTGCATCTCTGTTGCTTCTTTCTGCACTTCTTTTTTTTCTTTCTGCACATCTCTTGCTTCTTTCTGTACTTCTCTCACCTCTTTCTGTACTCAAATGGGACGTGCAAGCTGGCAAGTTTAAAGGTCTGCGTGCTCTTGTGACTGAGGTATATGTCTACTTGTATATGTATTCTCACATGTGCTATGCATCTGAAGATGGTAGCTTAAAAAGTGTGTATCTTCTTCTATTGGTGGTTAAATGTTCTCAGTTCTGCTATGTCATTCAGTTGCACAGGCAGACATGTCTTATGTATATAGGTGTTATAGAGTCCCTCAAATATACTATTGAATACCCATGTGCCCTGTATTATGAGCACAAAGAAATACATACACCTTTTTATACACATATTTACAGAGTATGCTGTTTGAAACACAGGTATTCAAGTATTTCTATGTTTATTTTTAAGTAACATGTAACTCGGTAAAAGCAGAGACACGCATGCATACCTTCACAAACTTGGTCTGACTTACAACAGTGACATGCTTAGGATTGCTGTTTTATATTTGGTAGGTAGGCCTAACATTCTGAGCAGTCGATTAATAGTATACCTTCAAGAGAAAAGTGAGGTTTAAGAAATCTTGGGAGAAGGATTAGTGATTAGGCTACTTTTTGTGAGTCTGTTGTAAGGTACAGTCAAGGTAGGCTTCTTTCTGCACCTCTGTTGGTTTTTTCTGTACTTCTCTTGATTCTTTCTGCACCTTTCTTCCTCTTTCTGGACTTCTGCTGCCTCTTTCTGCACTTCTCTTGCTTCTTTTTGCGCCTCTCTTCATCTTTCTGCACATGTCCTACCTATGTAGGCTAATTCAGAAATTAGCATTTAAAAAACCTTAGAAATTCACTGAAAAACCATAGGTTTCAGGGACATTATAGTTAGAAATGAGCATTTAAAAAACCTTAGAAATTCACTGAAAAAAACACAGGTTTTAGGGACGTTATAGTTAGTTGGACATTTCACTCGTACAAAACCAGAGACATTCGACTGTTATAGTTAGCTGAGCTAACTATAACTCGTGCCCCCTCAATGCACTGCTGATGATGTCACATATTACTTCACTCAAGACATGGTCAGTGACATCAATGATGACATCACTGATGGCATCTCAAATGACATCACTGATGACATCATCCACTTAATATCTGATGCACATCCATACACCCTAATATAACCTTTCATACCCCCACTCTAAAATACAGACTACCATTCTTGAAACCATAGACACACCAATACCAGTTAGTACATACCCACTCACTGATTCATAGGTCTACATACATTCACTCACTCTCTGATACAGTCACTCATACACGCAGTCACTCATCAATAGAGCCTCTGATATATGCACTCATACACCCATACAGACACTCACATACTGCCACTCATTCACAGAGATACTCACACACCTAGTCAGTCACCGAAAGACTCAATCACACTGCCATTTACTCAGAATACAGTAATACACACACCAACTCACTTATTCATACAGATACTAACACATACTTACTCTCTTAAACAATCACTGACACAAGCACACACTCATCCATACAGCCACTCTCACAATCACTCACTCTCATATATACTCTCTTATATACTTCAACATTCACATATACTGCCTTTCACATATGTAGTTACTCACACATATACCTTTGAGATATCCATTCACTCACCAACACAGCCATACGCACACTCACTCACCCATACAGCCCCTAACACACGCACTCATGAACCCATACACCCAGTAAATCATCCACTCACACATCCATGCAGGGAGTCACACACACCCCCCACACAGACACTCGGGCACCCATACAGGTAATCAGACAACCAATTATTAACCCATATAGACACTCATGTAGCTACTCACCAACCCATGCAGCTACTTACACACCAACTGACAGACTGATACAGATATTCACACAGATTAGACATTCACCCATGCATTCACTAAGATACGTTTAATCACTCACTTATTGTAGGAGAGTAGGATCTGCCTCTTATGTTGCCCCCACTTTTTTTCTGATGTTTACACTGGTTTCTGGCTATAGTCTGGCTGGGACCCTGCCAATCAGGGCCCCAGCCTCTCTGTTCTCTCTAAACGACTTGGAGTGCACTCTAGGTGCACTAGTGATTGGATACTGTGGTACCTTATGAGTCCCTAGTATATGGTACCTTAGGTACCAAGGGCATAGGTACTTCACAGGCCTACCAGGGGCTGAAGCATGTATTATGCCACCCCTGGGAAGCAGACTAAATCTGACACCACAGGCCTGCTACTGCAGCCTGGGTGAGGAGGTGCTGGCACCCCTCACTGAGATATAGGTTCCCTATATCTCTCCTGCACACACATTTAAACCTATCAGTCACCCCTAAGGCAGGCCCTATCAATCCTGAGGGCAGGGTGCTTAGTTTCTATGTGAGGGGGTGCCTCTGCCTGAGCAGGGCCCCTCTGCAGCTCTCAGAGTCCATTCCCTGGGGCTGTTTGTGAATGCGGTCAAACCATATACTCTTAAGTGCATTATAACCTAGCGGTTAATGCTAACTTTGGAATGGCTGCATCAAAACATGTCGTGTTTGGTGTCAAACACCTTGGAATCATACCCCCACACCAGTACCTGGTGTGGGAGTATGATCCCACCCTTCTAGAGGGATAGACATGTACCTACTGTGGAAACGCGGTAGAATCCTGAAGAGCCCTGGCATCACAAAATGGATGCCACCAGTCACAGACACTGGGCTGCCCTCCTGCTGATGACCGAAACTCGCAGTGGAGGAGGCCCAACAATAGGTATCCTGTCACAGGGAGGTGTGACCACCTCCCAGACAGGGTTTAGTGTATTGGGGCTGGGTGGGTGCACTCCTAGAGTGCTTTGAAGTCCTGCACTGGGGGAGCAGAAGGTTCCTCTGTGCATACACCAGTTCAAACCGGCTCAGGGGCTACCTGCCCCTGCTCTGGCGCGAAACTGGACAATGGGAAGTGGGTGTAGCCACCCACTCCCCTTACCCTCCCATAGGTGGGGTCATAGAGCTAGTCCCTCCCTTCCTTTTAGTATAACATAGGGAACCCTTGCCATTGCAAACTAGATATCCCTGGATGACGCTCTAAAGAAGAATCCTGGACCTTCGACATTCCACTACCTCTGGAAGACTGAAGAATCTCCCTTGGAGTCAAGGAGTGACTCCCCTGCTTGGCAGGCACCAAAAACTGCAATGACAGTCGCAAACTACGCCGCTCCCGCCGGAGCCCAAAGTCCCTGCAGCCCAGGATGAGGATTTCCTGACTTCTCCAAGGCCATCGTGAGTCCCCAGCGAAGCAGAGGCAAGTGGACCCCACGAGTGATGAGGAACCGCAGTCCCTGGGTACCATGCACTATTTTCGAGTGCAACCCCTTAACGATGTTCTACGAACCTGTGCTTTAGACCACGTGTGATCCCAGCCTCTAGCAGAGATCCCTCCAAAGATCAGAAGCCTACCCTGTCCTGAGTGACCGTGGGCCCCTGTTGAGTGAATCCTCCCGAGGCGTCTTTGCGATCCCTTGTCAGCCGGCTTGTGGGTCCCCTGAAGACTTTTCTACAGAACCAAAGGGCTCCCCTGATTGCTCCAGGCCTGCCCTGACTTACCCTTGCTGGGTGAGTCCCCCAGATCTTGCTGGTCTGCACCATTGACTTTTTGTTCTTTCCACAAGACTTGCTGCTACCAAGGCTTGTTGGCTCCAATCGGGATGCTGACACCGCAGTCAGCTGCAGACTTTGTGGCACACGCTGAATCCAGCTCCTGGTTGTCATCAACACCTCCTGGACCTCGTGGTTGAAGAGTCAAGACACCCGTGAGCGACCTGAATCTGTTGACGACGGTGGGCATTCATCTTCCTTGCCCCGGGTCACTGCCAAGTGACTTTGAACACTGTCCCCTCTGCTTTCAGGTCTTACTTCTCCCAAATCTAGGCTTGGATTCCACCGGACACTTCTTCTGGCTTCACAAGCAGCAAGTCTTCATTGGCTCCCATTGAAAACGACGCCGCGACCCGACACCAAAGGACACCTATGCACCCGGCTTCCCTGGGTGAGGTAACTCCAGCACTACGGTGCTCCTCTGGGTGTTGGCCCTAGAACTACTTACCCTGTAAGTGACTTGCTTGTAGCTACTCCCGAAGTGCCCTTAAACTCTTAATTTCCGACCGCGACTTGCCCCATTGAAGTCTACGGCGATCCGTGCCTGTGTTCACTCACTGCACGCGTCCCCCGTGGGTCCTTTACTTACCTGCCTTGGGTGGTTTCATGAGGCCCCAGCACTTCTGAAGGCCCTAGGCCTTGCCCCTTTGCAAGTTGTTGTTCTTAAGTCTCTTTTTTAGTATATGGTCTGGTACGCCCCTAGGGCCCCAGCCATATTTGTGCTCAATTTGTTGTGAAACGTTGATTTGTACATATGTTCCTGACTTCTAATCCCACAAGAGATTAGTAGAGAGTTGTTTAGTAATAAATACATATATATTTGATATATATACCTGTGTGGTGTCTTTTCATTTGGTGATTCAAGAGATTGTGTGGTAAAACAAGCTGCTTTACATTCCTCCAGGACTTAGCCTGAAGGCTGCTCTCCACAGCTACCACTAGGATAACTTTCTATAAAGGTTGTCTTAAACCTACCTACCATAAGAGTCGAATTGTACTGGTGCAAGGTGTCCACTTTAACTAGTGAACAGCATATACCAGGCCAACTTCTCACACTTATACAGTCAGTCACACACTCACTAAATCATCTATTCAGACACTCATACACCCACTCATTCTTCAATATATATATATATATATCCACAACAACTCTGGCACACGAAATCTCCTCGCCAGACAACTACACCGCAGTTCCAAGCTTCAAGTAAATTTTATTAAATTATTTATGGCCTGTGACGTGTTTCAGCAGGATCCCCTGCCTTGTTCACACCATATATATTATATATAACCCTGGGCTTAAAACTCCGCTCCACTGGCGGAGTTTGCAGATTTTTAGCAACTCTTTTTTTTGTGTTTTTGCGCCCAAAATGTGTTTTCGCGTGCACGGGAGCGACTTACCGGGTGCCTGCGTTCGCCGACGAGATTTCCCATCCGTTCGCCATCGCCATGAGATTTGGTAGCTGGCCGCACGGTCCCACGAGAGTGTGCAATCGCAAACACATCATTCGGGCGCGCCATTGGACTTCCGGTGGAAGTTTTGTGAAGAACGCGACCCCAAACACCTAGAATCTGCAATCTGGCAAAGGTTCTTCTCCGAGCAGCAGCAAAACCTTCTCGAAATGATGATTTGGATTAAAAGAACTCCTCAGATTGACATTTGGCTGTACTTTTTTGTGCAAGGAGTCCTTTTTCTTTTTTTACTTTTTTTTTGGAGAGGAAGGAAGTCTCCAGCTCCCTGTTCCTTTCCAGCATGCTCCTCCCAGTGCTTTCTCCATCTCCTGTTCACGTTTCATTTGGATTTGGAGCTGGAAGGATCACTCTTTGTGTCTGCTGCATCATATATCATTGGATTTGAGGAGTTTTGAATTTGAGATTTCACAAGTAAGTTGGAAAATTGGTGTTGTTTCTTTGATTGGGGCATTGCACGTACATTTTTTGGTACCTTTCATTGTTTTTTTTAAATTTATTGTGGTGTGTGGCCTGTAGTTTCAGTAGGGGCCAAGTTGTTTCTTTGTAAGTCATTTTTCTTCTTTTATAAAGGAAACATGTTGCACAGTTCACTACATTTTCTCCAACTTTTGAAATCAATTTGCAATATTTATTTAATTCACTAGCCCAGTAGTCTGCCAATAGGCTTTTCAGCCAGTAGAACCAGAGCTACTCATGGGTGCATGAAACAACTGTTTCTGTGGTGTCTGTTGAACTTAAACATCATTGAGGGCACGGATGGCATTGGATTGAATTGCAAAATGTGTTTTTGTTTGGTATTTTACTTTTTTTCATGTGTGATTGTTGTGTAGCTTGCAAACCTTTTTTAGCCCTGTGGATTTTCGTTTTGGCATTGTTGCAATAAGGCTGTGTTGTTTAGCATGCCTCCTTTGTCTGGCCAGTGTGTGAGTGTGTTTGTAATAGTGGACCAGCATTTGCCTTGGCTGAGCCTCCCCGAGTGGCCAGGGGCCATTTTGTGAAGTCTGTGTCCATCCATATAGGCCTGCTTGAGTTCATTGTTTTCCAGGCCTCCTGCTAGTTTTGAGTGACCATGTGGCTTGTGGCCATTTTGTGGTGGTAGTTAGTGTGCTTTTGCCATAGGCCTGCATGTCTTTCTTTTGTTCCTCTTGGCTTATTGCTTCTTGTTGTGGTAAACTGGCCATGTGGCTGTCAGCTATTTTGTGAAGGCAGCCAGTGTGCTTTTGCCATAGGCCTGTATTGTCTGTCTTCCCTTTCTTGCTGTTGACTGGCCATGTGGCTGTCAGCCTTTTTGTGAAGGCAGCCAGTGTGCTTTTGCCATAGGCCTGCATTGTCTGTCTTCCCTTTCTTCTTGTTGTGGCCTGGCCATGTGGCTGGCATACATTTTGTGAAGGGGCAGCCAGTGTGCTTCTGCATTAGGCCTGCAAGCCTTCTTTGTGGTGGCCATGCCTTGTTGTTGTTTTGCATGCAATTGTTTCTTCTTTTATCCAGCAAAAAATGCAGCGCAGTTCACTACGTAATTTTCTAATAAATTTGCAATATTATTGATTTGAATTGATTCACTATGTGGCCTAGTCTGCCAATGGGTTTTCCAACCAATAGGCCCAGAGCTACTCATGGGTGCATGAAGCAACTGTTTCTGTGGTGTCTGTTGAATTTAAACATCATTTAGGGCATGGATGGCATTGGATTGAATTGCAAAATGTGTTTTTTTTGTGGTATTTCACTTTTTTCATGTGTGGTTGTTGTGTAACTTGCAAACCTTTTTTAGCCCTGTGGATTTTTGTTTTGGCATTGTTGCATTAAAGCTGTGTTTCTTTAGCATGCCTCCTTTGTCTGGCCAGTGTGTGAGTGTGTTTGTAATAGTGGGCCAGCATTTGCCTTGGCTGAGCCTCCCCGTTTGGCCAGGGGTCATTTTGTAAAGTCTGTGTCCATCCATATAGGCCTGCTTTAGTTCATTATTTTCCAGGTCTCCTGCTTTTTGTGAGTGACCATGTGGCTGGTGGCCATTTTGTGGTGGTAGTTAGTGTGCTTTTGCCATAGGCCTGCATGTCTTTCCTTTGTTCCTCTTGGCCTACTGCTTCCTCCATTGTCACCTGCAGCTCCCTGAATGCTGCATCCCACGTGATGCACAATGCCAAACCGGTTCCGTTACATTTGTATTTTTGTTGTTGTTGTTCTTCTTCTTTCCTATCCTTCCTGAGTGTACAGTACACCATGAAAGCCCTTGCTGTCAAAGTCTCACAAATGGCTACACTGTATTGTTATGTTTTTTTAATAACTGAGGTTATAAATTTAATATTATTAATAACACTATCAAGTGTGACCACACACTAAGTTATATATTATATTTGTTTATTTGTACTAGTAATTGAACCACAACACTGAATGCCATGTTTCATTGATGTTCTTCTTGCTTCTTTGCTTTTAGGTGCACAAAAGAGGAGGAGACAACATCACCCATTGTACTGCCAGACAGAAGTCCTGCTGCGCACGACGTCACATGACACGTGACCACAGTCCTCTCTTCAACTTGTGCCACTGTGTGCTGCTGACATCTTGAAGATGGCACCAAAGAAAGGTACCAGGTCCAGTACCAAGAAAGTTGCCAGTGAGAAGAAAGGCACTGCCACTTACCAAGACCGGTATGACGCCCAAGACCTTTTTTGGGAAACCAAAAATTGCACCTGTAGCAGTGGTGTCCGGGGAGCAAGCTGGGAGCAGCACCCCGGCATCAGTGGACCCAACCTACCAACCTAGGCCCAAGCCCATGTCCGTCGCAAAGGCAGCCAGTCTATTCATGAGTCCAACGCCGATGAGCAGTGATGTTGAAATTGACTTATTGTTATCGCAAAGTAGTACCCAATCAATGCAGGAAACTCAGATAAGTGGGCAACAACAGCCCCAACCACCACCCCCAATAGTAGTTGTTCCTCCCTAAGTAGGGGCAGTTCAGGAGCTTGAGCTTCCTGCAGAGGAAGGTCCATTGTCTTCCAGATCCCCAGCAAGGAAAAGGAGGGTTAGTCCATCAACTTCCTCTGCAAGCCCCCCTTCTGATGATCTAGAGGCAACTTGGAAGCCACCTCAGTCTGAGAGTGAGACACTCCACGAGACGAGGCTAGGGAAAAGGAAGGTCCCAGAAAGTCTTAGAGTTATGGAGGTAGATGCAGAAGAGGAGGATGATGACGAGCCAGTCATCATGGACATTAGTCCCGCCCCAGTGGAGACCGACATTGCCCCATCCCAAATTGCTGTGAGGGATGTGGCATGGATACCACCAGCACAGATGATACCACCAACACCACCTCCAGCTTCCATATTTTGCCGGCAGCAACCTTCATCCACCACAACCACCTCAGTAGAAGTAGGTACTGCAGGGAGTCAAACATCATGCCCAGCTACCAGTTCATCCAACATTGCAAGTGGCATCAGCAGCGCCAGAAATTTGACCTCCCCAGTTTGGGACTTTTTTTCGGTTAGCAAGAAGGAGGTGAACATTGCTATAATCTCCATTTGTGGACAAGGTGTTAGTAGGGGTAAGCTTGGTACAAACTATGGTACTGGAGGCCAAACAACCCATCTGAGAAAACACCACTTGATCCAGTGGGATGCGCACCTTAGCGCCCAAAAAACTGCACCCATTGTTGTTGGAGGGGATGAAGAAATAGAAGATCCGAACACGTTGGAATTTGAACAAGAGGGAGACATTTTCTCTGGTATACAAAGCAGCCCTGTCCCCAGCAGTGCAGTGGTACCGCCCACATCCTCATCAGTCACATCGCAATGGCACAAGAGTCAGGCTGAGACAAGGGTCCAAGGCAAGAGAGTACCGCAACGAAAAAACATGCATTGAGCCTAACATCTGGGGCCATGTGTATGAAGCTGTTTTGCGATCGCAAACACTGCGAATCGCAAAAAAACGTTGTTTGCGATCGCAAAACAGAGAATCCCTATGTATAAAAGCTTTCCAGTTCGCAAAAATGCTAATCGCAAAATTAGCGATTAGCAATTTTGCGAGGGATAGATTCTGCGAATAATTCTGCGAATTCGCAATCTGCGACACATCAATTGCGAAAATCGCAATTAACGTGTTTGCAAATAGCGAATCCGCAAAATGAGTTGCATGAAAAAATCGCAATTTGCGAATTTGCGAAATTCGCAATTTTGCACATCACAATTACCACCAAGTATGAGCAGGTGGTAACCAGGTGCAACCTATTTAAAGAGGCCCACAATGCCACAGGGGTTATCCACAATGGCTGGGCTGTACTTGATAGCCAGGAGGCTGCATATCAGAGCTGCTGCACAGAGAAGGAGACGCCAGGAAAGGATCTTCAGAGTGCGCATCACCCTGTTCCAGCGGACTGTGGAGGTGATCCATGTGAACTACATGCTGGACGAAGACAGCATCCTGGACCTAATTACGGAGCTCAAACCCATACTAGAACACCCCACACGCAGGACACACACCATCCCCACCCATGTACAGGTTTTGTGCTCACTGCACCTACTGGCATCAGGGAGTTTTCAGGGGGTGATAGCCACAGCAGGAGGGGTCTCGCAGAGTGCACTTTCGCGCTTCTTCCATGCTTTCCTTGATGCAATGGTGCAGAGGCTGCATCACCACATCCAATTCCCCAGCACACAACAGGCACTAGATCAGACCAAGCAGGAGTTCTATCAGATAGCCCAATTCCCACACGTTATTGGCTGCATAGATGGGACCCATGTCGCTATTACCCCCCTCACAGAATGAGTATGTGTTCAGGAATCATAAGTCCTATCATTCCCTGAACATACAGGTAGTGTGCAATGCCAAACATATAATCACTGATATAGTTGCGAAATACCCAGGCAGCACCCACGACTCATTCATGTTTCGCCACAGTGGAATCCACCGATGACTCACAGATGGGGAGTTTGGTGAGGGCTACCTGGTAGGTAAATGCATTGCTTACAAGGACACACCAGTAAAGCACAGAAGTGGCAGGGCAGTGTTTAACCTGATTCTTGTCTCCCTGCAGGTGACAGTGCGTATGCTCTACGTGACTACATCCTGACTCCGTTCCTGAATCCAGCCACTGCTGGGGAGCGGAGGTTCAACAGTGCCCACAGAGCCACCCGCTGTGCCATTGAGAGGACATATGGAATCCTCAAGAGCCGTTTCCGCTGCCTACATAAGAGTGGAGGAGCGCTACAGTACAGCCCGAGACATGTTGCAAAATCGTGGTCGCGTGTGCCATGATACCCAACATCGCCAAAAGGAAAGGCACCTCAGTGGAGCTTACAGATTCAGA
The DNA here is from genome assembly GCA_963921515.1 of Calotriton arnoldi. NCBI lineage: Eukaryota > Metazoa > Chordata > Amphibia > Caudata > Salamandridae > Calotriton > Calotriton arnoldi. The sequence goes on along the minus strand of CAWUFW010001024.1, from coordinate 1,363,828 downwards.
CTCATCAGATGAGGAGGGTCCAGCTCCACGATGCAGACCAGCCGGTGGGGTTGGTGCAGCGTCCGGCCGCCAGAGGCGAGATGAGATCATCAAGAACTATTTCTAGGTGAGTAATGATGACACAATGCTACAGATTGGTGCAAAACTGTGTTTTTATTTCCTTCAGTGCAGGAAAATATCCGTCACACAGCCTGGGGGGCACACTATGTGAGTCCAAATTGCTTGCACATGTTCAACACACAGTGCAAGTCTTTGTCCCAAACATGAGTCAAGATGCAATGGGTCACTTCAGCGTCTGCGTGCACAGCTTGTTGCCCCTCGCTCAGGGTGCCCACTGCCCTCCCCTGAGGCATGGGCTGGTCTCCCCTGATGCGCACTGCGACGTCTGTCCTGTGGGATGGGTGGAGTGATGCTGCTCCTGCTGGATTGCTCCTCATCCTTCAGTGAGCTGAGGGGTCCTGTGCCACCTGTGGCTGCTGCACGCAGCTGGTCCACGGCATGTGTGACCTGCACCAGGCCCCTGGCTATATCCTGGCAGCAGTGTGCCATCTCATGCTGCATGCTGACACAGCGGCGTGCCAGCACTGATGTGGCAGTGGACAGGCGGTTTACCGCCTTTGTGTACATTTCCAGGCGGGTGTGGAGGCACTGTCTCTCCCTGCGCCTGGCTTCCCGGTCTCTCTGCATCTCTGAGCACAGTACTTCCAGTGCACCAGTCATGCCCATGAAGCCCTCCCTCATTTTGGTCATGTTGTTGTGCGCTGTGAACTGGCGCTGTATTGATTTTATTGCCTTTGCTTGCAGGCGCTGTACCTGTAGCATGTTGCCTTCAAGCCCTGCAAACACCATGCCTTCGCCTTCGGAAGCTGTGCTGGTGGACGGACATGCCCTGCGCCTGGATGAAATTCCTGGACTAGGACGGACAGGGGACTGTGCTGTGTGTCATGCAGCACGCTGGCCCTGGACTTGCTGCTCTTCTCCACTTGTGTCCAGTGGATCTGCCTCCAGTGGTGGTAGTGGTGGTACTATGAGGCGCCGCCTGCGTGTCACAGGGATTACTGGGCTGCCTTCCTCCTGCTCCTCTTGCCCTGACTGTTCTTCGGTGTGGGATGCATCCTCCCCTCCTGCCATAGATTCCTGTGTTCCTGGTGGTGCTGTGAATGTAAATGCACACATTAATTGGGTGTCCTGCCTCGCATTGGTTATGCAATAAATGTTTCAGTTTCGAGTTACATGGGTCCTATCTGTATGTTTTTTCCTTTCCTGATTTACTCATTCTGTTTGTTCCTTGCTGGGTGTCACTGTTCCACTGTTTGGTGCATGTGACTACATCTCCCATGATGCATTGCTGGGTGTGCTTGTGTGCATGCACTGGAGTTGCATTCATGTTTGGTGCTCTGGGTCTTTCCTGGGTGTGTGAGTGACGTGGTGATGTATCAGGAGTATTAGCATGCTTCTTACCTTGTCTGGTGTTTTGGGGTTCGGAGCTGTCCAGGTCAGCCACGCCACTGACACTCTCCGGCTGCAGGGTGCCCTCCACCAACTCCTCCAAAGGAGTAGAATCAGTGGCAGTGGACATCCCACCACCGGTCTTCCTTGCCTCAGCCAGCCTTGTAGCCACCTTTTCTTTGGATCTTTTGCGCATATCATACCACCTTTTCCTGAGGTCCTCTACGGTGCGGTGGGTCACGCCGATGCCATTCACCTTCTCCTGTATGTCTGCCCAGAAATTCCTTTTGCGTGCCTCTGGCACACGTAGTGATTGCTTGCCAAACAGGAGATCATGGCTCACCACCATTTCTTGTATGAGCACCTCCTGCTCCCTTTCACTGAACTTATGTTTCCTTTTCCTGGCATTCTCCTCCTCCTGCTGCTTCTCCTTCTCCTGTGTGTCCATGTCTCCTTCACTCAGATGCAGTGCACAAGTGTCTCAGCTCTCCTCCCAGCCTCTCACTCAGCTTCTGACAATCAGGTGCAGCATGGGTAGTCCCACTTCCTGGTTGTGATGTCATCATGCTGCACCTGAATTGCCGATTCGCTAATTTGCGATTTCTCATTTGCGATTCCTTAATTGCGAATTCGCAATTAAAGGAATCGCAAAATAGGTATTCGCATTTTCTGCGAATTTTTGAGACTCGCTAAATATTTGCAATCTTTTCCTTACATCGGGTTTTGCGATTCTCAAAATGCGATTCGCTATGAATCGCAATTTGAGAATCGCAAATTCCGATTTTGATACATATGGCCCCTGGTGTCAAGAAGTCACCTGCATCAGTGGCACCAGAAAAGAAAAAAATCCAGGCTACCATTATCAGCATGTTTAGGTCGGAGGGGCAGTACAACGCGAAGCTGGCTAAAATGTTAGCTCTGGACCTCCTCCCTTTTTCTTTTGTGGAAGGGGTGGGTTTTCTTGAATCTATGGCAGGCATCTGCCTGAAATGGTATGTTATGTTATGTTATCTAGGTACTTGTAAAGTGCGCAGCTACTCAATTAAGTGTCCCGGCGCTGAAGACCTCTAGGCGGGGCGGACAAAAGTGCTGACCAAGGTTTGAATAGTGTACTATTGCTGAAATAACCAAGGTTCCCAGCCGGTCCTAATTCGACAGAGTTGCTGTTCCAGCACTACATCACAACGTGCTTGAATTGCTAGGACAAGCTTTGCAGCAGAGTGCTGTTCACACTATCCACCTGACAACAGACATGTGGACCAGTTGCCAAACCACTGATTACATGTGCATCACTGCACACTGGATCTCTTTTGTGGGGGTTAGAGAAAAGACATCTGCAGCAGGTGTTGTTGACTGCCGAGATTTTTAATGCCGATCGTAAACATGCAACTTTAGCCATGTTCGCCTTGGAGAAAACTCATACTGCTGCAAACATTTTGGAAGACTTTGACAGCAAGTTCTTTGAATGGCTGAGGCCAAGAGGGCTTAACATTGGTTTTGGTGCCACAGACAATGGCAGTAATATAGTTAATGCCATGGCCGATGGTGGCTATTTCAGGGTCCTGTGTTTGGCGCACTGCATTAACATCATTGTTCAAGACTTTCTGAAAAAAGAAGACCGAGTCAGAAACTTACTGACCACCTGCAGAAGAATCTGCACACATTTAAGCCATTCTTTTAAAGCCCGGAAGCAGCTGAGGATCATTCAACGTGATAATAGAATGCCAGTTAAAGCACTCATCCAGGAGGTGGCAGCATGTTGGAACTCAACTTATTACATGCTGGAACGTCTGTTTGAGAAGTACAGACCAATCAATGAATATGTCATGCATAGAGGGGATGTTACTGTGAAAGGCATGATCATTATGATGAACCAATGGGGCCTAGTTAAATGCCTGACAGAGATGCTACTTCCTTTCGAGGTCTTCATAGGTGAAGTCAGCAAGGAGGACTGTACTATGGGCCAAGCTATCCCATTGTTGCACATGCTACAGGAACAGCTGAAGGGGGTGTCTGCAATGTACGCAGGTGTGGAGGAAACAAAAAGAAGCATATGAGTTGGTGGAGAGCTTAACCCTTCGCTTATCTGAAAATACAAGGGTGCAAAGAGACATTGTGTCATCCAACCATTACACTTGTGCCACAATTCTGGATCTGCGGTACAAACCATTACTGCACACTTTCATTCCTTTTTCAGACAGGGATGTTGCCAACTACAAAACTTAGATAGTTGTGGAAGCCGGTCATCTAGAAAAAGAGGCCTGCTACTCCAGGGCACAACAAGTACTGCAGGGCAGCCTGCTTCAGGTTCATCTTCAGAGCCTGAGGGCAGTGCGGTTGGCTCACAGCAGCCAAAACCACCAACAACACCAAGAACAACATCAACAACAACAAGAATAAGAGCATCAGCCCAAAAATCGGCACAGGAATGGTCTCTACAGCATGGGCTTAAGTTCAGTGCTGAGGCATAGGCAAAAGAGGCGGAGCAAAGCGGAGCACCCATGAGCATAGAGCGGATGGCCCAGGCCTATCTGGATGAGAGGTCTACTTTGATCAAAACCCATTGCTGTATTGGTATGGGAAAAGGCGCCAATGGCCAGTGCTCAGCAGGCTGGTGATAAACTATCTGGCTTGCCCTGTCGCAAGTGTCCCTTCTGAACATGTTTTCAGTGCTGCTGGTGCTGTTCTGACAGTGAGAAGGACCAGTCTCTCACCCCAAAACATAGAGAGGTTAACCATGATCAAAATGAATCAGCACTTTATACTACCGGATTACACCATACCTGAAGTAGCACAGCAGAACGTTGATGACGGCGACTCAGGTCATGGAAGTAGTGTGTTAGGAGACCTACTTCTGGGCAAACCACCAGAGTGTGAGGACGTGCTCTACTTCCCTGACAACTAGGCTTTCGAGTCAACTCAAGTTACTTTCTTTCTTCCCTTTTGAAGCACAAAAAAAAACCATATAGCTGAGGAACATCATTTACTTTATTATTTGTGTGTCACACTGTCTTTCTGGTTCACAAATCCATCCCGACCATCTTACTCCTTTATTGCCGAATGGGAGTTGCAACTGCAGTCAGTGAGGAAGTAACTACTAGTCCACTACTGACTCTCCCTAAAGCCATTTCCCTCATGCCAGACATTGGATAAATAATACAACAAATGTGAAATGTGTGCCTGCCTCCAAACCTGGGCCCTGAATATATATATCCTTTCCGAGCCTAGAGGGACTGCCCCGGAAGAACAGGTAAATGATGGCATGCATTGCACGCTGAGTGATTGTTGCTTGTTGTGCATGATGTCTACTACTCTGAATCTACACACAAAAAAGTGACTTAAGTCAATCTTTCCCATCTTGTTGTTCAATAACAAAATTGTACTACTGCAGGCCGTTCCATTGCATTTTTGAGTCGGGACGAGTCTAGAGTCTGGAGGACTCACTCGGGACTTGGGACACTGTTGGTACAGAGTTGGACACCATACCATACTCGCAGTCAGAGTCAAGAGGATCAGAGATGATTGATGGAACGAATAACTCAGGTCGTGAAGTGGCTTAAAGGTAAACAACAACACCAGACCAGACCTACATGTCTGTGTAGTGGCGGTGGTGTGACTGACAGTGGTGCATTGATTTTTACTTAATTTGGAAAATGCTATGTTGCTGTATGTGTGTGTGTGCTCAGCGCTACTTCTGTCTAGCTCAAATTCGGAGCTAAGTGGAGGTTGGTTGGGGGGGCCTGTTCCTGTTGTTGGAGGTAACTAACTGCTGGAAACAGACATGATTTAGCCATGCAATCTCTGAAAGTCTTGTTGCACTCCTCCTTAATTATGCAGTTTAAATTTTCTCCTTGATTTTTCAATATCCTTTATGTTTTTCCATCTACAGGCCCTTTTCCCTGCGCCATACTGGGAAAAACAACTCGCACTTACAGTACCAAACCGCATCAGCCAGGCACCCAAAATTGATGGACGGACAGTCTAAGGAAGGACCAAGAGGAATTGAAGGAAGTAACCCGTTTAGGGCCACCAAGGTCACTAATGACCGCCTCTCAGCCTTCCGTGCTAAATGAAGAGTCGGTCAGACAGTAGAGAATACAAACCAAAAACAATTTATTCATATACACTCAGAGCGGAGCCCCATCTGCCCAGTCGCTAGGAGTGCTGCAGAGAGGACTGAAATTGACAAGCATAAAGATACAATATGTACATTTTGTAACCAGGCTAAAACACGCTCACAGTGGAATTTTCCAAGCAGGTGCAGCTAAACAGTGAAATACAGAGAAACGGTTTCAGCGCTCATATCTTACACATAGTAACACAATCCAAGGTCGTTCCATCGAGAGTCCGCCACCAGACAAGGGGGAGAGGGCCTCTATCTAGTGAGAAAGGTATGCGCTAATATGAATGGTGCACTCATTACTGAAACAAAACAAAAATGAAGAAATTAAACTCTAAGGGGAGCAATTCTCGGAATTGGACGAGATCAGCTTTGAACAGCCTAAAATGGCGCCCACATAGAAAATGGCGCAGCAAATGCTAACTTAATTTGAAACAGCAAAAGCATAAACGATTTTCTATTCTAACACACCCTCCTTTTAGCATGAGCTAAAACATTTTCTAACAGCAACAAGGGAGGGAATAAAACTACGAACAGTAACAAGAATTCTCATTAATAAACAGTTATGAGCATTCCATATTGTCAACATCAGGAAGAGAAACAGTAAGGAGGAAGGAATTCTCAAATATTCCTTCATCGATGTTCATAAGATCCTCATTATCCTTTCAAATCATTATTGCGGCATTTGTGTCATGTATTGATATATTTTTTTGGGGTGTGAGAATAGTAGTACAAAAGGAACAGCAAAAGGGAAGACACTGAATAAGAGCACAGCAGAGAACCAACATCACAATCAGATAAATCACCTTTTCAAGAATCCAGCCCCAACTACCAAACAGAAAGCAACTCCAATTCCCACTTTCCATTCCTTTTACAATTTCAAGAATATCTAGTATGTGTTTAGTAATATTCTTTTCCATATTCTTGTTCCCGACCACACACTGATCGCCCACTATGGCGCATACACCACCACTTTTAGCCAGAATAAAGTCTATTGCATATCTGGTTTGTTCCAAATAAATTTGCATGCTCTCTAACTGAGTGGTGATGTCGCGCAAAGCTACTACTGTCGTATTAGATATAATTTACAGCTTGCTTCCGAAATATACTCCTAGCTCTCTCATCCCTGGCCATGGAGGTACCTCCCAAAGTGAAAATAGAGCAAAGGATATATCCAAAAGTGATACCATTACTGTAATTATTGACCTCTATATCGGTCACCCCCTCACAGAATTCTTTCGTCAGAGTTCTTTTAACCCATCGGATGGTAGGCCTAGCATATTTACAGGGTACACCCAAAGGCAATACCATTCCAAGAGCAACATCATCTGTACCATTGTGGACATTGGAATAGGTCCCATTGGACAAGAAGAAAAACCCTGGGTGGGCATAAATCGGTCCTTCATAATCCACTGCAGCATACCTAGAGTTCATTCCCAAAGTACTTGGATCCTTGTCATTCACCAAGGGGATTGTATTTTTGTACAGCACTATTCCTGAGCAATTTATATACAGTGAAGTATCAATGCTATTCACAATGGGGCAACAAGCAGGATAATAACCAGCCTCCCGGGTACCTATCAATTCCTTGTAATGCCAACCCACCAATGTGACATTCTGTTCTTCCATATAGAAACTGTCGCAATATGTAGTGTTATCACAACCTGGATAACCCATTCCCAGTGGCTTTCTATCATACAGACATGGTCCCGGATAACCAAAACCAAATACACCTTTCACTTCTGTGAACAGAGATAGCCGATTATAAGTATAATTCAAAAGTGACAATGGATATGCAGTCCACAAACTAGTGACGGATAGGGTGCGATAACAAGCTGTCCCTTCTCCAAAGAACCTCTTATGAGTCTCCAAGAATACATTTCTTGGGGCTGTTCTCTTATTTCTCTGTGGGGAAATGACCTTAGCCTTGCTGCGAAACAGTATACTTTGATACCCCACACATTATTATTATCAGCAAAACTAAAAGAATATCACATATTATTTTGTTTTTCCGGGTCCACATCATATTATGCAGTGCAACAAGAACCATCGGCTGCTTTTCTTCAGCAACCTTTCTACCAAAGGTATGCATAATGAATTATGGTTGAGGCAAAAAAGCAAAGAGAATATACAACTTCCCAGTGTCCGTCAGAGCCTCACTGGTACAGGCTCCTATTGTCCATCAATCAGTTGGCGCTCTTGAGCACCGGTGGTGGAGCTTGCTCTGTCCTAAGCTCTTTAATCTATCCCACGTCGATAAAGATGGTATACATTCTGGGTATACTCCTAGTCTTCTCTAGCTAGTGTTCAAACATTAAAGGCAAAGTGAATACTATATTCTCTACTAATTTCAGTTAATTCCGTTGGTACTGTGACTCAGTACTACCTATCTTGCACAGTCAATCCCTAGTCTTTCTTCTCCTTGGATTCAGTATCCCTCTGCCGAGGGCGCAAATTGTTCCTGGTAGCCCCAGGCACCATGTGATCAATAAACAAAGGCTTCTGGATATCTCGATTTTCTGGGGGCACAGCCGCATTCAAAACATCATCATTTTCCTTATCTGTCTGGGTTCAGATCAAATGGGCGTTGCTGAAGGGGTCAAACCTGGGCACCTGCTCACACTCTGTGTCGCCCATGCCCTCTGATCATATGGTAACGGCAAAGGAATCCTCCGACAGTTGGTGGCATGCACCCAGTTCTTTCGACCAGCAACCTTTACAGCTGTCCGTGTCACCAACAGAACCTTCTCAGGACCTTTCCAGTGCGCCTCCAAACTTTTCTTCCACTGCAAATTCCGGATAAGCACGAAATCCCCAGGTTGGGTGTCGTGGCCGGGCCCCTCTGGTACAGAAGGTAGGGATTCTCGTATCTGTTGGTGAATAGAACGCAAACTTTCTGTTAACTGGCCAAGATAATCAAGCAACACAGGATATTCAATATTGGAGTATCGGCGAGGACGCGGGACACCCCTGACATTCGCCGAGTGCCCGAACACGACCTCATAAGATGACAATCCTGTTCTAGAATGAGCTGTGATTCTTGTTGACAAAAGAGCTAACGGTAAAGCATCTGGCCATTTCAACCCTATGGTTTCTTGAATTTTTGCCAATTTCAGTTTGAGAGTACCATTGTACTTCTCAACAAAGCCAGCTGACTGTCCAGGGAAGACATGGCTTGGCAGTTCGGGCTGGACTGTTCCCATGAGGCACAGGGTCAGACTGATTTGCATATGGCCATGTCTGAACTGGGGTGGTGGAGTGAGCTAAAGAATGATGATGGATTAAACCCAGATCAGTTGACTGGGGGTGAGTGTTTGATTGGCTCAAACGTTCCGTCCATCATCCCCTTTTGTATCGACTGGGGGTGATTGGCAGCATGGAATTTCTGGTTGATGTGTAACCCTTCACCAATCAATTTAATCACTTTCCCAATAAAATGACTTCCGTTGTCACTCCAGATAACTCGGGGCAAGCCGAAACAAGGAAAGTACTCTTTAAGGAGTACCTTTGCAGTCGTAATGGCCGTATTATCTTTAGTTGGGTAAGCCTCAACCCATTTACTGAAGGCACATACAACCACCAAAATGTGCTTAAGATTATTGCATCTCTCTAATTTGATATAGTCCATTTGAAGGACCTCAAAAGGAAAAGTAGGCAGTGCAAAATTACCTGGTGGTGTAGGTGTACCTTTCCCTGGATTACGCATCATACAGACCATGCAATATTTCACCAAACGTGCAGCCGTCTTGGGGATGTTATCATTATGCCACACAGGAGCTAACAATTTACAAATGCCTTTTGCACTAATATGAGCTGAACCATGTGCCATAGTAACCACAGGCAGAACATATGCATCCTGCAACATTAATTTCTGTTGCCCCGATTTATCAATCCAACACCCTTCCTCATTCAACTGTGCTGTACTGTCTTGCCATTTCGCCAATTCCTCAACCATGGCTTCGCTCTGTATCTCTTTCACATTCTCAAGGGTATTTTCAAACATGACAACTCCGGGAACCTACCTATTTGGACCTCCAACGAACATGCGTTTCATTTTACTTCGGGCCGTTTCCTTAGCTACCTGATCTGCAAAAGCATTTCCTCTACCCACATCGTCTGTGACCTTTCTAATGGCACTGCACTTAATTATTGCCAATTTCTTGTGGAGCGTTAAAGCAGACAAAAGCCGCAATATCAGGTGACCATGCTGGAGTTTGGTACCATGGATGGTAAGAAGCCCTCTCTCCGCCCAAAGCCGCCCCAAAATTATGGGCAACCCCAAATGCGTACTGGCTGTCAGTATAAATATTGACAACCAGCCTTTCACTCAATTCACAAGCCCGAATTAGAGCAGCAAGCTCAGCAGCTTGAGCCGACTGATAGGGGTCCCAGGATGTCTCTACCACTGTACTCAACGTAGTGATAGGATAAGCTGCAGTGGTGGTCCCATCTGGTAATTTAAAACAGGAGCCATTGACATATAGTTCTCCTTCAGGGTCAGATAAGGGAACATCAGTCAAGTCTACACGTCATTTCGTCTCTTCTTCCGTCAAGAAGATACAATCATGTTTTTCATCTGCATCACTCTCAGAAGGGAGGGGTAGTAACATTGCTGGATTAAGAGTGGCACATCTTTTAATCGTAATATGTTTAGCAAACAATGTCAATTCATAACCAGTAAGACGTGCACTGGTGAGGTGCTGTGTCTTCGTCTTATTCAAAAGTGTATCCACAGCATGGGGTACCATAACTGTGAGGTCTGTATCGAGTACGAGTCCCGCCGATTGTCTGATTGAAGTGGCCACTGCCGCGGCCGCTCTCAGACAGCTCGGGAGGGCTCTTGTGACAGGGTCAAGCACAGCAGAAAAGTAAGCGCAAGGCCTCTGTTTATCCCTAAACTTTTGTGTTAAGACAGAAAGTGCGCAACCAGCTATTTCATGTACATAAAGCACAAATGGTTTGTTATAATTTGGCGTGCCAAGCACCGGAGCCGAACAAAGCGCAGTTTTTATTTGCTCAAAAGACTGCTGGCATTCAGACATACAAGGCAAAGGCTCATGCACTGCTTTTGTTGTTAATGCAAGCAAAGGTTTAATTAGTAGCGAGTAATTTGGAATCCACTGCCGACAGTAGGAAGTAATGCCTATAAAAGCGCGTACATCTTTCTGAGTTTGTGGAATGGGCATTTTAACAATGGTACTGATATGCTCAGGGGTCAACCTCCTACCCTCCTTCGACAGTAGGTGACCTAAATAGGTAACCTCCTGTCGACAATACTGAAATTTCAAAAGAGGAACTTTATGACCATGATTTGCCAAATGCAATAACAGTTTCACTGTATTTTCTTTGCAACCCTGTTCTGCATCAGAAGCAACCAACAAGTCATCGACATATTGCACCAATACATTACCTGGAGGAAGCAATAGTGAATCCAACTGACTCTTTAATGCCTGACTATAAATACTGGGACTTTCCGTATACCCTTGAGGAGCGCGACAGAATCTAAAGCTTCTGCCGGCCAGTGTAAATCCAAACAAATACCTACTATCTGGGTGAATAGGAATACTAAAAAATGCATTTTCAGATCAATGACAGAAAAGAACTTAGCATTAGATGGAATCATCGTTAAAAGCGTGGTGATATCAGGAACCACCGGAAATTGCAGAACCACAATTTTATTAACCTCTCGCAAATCAATCACAAAATGATAAACATCATCAAGGGCATCAGGGTAACCCGAAGGTGTCCTCTTAAGGACCGGAAGAATAGGACTATTACAAATATTGGCAGATGTTTCTTCAACTACTCCCTTCCGTATCAAGTCCTGAATAATCTGAAGAAGAGCCCATTCTCCTGCCTGCGGTATCTTATACTGAGGAATGCAGGGAAAAACAGCATTATCTTTAACTTGTATGGAAACTGGTGGTATATGCAACAAACCCACATCTGTATCACCTGTGGCCCAATATGTGGGTGGTACTGGAGCAAACTCAGCTGGAAGGAGCGTATCCTGAGACAAACACTGCCTAGTACTCACATCCGGACCCATAGTAATATAAACACCTGCAGGGGAACAATAAATAGTAGCATGCAATTTCTTCAACAAGTCCAAACCCATCAGATTTTCACCGCAATTAGATGTCAACAAGAATGGAGATTTCACAGTGAAAGGACTAACAGTCAATGCAAGAGGTCATGAAATGGGGCTTACAACAGGTACACCTGAAAAACCTACTGAAACATTATTGTGGCCAGACAGAGCCGCCCCAGGGACCATATGTCGAGAAACAGAACTCTTTGTCGCACCTGTGTCCACCAAAAACTTCTTAGTCGAGCCTTGCAAATCCGCTGTGACATAAGGACCACGCTGATCTACAGGTATCGGAATTGGTCCCTCACTCTGTCCCTGGCTGTCCTAACTATAAGGCATACTTGTCACATCATCCATGTCACAATCTTCTCTCGGGTCATCGAAATAATTATTATCGGAATGACCCACAGAAGTTGCAGCACTCTGATTTCTATCAGTCCCACGGCCCCTACCACCAGAACCTCGTCCTCTGGGTGACGCAACCTTCTGTAAAAGCACATGACACTGGCTACGCCAATGTCCTTCCTCCTTACAGTACGCACACTGATTCTGGCCCAAAGATGTCGTCAAAGGCTGCAGAGTACGTGGCAGCTGTTGAAAAGGACCTCCTCGTCCCCTACTATTTCCCCTAAATGCTTGCTGCAACAAAACCTCTGTTTTCAAATCCTTATGTTTCTTATCAGTTTTATCCTTCTCCTCCTCCTGATCACGATGTTCATATATTGGGCCAAATTCAAAATAACAGAAGGAGAGGACGTAGACCAAGTGCTCTCAGATGCCTGCAAACGAGTCATAATTTCAGGAAGAAGATTAGTAACAAACCTGTCAACAAACAAACAAACTCCTCCCTCAGTGGTCATACCCTGTCTACTATAATCCAAAGACGTATCTTCAAACCGAGTAAAAAAATCAGACACACTCTCATCCTTCTTCTGCCGACAAGCTGTCAACCTATCCCAACTTACCTTCTTAGGTGGAATAAGAGTGTGCATGTACGTAATAATACGACCAGGCAAAGCAAGTATCTCGGCACAGGGTTTATCTCCTGGCTTACTTTCCTGGTCCCATCTGCTAATCACGTCCATGTACCACTCAATTCTGCAACATGATCTTGAGTATGCACCTCTCTCCAAATATCGACCGGTACAAGAAGACCAAAAAACATTTCAATATCAGCAAGAGTCATTACAGTAGAAGAAGCAGCCTCTGTCAATTCCTTATAATAAGCTGTAGGATGTTTCCTAGGGTCGGGCAACATGGTCTTAATGGCCAAAACCTCCCTTCTTTTCCATGGAGTATAAACCCATTGCTCTTGAAAACGGGCTGCTACGGCTAGTCTAGTGATGTTATCGAGCTGGTCCTTTAATTCAGGTATTTCTGGATGATATATTGGATGAACCTAATGCATAGGGAACTGAGTAATTTAGTGGGACTCTTTTCATACAACCAAACTCTGTAAGAAACTATAGTGGCAATGTTGGTGAGCACCTGTTCTGGAACTAAATCAGCTATATAAACACGGTTCTTAATATCAAATCACACTTGTGGGGCCTCAATTTTAATGTGGGTGCGCCAAAGGTCAATCACACACAGCTTGCCAAATGTCCTCGGTAGCATAAACCAGATTACTAGCCCACTTTGTAGCCTGTCTTGCTAACAAACCCTTCTCATCTCCTATTTCAAAGCGCACCAACGGACCCATTCGTTCCGTGAATTTCGCCCTGTCCTCAAACCCTCGCACTGGCGTCTCGGCATTCAACAGTATCGGAGGAGGAATAACCATAGGAGAAGAAGCGACAGAGGTAGCAGGTACAATCGTGGTTAACGTTTGCACCGGAGGAGAAAGAACAGAGAACACAGAAGATGGAACTGTAGGTGTACTAGAGGTCACAGTCAGAAAAGATGGCGAGGTCAAAGAAGGAGCGGGGGCGCCGTAGCCAAAGCTGTCGAAGTAACAACCATGGATACAGGAACAACCGAAGTGGATGAAACAGGCTGCTGTGACTGTAAAGGAACACTGGGATATATCCTCTGTGGAGCATAAGGAGGTGGGGGTCAAGTATCTAACAACTCCTCTACAAAAGTATCACTATCCTCTTTGGCTAAATAAGATTTATCAACATGCAACCAAAATCTTCTATCTTCACATTCAATTCCTGACTCCTGTTTTTCTCTATCATATGCTACAGCTTTCTGTGTCAATGTTTGCATTTTTCCTTTCTGTGCGTCCCTCTCCATCTTTAACCGCCTCTGTCTGGCCTCCTTCTGCCAAGTCCGAAAGGAGTCAAACATCGACTGTCTACTTCGTCTCTTAAATAACTGTTCCTGTAAAAACCCAATCTTTTGTTCATCAAAAGTGCCCTTCAAAGGCCACTGCAACTCGGCATCGTCCCTCGTATTTTTGTGCCATAATGTACTAAACATAATAGGGCCAAGACCATGTTTCACATACATATCAAAATTAGGGCTGCCTTCCCGAGGCGCAGGCTGGGCTTCTTCCAATCGAGCATCTCCAGAACAACAACGACCACACAAATTCCAAAGTTTACTGAGACCAGGCATTTTGGAAAAAAAACAAAATCATAAATTTTTACCTGGCAAAGTATTTGCAAATACTTTTTATTAAACCAGTCCTTAGACCGTACCAAACTCAAACCCAAACGGTACCATATCCACAAAGAACCAAAGCAAACTCACCTAATATCAATGGTACAACGAACCAATTCTCCACTCTTCAGACCAAACAGTCAGATCCAAGGGTTACGCCGTTCAGGACTCCAGTCGGGATGACCACTGGGCGAGGCACCATCCAGCGGGACAGAAGGAGGAGCTGCGAGCAACAGAAACTCTTCTTGCAGGGATCCCTGAGCCATCGGTCCGACCCGATGATGTCCTCGGCCTCCCCCTGTCTGCGGAAAGGGGATTATTCAATCACCTGAAAGAGTCCCTGTTCGGGCGCCAACTAAAGGAAGTAACTCGTTTAGGGCCACCCGGGTCACTAATGACCACCTCTGAACCTTCCGTACTAAATGAAGAGTTGGTCAGACAGTAGAGAATACAAACCAAAAACTATTTAGTCATATACACTCATAGTGGAGCCCCATCTGCCCAGTCGCTAGGAGTGCTGCAGAGAGGACTGAAATTGACAAGCATAAAGATACAATATGTACGTTTCGTAACCGGGCTAAAACACAGCCACAGTGGAATTTTCCAAGCAGGACAGCTAAACAGTGAAATACAGAAAAATGGTTTCAGCGCTCATATCTTACACATAGTAACACAATCCAAGGTCGTTCCATCCGGAGCCCACCATCGGACAAGGGGGAAAGGGCCTCTATCTAGTGAGAAAGGTATGCGCTAATATGAACGGTGCACTCATTACCAAAACAAAACAAAAATGAAGAAATGAAACTTTAAGGGGATCAGTTTTGAACAGTTTAAAATGGCGCACACATAGAAAATGGCGCAGCGAATGCTAACTTAATTAGAAACAGCGTAAGCATAAACGATTTTCTATTCTAACAGAATGCGGAGATGCAGCTCCAAATTTGGCAAAAATATAATACAGTCACAGTATCTTCTTCATTTGATTCATTTATTTTTTTTCTTTTCAATCATTACTGCTGTGTGTGCTGTTTGTTTGCTTATATTTTACTCCTACAGATATTTTACTTTTATTTGCTATCTTTCAAAGGAAGCCTGGGACAACGGAACAAAATGTATGTATGTATGTAACTTAGGTGTCTCCGGGGACAGACAGGCAATTGCATAAAACATATTGCCCTGTACTAGTCTAGTACTACTCCTCATCATGCATGCATTTCCTTTTTCTCCCTCAACAGATTTATGATGGTCAGCTGCCAAGATGAATGTGTTGTCCATGTGTAGTCTTTGTCTTTGTCAAACCTTTCCCTCAAATCCCCCTTCCCAATAACCCTGGGCGTAAAATACGCTCCGCTCGCGGAGTTTGCGGATTTTTGGCAAGTCCGCGTTCCGCGTAGAACGCGGAGTTACCGAAAACTCTGTGCTCCGCAACAGAGCGGAGTTTTTTGTTTGGGAGCGACTTACCGGGATGCCTGCATTCGCCAATGAGATTTCCCATCAGTTTGCGAGTACCACGAGATTTGGTAGCCAACCGCACGGTCCCGCGAGAGTGTGCGATCGCGAACACGTCATTCGGACGCGTCATCGGACTTCCGGCGGAACTTTTGTGAAGATCGCGATCCCGAACACACAGAATTTGCTATCTGGAGAAGAATCTCTCTCGAGCAGCATCAAAACCTTCTTGAAATGATCATTTGGATTAAAAAAACTCCTCAGATTGACATTTGGCTGTACTTTTTTGTGCAAGGAGTCCTTTTTCTTTTCTTTGAAGAGGAAGGAAGTGCCCCAGAATCTCCAACTTCCTGGTGCTGTCCAGCAGGCTCCTCCTAGTGGTTTGTCCATCTCATGTTCACTTTTCATTTGAATTTGGAGCTGGAAGGATCACTCTTTATGTCTGCTGCTTCATATATCATTGGATTTGAGGACTTTTGAATTTGAGATTTCACAAGTAAGTTGGAAAATTGGCGCTGTTTGTTTGATCGGGGCATTGCACCTACATTTTTTTGTACTTTTCATAATTTTTTTAAAATGTATTGTGGTGGGTGACCTGTAGTTTCAGTAGGGGCCTAGTTGTTTCTTTGTGTGTAATTTTTCTTCTAGTTTTCTTTTATAAAGGAAGCATGTTGCAAAGTTCACAACATTTTCTCCAACTTTTGAAATCAATTTGCAATATTTATTTAATTCACTAGCCCAGTAGTCTGTCAATAGGCCTTTCAGCCAGTAGGCCCAGAGCTACTCATGGGTGCATGAAACAACTGTTTCTGTGATGTCTGTTGAATTTAAACATCATTTAGGGCATGGATGGCATTGAATTGACATGCAAAATGTGTTTTATTTGGTATTTCACTTTTTTATGTGTGTTAAATAAATGCCTTTGTTGGATGTGTGTGGTTGTAACTTGCAAACATTTTTTAGACCTTTGGATTTTCGTTTTTGGCATTGTTGCATTAAAGCTGTGTTGTTTAGCATGCCTCCTTTGTCTGGCCAGTGTGTGAGTGTGTTTGTAATAGTGGGGCAGCATTTGCCTTGGCTGAACCTCCCCGTGTGGCCAGGGGCCATTTTGTAAAGTCTGTGTCCATATAGGCCTGCTTGAGTTCCTTGTTTTCCAGGCCTCCTGCTTGTTCTTGTTGTGAGTGACCATGTGGCAGGTGGCCATTTTGTGGTGGTTGTAGTGCTTTTGCCATAGAACTGCATGTCTTCATTCCTTTGTTCCTCTTGGCTTATTGCTTCTTGTTGTAGCCTGCCTGGCCATGTGGCTGGCATCCATTTTGTGAAGGCATCTAGTGTGCTTTTGCAATATGCCTGCATTGTCTGTCTTCCCTTTCTTGTTGTTGTGGCCTGCCTGGCCATATGGCTGGCGGCCATTTTGTGAAGGCAACCAGTGTGCTTTTGCCATAGACCTGCATTGTCTATCTTCACTTTCTTGTTGTCTGTTGTGGCCTGCCTTGGCATGTGGCTGGCGGCCATTTTGTGAAGGCAGCCAGTGTGCTTTTGCTATAGGCCTCCATTGTCTGTCTTCCCTTTCTTGTTGTTGTGGCCTGGCCATGTGGCTGGCGGCCATTTTGTGAAGGGGCAGCCAGTGTTCTTCTGCATTTGGCCTGCAAGCCTTCTTTGTGGTGGCCATGCCTTCTTGCTGGTTGTTGTTTTGCATGCAATTTTTTCTTCTTTTATCCAGCAAAAAATGTAGCACAGTTCACTACATTTTCTAATAAATTTGCAATATTATTGATTTGATTTGATTGATTCACTGTGGCCTATTCTGCCAATGGATTTTCCAACCAATAGACTCAGAGCTACTCATGGGTGCATGAAACAACTGTTTCTGTGGCGTCTGTTGAATTTAAACATCATTGAGGGCATGGATGGCATTGGATTGAAATGCAAAATGTGTTTTTTGGGGGTTTTCCCTTTTTTCATGTGTGTTAAATAAATGCCTTTGTTGGATGTGTGTGGTTGTTGTGTAACTTGCAAACCTTTTTTAGCCCTGTGGATTTTTGTTTTTTGGCATTGTTGTATTGAAGCTGTGTTGTTTAGCATTCCTTCTTTGTCTGGCCAGTGTGTGAGTGTTTTTGTAATAGTGCGTGGGCCAGCATTTGCCTTGGCTGAGCCTCCCCATTTGGCCAGGGGCCATTTTGTAAAGTCTGTGTCCATATAGGCCTGCTTGAGTTCATTGTTTTCCAGGCCTCCTGCTTGTGGTTGTTGTGAGTGACCATGTGGCTGGTGGCCATTTTTTGGTGGTAGTTAGTGTGCTTTTGCCATAGGCCTGCATGTCTTTCCTTTGTTCCTCTTTGCTTATTGCTTCCATCCATTGTCAGCTGCAGCTCCCTTAATAGTGCATCCCACGTGATGCACAATGCCAAACCGGGTCCATTACATTTGTATTTTTGCTCTTCTTCTTTCCTATCCTTCCTGAGTGTACTGTACACTACCGCACACCAACCATGAAAGCCCATGTTGTTGTCAAAGTCTCACAAATTGCTACCCTGTATTGTTATGTTTTTTTAATAACTGAGGTAATACATTTAATAATATTAATAACAGTAACAAGTGTAACCAACCACACACTAAGTTAAATATATTATATTTGTTTGTTTCTACTGGTAGTAATTGAACCACAACAGTGAATGCCACATTTCACTGATAGTCTTCTGGCTTCTTTGCTTTTAGGTGCACAAAAGAGGAGGAGACAACATCACCCAATGTACTGCCAGACAGAAGTCCTGCTGCGCACAACGTCACATGACGTGTAAGCACAGACATCTCTTCAACTTGTGCCACTGTGTGCTGCTGACATATTCAAGATGGCCCCAAAGAAAGGTACCAGGTCCAGTACTAAGAAAGTTGCCAGTAAGAAGAAGCCACTTACCAAGACCGGTATGTCACCCAAGACCTTTTTTGGGAAACCAAAAATTGCGCCTGCAGCAGTGGTGTCCGGGTAGCAAGCTGGGAACAGCACCCCGGCATCAGTGGACCCACCCCACCAACCTAGGCCCAAGCCCATGTCTGTCGCAAAGGCAACCAGTCTAATCACGACAACGCAGACGAGCAGTGATGTTGACATTGACTTATCGTTATCGCAAAGTAGTACCCAATCAATGCAGGGAACTGAGATAAGTGGGCAACAACAGCCGCAACCACCCCCAATAGTAGTTGTTCCTCCGGAAGTAGGGGCAGTACAGGCGATTGAGCTTCCTGCAGAGTAAGAAGAAGAGCAAGCCACTCTTTCAAAGATCCATTTTCTTCCAGATCCCCAGAAAGGAAAAGGAGGGTTAGTCCATCAACTTCTTCTGAAAGCCCCTCTTCTGATGATCTAGACGCCACTTGGAGCCCACCACCTCAGTCTGAGAGTGAGACATGCCACGAGACAAGGCTAGGGAAAAGGAAGGTTCCAGAAAGCCTTAGAGTTATGGAGGTAGATGTAGAAGAGGAGGATGATGATGACGAGGCAGTCATCATGGACATTACTCCTGCCCCAGTGGAGACCGACATTACTCCATCCCAAATTGCTGTGAGGGATGTGGCACGGATACCACCAACACAGATCATACCACCAACACCACCTCCATCTTCCATATTTCGCCGGCAGCCACGTACATCCACCACAAGTACCACCTCAGTAGTAGGTGCTGCAGAGAGTCAAACTTCACGCCCACCTACCAGTTCATCCGGCATTGCAAGTGGCACCAGCAGCAGCGCCAGAAAGTTGACCTCCCCAGTTTGGGACTTCTTTTCGGTTAGCAAGAAGGAGGTGAACATTGCTATATGCTCCATTTGTGGACAAGGTGTTAGTCGGGGTAAGCTTGGTACAATCTATGGTACTGGAGGCCAAACAACCCATCTGAAAAAACTCCACTTGATCCAGTGGGAGGCGCACCTTAGTGGCCAAAAAACTGCACCCATTGCTGTTGGTGGGAATCAAGAAGAAGTAGAAGAAGATACGATCGCGGTGGAAGGTGAACAAGAGGGAGACATTTTCTCTGGTACTCAAAGTAGCCCTGTCCCAAGCAGTGCAGTAGTACCGCCCACATCCTCATCAGCAACATCTCAGTGGCACAAGAGTCAGGCTGAGACACCAAAGGGTCCCAGGCAAGAGACGACCGCAACGAAAAAACGTGCGTTGAGCCTAACAACATCTGGCGTCAATAAGTCACCTGCATCAGTGGCACAAGAAAAGAAAAAAATCCAGGCTACCATTCTCAGCATGTTTAGGTCAGAGGGGCAGTACGAACGCAACCACCCAACAGCACGTTTATGCAATGCGAAGCTGGCTAAAATGTTAACGCTGGACCTCCTCCCGTTTTCTTTTGTGGAAGAAGTGGGTTTTCTTGAATTTGTGACAGCCATCTGCCCAAAATGGAAGGTTCCCAGCCAGTCCTATTTTGCCAGAGTTGCTGTTCCAGCACTACATCACGACGTGCTGGAATTGCTTGGACAAGCTTTGCAGCAGAGTGCTGTTCACACTATCTACCTGACAACAGACATGTGGACCAGTTGCCATGCCACTGATTTGGATCTCTTTTGTGGGGGTTAGAGAAAAGATATCTGTCGCAGGTGTTGTTGACACTGCTGAGATTTTTAATGCCACTCGGAAACCTGCAACTGTAGCCATGTTCGCCATGGAGAAATCTCATACTGCTGCAAACATTTTGGAAGACTTTGACAGCAAGGTCTTTGAACGGCTGCGCCCAAGAGGGCTCAACATTGGTTTTTTTGCCACGGACAATGGCAGAAATATAGTTAGGGCCATGTACAATGGTGGCTATTCCAGGGTCCTGTGTTTGGCGACTGCATTAACATCATTGTACAAGACTTTCTGAAAAAAGAAGACTTACTTACTGACCACCTGCAGAAGAATCTGCACACATTTCAGCCATTCTTTTAAAGCCCGGAGGCAGCTAAGGATCATTTAACGTGAGCATAGAGTGCCAGTTAGAGCACTCATCCAGGAGGTGCCAACACGTTGGAACTCAACTTATTACATGCTTGAACGTCTGTTTGAGCAGTACAGACCAATAAATGAATATGTCATGCAAAGAGGGGATGCTACTGTGATAGGCATGACCATTTAGATGGACCAATGGAGCCTAGTTAAATGCCTGACAGAGATGCTACTTCCTTTCGAGCTCTTCACACGTGAAGTCAGCAAGGAGTACTGTACTATGGGCCAAGCTATCCCATTGTTGCACATGCTACAGGAACAGCTGAAGGGGGTGTCTGCAATGTACGCAGGTATGGAGGAAAAAAAAGAAGCATATGAGTTGGTGGATAGCTTAACCCTTCGCTTATCTGAAAATACAAGGGTGCAAAGAGGCATTGTGTCATCCAACCATTACATTTCTGTCACAATTCTGGATCCACGGTACAAAGCAGTACTGAACACTAACACATTGATTCCTTTTTCAGAAGTGGATGTTGCCAAGTACAAAACTTGGATAGCTGCGGAAGCCAGTCGCTTTCTAAGCCAGTCGCTTAGAAAAAGAACGGCTGGGAATTAGAGGTCTGCTACTCCAGCCCACAACAAGTACTGCAGGGCAGCCGGCGTCAAGTTTCAACTTCAGAGCCTGAGGGCAGTGCGGTTGGCTCACAGCAGTCAAAACCACCAACAACACCAAGAACAACATCAACAACAACAAGAACAGGCGCATCAGCCCCACCAAAATCGGCACAGGAATGGTTTCTACAGCAAGGGCTTGTTAGGTCCAGTGCTGAGGCAAAGGCAAAAGAGGCCGAGCAAAGCGGAGCACCCCATAGCATTGAGCGGATGGTCCAGGCCTATTTGGATGACCCAACAGAGTTCTACATTGATCAAAACCCATTGGTGTATTGGTATGGGAAAAGGCGCCAATGGGCAGTGCTCAGCAGGCTGGCGATAAACTATCTGGCTTGCCCTATCGCAAGTGTCTCTTCTGAACGTGTTTTCAGTGCTGCTGGTGCCGTTCTGACAGTGAGAAGGACAAGTCTCTCGCCCCAAAATGTGGAGAGGTTAACCATGATCAAAATGAATCAGCACTTTATACTACCGGATTACACCATACCTGAAGTAGCACAGCAGGAAGATGATGACGGTGACTTAGGTCATGGAAGTATGTTAGATGACCTACTTCTGGGTGAACCACCAGAGTTTGAGGATGAGCTCTACTTCCCTGACAACTAGGCCTTCAACTTGTTACTTTCTTTCTTGCTTATTTACTTTTATTATTTGTGTGTGTCTTTGTCTTCCTGGTTCGAATCACAACAAATCCATTACCACCGTCTTACTCTTTTATTGCCGGATTGGAGTTGCAACTGTGTGCAGTCAGTGAAGAAGTCCACTCCTCCGAGTCCTGCTCCAGTCCACTCCTGACTCATCCTAAATCCATTTCCCTCAAGCCCGACATTGGATGCAGAATAGTACAAGAAATGTGTGCCTGACTCGTCGAGACTCGAGTCCCTCCAAAGAACCTGACTAATTGTAGCTATCCTCCTTTCCGAGCCGAGAGGGACTGCCCCTTAGTAACAGGTAAATGATGGCATGCATTGGACGCTGACTCTGAGTGATTGGTGTTTGTGTTGTTGTTGTGAATGAAGTGTACTAGTATAATTTATACACAAAAAGTGACTCAAGTCAATGTTTCCCTTCTTGTTGTTTAATAACAAAATTGTACTACTGCAGGCCGATCCATTGCATTTTTGATCCTGGAATCTGGACTCAATCAGTACACTACAGAGTTGGACACCATGATGACCATACTATACTCGCAGTCAGTCAGTGGGATCGGAGATGATTGATGGAATAACTCGGGCCTTTCATGAAGTGGCCTAAAAGGTAAACATGTCAACAACAACCACACCAGACCTACATGTCTGTGTAGTGGTGGAGTCATGTGTAGTAGTATGCCTGACAGCGGTGCTTTGATTTAGTTACTTAATTTGGAAAATGATATGTTGCTGTATATGTGTGCACTGCTCAGTTGTGTCTGGCTCAAAATCTAAGCTAAGTGGAGGTTGTGTGGATGCCGTGGGCCTGCCTCTGTCGTGTTGTTGTTGTAGGTTAATGCTGGAAACAGAGTAGACATGATTTAGCCATGCCGCCTCTGAAAGTGTTCTTGTTGCACTCCTCCTTAATTTATGCATTTTAACTTTACTTTTCTCCTTGATTTTTCAATATCCCTTTTGTTTTTCCATCTACACTTACAGGCCGGCCTTTACCCTGTGCTATACTGGGAAAAACAACTCACACTTTCCTTACCAATCCACATCCACCAGGCAGGTAATGGCACCCAAGATTTACGGATGGAGCATCCATGGAAGGCGGGACCAAGAGGAATGCCGAGATGCAATTCCCAATTTGACCATGACATAGTAACTTATAGTATCGTCTTCTTTTATTTCATTTGATTCATTTTTTCTTCAATCATTTTACGACTGTGTGTGTTGTTGTTTATTATGTTTGCTTATATATTTGACCCCTACAGCTATTTTTTTATTTTCTTTGCTAGCTTTAAAAGGGACCCCGGTAAAACAGAACATAAAATGTATGTAAATTGGGTCTTTCTGGGGGCAGACAGGCAAGGTAATTGCATAATAATAATAATTAATAATATACTGCTGCCCTGTACTACTAGTCTAGTACTACTCATCATTAACCATCAAGTCATCATCATGCATGCATTTCCTTTTTATCCCTTAACAGATTTATGATGGTCATCTGCCAAGATTGTGTGTTGTCCATGTGTAAGTGTTTGTCTTTGTCAAACCTTTCCCTCAAATACCCCTTCCCAACCATTCATCAAACCCTAACCCTCTTCCCCCGGGCTGTGTGATTTATATTGAGGTGTGACTAAATTAATTTAATTTACACTAATAATTGATCACAACACCGACCCATTCCGCCGGCCACACGCTCGACCCCATCTTCTCCTCAAGCTCCCACGTCTCCTTCAGCCACACCACGGAACTCCTCTGGACCGACCACCGCTGCATCCATTTCACCTTCACCTCCGCACCCAACAGATCCCACGCCGCTGCTGGAGCAAAGTCACCGAAGACCAACTACGGGCAACCCTCGCTCTCAGCCCTCCCTCCGACCCATCCAACACCGACGACGCTGCCTGCAACCTCAGACGATGGATGGACGACTGTGCCAACACCCTCGCCCCGCTGAAAAAACTCACCTACAGTGACACCACCAAAGGAGCCTGCTGGTTCACCTCGGAACTCCTAGCTTCCAAGCGTACCTGCCGGAAACTAGAGAAGAAATGGCACAGTGATAAGACACCGGACAGCCACGCAGCCCACAGAGACGCCATCCGTAACCACCACCACCTCATCAAGTCCGCCAAGAGAATCTCCTTCAAAGACCGCCTCGACAACAACGCACACAACAGCAAGGAGCTTTTCAACATCGTGAAGGAACTCTCCAACCCCAGCTCCAACACCAACGACATCCCGCCATCGCAACCCCTGTGCGATTCCCTCGCCACCTTCTTCCACCGCAAGATCGCCGACATCCACGACAGCTTCAACACCCAGACAGCCCCAACTAAGATCGATGCACCAGACCCGCCGCACACCATCGACCACGACCCCCTGCCAGCCTGGGCCAGCGTGGACATCGAGGACACCATCAAGACCATGAGCACAATACACTCCGGCTCCCTGTCAGACCCTTTCCCGCACCACATCTTCAACAAAGCCAGCAGCTCCATCGCACCCCACCTGTGCAACATCATCAATCTCTCCTTCGAGACCGCGACCTTCCCAGAAAGCTGGAAACACGCAGAGATCTACGCCCTACTCAAAAACCCAAGGCGGACCCGAGAGACCTCAAGAACTTCCGGCCCATCTCCCTGCTTCCGTTCCCAGCCAAGGTCATCGAGAAGATCGTCAACAAACAGCTAACCCGATACCTCGAAGAAAACAGCATCCTGGACCCATCCCAATCGGGGTTCCGCAGCAACCACAGCACTGAGACTGCCCTCATCGCCGCCACCGACGACATCAGGATCCTGCTGGACAACGGTGAGACCGCAGCCCTCATCCTGCTGGACCTCTCCGCCGCCTTCGACACTGTCTGCCACCGCACTCTACGCGCATGCCTCCACGACGCAGGGATCCGAGACAAGGCCCTGGAATGGGCCACCTCCTTCCTCGCCGGCAGAACCCAGAGAGTCCGCCTCCCACCATTCCAATCTGAAGCCTCCGAGATCATCTGCGGCGTACCCCAGGGATCGTCCCTCAGCCCAACACTGTTCAACATCTACATGGCCCCGCTCGCACGCATCGCCAGACAGCACGACCTCAACATAATCTCCTATGCCGACGACACTCAACTGATCCTCTCCCTCACCAAGGACCCCCTCGCCGCCAAATCCAACCTCCATGAAGGAATGAAGGCCGTCGCCGATTGGATGAAGATCAGCCGACTAAAACTGAACACGGAGAAGACAGAGGTCCTCATCCTCGGCTCCAACCCCTCAGCATGGGATGACTCCTGGTGGCCAACGATGCTGGGAGCAGCCCCGACACCCACCGACCACGCACGCAACCTGGGAGTCATCCTCGACTCAACGCTCTCCATGGCCAAGCAAGTCAACGCAGTCTCATCCTCCTGCTTCAACACCCTCCGCATGCTTCGCAAGATCTACAGGTGGATCCCAACAGACACGAGAAGAACAGTCACCCAGGCCCTCGTCAGCAGCAGACTTGACTATGGGAACGCCCTCTACGCGGGAGCCCCGGCCAAGCTCATCAAGCGACCGCAACGCATACAAAACGCCTCCTCGCGTCTGATCCTCGATGTACCACGCCACAGCCACATCACCCCCACCTGAGGAACCTGCACTGGCTCCCCGTCGACAGGAGAATCTCCTTCAAACTCCTCATCCACGCACACAAGGCACTCCACAAGACTGGCCCAGCCTACCTCAACAGACGACTCCTCTTCTACGTCCCCAACCGCCAACTCCGCTCCGCCGACCTCTCCCTCGCCACCGTCCCTCGCATTCGAAGAACCACCACCGGCGGCAGATCCTTCTCCCACCTCGCCGCCAAGACCTGGAACACCCTTCCACTAAGCCTACGACAGACCCAAGACCTGCTGACCTTCAGGAGGCTTCTCAAGACCTGGTTGTTCGACCAGTAGCAGCACCCCCCCCCTTTTTTTTCCCCAGCGCCTTGAGACCCTCGTGGGTAAGTAGTGCGCTTTACAAATTCTGTGATTGATTGATTGATTGATCACACACTTGCTGGGGTGGATGTGGTGAAAGCAACACTAACTCAAGGCAGGGCGAGGATCTTCTTCTGCTTGCCCACCCATGCTCAGTATTTGCAAGTCAATTGTTTTTCCAGCGGAACATAATCCATCATAATTAATTGCCGGCATCGATTCATCATCCTTACAGCACTAAAGGTTGTGCTTGTCCACTTCATAGGTCGAGTCAACTATAGTTTGTAACTTGTACCAGGCTACTAGGCTATCTCCGCCACCATTATGTTTTATTTTACTTTAGCATTGCTTATCATCATCATGGATACTTGTTTGGCAGTCTTCTTGTGTACGGTACGTCTTCTACTCCTTCCTGAGTCTCCCTCAGGCGACTGACTGTCTCATTTTCTTTTTTTGAAAATGCTACTGCCAGTGTCTACTACTACTACCACCACCACCATGGCATCTTGGGAAACCAAACCATCATCACCATGCAGCCATCGCTTTGCCTAAGTTTAAATAAACATCAATCACAGGTAAGAGAAGAAGTTTGATGGAGGCATAATTAATAGTATGAAAATTAATTAATTAATTCACAAACCCACACCCTTCTGAGTCCAGTTGCATACTGCATAGACTAGGAGGAGAGACTGACAGTACTAGTAGGACAAGTCACTCACAAGTGAGGGTACCGCATCTATCTGTTTGTGTGTTACACTATCAGCAGATTATTTAAATCAAAAACTGGCTGTGGCCCTGCAGCAGCAAAGGAAACCATGTGAAGTAAAAGAGTAACGCCCCCACAAAACATATACATTGTATGTAAACTTTAAGTATACATAATTTATTCCCCGATCAAAATAAACTAATGTAAAAATCCCACAACACCTGACCCACCCCTCTCTCTAACCCCAACCAATGTCCAAAGATAAAGAAAGAGTCCAATGTCCGCTCCATTGTCCATAATAAATAATAAATATAAACCTCAACTTTTTCCCAATGCCCAATTCCCACCCACCAAAAACAAGATTAGAAAGGGGGCAAGGCGACGGAGTTCTAGCGGTGGGCTCGCTTGTTACCCTCCAGGACCTTTATCTGCTCCTCTGGGCGCGCCATCCGGAGGAGCATGCGGCGCTTGAATGCTGTACAGTTGCATCCACAGGGGGGGGGCAGCAGCGTTCAATTAAGCACGGCTGGCGGCTGCCAGACCGCGGCGCCGTACCACTGGGGGGGGCTGGCTGGGGCCCGGGGCATTAGAGGAGGCTGCAGCTGCTGCTGCCTCCTCCTCCGCCAGAGCCAACAGCCGCCGATATTCTTTGCAGATGGCCTCCAGTGTCCGGCGCCGGGCCATGGCTGCCAACTCCTTCCTGTTTGGTTGTGCTTTTGGTTGGGAAGGAGTAGCTATATCAAGAAAGAAAAAAGACAATTGTAACCAATACTCTTAGCAAAACAGTAACACAAAATTAATTCTACACATAGTGGCACAGTAGCACTAGCAAGCACAGTACATAACATTTGTGGTATCCTCCCACTTCCTCGGCCTCTAACATTTGTGGGAGTTTCAGGCATTACTACTACTAGGCACTATGGAGTAGACAGGTCTTCTCCTCTCTCTTGTTTAGCTAAATTAACCTTGTTGTAGGCATGCCAGCTCAGTCAGCTTGCGCCCTAGACAAACATACTTGTGTCGCAGACTCGCGTTATTTTTATTTACTACTGTCTGCAGGTGGGGAAGCTGTAGTCTACAACTACACAATTATCTTATTTTTCTATTATGGCCATACTCTGTTACATCAATGACAACTGCTCAATTTCACTTTCACCCTGACTACTACAACAAGGCAGATGATGTCTGATCTAAATGATCATTAATTATATATGGGATGACATGAGGTACTTTTGATTGATTGTGGAACC
Organism: Calotriton arnoldi; assembly: GCA_963921515.1. Taxonomy (NCBI): domain Eukaryota; kingdom Metazoa; phylum Chordata; class Amphibia; order Caudata; family Salamandridae; genus Calotriton; species Calotriton arnoldi. Next base: position 1,335,961 of record CAWUFW010001024.1, on the reverse strand, counting down.
ATGCAGCCGATAGGCCATCCATGGCAGGCTGACACAGTCAAAAATAAATGACATAGGTAGGGAGTGGGCCTCGGAGTCGGAGGGAGGCACTTGATAACATACATACACAATATATATGCTGTGCTTGCAAACTACTGTGAGTCAAGGGAGTATTCTGAAAATACAACCTTGAATCAAAAACCTTGCAAAAAAAACCAGTCCTGTTGTTTTTCTTCCCAGCGATTTTTCCATTTATCAATCACTGCGTTGCTCTTCTAGCATTATTTTTTTTTAATTCTAATCTTCTATTCTTCTTGGCTTTGCTACTCTGGCGTGGTTTATTTGTCTTTTACATTTTCTTCAAAGCATCCAGGCATCCATCCATTCAAAGTAAACATGTCTATCATTCTTCTTAATCTCTCAACAAACCTTAGTTTCACCAACAACATACATTTGTTATTTTATTTTTTTAAACCACCACCCATGCGTCCTTCCTTGCTTGCCTTTGAGTTTGACCCATGAAACCCACCGGAGGATTCTTCCTATCACCCATACAGTTTCATCCACCCAGGCAGGCATATTTTCTTTCACCTTCCACCTATCCTTGCTTCAACCACCGATGCATCCAATTCCTATCAGCCACCTATGTATCCCACGCATCCTTCTCTGCCAGTCATATATTACATCTCGCTAGTCCTTCCTCCTTCCATCCATCTTTCCCTTTTCATTCAACCTATCCATCAAGGTCGTCTGACTCTTAGTCTTCTCCATAAAACTTTCCCAGCTGAGTTGAAGTCAGATAGAAGAGGCCATTAGTTACTCAACTCCCACTGCTAATGCTATTGCTAATGCTAAGTAAAGGGTGTCTTCTTCTTCAACCGTTGTTCACAACAACTTAGTCTCTCTCAACAGTACAGTGTACACCCTTGCAGCGAGTGTGCAACTATTGTCAATAAGTAATGAATATAAGTATGACTTACCCCCACCTGCCACTGCTGCTGGCTCACCCACTCCTGCTGCAGCTGCCGCATCCGCTGCTCCCTCCTGGCTGGTGTCGCCTGCCCCGCCGCTGGCCCCGGCACTGGTGGTCGGTACGCCTAGAAAAAACATTACACATTTTTTAGATGCCATATACGCCTCCCCCTATTTATTCTTTTTCACTAGCAAGATTGAAAATAGTTAATATAATACATACATACACCACATACATCACTAGTACAAATTGGGTACTAGAGTAGAGTAGACAGTAGTAGTATGTCCTATCCTATCAAAAATAGTAAAATATCTTGTTGGGCATTTTGTTGGTGGCAATTGTTGAAAAGCCTCTCAAGATTAAGAAGAGGACAACCCAAAGGACTGGACTCAGTGGCTAGAGCTATTGGTGAATCTGAGTTTTAAAACTTTTCAGAAATAAAGAGTGGCCAACTGGGCAAGCTATATACAGACTAATAGTAGTAGTACAGAGTCAGAGGCAGTTAGAGGCAGGGATAACAAGAATTTAGAAACAGATAGATCGAAGAAGATTTGGTAAAAAATAGAATTAGGAACCGGAAATAATTGTTCAGGAAAAATAAGGTGCAGTAAAAGTTAGGGAAATATAATTATTAATATTAACAACAGGAGGGCTTACTGGGGCCAGCAGCCGAGCCCTCGGTAGAGGAGCGGTCCTGGCCCTGGGAGGCATCTCCAGCTCCCGCCTCAGACCCCGTCGTCTTCTTGCCCCTGGGTGCTGATCATGTAAGATATAAAACAGAAAGAGACAAACATTGATGATTGGTGTGTAATAAATAAAATATTTTAAAAAACGCTCTAAAAACATTTTTGGAAACAAGAATTGCAATAAAATTGACCTATCTAATCTGATCGACTAGTAGTATCGTGGACCGTCTAGTTATTATTCATTAATCCAGTGTTCCATTCTGATTCCAGATTCCTAAATATAAGTACCACCTGACCTAGCCCACCAATTCCAAAGACATTGGAAATGAATTGCCAAAAATATATTTGGCTCTTCTAAGTTTCAATCTCATTCAAAATCATCAATGAATCAACCCCCTTTGACGGGCCAATTGTTCACCAAGTCTGCATTCCCATTTATTTTAGTCCTCAAAAATGCACAGATGGACGCATGCATAAATTTGCATACACCAAATTGTTGGTTGGTTGCTGCTGATGTGCTGATGACTTAATTGCTATATTACTCACTCACTCACAAACTACAAAAGGTTCTACTAAGGACTGAAGTCAGCACTCAGCAGCATGTGACGTGACGGAGAACGCGTCACGCGGAACGCTAAAAAATTACCAACTAATACTAAGGAGCATATCATCAAGGACCGGCGATAATTATCGCTAAGCGCACTTAGCGCTAGGATAATTATTGCCGGGTAACGTGGAATTTTATCACTGAGATAGCGTGCTATTAGCAACGCTTATCTCAAAAGCGATAAAATTCCAAGCGCTAACTGCCAAATGTGAGATTATCGCTGGAAATCCAGCGATAATCTCACAAAGTTTGGCGATAGCTTGATGATAGGGCAAGGCATATTTAGCCATGATATCCACCTTACATAGGATATCATGGCTAAGTCAGTCTTGAAGCAGGCGTAAGGAAAGTAGCGATAACAGAGGTTATCGCTACTTTGCTTGTCGCTCTGCAGGTTAGCGTGCCCATTGATAATTGGAGAAATGTCGCTTAGTGACATTTCTCCAGTTATGTCAGGGCAGGAATGCCCACTTTTCATCTCATTAGAGATGCAAAGCTGGGCGTTCAGAGAACAGGCGCTAATGCAAGGTTTCACGCGATATCGTGACCTTGCTGATTAGGCGATAAAATTATCGCCGCTTTCGTCCAGACGGACGCAAAAGCGGCGATAATTTTTATCGCCTCGTTGATGATATGCCCCCCAGTAACTAAACTACCTATCAATACACCACTATCTTAGTGATAGAAGGACAGAGGAAAGGACTGGAGTCTCTCTAGCATTACCTAACTTAAGTTCTCTAAACTCTCTTACATAATCAGCCCAAGTGAGCGCAATGTTGCAAACAAGTAAGGGCCTATTGTCAAAGACTTATCGCCGAGTTAGCGGCACTTTATCGCAGCCAAAGTGGTGATAAATTCATCGCACCATTCACAAGCTGGTGCTAACAGCCGACATCACCAGTATTCCTGCAATAGCAGCTGCAAAAAACATCGCCACGGATGACACCGGCAACTAACGCTAATGAGATGCAGAGTAGGCATTCCCATGCAAAAACCCGCGGAAATACCACTTCGCAACATTCACAACGACCAGCCAGATCGGCGATAGGACCACAAAACATGCGATAAGGCGTGTTAGCAGCAGGGATTTAACACCTGCTCCTACCTGGTGTTAAGTCGGACGACAACCTGCACCACAAAAGGGAGCCCAGCCCACAGCCACACCAGAAGAACAACAGATGCCATGGAGCTACTGACCATGCAGCTCGGAGCCCCAAGAGGGCCACAACACCCACTGCCCCACCCCCATGGCCCTACCCCCAGCACCCCCCCGGACAAAGATCTCTCACATCTACCTCACAAATTCATGAACACAACAATTCGCCTGATGTCGCACAAGTACACCAACCAACATCCATGTGTGGTTCGAAAAAGGAAAAACACACATACATCGCAGAATTCCAAAAATAATCAATTTATTCAAATTCCAATTAACATCAATAATTGGAAGAGTCATGGCGGGTCTTCTCCGGACAAACCGTAAGTCACAGCCTGCAAGACAATATTGAAGATAAGAAGGTGTGTCATGCGCACAACAAAGGACAGAGAGAGAGAGAGAGAGAGAGAGAAAGAAAGGGAGAGAGAGAGTGAAAGAGAGGGAGAGAGAGAAAGAGAGAGAAAGGGGAGAGAGGAAGAAGAGAGAGAGAGAGAAACAGAGGAAGAGAGAGAGAGACAGGGAAAGGAAGAGAGGGAGGAGAGAGAGAGGAAGAGAGGAAGAGAGAGAGACAGTGAAAGGAAGAGAGGGAGAGGGAGAGACAGTGAAAGGAAGAGAGGGAGAGGGAGAGACAGTGAAAGAAAGAGAGGGAGAAAGAGAGAGAGAGAGAAAGAGAGAGAAAGATAGAGAAAGAGAGGGAGGGAGAGAGAGAGAGAGAAAGAGAGAGAAAGACAGAGAAAGAGAGGGAGAGAGAGACAGTGCCGACACTGAGCACCCAGGCAGCTGCACCCCAGCCCCTCCCGCCGCCCAGCGCGGATTGCCCGCCCCTGCGCACCCAGGCCTCACTGCTCACCTGCTGCCACCAGTGTGTCTCCAACCACGTGCCGGGTCACACTGCAGGCCACCAGGTCCCTCATCTGAAACAGAGTCCACAGCTAATGATGGCAGAGTACATATCATTGCACAAGGCAACATCGCATGGCTGCCCCTGCGCACTCAGGCCGCTGCACCCCAGCCCCTCCCTCCGCCCAGCGCGGATTGCCCGCTCCTGCGCACCGAGGCCTCACTGCTCACCTTCCGCCACCGGCGTGTCTCCAAGAGGGCACACCACGTCCCGGTGCAAGCTCCGAGCCCGCGGCCCGCGACCTTGGCAGCCTCCACATCACGCATCCCCGCAGCGCGGCCCACCAGGCGCACACTTGACTCTGGGTCTTGATTTTGCAATGGCAGAGATCATATCAGTGCACACGTCATCATCGCAGGCTGCACACCCGCTCAGCTCTCTAGGTGCCACTAACTCTGTGAAACGCGAGGCAACGCCACGTGGCAGTAGGCCCGCACTGCCGCTGGCTCAGGCCTACATTGCGGTCCACCAGGCGCACACTTGACTCTGGGTCTTGATATAGCAATGGCAGAGACCATATCAGTGTACACGTCATCATCGCAGGCTGTACACCCACTCAGCACTTCAGGTGCCCCTACCTCAGTGCACAGTAAGTCACCGTCCCGTGGCGGTAGGCCCATGCCGGCCGCAGTACAACCGGTGCCACCGACTCCGTGCAACGCAAGTCATGGACCCTATATGATTGAGCCTCGTCGTAGGCCAGGCGGACGCAGCCATGTCACCTCATGCAGTGGGGAAGAACTGGGACATGTAGTGTTGTCGTCACCCCCTTTATACGTACGCCGAGTAGGCTGGGTCGGCGTATGCCAGGCCAGCGTAGGGGTGTGAACAAATATCCCTGGCCTCTGGGCGTGGTTCATATCTGGGCTGCACAGGAAACCAACTGATGCTTGTGTCTCTGTTGCAGTGTCTGCGCCACACGGCCTTCAATCAACAATGTTGCAATGTTGCATGCAGCCGGAGAGCGTATGCGCACGAAGGGACTGTACATGGAGTGCAAGGCCGCTCGGGGTCTTGGCTCATACATGGCAACTGGTGTGTGTGTTCATCGCTTTTGGTGCACCATAAGCCCAAGGCCTAGCCTCAATTGCAGCGCGATAGCCACATCACATACTCCGGATACAAGCAGTGGTCTGACTAACATTAGGGATGAAAGCCCCCTTGTCTCAATACAGAAGGCGGAAGGACATCTGCACCCCGACCTTGGAAATGCATGCGGCAGGCACCCCTAAGAGAGATACCATGGCAGACGAAGACGACTCCCACACTACACATGGTGCCAATGAAAGATCAACGTATCCACACCCCACACACAGAAGTCCTTGCCCGAGGTACTCCTGCATGGAACGGCCTTGACACTTACGTACAGGACAACTCATACGTACAAACTTTGCATGCTCATACAACTCATTGCTCCGAGCTGTGGCATATCATCCACATAACAGCCACAGGTCAGAAGAGTGCCGGTTCTACGAGTGCGAACAACGCAATCTCAGAACATCCCAGGCACACGCACAACCCCTGGCACATGGAACTGTACCGTGACCGAATGCTGCATTTGTTGGGGGCACTGCCACTGGCAGTGTTGCGCATCAGTTACCGTCTGAGCTTCCGTCTTGCGTACGTCACCTGCGTCCAGCCCTGGTTCCACTGCCGATCATGCATATTTGAGTGGCCCATGGATGTCTGCCTATCCAACACAACAGTAGCTGAACTGGATTATGACATGTGTGTGCATCCCCTGTTGGACCACGACCAGGAGTGTAACCGTGATACCCGTTCATGGGATGCCTTGGAATTGGGCGTATGTGCTGGCAGTTGGGCATCTGAGATCGCACAATTCCTCGTGTGCAGTAACCACATCGAAGCGCTCCCCTATTGGGCTGTGTTGCGGATTGGTGAAACGGCATGTATGGAGCACATCTGTCCGGACCAGCTAATGGATTGGCTTGCCCCCGTGTTAGTTGAAGTCGACAACGACGTACTCTTGGAACTGATTGCCCATGAAGCTGCGCTCGCTTTCATGGACGAGTAACTACGTTCCTGCAGCCACAAAAGATTGTAACCCATGGCACAGGTCCCAACACCCTTTTGCATCTTGGGGAAATGGACACATATCCCACCATGACAGTGGACATGTCTGCATTCGCCTGGACTCAGAATGCATGTGCGTGCAGGACTCGCGGGTTGACACACACCTGTGCAAGGTGAGTGGACAGCGGCACCTGGCAACGTTCCTCAACCTGACACACCGCTGGAGGGAGAGTACACACATGGCAATGTAGTACTACATGTGACCTTGTTGGACTCCTTCATCTGCTCACTGTCAGCAGAGCAGGCAGTCAGCACTGTCCGGTGGTACAGGACTATGCAGATCCCATGGGCTGTGAGTGGTGTCCCCTGATACGGTGCAATGAGCATTCGCCAAACACCACATGACTCGTCCAGTAAGGCAAGGTGGGCTGAGACCGTCAGCATCCGTCATGGTTAGTGTTCATTTGTGCCTCCCCATGTCTTGCACCTTTACATGTTCCTTGTCTTCCTGTTAGTGTATGATGCATTGGTCTGCATGTTGTGGCCCTTGTCTTGCCCGTACTGACACGCACATGCTAATAAAGTCTACGCAGCTTCACTAGTGTTCAACTGTGATGAGTGTTGATTTGCATGCCAAATCGTGTGCCCCAATGAGCATTGTACGTACACAGGGAGGGACTGACTGACGGATTTCACTGAGGGGTGAGTCCCTATTGCCAGCTCTACCTCTGTGAGCCAGACATTGTGTTTGGGAGAGTTGGTGGTCGACCTGTGCGCTTACGTGTCTTCAGCAATGTGAGAATGGTGTCCAACTTCTTGCCATGTGGACCAATGTGTTCGATCAAACCAGGCTGTGTCCACACAGTTGAGCGTGTGTAGGTATGCGAAGAGATGTTCTGTTGTCACATGTGATGTGGGACACTACTTTAGGCCTCCTACCGACTCTGACATATTTACACACAGCCCTATTTAATACATGGACATGGCGCTACGTTGGGGGTTGCGAGATTGTTGTTCATGATCAATGAGGCCACAGCTAGTTCACACCTCCACAGTCATGTAATTGGCCATGTGTGTCATGGTCAAACATGCGCATTGATGTCACTTCCCAGGGTGTACCTTTTTGTGCAATCAATGTCCCTACAGTCATCCATACTGTCATACTTGATTGGACATAGACATGACACATCTGTGTGATTAGGAATGTTTTATTCACATCCTGTGGAGTGTCGGAGCTGGAGCAGTACATGGCCATGCACACCCCACATTACATGGTTGCCCAGCGGAGGGCCAAACAGAGTCCTTTAGGGGATGACAAGTTAATCGGTAGAGGAAGAGTTGAGTCCACAGCCTGTTTGCTGTGTCATTGGTAACCAGAGCAGATATGGCAGTCCATGTCGGGGTCCAGGTGGATGTTGCAGAGTGTTTCAGGTGACAGTGGAAGGTGTAGTACCAGGGCATTATGCAGAGGGCTGTACCAAGCAGGAACAGGCCAAATGGCGGGGGATGAATGCTACAACCTCCTTTTTGACACAGAGTCATTACCGTCCACATCTTCGCCCTCTGATACGTCTTCTGTGTCAGGTGTGCCAGGTGTGTGTGGTGGTGTTATAGCTGCATCACTGTGTGCCACGGACTCATCAGGGGGTGGAGGTGGTATGGCTGCATCATTGTATGCCACTGACACATCAGGGTGCTGAGATGTGTGTGTCTAAGTTCCTGCAGCAGTCATCTGGGACAGGCTCTGTGGCAGCAATGGTAAGATGAGGATCTGCAGGGCATGGTAGATCCCAGCTACATCTCGCTGGTGTTCAGTTGTGGCAGCCATCCTTCCTGCCTGCATCCACTCCATGTTCTCCATTGTCCTCCGTATCTGTGCCAACTCTGTGCTGTCGTCTCTGGAGCCTCTCGGCCTAGACAGTTCTTGTATCCGAGTAATGGATCCAGCGAGGTCAGCCAAGGATTGTTGTAGGGCATGGAGCGGACTGTGGGTGTCCGTTAGGGACTGTAAGTGGTCCCTGATGGGACTGAGACACCCACATATGGCATCTAGTTTGGCTGCCATGAGGTCGAAACCCATCCGCACCTGTTCAGCAAGCCCCCTCTGGCAGTCTGACACACGGCATTGGAATGCCATGTGTTCTTCGGTGAGGTGCTGGGAGCCAGCCGTGGTGGTGGGTGCTTCCTGCTGTGTGGTCTGTGCAGGGGGTGGTATGACCTCGATGCAGCTGGGCTGCCCTGCTCCTGGAGGTGGGGTGCGGAGGCTGTCCACGAGTCGTTGGAGGGTGTCAGAGCAGATGGCCAGGGGTTCCTTCTCATCACTGAAGAGATGTCTGGTCTGCTCTGCAGGAGGTGTTGATTGTCCCTCTGCAATGTGAATGGGAGATGCAGGTTAACAGTGTGTTCCATGTATGTGCATGCATTGTACATGTTTACATACTGACTGCATGACAATGTACATTGTGACTGTTTTGGAGGAGCTGGGTATTTGATGGGGGACAGTGGACATTCCGACTACATGACGGATGTGAGGTTGTACTCGTACATTTTCATCTGACAGTTTCCTGCTATGCCTGATGTGATTGGCCATTTTCTACGCACGTGCGGCACCAGCTGTGTCCTCTGTTCTGTGTTGTATGTGTGGCACTTTGTACCACATTGTGGTCAATGTTGATGTGCTGTGATTGCTATGTATGTGTGCTGCATTGTGGGAGAGTCGCCCCTGCAGCTCTGATTTAGCGGCCCCTTATCCCTTTGAGGTGGTGTGCCTTTGACTTGTGTGCTTTTACGGTGCTGAGATGTTGGCGACTTGGGTAATTTGTGCTCCTGTATGGATTTTGTACTCTTGTGAATTGTTTGTCTGCAGATGTGTTGTTGATGTCAGGGGTCGTATGTGCATGTGGATGTGTCAGAGTGTGACCTGCTCCTTTGGCGATGTTATCCACACTGGGCCACCTCAGTGTCGTGGCATGCACCATGTCATGTATTTTGACTGCAGCCATGCTAGTGGTCATGCAGTGTCACTTGCATTGTCAGTGTGGCTCACAGAGCTGCTGCTTTTCTGGTTTCAGCACATGTGCATGGGTAGGTTGTGGGATTGGTGAGGGGGGGCATTTGTGCACATGGTGGACGGGGGCCTACTTGATGTTTCTGTGTGTGCTGCAGTGTGCCAAGGCCATCAGGGACAGGTTCCACAGTCATTGTGGGTGTGCAGTGTCCTATTCTTGATTGTGCATGTGTGCCATTGTGCCCGTCCCACCAGTACCTGGTGGTTACTCACCCTGTTGCTGTTGGGTCAGGTCATTTCGGGCAGTGTCCGGACCCCCAACTCCTTGCACCGTCTCCGCACTGATGACTGTGGCCACCATTTCCTCCAGCTCATCCAGCTCCTCCTGTGGCGCAGGACTCTCACCTCCAGTGGCCATTGCTGCCTTCAGGTTGGCAGCGAGTTTCTGCTTGGTTTGGCTTTTGACGTTATGCCAGCGCCTCTTGACCTCCTTCATTGACCTCCTCGACACTCCGACGGCATTCACGTTGTTCACGATGGACTGCCATATCTCCGTTTATGTTGCCGATGACACAGTGGAGGTGACGTACAGTTGTTGGTAGTGTTCAATCACCTCTGTGACGATGATCCGGTTTTCCTGCGGAGTGAACACCATCTTCCTCTTCTCTTTGCCCTTCTCCGGCCCTGGGGTTCCTGGCTGGTCGTCTGTGTGGCTTGTGGGGTTCACGTTGTCCTCTGCACTGGGTCCGGGTGCGTCCATGGTGCTAAGCAGTTGCATTTATTTGTATTTTTTTTCTCTGCTTTTATAGTGCATTCTCACGCATGGCGCGTGGGAATCGCCGGCCTGTCGCTGGTTTTCGCAGATTTTTGTATCGCTATTGGGGTCATTGCAACTTTTTTCGCGTTGGGGTTTTGCATTTTTTGGGCGTCGCGTTGATTTTAATGCGGGCATTTATCGCGTTATCGTGAGGCTATCGCATGGTGCCGCCGGGTTGTGAATGCTGCATTAACACAGTGTTATTTTCCCGCGATGGACTGCGATGTGAGAAGTTGCGTTAAGTGATTTTGGCGATAGTTAACACGCGTTCTTGAGAATATCCCCCTAAGATTATTAGCACCGAGCACCTGTCTATTGTGTAGAAGAATAACAATCACATAAGTTTTTTAAACGTAACTTACCTGCATGTAAGCAGCAGCATTCTTGCTATTTGATAGAAGAAGAATATTTGCAATAACACAGAACAGAACACACAATACTACTATAATTAGCTACTCACAATGCCCCACGACCTCAACACCTAGCAGGTCCAGCAGGTCCTGCTCCCAGTCCAAAATGTCTGACCAACGGTGAGTCAGCTGGTTATGGGTGTGCCGGACCCCAGAGCAGCGAAACACTGCTCGGCGCACCCTCGCCCACCGGCGGTGATGCTCCTGGGTAGCGTAGCCAGAGCCGGGCCTGCTGCCAAGGTTAAGGGGAGGTGGCGCTGTACAAAAAAAACAAGGGCAGCCAACTCCACCTCGGTGAGAAGGGCCCAGGGCTGCAACCCTTCTGGGCACCGTCTGTCGCAAGGAAGGCGGCTCTTGGGTGCAGGCGCCTTCTGCATACTACTAGAGGTAGCCTTAGCTATGGTTCTGGGTGGGCGAGGGCGGAAAAGAAAATGCAGGAGTAAAAAATAAAGGCAGGAGAAGAAGTAGGAAAGTAAAAAAAGCAAGTAGTATAAAACAGTAGAAAAAAGTCAAAATACGCAGTAAAAGTAGAAATAAAACGCAAAATATACACTTAGGGAGAGAGAGGGATAGATAATAAATAAAAAAGATCAGAAAAACAGTGTAAAAAACAAAGGATTGAAAAGATTAGAGAGGGATGAAAAACAGGCCCCAGAACCATGCAATGACTAGGAAACCAAGATGGCGGCGCCCATTGGTGACCGTGTGGTGAAGTTCACTCGATATTTCCCCCTGAACACGCAATCCATCGTCAAAAACATCTCGCAAGCATGCGCGAGCATGCACAACAAGCAACTCTTCATGCTCGCGTAACTCCGCGTAGCGTTGCAGAGTTTTTTTGCCGCTTCGCGTAGGCTCGCGTAGTGTGGCTACGCAAACTCTGCCAGGGGTTACTTCCCAACCATTCTTCATACCCTAACCCTCTTCCCCCGGGCTGTGTGATTTATAGTGAGGTGTGACTAAGTTAAATTTACACCAATAACTGATCACACACTTGCTGGGGCGGATGTGGTGAAAGCAACACTAACTCAAGGCAGGGTGAGGATCTTCTTCTGCTCTAAGTATATTTATATATCTTACAGCTGAAACGTGTTCCAGTTTTAATGAATGCTGTCCGAGAAATAAATGGATTTTGACGGAGATTTGAGTGCAGGACCCCTTTTTTGATTGATAAATGGGAAGTTTTGCATTTAAAAAAGGCGTGATGTGGCATCGCCTTTAAACCTGCCACACTGGCAGTAAGGCTGCTCTCCAGAATTCCACATGACCCAGTTTGCAGTTGTATGAAGTGGAAGAGCCCCGAGCATGACATTGGAACAACGAAGGGTGGGAGGTTGTTTGTATCTGATCCTGTTCGGCGCTGGGAGCTAGAAATGCTACCCTTGGCGGGGACTTGAGATTTACAGAAAACCCTCTGTATATGACATTTGGAAATGCTCGGAGCCAGGCATAGCTATTGGCAAAGCCGAGCTGTGATTCTCAAGAGCCCATTCATCATCATTTGACATTACTCATGTTAACAATGCCAGTTCCAGCAGCTTAAACCTCAGAAACAACAAGGTGAGCGCCGAAGTATAAACTCCGTGGAGTAGCAATCATATTTGTATTGCAACATTTCAAACGAAGGTGGCTAAACATTGAGTGTGAACAATAATGAATACACTTATGGCTAAACACAAACCTGCATTTGTGAAATACTGCCAGGACGTTTGAATAAAGAAAAGAAATTAAAAGTTATTTACCATTACTGTTTCCACAAAGACAAAGGAAATACTTAACATATTCTTATTTTCTGCTGGGACTGAAAAACTTTATTGTTTCAAACATCTCCACAGGTGATTGCATTAAGACTGCATAAAGTTTCACAAAAATAAAAAAATAAAAAACGATGTAACTTTTCTATGTTTCTTTTACCTGCAACACCTGAGGGGAGGGTACAAAAGTTCACAAATTTCATGGCATTGTATGGTTGACAAAGGCTTATCTTACAGCCGAAACGCGTTCCAGTTTTAATGAATGATGTCCGAGAAAACAATGGATTATGACGGAGATTTGAGTGCAGGACCCCTTTTTTGATGGATAAATTTGAAGTTTTGTGTATATATATATATATATATATATATATATATATATATATATATATATATATATATATCCCACACTGGCAACATATAGATTGATTGCCCACCCATGCCCAGTATTCTCAGTATTCGCTATTCAATTTTTTTCCAGAGAAACATAATCCATCATAATTAATTGCCGGCATAGATTCATCATCCTTCCAGCACTAAAGGTTACATTTGTTCACTTCATAGATCGCGTCAACTTCAGTTTGCATCTTGTACTAGGCTATCTCTGCCACCATTATGTTTTATTTTACTTTAGCATTGCTTATCATCATCATGGTTTCTTGTTTGGCAGTCTTCTTCTTGTGTACTGTACTTCTAGTACACGTTCCCAAGTCTCCCTCAGGTTTCTTTTTTTGCAAATGCGACTGTCTACTACTGCTGCTTCTACCCACCATGGCACCTTGGGAAACCAAACCATCACCATGCAGCCATCGCTTCGCCTAAACATCAATCACAGGTAAGAGAAGAAGAGTGGGGGAGGCAATAATGTATATACTATGGAAATTAATTAATTCACACATCCACATCCTTCCGAGTAGATAGGGGTTTTAGTTCCAGACTGCATAGACTAGGAGGAGAGACGGACCCTAATAGGACAAGTGAGGGTACCGCATCTATCTGTTGGTTTGTTACACTATCAGCGAGTTTCAAAAACTGGCTGCGGCCCTGCAGCAAAGGAGTAAACAAGGCGAAGTAAAAGAGTAACCCCCCCAAAGAAGATTTACATCATATGTATTGTAAAACTATAAATAATTTATTATTAGAAGAAACTCACAACACCTGACCCACCCCTCTCCCTAACCCCAACCAATGTCCAGTAAATGTCCATGATTGTCCGCTTCAAGTCCAAATGTCCATAAAAAAAAGAACACCCCAATTTTCCCCAACTCCCAACATCCCACCCACCAAAAAAAAGATTAAAAAAGGGGTAATGGTCAAGAAGACTGAGGTCTAGCTGCAAGCGTGCCAGCTAGTGAGCTCCAGGACCTCCTCCAGCCTGGCCTCTAGGTGTGCCATCCGGAGGGGCATGCGGCACTGAAAGTTCCTGCAGGAACAACATGGGTGGGCAGGAGTGGTTGAGGATGAGCTGCGGCAGGCGGCTGCCAGAACATGTTGTAGGGCTTACAGAAAGTACCAGGAGGGCTTCTTGGTGATGATGTCATACACAGAACCACTCATACACCCACTCACACCCCTATACAACCTCTGGTATGCCCACTCACATACCCATACAACTACTCACATACCAATTCACTGACCCATACCAGTACTCACACACCCACTCACTCCTCCATAGAGGCACTCACATACCCCCTCACTCACTCACCCATACAGCCACTCACACAACCATTTACTCACCTATACAGCCACTTATACAACAGGTCACTCACCCTTACAGCCAGTCACATAGCCACACACTCACCCATACAGCTACTAACACACCAACTTAATTACCTACACAGTCATTGACACACCTACTCACTCACCCATACAGCCTCTGATTACAGCCATTCACTTACCCATACCAGTACTCAGTCACACACTCACTCACACACCCACACAACCACTTACATTCCCATCCATACATCCATACAAGCACACACATCCACTCACTAACCTATGCTGCCAGTCACATAGACACTCACTCTACAATACAACCTTCAAACACCAACTCACTTAACCAAACACCCACTCAAACAGCTACTCACTCACCCATACAGCCACTTATATACCCAGTCACTCACTCATAAGCTATTCAGACACTCACTCACTCATATAGTTACTGCACACCCAGTTACCCACCCATAGAGCCACTCACACCACCACTCACTCACCCATACAGCCACTAGCACACCCACTCACTCACCAATACAGCCACTCATACCCTATCTCACTCACCCACACAGCTACTCCCACTCCCACTTGCACACCCTTATAGGCACTTACATACCCATACACACAAGTACACATACAGTCACACAGCCACTCACTTAATATATGTTAGAAGTAGTATCACTCAATAGTAGTGCACCTAGTATGTTAATTTAACTTTTGTAGTAGGTTAGTATATATGTTTAACACCCATAAACTCCTTACCATAATGATCCTGTAACCTTTGTTTTTTATGTGAAAAAATTATATATATATATATATATATATATATATATTTATTTATTTATTTATTCACTAAAAAAGCAAAGGTTACAAGGTCACTTTATCATTAAAAAAACCTTAGAAATTCACTGACAAAACAGAAGGTTAAAGGGACTTTATAGTTGGGCCCCGATTTCACATGCAAAAAAACGTAGAAATTAAGCAGTTCTAGTTACTTGAGCTAACTATATTGTATGCCCCACAATGCAGTGCTTATGACCGCACATATTACATCACTCATGACATGGTCAGCGACATCACTGATTAAATCACTGATAACATCTCAGATTACATCACTGATGCCTAATGTGTACATTACTTGGGTTGGCCAGAGAGGGTTAATGTGTTATCAATTGCTGCCTTTGGTTGAAAGCATTGCAGATTGCCTCCATTCCGACCTCATGATTGATTATGCACTGTGGTGGCAATGACTTAGGCATATATCTTAGGCTGGACTGGAAATCCTAGTGAAGGATACCTTTGGTCAATTAATGGCACTTTTCCCTCACACTGTCTTGTGTTCCCTAACATTTGCCAAAGGTAGAAATGAAAGTGGGCATATGTATGTTGTCCACAGATAGACAAATCCAGGAAACATGTCATTAAAACTGTTTCTACATTCATCAGAGATCTTAGAATGGGCACTATATTCCACAAAAAATTTGCTTAGACATGGACAGAATATATGGAAATGATGGAATTTATTTCACAGAGAAAGGCAACAGGGTGTTCATTAACAACTTAAAATACTGCATCATCTACACACAATAAAAACAAAGGCTCTTCTTAGAGCCACCCTTTTCCCAAACACTGGTTCATTTTCTTTTTAAATCCTTTTTAACAAAAATTATTTCTCAAATTTGTGAATCTGTTGCAAATCCATAAAACAGAAGCACACATTCAATACACAACAGTACATTTACAGTTTGCACTATGTGACTGACTCTGTGTGTGTGACAATGGCTATGTGAGTGTCTGAGTGCGTCTGTCAGTTGATGTGTAAGTGTCTAAGTGTATGCATGAGTGTCTGAGTAGAGCTCTAACTGGGTGCATGAGTGTTTGAGTGGGTCTGTGAGTGGGAGTGACAGTATTTAAATGGGTCTGTGAGTGGGAGTGAAAATGTCTGAGTGAGTCTCTGAGTGGACATAAAAGTATCTGAGTGGGTCTTTGAGCAGGTGTGAGAGTATCTGAGTGGGTCTGTGCGTGGGCTTGTTAGCATCTGAGTGGGTAAGTGAGTGGCTGTGTGAGTGTCTAAGCAGGTGTATGAGTGGTTGTGAGAGTGTCTGAGTAGGTTTGAGAGTGGGTGTATGAGTGTCTCAGCGAGCCTGTCAGTGACAGTAAGAATGTCAGAGTTGCTGTGTGAGTGGGTATGTGAGTGACTGAGTGGGTCTGTGAGTGGGTGCAAAAGTCTCTGAGTGGTTGTCTGAGTGTGCCTGAGTACGTCTGCCAGTGGGTACATGAGTATCTGAGTGACTCTGCCAGTGGGTGCATGAGTGTTTGAGTGGATCTGCAAATGGGTGTGTGAGTGGGTGTCAGAGTGTCTGAGTGTGTCTACCAGTGAGTGTGGCATTGTCTGAGTGAGTCTGTGAATGGGTACAGGAGAGTCTGATTGGATCTGTGAGTGGGTGTGTGAGTGCCTGAGTGGGTCTATGAGTGGGAGTGAAAGTATTTAAAATGGTCTTTGAGTGGGGGCGAGAGTGTCTGAGTGGATCTGTGAGTGGCTACATGAGTGTCTAAGTGAGTCTACAAATGGGTCTATGAGTGTCTGAGTGGATCTGTGAGTTGGTGCGAGTGTCTGAGTGTGTTTGCCAGAGAGTGTGTCAGTGTCTAATTTGGAGTGTGAGTGGGTATGTGAGAGTTGTGAGTGGGTTTGTGAGTGGGTGTGTGAGTGTCTGAATGGTCTATGAATGGGTGTAAGAGTGTCAAAGTAGGTTTCTGAGTGGGTGCGTGACTAACTAGGACTGTGAGTGGGTGTGAGAGTACTGAGTAGGTCTGTGAGTAGCTACGTGAGTGTCTGAGTGGGCCTGCCTATGGGTGTATGTATATGAGTAGATCTGTGAGAGGGTGTATAAGTATCTGAGTAGGACTTTAAGAGGCTGTTTGAGTGTTTGCCTGGGTCTGTAAGTGGGTGGGAGGGAGAGTGTCTACATGAGTCTCTGAGTGGGTGCATGAGTGTCTGAGTAGGTCTCTAAGTGGATGTGAGAGTGTCTGAGTGGATCTGCCAGTGGGTGTGTGAGTGTTGGAGTGGGTCTGCCAGTGGGTATGTGAGTGTCTGCATAGGTCTGTGAGTGGATTGGTAAGTGTCTGAGTGGGTCTGCGAGTTGGTGTGTGAGTGTCTGAGTGGGTGTGAGAGTATCTGAGTGGGTACAGTGAGTGTATATATTTGTTTACATTTTTGGCCAAATTCGTGAATCCACTATGGTGGTAGACACGGGGCACACTGAGCATTGCAGTGGATTTGTGAATCCTGGCACATGGAAAAAAACATTTTGGGGTATTTCCCTTCCCATCAGGGGTCTCTCACAAACCCCTATATTATGTATATGCAGTGAAAGTATATGTGGCCATGGTATAAAGAGAAACCGTACTAATAAATGCACACTCATACATTTATTACTTCAGCATAAAGGTTGAACTCAAGTTTATTTCCACAGTAAAATAAAATTGCCATGAGAAGATTGATTGATGGGCAAGATGGCGGCTGTGTAGAACAGCTGGTTACGTGCTCCTCTGAACCAGACCCAGTATGATGGATTTTTCATTCCATATATAGTGCGGTGCAAAAGACAAATTTCTTGGACGTGAAGCTTGAACAGTGCCACCTGAGCAGGTGAAGAGCAGAGCTTCGGGCTCTGGCGAGTGTGGCAGCTGTAGTCAGCCACCACGAAGTGTGTGCCTCAGGACCTCCGCGGAAGCAGTCCGGCTAGAGCCAGGTACAGCTTGCGGGTATACCGGTGTGTCTCGCTCACGTTATCGCGCTCTTATAGGGCCTTCACTGGATCACTGCCCAGCCCCCTCCATACAACCTCAAGCATATCGCCGTCTGTCACTTTATTTTCTCTGACTCTATGAACTCGTAGGCTGGGCTGGATTGGATTGGAGTTCAGATTATGAGCTGAAGAGCAGCTAGTCACGTCACTATGTCTTACCCAGACTGGAAGATACGGAAAGGCTCGGTACTCCTGGAGAGTACTGTGGGCTTCATTCTGCTGAGAATACTGTGTTAGGCAATATTAAGGACAGGATTCCGCTTGAACTGCAGAGATTACGACATGCCTCCAAAGACTGCAAAAGATTTGAAAGCCCGAGGTGGTACTATGACTCAGATGGCCCCAAAAGTATATATGGGACTTTGCCGGTCAACTACAACGCACACAAAGAAGGCTCATGGCAGCCCAGATACTTCCCTGACCCCCAGGGGGGACAAAAAAACTGGTGACCACAGCAATGTTTTTACCTAAGGCTTCGGCTAAACCCCCTCCAAACTTGAAGTCTGGAGAAAACCAGGCTCATAACATAGAAATGCTGGCAGCAGAACAGGGAGAGATGAGTGCCAATCAGCACATGAATACTGATCAAGTCACTGAGAGCAGTTTGAAGGGGAGAAAGGAAGACGTAGTCGACATTGAAATTTTTCCCCTGATGTGCAAAGCACCCAGGTTTGTGTGGATGGTGCAGGAGAGGGGTTGAACTACTTGTCTAAATGGGGGTAAAGATATTACTCAAGCAGTGCCTTAAATGGAAAAGGGGGCTTTAAACAGAATTGAGAAAGATGATGGGGGCTTAATACATGGTATTGTAGATCTATGTCTTAAAGCAGGAACAGATATGGACTCAGGAGATATGTTTTTCTCCCTTTCTGACCACTCAGAATGGTCGAGCAAGGAAGATTTAGATGGAATAGGGAAAGGTTCTAGGGACAACTCATTGGAGAGTGGCTGGAGTGTTTCAGGCAGTCCACCCGGAAAGTGAACTTCTAAATTTGGGGCAACCTATGCAGGGGACACAGGTACTATGAGAAAGATAAAAGAAGGAACTATGCAGTTAGAGGGATTCACTCAAGGTCGAGAAGGGCTGCTTTGGGATTACTTCTCCACTCCCTCGTTTGAAGGGACGGCCGTGGGAGGGCCCAAGATGAGCAATGCAGAGCATGCCACCCCAGATGAGATCTCGCTCATGACTATATATCAAAGCATAATGGAACAGCGGGACGAAACCAGAACAGAGAGCCGGAAGATAGAATTGGCTTGCCGTAAAATGCAGCGTGCTATTCGGCGGGTAACTAAAAAAAATTCTGAATTTGCAAAGAGAATGGTGGAAGCAGAAAATAGAATTCCTACATTGGAGCATGAAATGACAGTTCAGAAAGAAACAAGGGGCATGCTGAAGGTGTAAAACCTAGGGCAGTTTTAATCAGCTTGAATAATTTTCTGCTTTGAGAAGCACTCTATGATTTGACACGCCAGGATCGGAAACGGCCTGGAAAAGGATATGAATTCTTTGTTAGACCAGATTACTGTCAGATTACAGTAGAAAAAAGATGGTAATTGCGACAACTAATACCTCTGTTTCAAAATAAGGGGGCTCAGGTTTTCTACTAAATCCAGCGAAATTAAAAGTGATTGTTAGGGATGGAGGTTATCTTTTGTTTCTGAAGTACAGGCAAAAGAGTTTCTGGTGACGCTGAGTCAGGGTAGAGTGAAAGTCAAAGCCTGGGAATTAGAGATATATTAACCAGAGGTTTTTTATTCTGGTAAGAAAATTGTTCTGGATCTTACTAGGAATGATGGTAATAGAAACAGGCTGTTTGGGTCTGGGACTGAAGGATCGTGATCCATCATAAATGGACCATCACAGTACTATTGCCTTTTTGGGTTGGTGGGGTGGAGGGGGGAGCTCAGGATGAGAGGGAGAAGTGAAAAAGAGGTGTGTGGGGTGGGTGTAGGGGTAACAAGCTGTGACCATAGAAGAAGTAAGCGAGGAGGCAAGAGATATGCAAAATGTATAGCTCAAGACAAACTGAAAAACAAAGTATTAATTGGAATTCCATGATATTTGATACTTTTTTTCATTTTTTTCTTATAAGATTATTCAATAATGTTTCAAGAAAGTAGGATCTGTGAGCTATAACCAAACTTTAAAGTATAAAGAGACAAGGTTAGCTGGGATGAAAGCCTACAATGTAATAAAATGAATAGACATAATCTACAAATCTGTTCAATAAAAATATGTGGCTTAAATTAGAGAAATAAGAGAAGTAGAGTTGCATTGGGTCTGAGATCAATGCAATTGGATGTAGTGTGTATACAAGAAACTCATGTCCCTTGGGGAACACATGAACATTATAAAGAACTAGGGTTGACATTGTTAGCTTGCACACAACAGAGTGTAACATCTCGAGGGGTTGCTGTATTTGCTAAGCATTCTATTTGTACTTCTAGGCGCACTCTAGTAGATAATCTGGGCTGATGGGTAATCATGGAATGCTGTGTGGGTGCTGCCTACTTTACAGTATGCTCAGTGTATGATTCAAACATCGATGAAGCGCGCATTAATGATTTGTTGAATGTTGAATTAGCCTCATGGCCTACACCACTAGTATTCTTTGGGGATTTAAATATTCATTTGGATATTAATAGCGAACCAGTCGGGGAGAGTAGATATTCAGGAAGGAAATTAATGGTTTTTAGAGCCTTACAAAACTTGATATCAGATCATGGTCTAGTAGACCTATGGGATAAATAAAAGGCTCTGGACCCCGGTTTTATTTTTCTCACATCCACATAGTAAATTAGTGAGATTGGATTTTTTAAATCTCCTTGACTCGTGTACATGGAGCCAAAACAGAGATGCTCCCAAGAATATTCTCAGATCACAATCCATTGGTTCTGGAGATCTAGATAGCAGGGTTTGTTAGGCCTCATGGGACATGTACATTTGTTAGAAAGCTATTATTAGAGCCATTATTTGTGGATCATATGTAACTTTGGTTAAATCAGTTGTTGATGATAAACAGAGATTAATCTACTCCTGCTATAGTTTGGGATGCTTTAAAAGTGGGAGTAAGGGGGGAAACCCTGAATTCTGGTCTATATTTGCAGAAATTGAAGCAGGAGAGCTTTGGGATCTTTTGACTGCTGAAGGGAAGCTAGTTCAGGGATTGGTTTGAGGTCAGGAGACTCATGATGTGCTAATAGGATAACATTCTTAAAGCCAAAATAAATCAACATTTCAGTAAAGAGGTAGCTATGAAGTAGTATTCTCATAAATTGGAATGTTATGAATACGGTGAAACCTCTGGTAAACATTTAGCCAAATGGATCCGGCCAAAAGAGGGATAACGGCTATCAATGATTCAAAGGGGAAAGTAGTTGAGACCCTAATTGATATCATAAGAGTCTTTGAAGATTTTTCTAAAGACGTTTATGTGGATGAGGCTGAACTTCCTGCCGATGGCTATGACGGTTTTCTCTAGGGATTATATAGAAGCATGACTAACTGGCTGAATACATAGGGGCCGATTCCGATTTGGGCCGGAAATCTCTCCGACCGAGCCGGACCCAGAGCGATTTCCTACCGAATCAGACCCGTCCAGCCCGACCGAACGAGTACGATGCGTCCGTATGCTATCGTACTCGAGTCGGTCGGACTCCCATTGAAGTCAATGGGAGCCGGTCGTACAACGCGTACGCGGGCTCCCATTGCCTCAATGGGTGCGAGGCAAACAAGGGCGCCCCCTACAGCGGGTACGCGGCAAAGCGACTCGTGCCGTACACGCACAGGTAGGGGGGACCCATGGGTCCCCCCTGTGTGCGACTCGCGTTGCTACGCGTACAGGGGGGTCTGACACGGACCCCCGAAGTACAGCTCCGACTGCTCTTTCGAGCCGGACGGCGCGTGTCGGTCGGACTGCTCGCGGCGCGCATCGTACTTACCCGGCCGGGGAATGTCTCCATTGCGCGGTGCGAGTCGTGTCCGAGTGAGTCGGTCGGTGCGGTTCGACCCGGGGACGAGTCGGTCGGAGCGGTTGGGACGCCCGAACGTGTCGGTCGGCGATTTTGCATCGTACTCGCTCGTCCGGACGCGCGTACGGATCGGTCGGGAAATAGGGCTCCGAATCGGATCCGGTTAAGCCAAATCCGATTCGGAGCCCTACCGGCCGAGATCGGAATCGGCCCCTTAATGTCTATAGTTTATAAAAGTCTCTGATGGCTATATATCCTTGTTAGAAATGGGGGTCTCTAGTTGGCAGTGACTGGCGCCAATGTTCAAATAGGGACCCTTCTTCCTAAGTCAGGGCAAGTGGGCTACCCCCTTTGATAACCCCTGCTCAACCCTGTGGTAACCTAGCACGAGCAGTTAGGCCTATCTCAGAGGCAGTGTGTGAAGCATTTATGACCATGCACAATAAGGCAGTAACGACACCACAAAAGGACACAACTCAAGTAGGTATAGAAAAATAGTATCTTTATCTTAATTTTAACACAAGACTCTCAAAAGCGTTTTAACCAGTCACAATGCACGTAAATCAGTAGGGACTTAAAAAGGCAATAACGTATTCACCAGAACGTGGCACTGACTGAGTTCAAGGCCTGGGTCTACGCGACCCGTTGCGCACCAGATACCTGCCGTTGGACGGGGACACAGCACGCAGCTTCTCGAAGAAGCGGAAACGGTGACAGGCGGACTCCCAGTGACCACAACTCTTGACTGCAGTGGTCCGTAATGTGCACTCACAATGATTCGGGCACTCGGGGACAGGCGGGCTCTCAGCGGCAGCAGCACGCGACTGCGGCGGCCCAGGCTGGTGGTGGCGATGATTCTCGTCGTGCAGCTCCGTGGTGGGCTCACAGCGGCAGCAGCTCTCTCTTAGCTGCGGCAGCCCACAGGATGACTCACGTTGATGCAAAGTTGGCAAAGGTGTGGTCACTCAGCGGCAGCAGCTCTCTCTTAGCTGCGGGGGCCCACAGGACAAATCACGATGATGCAAAGTTGGCAAAGGTGCGAGCACTCAGCGGCAGCAGCTCTCTCTTAGCTGCGGCGGCCCACAGGACAAATCACGATGATGCAAAGTTGGCAAAGGTGCGGGCACTCAGCGGCAGCAGCTCTCTCTTAGCTGCGGCGGCCCACAGGACAAATCACAATGATGCAAAGTTGGCAAAGGTGCGGGCACTCAGCGGCGGCAGCTCTTTCTTAGCTGCGGCGGCCCACAGGACAAATCACGAGGATGCAAAGTTGGCAAAGGTGCGGGCACTCAGCGGCAGCAGCTCTCTTAGCTGCGGCGGCCCACAGGACAAATCACGAGGATGCAAAGTTGGCAAAGATGTGGGCACTCAGCGGCAGCAGCTCTCTCTTAGCTGCGGCGGCCCACAGGACAAATCACGATGAGGCAAAGTTGGCAAAGGTGCGGGCACTCAGTGGCAACAGCTCTCTCTTAGCTGCGGCGGCCCACAGGACGAATCACGATGATGCACAGCTGACACAAGTGCGGGCACTCAGCGGCAGCAGCTCTCTCTTAGCTGCGGCGGCCCACAGGACAAAGGGTGATCTCGACCAGGCTGGCACAATGGCCGGCACTCAGCGGCTACAGCTCTCTCTTAACTGCAGCGGCCCACAGGACAAAGGATGATCTCGACCAGGCTGGCACAACGGCAGGCACTCAGCGGCTACAGCTCTCTCTTAACTGCGGCGGCCCACACAGATTCAGCGAAGGTTCCGAAGGTCCAAATTAAGGCAGGCTCTCAGCGGTGGCATCTCTCTCTTAGCTGTGGCGGCCCACACAGAGCTAACAAGGGTTACCAGTCCGCATTCCTCACAGTAGAACTAGAGGTTCCGGATTACTCGACGGAGGCCTCACCTGCAAGTAGAATCCCTCGCACAGGAATTCAGACGGCTGACGGGGTGAAGTCTAATGTCCCTGAGACTTCAGCAGGAGGCGCTCTCAATTCAGGCCCTCGGGTAGTTTCTTCAGCAAGCTTGGTGAAAGTTTCAAAGTCCTTTCCTCTGTTCACTCGGACAGAGTTTCGTCTTCACATCCAGAAGGAACACACTTGAAAAATTTTCAGCGCAGCGTTTTATACCTAAACAGTCTTTGTTCTCTAAAGTCACAAATCACTGAATCCAGCCAGAACCAGTTCGGTGGGGTCGGGGAGCACTTGGTTTACGAGGCGACATCCTGCCCTTTGAGAATCAGGGGGTCTGTTATCAGACGCCCAGTGGGAGGTGGAGCCATCATTCACCTCGCCAGGCACAGCCCTGCTCAGATCAAAGAGTCACCCCTCCCCATACTCTAAATGCCGATCTCTCTCTCCAGCCAGGTCTGACCCAGCTGGCCCTGCTGCTCCAAAACCAGACGGCCAATACACACACTAGCAAAGCCTACAGGAAAGCTTAGGCAAGAAAATACCTTGTTTCTAGCACAGGCATTTTCGAACACGGGCTATGCAAATGATCCTTACTAAAAGATGTATCTCAATGTCCTGAGCTTAAACATATCAAATTCGAATTTCCTATCAGGTTCCTGGGGGCAGGTAGGATTATGGAATGTAATACTCAGCCTGCCCATTCTGGCCTATGAGAACGGATATCCTCACAATAGTAAACAGTGAAATGGAGGGTAACTCGCTATTAGAACATGCTACACAGACATACTTTTAAAGCTGCTTCAATGGGTAGCGCAAATGAGCGCTGCAGGCCCACCAGCAGTATTTGGTCTACCAGCCCTGGGCACACACAGTGCACTTATACTAGGGACTGACAGGTAAACCAAATGAGCCAATTATGGTTATCCCAATTCATACAGTTATCTTTACACAGAGAGCATTCACGCGGTGGCACTGATTGGCAGTGGCACAGTGCCCAGAGCATCTAAATCCAGCCAACATAAAAGATAGGAAGTGAAAAGAGGAAGGGAGACCCGCGCCAATGATGCCAGGTCTAACAATCCTAATAATGTTTTGTTTTTTTGTGGGTCAGTTTAATATGAATTTTTTCCCTTAGAGCTGATTTGAATGGCTTTGAAATATGCTATATTATATCGGACTGCATTTTAGATTTTCTTTTAGAGGTGTTCTCTGGAGATGGGGTGTTGGTAATTAAGTAATATTTTATTTTTTGATATTATGTTATGAAATAATGATGTTAGACGCAGCTGCATTATTTTGTAATTAATTTACAGATTAATATATTGTTGGAACTATGATCTTATTTATAATCCTTGCTAAGAGATGAAATGTATCAAGTATTGGTATGGCTTGGGGGTGGGGTCAATAAAAATATTTTTTAGAAAGAGAAGATTGATTCACTGACATGAGAAGTCTAACAGATTACATGTAATGACTGCTTTGCACAGGAAACAGCTCACAAAGAACAGCTCTCCTAATGGTCACAAGGTCTCTTCAATGTGAATGTATCATAATACACAAATTCAGCTCCTTACATACAGGTTTTGGTAAAATACTGTTTGTTAAACACTCATATATGCAGATAAACAGTGCATAATATGCTATTTCTTACCATAGTAGAGGGTGGAGTGGGGCATTATGGCTTGCATGAGTCATAGCCCCTTCTCATACTTAAAAATGTTAATAAACAATCTGGTAACCAGTGTCTATGTTGATATATATGTGTGTGTGTGTGTGTGTACATGTGTGTGTGTGTACAGAACAATATAATTCTTCTGGTATCTGGTAATAGGTATGGAACAACAATAAAACCTACTGCTTACCTATATCTCAGGCCCTAACCGAGAAAGCAGAGAAAGTGTGCTGAAAACTACATGGCTGCTTTTTATATTTTGTAAAGACAGCCACATGGGTGCCTTTTACGTTTTGTAAAGACAGCCAGTAGCCAAACAGATACTGTCTTCTCATGAGCATGTACCGCTGTATACTGTGAAGTTACGGAGGTATACTGCGGCATAATATATAACTATTTTGAACTCTTATAATTTTACCACTACTTACACTATTTACACTTACTACCAAAAATTACCATTTACACATCATGATCTATATTCCTGCTACATTACATCTATATCTGTTCATCCACTTTCACAGTATGTCTGTTTCAAGTACCATACTGCACTCTACACCACTCCACTCTATGCCACTCTGCTGCATGCTATTACTCTCTACACCACTCCACTCTACATCACTCCAGTTTTTGCCACTTCACTCTACTCTAATACACTGCACTCCAGTCTATCCCACTCCACTCTATGCCACTGCACTCTCCACCAATCTACTGCACTCTTTTCCACAGTACACCACTCCAGTGTATGCCACTACACTCTACGTCACGTCACTATGCTATTCCACTATACAAAACTCCATTGTACGGGACATCACTCTACGCTATTCCACTCCATGTCATTCCGCTGTCTACCACTCCATTCTATGCCACTCCACTCTATGCCACTCCAGTCTACACCACCCCACTGTATGCTACTCCACTCTATGCTACTCCACTCTATGCTCTTCCAATGTACAATATTGCACTCTAGCCCACTCCATTCTATGCCACTCCATTCTTTGTCACTCCATTCTTTGTCACTCCATTCTTTGTCACTCCACTGTATGCTATGTCTCTCCACTCTATAACACTCCGCTATACGCCACTCCACTATGAACTATTCCACTGTACACAACAAAACTCTACATCACTCAACTATATGCTATTTGACTCTATGCCACTTCAATCTACCCTATTCCACTGAAACGCCACTCCACTGTACTCTGTTCCACTGTACACTACTCCACCGTATGACACTCCACTCTATACCACTCCAGTCCATAACACTCCACTAAATTCTATGCTACTACACTCTACTCTATTCCACTATATGCAAATCAACTGTATGGCACTCCACTTCCACTTTACGGTACTCTACTTTATGCCACTCCACTGTATGCCACTACACTGTATGCTACTACACTGTACTTCACTCCACGCTATGCTGCTAAACTCTACAGTATTCCTCTCTATACTACTCCACTGAATGCTATTACACTTTAACCCACTCCACTCTGCACCACTCCACTTTATTTTATTCCAATTTGTGCCACTCCAGTCTACGCCACTCCTCTCTACAACACTTCATTGTACCCTGTTACACTGTATGCCACTCCACTCTATGCCACTGTACTGTACCCCACTCCACTCTATGCCACTCCACTATACTCTATTCCACTGTATGTCACTCCTCTGTAGGCTTTTTCAGTCTCTGCCACTCCACTATGTGCTACTCCCCTGTATGACACTCCACTGTGCGCTATTCCATTGTACCCCACTCCACTCTATGCCGCTCTACTCTACACCACTCCGCTGTATGCTATTCCACTGTATACCACTCCACTCTATGCCACTCCAGTCAATGAAACTTCACTCTATGCCACTCTACTCTATGCTATTCCACTGTACAAAACTCCATTCTACACCATTCCACTCTATGCCACTCCACGCCTCTTCACTGTATGTTATTCCAGTGTACGCCACTCCACTCTATCTACCTCCACTCCACTCCATGCCACTCCACTGTACTCTACTCAACAACACTGTACTCCACTCAACTCCAGTCTGTGCCTGTCCACTCTACTACACTATCTTCCACTTTATAGAACTCCACTGTACAACAATGCACTCCTGTCAGTGCAGGTCTACAGCACTCTACTTTAATCTATGCCACTGTACAACACTCTACTCCACTGTACAACACTCTACGGAGCTCCATCCCACTTTACTATACTTTATTCTATGAGACACCTCTCCACTCTACTGCACTGTATTCTGCTACTGCACTCTACACTACTCCACTATACGCTACTCTATGTCACTCAACTCTATGACAGTCTATGCTACTCCCCTCTACATACCGTACTGCACTCTACTGAACTCCATGGCACTCCACTGTACAACACTGTAATCTACTCTGCGACACTCTACTGTACTCCAATCTACAACACTTTCCGACACTTCACAGCATGCCAGTCCACTCCACTGTATCACACATCACTCGAATTTAGAAAACTTTACTCCAATGTATGCTGCGTTAGTCCACTCTAGGGCACTCTATGCTATAACGCACTCCTCCATTCTATGTTACGCCACTCCACTGTACTCCACTCCACTCAACTCTACTGCACTTCACAACACTTTACCCCCATTCTATGGCACTGTAGAACACTCCACTCTACTCCACTCTACCACATTCTACTCCACTCTATCCAACTCTACTCCACAAGACCGTACTACACTCTATGCCACTATGCCACACTGTACTCCACTTTATGCCCCTACACTACACTGTAGAACCTGCTGCTCCAGTCCATGCCCCTACACTCAACTGTGCAACACTCTACTCCACTCTCTGACACTTTCCAACACCCTACAACACATGTGAAAATGGATTGAGCACATTAATCTGCTCTATACTGATGCAGATTTACAAAGCAGAAACATCAGCAAAAACAGGTGGCAGAGCCCAGAGACTGACCACAATATGCTGTTATATTTCATATAGGTTCCCCGATATAGGTCTAGGTAACATCAGAACCCTTCACCTACATTCTCTCCTATACAACGTACATAACGGATTTGAAGGACTGACCTTTTACCCAGTTACAATACTACCCACAAGTACGTAGGGTTTTTCCCTGGACACTGGCCTCATAAATTATGCATGAGGATTCTTAGTTTCTTGGAATCACAGCAGGACCATCCTCTCCTGCATAATAACTGTCTATAAAGTTAATTCCCGACGTCATCCTAAGTCCGACACTGGCACAGCAAGGTAGAACCCCTGGGGATACCTTAGGGTATATAAACACCACATCTTGTTGAGATAGGGAGATGAGATCAGGACTTCCTGGCCGACACGCTGACGCAAGACGCTGAGGTCCCTGCATGCAGATACTCCAGCTCACAGTGGTCTGACATCCCTTGCTCGAGACCAGAACGGGGTCCGGCAGTCTCACATCAGGTAATGGGGTTGGCTTTATCCTAGAGGGATTCTTGGCTTTACACCTACTCACATACTAGGTACATTTAGGTACATCTAGTTAGGGTGCATCGTAGGAGTACACATTTTATTGTCATGTATTTTATATACTTTCCTGTATTTATGATTTTAGCAAAATGGTAGAGACCTACCATCTGTTTACTTTCTTAGTGCTTCTACTCATTTATCTATGCTACTGTTTACTAATGATTTCAGTACACTTATTTTATGCTAGAATAATGGCTGTTCAATAAATACTTTTTGAAAACGTCCCAACCGTTTATTCTGTGTATCCCTCTGAAAACAAGTGAGCACAAGTGACTGAGCGAAAAGTAGTTACCGTTTCCACAGTCCTGAGGGATCAGGGTTGTCATGTTCGATAGTTGCCAAGAACTATTCTCTCCTTGGTAAGGGGAAGTGATAGTGGCATTGCGAGCTAGCTGGTACACAGGCCAACATACCCGGTGGTTGTGTTTGGAATCAGTCTGGACACCAGTCCCACAGTGTATGTTGTGTAAACGTGCAGATCCTATATAGGTCTTATAGGAACTACACAACATGGGGCCGCCAGCGTTTGGTATTGGCACTTATTTAACAGTCGAATCTGAGTAGTTCAGTCGTGCTATTTTTCAGAGACCCCTACTCACATTTCCCCAGAGACGTTTGGAGTGGGAGGGAACAAAATCCGCCACAGCTGAGTAGGAAAATTCCTATGTATTGGCTGTTGGTTTAATCAAGCTTGAAGGATACAGTGTTCCTAATTGTGCATAACACCTTATCTCAGTTCCCTTGAAACGCTCTCCTTTCTAAAAATAATGACTGAGCAGGGAGACGTAGATGAAGGGAATGCAGTAAACTTCACAACAGAGGAAGATGATGCAGATGCAACACACATTGCAGACAATGTTAGAAATGCCGTCACCTTAAAACGAGTAGCATATGGTGTTACAATTAGGGGTGGGCAAGTGACCTTCGTGATTGAGGCACACAAATCATATAGAACAGAGGTATTCTATTCATGGATTAGCTTCCCGCAGGCAAATGCTTTGACAAAAACATTTCACTACTATGTCGAAGATGACATACCTAACGAATACAGTCCATATGAGGACATTGAAATTCCACTCACTTACCACGAACATTTTTACTGGTTTAAAGGCGCCCTCCTCCATACAAGAAATAGAGTAAGAGAGTAAGACTTGGCCTGCTCGGAAGAGACGGAGCAACTTGGCCAGTGCTAGCGGCCTACACACCACATCCTGACATTGACACAATGCCAGGCGGAGACTTACACGTACAGCATAAAGAATTAATAAGACTTTACAGAAACATGACACAGTTTGTGATGAGAATGCTCACACTCCAGCCAACACCCGCTATTCAACCAGGACCAGTTCAAAATAATATAACCAAAATTACACCACAAACACTGCACGCAGTGATAGGTAAAATGCCCACTAAACGTGAACAAATGCCTTTCTGGATAGCACAAAAAATAACACAGCTGGAGGCTATGTTTCCGCACACTGGTCCTAAGGAAAATCATAGAATACTGACGATTTGCTTGCCAATGGGGATAGCTCCCTCTATAGAGGATTGTACCTCTTGGGGTACAGTCTTCGCTGCAATATATACCAGAACTCATGGTATCCCTTCTTTAGCGGTAATACCAGATGTATTAAGACAAATACAGAACGAGTATGGAGCAGAACCTGCTCTAAACTTAGGGATGAAGTTGTTAAATAACTTTACCAAGGCATCTGTGATAATATTAGCAAATATTAAAGGGGAAGCAGCATCAGTGGCAATACGCCAACATCTGAGAGATTTCACACCATTACAACAGGAGACAGAGCTACCTAAAATAATTGAAACTGCTTATGCGGAATTAGGTAGAGACAGTCTGGGAGCTAGACCTGTAAAACCTCAACTAGTGGGAGGTACAGATAAAGAACAGGCAAAGCAAACACCGGTTTCTTCAAAAAAGAAATGGGACAATAATAAACAGCAAAAGAACAGATCTCACTCCAGGGGAAGGTCTCCTCAACAGGAGCCCACAGAAAGGAGATATAATCTTAGGAATAGAGATAACATTAAAAAAACCTGACAGGTATCAGGACACTGATACCCGTTCCTCTCGTTCTTTTCAGGGTTCATCAAACAACTCAGAGAGGGAAGGACGGTCAGAACAGAGACAAGAAGAGCGTACAAAGCCCAGAGACAGGCAACGCACTGCAGACTACGCTTCAAAGAAAGAAGAAAATCCCAAAGCAAAACCTCAATTTAAAAAGAAGAAGCTAGCAGGTTTTAAAGTTAGACATGCCCAGAATTCTGAGGACTCAACTACTGAATGGGGAATGGGCTCTGACGATGCTAGACAGTGCAGCAGAAGTAACAATAGCTCGCCGGAACCTGATGGAATTTCTGGTGACAGCGGAGTTGAGTGAGTATATCACAGTGAAAACACCTGATACTAGGGTGAGTGTCCCACACAAGTTACATGAAATAACATTCCGAATGGAGGGGGACAAGCCCAGGCAAGTTAATGGTCTCTTTTGGGAGAACCTGACTTCTGGCTACGACATCCTATTAGCAGAAAGAGATTGGCCGCCTACTATTGTTCTGGAATGCCCAAAGGGGGAAACCGTAATTTTTCCAACTTTCTCCGACCTAGTCCCTGCACACCTAAGACATACATATGCACAGGAGTGGGCGGTAGCCCTTGCTCCAGCATTATACCGCAACCACGTAGGGTGGGATGAAGTGTCACCACACCACGTAATTCCAATAAAAACAAACCCAACTCCACAGAGACAGGATCCTATAAAACAGGAAGCTAAAAAACAGGTCAGGGAGATCTTAGATCAACTTGAATACCAACGTGTAATTGAACCATGCACCTCATCAATGAATAATCCTTTGTTTCCCGTAATGAAACCCGACAATTCATATCGTCTAGTTTTAGACTACAGACACCTAAACTCATGCACAAAAACATTTGCAGTTCAGAATGCACATAGTGCCGCATTAATGAATAAGATTGTGCGGGAAAAATACAAAACAACATTAGATATCTCAAATGGATTTTTCTGCCAAAACATAGCGCCTGAAAGCAGATATTTGACAGCCTTCTCAGCACTAGGGTCCCAGCATCAATTTTTTCGACTCCCCCAAGGGTATAAGAATAGCCCGGGGTTATTCTCAGGGAGGGTAACAGAGTTACTACAGAATTTGGATGAGGAAGCATTATCCTATGTAGATGATATTTATCTAACGGATGATGACTTAGAGGAACACTTGACCAGGGTGAGCACCATAATTTTGGGTTTCGCCTCTGAGGGCTACAAATTTAATTTAAAAAAATCGAAAATAGCCCACCTCAATGTCCTATTTTTGGGATATGAGCGTTCAAGTGAAGGCAAAAGCCTGGCAGCCCACTTTTTAGAAAAGTGCGCACTGCTACAACCTCCGAAATCATAAAAAAATTTACAGTCCATACTGGGATTTTTTAATTTTGGCAGCACATACATTTTGAATTACGCAGAGAGGGTAAAACCTTTCTATGACCTAATAAGACCTGACTTTTCAGTTAGACAATGGACACAGGAACACACAAATATCCTTCGTTCCCTACAAGCTGATATGATATCATCAAAACACTTACAGACACGAGTAAAACGTACGCAACCTAGTGATTCGCATAGTCGCAGGTCAATCAGGGTACACTTACTTAACCTTCAATGAAGAAGAAACGGTACCAATTGCATATAAATCGCATTTGTACACTAACGCTGAAATGCATTTCTCACCCACAGAAAAAATTCTAGAGCACTGGCTCAGGGGAAACGAATAATTGTTGTGACCCCGATACTGGCCTTAGAGGCTGCCACAAAGCCAAGCGTCCCAAATGTAGGCCTGGGCGGTGAAATTCGCTCCGTTCGCGGAGTTTGCGAAGTTTTCTGCACTCCGCACTCCACGGAGCTCGCGGAGTGCAGAAAACTCTGCTTCGTGATGTGCAGCGGAGTTTTTTCCCCGCTCGCGATCGCGAACGGTAAGTTCGCGATCGCAAACGGTAAGTTTGCGAGCGCGAGCTGCCACTCAGGTAGAATATCTACCCGAGCAGCAGGAATACCAGCACAAACTGCAGTTCGCACTGCACTCCGCCACTCGCGGAACTTCACAGAGTTTTTTTGTAACTTCACAGAGTTCCGCGTAGCAAAACTCCGCGAACTACCCCCAGGCCTGCCCAAATGCAAAAGCGTTACATCCAAGATGGATACAATGGGCTAATTCTCTCACTGCAACAGATGTAGAATACAGATATGACCCTAGTCTAAAAACACAAGCATTCCTGCAATACGAACAAGAATATCCTCTACCAAATTAAATAATGCCTCTAGATCGGTATGAATACATTATTTATACTGACGGATCTGCTCAACCAGCCATAGGGAGTAAGTAACAATACAGTGCAGCATGTGCTATTGTAAAAGGTAGGATGCAGGACGGCAAGTTCCGTCCAAGCTGTACAAAAACGCAGTCTCTCGGACACTGCGCGCCTCAGTGTGCAGAATTAAAAGCACTGATAAATACGGATCCAGAATTCCCCACACTAATAGTGTGTGATTCCTTTTACTGTGTCCAGTCGTACAACGAATACCTCCACTTTTGGGGACAAAATGGGTTTAGAGATTCAAAAGGTGGCACAATCAAACATAGGAAACTATTGGAACAGGTAGCAGAGTTAGAAAACGAACTACCAAGACCTCACGTGATACACACGCTGAGTCATCAACGTGATGGCGTTCACGTTGAAGGGAATTCATTGGCTGATGAAGCCGCAAAGGGGCAGCACGCACCTCATCCATAGTTGCAATCACCCGTTCAAAAACGAGGGTAGACGGTAGCACAATGGTAGCTGTGATTGCTTCGCGCAAAAACAGCAAAGCACTACCTAAAGGTTTTCCACTCAAATACTCCTGCAAATTAGATACAAACAACGTTCCATTTGCTCAGATTCCTGGAGGGGGGGATAGAGTAATACCAAACATGGATCGCAGGTTAGGTTTAATCTTGGCTGCACACGAGGGTCTGCTCATACAGGAGTTACGGCGACAGTTTCTTTACTGAAACAATGCTATTGGTGGCCAGGGTTAACAAAGCAGACCAAAGACTTCATCTTAAAGTGCGATATCTGTCAACAGATAAAAGGATCCACCGTAGCTCGCCCAGTGCAGACACCATTGTTAATATCAGACAGACCGCTTGCGTGCATTTACCTGGAACACTGCGGCCCCTTACAATCTGATGTATATCATGGTGGCAGTGGATTCCTGTTCAAGATTCTTATGGGTATGGCCCCAGTGCTCGACTGACGCCCGAACTGTTATAAAAGATTTGTGAGTCTTCATAGGGACATACGCAGTTGGCACATTACATTCTGACCATGGCCCGCGTTCAGCTCTAGGGCTTACAAGGAAGCCATGGTAAGTTTGGGTGTAGTATTGCGGTACTCCTCTCCATACCATCCCGAGGGGAATTTGGTTGTGGAGAGGAAAAACCAGGACTTTAAGCAATCTTTAACAGCTAGGGTATTAGGCTCGGGTGGTAGTTGGGTCAATCATCTATATGGGGTCCAGAGAGCCCTTAATAACCAGCCAAGAAGCTCTCTAGGGGGTGCCACTCCTTACGAGGTCTTGTTTGGGACAAGAATGTGGGTACCTGATCTCGATTGTGAAGGCACAGTGGCGGATGAAAAACAGTTTGACATCAATAAATGTTTGGCTGTTTTACAGGATCTGAATGAATCCAGAGCCTCCTTAAGTAACGTAGAGACAAAAAGAACCGCCACTGAGGAAGTCAAGTCAGCACGACAAGACCTACCTAAATTCCTAAAGATGGGGATCTGGCCAGAGAAAAGATTGTGGACCAAAAAGAATTTGGGCCACCCTATCGAAAGCCTCTACCTGTCCTGGCCGTTGAAGGATCAAGAACTGTACTTCTACCGCCTCTTGCCGGAAAAGAAAAGAGATTCGTCTCAATCGATTTGATCAAACCACACTATGTGGCCGATACTAAATAGTGGGCCTCATGGGCTCCTGAGTAGCCAACATCCTCCTCTCGCTACAATACAGGAAGTTGAAACAGAAGGACTTATAACATTTGAAGAGTCACCTTTACAAAGCAACGGAATTAATAACAATGCAATGGAACTAGTTCCCCTTGACTTTCAAAATCAAAATGAAAGACAAATTTCAATTCAACCTAATAAGGATGTCTACGTCAACATGCCTCTTCAAGAGCAATCTACAAGTTCAACAAAACCTGCTGAGCTACCAAAAATAGATCGAACTGCATCTGGCTATTTCATCGACTTCGATACCTTTTCATTGGATCCAAGTGAACCTGAAACTACGCCAGCCCAAATTTCTCGCAAACAACGGATCAAAGACTTTTGTTTAACTTTCTTAGAAGGACTTATTTAGTATCACCCTGGCTAGAACTTTGGATAATCACCGGTATATTATTTTTTCTTTTTTGGTTAGGATTAGTAATAACTTTCCACTTGCTCATCAATGAAACTTATCTTCAACATGGCTCTGCAACGTAAGAAGTAAACTTAGTTTTAAAACCTCATGTTTCATCTCATCGTGAACAAAGAGACTTGTCCTTCGTGAACCTTTCAGCAGTTCTTATACCGGATGGTATAGTGTGGGACAAAGTAAATTATGATATATTTGGACCGACCGAGCTTTTAAAGATTCCGCATTTGTTTAAAATTTCATTGAACGATATCATTACCTCCAGTACATTTTCTGATGATTGGGATTTTGAAACTGTTAATAACTTATTGTCTGATTTGGAACAATCTGCCGCATTTTCTAGGACTGAAATGTTAGAGGACACATCAGATTTTGACAAAATGTATTGTTACCAACGTTATGGTCATCATTTCTTGCATAAATCTAGCAAACCTAGAAATGTTTTCACGTACCACCAGTGGGAACATTGCCCTACACCACCGAAAGGTAGTTCAAAAACATTTGCACAGAAATTCTCATATTTTTCAGGGATTGACACTTCTGACCCAACCTCGTACTATTATAAGGTAGCACCTATATCTGCACAGAAAAATATGTTAACAAACACCAAACAGATTTACTCTGCTTCCTTTATTACCCAGCTTTCTGAAAAGGGTTTTGACTTATGGATGGACACTGTAGACTTGAATTCAATCTGGGGTTCTAGGGACTGGCAAGTCCAGGGAACAGAAGCACTATTTAGAGCATGCCTCATTCCACAGCAGATAATTTTTCTGAATGACACTGTGCAACAGACTTCCAGTCTTGGAATAGCCAAGTATAAGGACTTGAACAGGCCTCAAATTCCAACACCTTTAAACACTGAGGGGAATTTTACGTCGGAAAGAGGGGCTAAGTTGGATAACATATTGCAATACAATAGATCAGATCCCAATTGGAAGGAATGGTTGGTTTGGCCCACTGACACAAACAGATGTCAGGAAAGATTCAGGGGTACCACCGAAGGGTTTAGTATCCATAGGCCAGACCCACATAATGTACAACGAGAACATCCGGGGGTAGTGACATCATACAGTGTTGGGAAGTTGTGCCTTGATTGGCTAAAGACCTCAACACTACCCCAGGTGAAACAGCACTTGTCTCTACTCACAGAGGATGTGGACCTACGGGACTTTTTATTAGGTCCCAGATAACCACGTCAGAAGCGTTTTTTGTATGCTGTCTATAACGAAATCTGGAAAATCTCCCAACAAGAAGCTGCAGAGAGATTAAGAGAAATAGATATAGTTAACTTAGAAAAGGCGTCAGCCGTAGTTGACAAATGGCATGACTACATTAACATCCAGGATATATTCACTGGGCAACATTGTATCTTCTGCTATCGATGAACAGGATTTGTCCATATTGCAACACGGACAGTCACAGTTGCGTTCTATTATTTTATTAAGCTGGACGCTGCAGTCATTGCGCGCCGGTTATGTGCCTTGGCGTTTTATCAACATTACGTCATTATTTTCTGCATACAATCTAACAGAAAAACAGAAGAAAACGGCAGAGAGGGGAGCAAAATATACAATGCTGCATATTGAAGAACTGGATAGGTTACCCTTTACTGTGGCAGAGTCACCATCCACAGAATTCAACAAAGGTGCGTTTTAGCCCCTATGTTGTTCAAGCTCTACACAGATGACATTGGCTGCACACTGCAAAGGCAAACTCCTTACCTCTGAGGATTGGTTCAGACAGATGATTCAATATGCTGATGATCTGCTCATCCTCAATCTCACCAAAATAGGTATGCAATGTGCCCTTGTCACACTAAACAGCTAAAATGAAGACAACAAACTGGTGGCCAATGCCGACAAAAGATAGGTAAAGATCTTTGGGAGATAAAAAAAACTGAATTTGCACTGGAGGTTAGGGGACTAATTATTTATTGCACAAACATCAACCTACAACTATCTAGGTGTATGGTTCACTGACACTGGCAAACCCAGCTTACAGTTAAAACATATTACAAGGAAGTCCGCAGGAGTCATATTTGCCTTACCCAAACTAAATTCCCAGCTCTACTCTCAATCAGCTGAGGGTATTACTCAAGTCAAAAGCTGCAAGCTAATAACAACGTGCTCCCGCCTCCCAAAATATACTCGTTGCTCACTCCTCCATTCGGAATTTGGCGTGACTGGGCAGGATTTGGAATGTAGGGTTTCCTTTCTCAAATACTATTACTCAACTCATCAAGCCAAACCTGACACCTTAAAGAAGGCACTTCAGGAGATCTACTCCAAACCAGAAAATTCCTAGTCTCAGTACCTAAGACAGGCACGCAAATATTAAATGTTAATATGGCCATCGTAGATGTTAGCACAGTTTCGCATTCAGGCATCAAAACCATCATCAAGAAACAGTTCCTTGCTCTCTCAAGAAAGGCTAACTTGGACTCCATTCAAGCAAATAGCTATGCTGCTCCAATTGTAAATTCCTATGAAGCACCTGAGATGCAACTCTACATGAAAGATGCACTTCGTAGCGAGACCAGACTCAAAATCCTCTGAGCAAGACTTATGGTACTCCCAATCAATGAATTTCGCTCCTCTGGACATCTGTATCTGGAATAAGCACTTGCAGGTTTTGCAAACTACAAAAGAGAGTCAGTGCTTCACCTGATTTGCAGCTACCCTGAATTTTTAATTGCGTGACGCAGTTTATTGAAGCCAATGTTTTTAAAACATGGGATTTCTACCTGTGAGGACACCCTGGACTTCTGATTGACAACCAAAATCCCCATGATCCTGGCACGTTTTTGCAAGCATGTTGACGTAATATCTTCTACCATTAAACTACGAGTGAAAGTAGGAAGTGTTTCCTGAGCATGGAATTACCAGTCCACTTTACTTAGAAGCTGTTTGTTTTACATTTTTTATCCATTTCTAATGCGTGTCTTGAAGACTCTTTTCATTTTATCTTTTGTATAGTTTTATTTCTGTTGGTGCAGCCTACAAACTGACTTTTATCTCCTGATTGCTTGAAATAGGTGCTGTATCTTGCTCTAGCTTTTCACAGCATGGAGTAGTACATGCACTGTGATCAACTGGTGCTTTGCTGTTTCATTCTTTTATGCTTTTTTGTAACAATTTTAATTAGTTGACACAATAAATTCATTCAATCATTCACTCTATGACACACCACTCCGCTGTACTGTACAAGACACCACTCAAATTTCTAATGGTTTACTCGACTCTATGCTACTCCTGTCCAATCTAGTACACTCCACTCCACTGTACTATACAACACGCCACTGCACTCTATGACACTTCAGTCCACTGTTCGCTATGCCAATCCATTCTACTCCACTCCACTCTACTCTACTCTATTACACACTCCTCCACTCTACTGTATGACACTCCACTTAACAACACTCCACTCGACAAAAAAGAACTACAGTATCAGAAACACATTTTTGTCAATTTTTTTTTATTGGCTTTAGAAATTTTCACAACACATTGTAGCTCCCCGAGCACCGTTCACATGTCAAGAGTTACAGATATCTAAAAAGAAACACAGCATTTTCACAAGTTCTTGGCAATTCTTATTTGTCTTTAAACATTTCCCAGACATGACAGAATTATTCCTATGACGCTTCAGATACAGAGCTTATATGATCCAGGTTGCAACTTCAGTTTGTACTCGGAGGCCCACAAGGAACACATAACTGAGAAACCAAGAACAGAACAAAAACAATCAAACTATTCCGTTGTAGTGTACGTTATTGGTCCGAGTCGGGCCGGGGGCACGACAGGGCGGGTGCTGCATCTTGGGGCCGACAGGCTCTCAGGTTTCCCCCCTTAGCCCCCAGAAAGACAGGCTGGTCACTCTCGTCAGATGCTCCGCCAGATCTGGCTGAGCCCCACCGTCGAGAGGGGCCAAGATAACACCCAGTCCACTAAATCTGAAAGAGATGGAAAGCTCACAGTCTGGGTCCACAACCGAACAGGGGCAGCCCTTCTGATAGGTAGCTCACCAAGGGGTTCCAGATATAATCAGAGCTCTTCCGGGTGTCCTTGATGATATCTGCCATTTGTTCAAGGGCTAGAGCCCGCCATAGTCGGGCATGCCACTGGGTGAGGGAGGGGGCCTCCGTTTTCTTCCATGCAGTAGCTATTGCCATTTTGGCTGTACCCAGGCATAGCCACATGATGGACCAATCTCCTTGTGTTTTATACTTCAGACTTGGGTTCCTGACCCCCAGAAGAGTGTGCTCTATGGTATCTGAGATTGGGTATCCTAGAATAATTTTAATTTGGGAGAGGATTTCTTTCCAAAAGGGTTGCATAGAGGGGCAGTCCCACCGAATGTGATGAAAGTCTCCTAGCAGCACACAGCCCCGCCTACATTTATCTGTGGTGTTAGGGAAAATGGGGGCATATTAGCAAGGGCCTTATCGCCGCTTTAGCGGCACTTTTTTCCGCTAAAGCGACGATTTTTTTATCGCCCTATCAGCAAGCTGTCGCTAACAGGCGTTAGCGACAGCTTTCTGGCGATAGCGGGCCGTTTTCCCATCGCCTTGCATGCCAGCGATAATTATCGCTAATGACATGCAAGGTAGGCGTTCCCAACTAAAAGCGACTGAAAACAGTCGCTAACACAACTTCTCCTATTAGCAACGCAGGCGAAGCGATAAAAAATTCGCGCTAAGCGCGAATATCGCTACAATTTAACACCTGCTAAAAACATGACTTACCTGTTTGTAGAATAGGAGGTGGATTGTCAGCCTAAGTCCACCATGGCGTTAATGCATGAATATCGCTGGTTTTCCAGCGATATTCACGCATTTAGCCGCTATCGCTGGATATTTTATCGCATTGGAGATAAACCTTGCTAATAGCATGTTATCTCCGCGATAATATCCAGCGATAGGCGGCGTTAAGAAAATGCGCACTAAGCGCGGTTAGTGATAATTTTCGCCTGTTGTTGCTAATATGCCCCATGGTGTGTAATTTCTGAGGATGTAAATACCAGTCATACATAATTTTGTAATGAGCTTCTCGTAGGTACAAAGAGCGATTATATTTAGTAACATCTTTGTAAAGAGAGCTCCACTGTTTATCCCCCATGGGGGTGGGCAGTAAAGCTTCCCAAAGTCTTTAGTGCCTTGGTGCCGGGTGGGGACCCACGATTAGTAAAAGGGAGTATAGAAATGATATGCAGCCTTTAGTCGTAGTGCCAGATTGCACAAATTTCTCAATTGGGAGCAAGTCCTTGGTCGCGGCCATTCGCACCTGGGGCTGCTGCACCCAGTGTTTCAGCTGTAGTTAACAATGTTCTTCTATGGGCAACAATTTGAAGAGGGCTGCACATTCCGCAAAAGTAAGCAATTCTCCCCGCTTGAAGAGGTCAGATAGCATGAGGCATCCCCCCTCCCTCCAGGCGTCAAAGGGACCCTCCTCGAGTGCCGGGGGAAAGGCTGTATTGAAATGAAAGGGGGTGTAGGGGGAGAGAAAGGTCGTTAAAGGCAGTGTTTTGGTGGCGCTGTTCCATACTTGAAGGGTGGTGGCCGTGGGGGTGCTGAGATAAGCATTGGGTGGTCTGTCTTGCTTCCGCTTCCATGGGAGGTCCCATATGGTTCTGCCCGCTATTTGTCGATCCATATGGAGCCAATGTTTCTCAGAAGCCTTCAGGGACCATTCAGCCAGTACCCGAAGTTGGGCAGCTTTGTAGTACCCGTGGAAGTCAGGAAGGGCCAGTCCCCCTCTAAACGTGGCCTACATAATTGCCGCTGGGATAAGCGAGCCCTTTAACCCTGGCATATAAACTTAATTGTCATCTTTTTCAACTCTGTATACAAATCCTTGTCCACCGCTATCGGGAGACCCTGAAATTGGTAAAGAAGATGGGGCAGGACATTCATTTTGATCACATTTATTCTGCCGATCCAGGAGATAAAAGCCAATCCCCATTTTTTAAAATCAGATTTAAACTGCCTCAGTAGGGGCGGAAAGTTAGTGTCATAGCGGTCCTTCATATGGAGCACTCTACAACATCATTGACACTAAAACTGCTCGCCTCTAATGTTTGTTTTTCTAGCAGGGTTTTAAGCACAAGATTAGCATCAAGTCATCCGTGTTGAGCTAAAAAGTGACAAAGCCTTATGACATTTTTGCAGCGAAGTCTTTGAGCATAGGATTAGCAATTGCCATTCACGCCAAACTGAAAAACGACAAAAGCCTTTTACAATTTACAGATACAGTATTAAAGCTTTGGATTGGTTAAATAAAGAATGAGTAAAGAAAGGTAGCTCCTGGCACATGTTTTGTTATTATTAAAGATTGTCAGCGAGGCATAGCCTCATCCAAACACAAGGGTGCAGTCAGTATAAGCCAAAACAATGCCATTTTAGCTCAGAGTACAGCATAAATTATGTAAACAAGGAAGCAGGGACCTTTGGGTAGTCCCCAAGTTTTAGGTTGTAAGCAGCTCATTTTTCAGTATATATATATATACTCACTGAAAAAACCATAGGATTCAGGGACGTTATAGTTAGAAATTATCATTTAAAAAACCTTCGAAATTCACTGAAAAAACCACAGGTTTCATGGACGTTATAGGTAACCCTGGGCATCCAATTCCGCTCCGCTCGCGGAATTTGCGGAATTTAGGCAATTTCGCGTTCCGCGGAGAACGCGGAATTGCCAACAATTCCGCGATCCGCGGTGTAGCGGAATTATTTTCTTGTTGCGCTTTAAAAATGCGTTCTAGCGCGCGCGATAGCGACTTACCGGGATTGCTGCGTTTGCCGATGGGTTTTCCTATCCGTTCGCGTGCGCCACGAGATTTCGGTAGCCGGCCGCGTTATCCCGCGAGAGTTTGTGATCGCGAACACGTCATTCGCCGCGCCATCGGACAACGCGAGAGTGTGCGATCGCGAACACGTCATTCGCCGCGCCATCGTGCACCGCGAGAGAGATTGCGACCGCGAACACGTCATTCGGGCGCGCCATCGGACATCCGGCGATATTTTTGTACAGCTCGTGATCCCGAACACGCAAAATTTTCAATCTGGAGAACAATAACATCGCAAGCAGCATCAAACCTTCTATAAATTGATGATTTGGCTGGGAAAAAAACCTCAGATTGATATTTGGCTGTCCTTTTTGGTCAAATTTTTGGGGGGAGAGGGAGGAAGTGCCACAGAGTCTCCTACTTCCTGTTCCCGTCCAGCAGGCTCCTCCCAGTGCTTTGTCCATCTCCTGTTCATTTTTCACTTGGATTTGAGCTGGAAGGATCACTCTTTGTGTCTGCTGCATCATTATCATTGGATTTGAGGATTTTGGAATTTGAGATTTTACAAGTAAGTTGTTGTTGTTTGATTGGGGCATTGCAGTTGCTGCAACTTCATTTTGGTACTTTTCATCATTTTAAAAATAAATCGTTGTGGGTAGCCAGTAGGTCCAGAGCTAGTCATGGGTCATGGATTGCTGTGTGATGTATTTATTAATTTCAAACATCATTTAGGGGGCATGGATG
Source organism: Calotriton arnoldi (assembly GCA_963921515.1). Taxonomy (NCBI): domain Eukaryota; kingdom Metazoa; phylum Chordata; class Amphibia; order Caudata; family Salamandridae; genus Calotriton; species Calotriton arnoldi. The sequence goes on along the minus strand of CAWUFW010001024.1, from coordinate 1,293,043 downwards.
GCATTGGATTGAATTGGAAAATGTGTTTTTTTGGGGTGTATTTCAGTTTTTGGGCTGTGTGTTAAATACATGCCTTAGTTGTGTGTGGTGTGCTGCAGGCCTTGTTTAGCCCTGTGTATTTTCGTTTTTGCATTTTATTGCATTACAGGCAAAGCAAAAGCAGGGTGGTTTACCATGCAGCCTTTGCCTGGCTATTATAGGCCTGTTTTCAGTACATTGTTTTCCAGGCCTCCTGCTTGTTGCTTGTGATTTGTGAGTGTCCATGTGGCTGGTAGCCATTTCTGGTGGGAGTTACAAGTGTGCTGCTTTAGCCATATACTAAGGCCTGCATGTGTTTCCCTTTGTGGCCTAGGCTTCTTGTTGTGGGCCTGGCCATGAGGCTGGCGGCCATTTTGAAGCCAGGCAGTGTGCTTTTGCCATGGGCCTGCATTGTCTGTCTTCAGTTTCTTGTTGTTGTGGGCCTGGCCATGAGGCTGGCGGCCATTTTGAAGCCAGGCAGTGTGCTTTTGCCATAGGCCTGCATTGTCTGTCTTCAGTTTCTTGTTGTTGTGGGCCTGGCCATGAGGCTGGTGGCCATTTTGAAGCCAGGCAGTGTGCTTTTTGCCATAGGCCTGCATTGTCTGTCTTCAGTTTCTTGTTGTTGTGGGCCTGGCCATGAGGCTGGTGGCCATTTTGAAGCCAGGCAGTGTGCTTTTGCCATAGGCCTGCATTGTCTGTCTTTAGTTTCTTGTTGTTGTGGGCCTGGCCATGAGGCTGGTGGCCATTTTGAAGGCAGGCAGTGTGCTTTTTGCCATAGGCCTGCATTGTCTGTCTTTAGTTTCTTGTTGTTGTGGGCCTGGCCATGAGGCTGGCGGCCATTTTGAAGCCAGGCAGTGTGCTTTTTGCCATAGGCCTGCATTGTCTGTCTTTAGTTTCTTGTTGTTGTGGGCCTGGCCATGAGGCTGGTGGCCATTTTGAAGCCAGGCAGTGTGCTTTTTGCCATAGGCCTGCATTGTCTGTCTTCAGTTTCTTGTTGTTGTGTGCCTGGCCATGAGGCTGGCGGCCATTTTGAAGCCAGGCAGTGTGCTTTTTGCCATAGGCCTGCATTGTCTGTCTTCAGTTTCTTGTTGTTGTGGGCCTGGCCATGAGGCTGGCGGCCATTTTGAAGCCTGGTAGTGTGCTTTATCCATAGGCCTGCAAGCTTGTAGCCTAGTCTGCCAACAGGCCTTTCATCCAGTGGGCCCAGAGGTAGTCAGGGGTGCATGAAACAACTGTTTCTGTGTGTTCTGTTCAATTTAAACATCATTTAGGGCACATGGATGGCATTGGATTGAATTGCAAAATGTGGATTTTTGGGTGTATTTCAGTTTTTTGGGGTGTGTTAAATACATGCCTTAGTTGTGTGTGGTGTGTTGCAGGCCTTGTTTAGCCCTGTGTATTTTCGTTTTTGCATTTTATTGCATTACAGGCAAAGCAGTGTGGTTTACCATGCAGCCTTTGCCTGGATATCGTAGGCCTGTTTTCAGTACATTGTTTTCCAGGCCTCATGCTTGTTGCTTGTGATTTGTGAGTGTCCATGTGGCTGGTGGCCATTTCTGGTGGGAGTTAACTAAGTGTGCTGCTTTTGCCATTTAGGCCTGCATGGTTTTCCTTTTGGCTTACTGCTTGCATCCATCCCCTTTGCCAGCTGCAGCTCCCTGAATGATGTGATGACTGAGCAAATAATTTAATGCCAAACAGGGTCCACTTCTATTACATTTGTATTTTGGTTGTTGTTCCTCTTCTTTCCTATCCTTCCTGACAGTGTACACAGTATACCATGAAAGCCCTTGTTGACAGTCTCACAAATGGCTACACTAATTTATATCTTTTATGTGTTTGTTTGTACTGCTAGTAATTGAACCACAACAACAAATGCAACATTTCACTGATGTTCTTCTCCTGGCTTCTTTGCTTTTAGGTGCACAAAAGACAGAGGAGGAGGTGTCATCATCACCCGTTGTACTGCCAGGCAGAAGTCCTGCTGCGCGTCACGTCCATGTGTGACCACAGACATCTCTGCAACTTGTGCACCTGCGTCCTGCTGACATCTGAAGAAGATGGCCCCAAAGAAAGGTACCAGGTCCTCCAGTACCAAGAAAGTTGCCAGTGAGAAGAAGGGACAGAAGAAGGAAGTGGCACTTGCCAAGACTGGTGTGCCGGCCGATGTGTTTTTGGTAAAAAACGTACGCCTGCAGCAGCGGTGTCCAGCGGGGACCAAGCTGGGAGCAGCACCTCTGCATCAGTGGGCCCACCCCAGCAACCTAGGCCTAAGCCCATGACTGTGGCAGAGGTAGCCAGTCTACTAACGACCAGTGATGTTGAAATGTCATTATCGCAAAGTAGTACCCAATCCACGCACTCGCAGGCGGAAACTCAGCAGATAAGTGGGCAACCCCAGCCGCAACCCCAGCCGCAACCCCAGCCGCAACCCCAGCCGCAGCCAGAGCCGCAGCCAGAACCGCAACCACAGCCGGAACCACAGCCGCAACCACAGCCGCAGCCGGAACCACAGCCGGAACCACAGCCCACAATAGTAGTTGTTCCACCTGAAGTAGGGGCAGTTCAGGAAATCGAGCTTTTGCAGACGAAGAGGAGCAAGCCACTGTTCCAGAAGATCCATTGTCTTCCATACCCCCAGCAAGGAAAAGGAAGGTTAGTCCATCAACTTCTTCTTCAAGCCCCGCTTCTGATGATCTAGATGCCACTTGGAAGCCACCAGCTCAGCCTGAGAGTGATGCACGCCACAAGACAAGGCTAGTGAAAAGGAAGGTTCCAGAAAGCCTTACAGTTATGGAGGTAGATGTAGACGAGGGGGTTAATGATGATGATGATGATGAAGAGCCAGTCATCACGAACATCACTCCTGGGCCTGCGGAGATGAAGACCAACATTATTAGACTATCTCAAATCGCTGCGAGGGATGTAGCACGGATACCACCAACACAGGTAACGCCAACACGACCTCCAGCTTCCATATTTGCCTTTGCAAAGGTCCGGCAGGGACCTACATCCAGCTCAACCACCACCTCAGTAGGTGGTGGTAATGTAAGTGCACAGAGTCAAATTCCATGCACACCCTCCATTTCATCTGGTATTGAAAGTGGCACCTTCAGCAGCGGCAGAAAGTTCTCCTCCCCAGTTTGGGACTTCTTTTTGGTTAGCAGTAAGGAGGAGAACATTGCTATATGCTCAATTTGTCGGCAGCCTGTTAAGCGGGGTAAGCTTGGTACAAACTATGGTACCGGAGGACAAACAAGTCATCTAAAAAACACCACACTATCAAGTGGGAGGCTCACCTACTTCACTTAGAAAAAGGAAAACTGGACCCATTGCTGTTGTTGGGGATGAAGAATTAGGGGAAGATATGATCGCAGTGGAAGGTCAACAAGAGGGAGACATTTCTAGCCCTACCCCCAGCAGTGTACTGGTAACATACACATCCTCAGCAACATCTGAGTGGCACCGTAGTAAGAGTCAACATGAGACACAAAGGCAACCGGGCACTGCAATGAGCAAAAGTGCAGCGTCGTTGAGCCTAGCTGGGTTCAAGAAGAAAGGTGCACCACAAAGGAAAATATTCCAGCCTACCATTGACAGCATGCTTAGGTCGGAGGGGCAGTACCAACGCAACCACCCAACGGCACGGTTGTACAATGCGAAGCTGGCAAAAATGTTAGCGCTGGACCTTCTCCCTTTTTCATTTGTGGAAGGGGTAGGTTTCCTTGAATTTGTGTCAGCCATCTGCCCTAAATGGAAGGTTCCCAACCGATCCTATTTCGCCCGAGTTGCTGTTCCAGCACTACATCACGATGTGCTGGAATTGGTTGGACAAGCTTTGCAGCAGAGTGCTGTTCACAAAATCCACCTGACAACAGACATGTGGACCAGTTGCCAAGCCACTGATTACATGTGCATCACTGCACACTGGGTCTCTTTTGTGGGGGTTAGAGACAAGCTATCTGAAGTAGGTGCTGTTGACACAGCTGTAATTTTTAATGCTTCTCGGAAACATGCAACTGTAGCCATGTTCGCCATGGAGAAATCTCATACTGCTGAAAACATTTTGGAAGAGTTTAACAGCAAGGTCTTTGAATGGCTGCGCCCCAGAGGGCTTGACATTGGTTTTGTTGCCACAGATAATGGCAGTAATATACCTAAGGCCATGACGCTTGGTGAGTATTTCAGGGTCCCGTGTTTGGCGCACTGCATTAACATTATAGTTCAAGACTTTCTGAAAAAAGAACCCATAGTCAGCAACTTACTGACCACCTGCCGCAGAATATGCACGCATTTCAGCCATTCTTTTAAAGCCCGGAAGCAGCTGAGGATCATTCAATGTGACTATAGAATGACAGTCAAAGCACTCATCCAGGAGGTGGCAACACGTTGGAACTCAACGTATTACATGCTTGACCGTCTGTTTGAGCAGTACAGACCAATCAATGAATATGTCATGCAAAGGGCGGATGCTACTGTGAAAGGCATGACCCTTCAGATGGACCAATGGTGCCTAGTTAAATCTCTTACAGAGATGCTTCTTCCTTTCGAGGTCTTCACACGTGAAGTCAGCAAGGAGGAGTGTACTATGGGCCAAGCTATCCCATTGTTGCACATGCTAGAGCAACAGCTGATGCGGGTGTGTGAAGGGTACAAAGGTGTGGAGGGAAAAAAGAAGCATATGAGTTGGTGGAGAGCTTATCATGTCGCTTAAGTGAAAATGCAAGGGTGCAAAATAAGATTGTGTCACAACAACATTACATTTGTGCCACAATTCTGGATCCACGGTACAAATCGGCACTGCACAGTAAGACATTACTCCCTTTTTCAGAAGTGGATGTTGCCCGGTACAAAACTTGGATAGCTGAGGCAGCCAGTACATTGGAAAATGAACGGCTGGTAATTAAAGGCCTCAAACCCACGTCAAGTACTGCAGCAGAGCATCCGGCGTCAAGTTCAACTTCAGAGCCTGTGGGCAGTGCATTTGGTTCACAGCTGTCACCAACACTATCGACAACCGCAATAACCGGATCATCAGCCCCAGTACAAACGGCACAGGATTGGTATTTACAGCAAGGACTTGCTAGGTCCAGTGCTGATGCAAAGACAAAAGAGGCCGCACTAAGTTTAGCACCCCTGAACATTGACCGAATGGTCCAGGCCTACCTGGATGACCCAACAGAGGTCTACATTGATCAAAACCCATTGCGGTATTGGTATGGCAAAAGGGGCCAATGGCCAGTGCTCAGCAGGCTGGCGATAAACTATCTGGCTTGCCCTGTCGCAAGTGTCTCTTCTGAACGTGTTTTCAGTGCTGCTGGTTCCATTGTAACAGTGAAAAGGACCAGTCTCTCACCCAAAAACGTTGAGAGGTTAACCATGATCAAAATGAATCAGCAATTTATACCACCGAATTACACAATACATGAATCAATGCAGGAAGATGAGGACAGCGGCTCAGGTGACGGAAGTAGCATGTTGGATGCTGATTACCTACTTCTGGTTGAACCTCCAGAGTTTGAGGACGAGCTATACTTCCCTGACAACTAGGCTTCCACTTTTTACTGTGGTTCTCCCTTATTTACTTCTATTTGTGTGTCTGTCTTTCTGTTTGGAAACTTCAAATCACAACAAATCCATCACCAGCGTCTTCGTATTTTATTGCCTTATATGAGTTTCAGCTCTCTGCATTTCAGTCCACTCCTCCGAGACCTAAATCTATTGCCCTCAAGCCAGATGATAATTGGATGTAGCATAATCGAAGAAAAACTAAAATCTTGCCTCGTTGAATCTCTCCAAAAGAAGTGGAACATGATGATGACTACTATAGCTATCCTCCTTTCCGAGCCGATACAGACTGCCCATTAACTGAAGATGAGAAGGAACAGGTAATGAATGATGACATGCATTGGACGCTGACTGAGTGATTTGTGTTGTTGTTGTTTGTAGTGCATGAAGGTAATTCATTGTGTACTATTATCTAATCTACACACTAAAAGTAACTCAATGCAATGTTTGTTTCCATTCTTGTTTTTCAATAACTATTTTCTACTTCTACTGCAGGCCGATCCATTGCATTTTGAATATGGAAAGGGGACTCAATCTGTACACTACTGCACACTGAGTTGGACAACACACCATGATGATGACCACAGTGACATTATCTCTTCGCAGTCACTCAGTACGATCAGAGATGATTGATGGAATAACTCAGTGCTTTTCATGAGTGCATTAAAAGGTAACCAAGTCAACAACAACCACTGCAGACCTACATGTCTGTGTAGTGGTGGAGTCTAGTGTGGTGGTATGACTGACAGCGGGGCATTGATTTAGTCACTTAATTTGTAAAATGCTATGTTGCTGTATATCTGCTTTGTCTGCCTCTGTCAAAAAATGTACGCTAAATGGAGGATGTGTCACGGGTGCCGTGGGCCTGCTCTGTCCTGTTGTTGTTGGAGGTTAATGCTGGAAACAGACTAGAGTAGACATGATGTATCCAAATCCATGCCGCCGCTGAAAGTGTTCTTGTTGCACTCCAGCGTAATTTAGGCATTTCTTTTCTACTTGATTTTTCAATATCCCTTTTGTTTTCCCATCTGCAATTACAGGCCGGCCCTTACCCTGTGCTACACTGGGAAAAACTACTCTCACTTACCTTACCAATGAATCTACATCTGCCAGGCAGGCAGTGGCGTCACCCAAGATTGATGGCCGGAGCGTCCATGGAAGGGAGGACCAAGACGAATGCCGAGATGCAACTCCACATTTTAACCAGGATAACATACAGTAACAGTATCAACTTTCATCATCTTTTAAATTTGATTCATTTTTGGTCTTCAATCATTACTACTGTGTGTTGTTGTTGTTATGTTTGCTCTCTGCTTATAATTCAATTCATCCCTACAGCAATTTTTGGCTTTTCTTTGCTATCTTTAAGCCCGGGCCGGTACAACACAACAGAAACTGAATGTAATTCGGGTCTCTCTGAGGGCAGACAGGCAAGGCAAATTGCATAATATACTGCTGCCCTGTACTGTCTAATTGTCTAGTAGTAGTAGTTAGTAAGTACTATCATTAACCATCAAGTTATCATCATCATGCATGCATTTCATTTTTCTCCCTTAACTGATTTATGGATATGGTTGTCTGCCAAGATTGTGTTTTGTTGTTGTCCATGCATACTGTTTTTCTTTGTCGAACCTTTCCCAAAACCCCCCTTCCCAACCATTCATCAAACCCTAACCCTCTTCCCCCGGGCTGTGTGACTTATTGAGGTGTGACTAAATTAAATGTACACCAATAATTTATCACACGCTTGTTGGGGCGGATGTGGCTAAAGCAACATAAATGCATTTTCAAGGCAGGGCGCGAATCTTCTGCTTGCCCACCCTCCTATGAGCAGTATATTTGCGATTTTTTTTTTTTTTTTTTTACCAAAGGAACCTAATCCATCAACATTAATTGCCGGCATAGATTGGATTTGTTGTCGTCCTCCGAAACAGCGCTAAAGGTTACGCTTGTGTCGAGTCACGGTGTACTGTAGGCCTAGTCGAGTGACTCGACACAGCTATAGTTTGTAACTCTATGTACTAGGCTATCCCCGCAACCATTATGTTTCCTTGTATTTTGGCATATTATTGTTTGGCAGTAAGTTCCGTACTGTACTTTGTTCTACTACTCCTCCCACAGTCTCTCTCAGGCGACTGACTGTCTCATTTTCTTTTATTTGCAAGTGAAACTGCCAGGGTCTACTACTACTACCACCACAACCATGGCATGTTGGGAAAGAAAACCATCATCACCATGTAGCCATCGCCGTGCCCAAGTTAAACATCAAGCACAGGTAAGAGAAGAAGTTTGGGGGAGGCATAATTAATAACAGAATTTTTTTCACTAATTCTATTTCACACACCCCTTTGAGTCCAGTTGCAGAATGCATAGATTAGGAGGAGAGACTGACAGTACTAGTAGGACAAGTCCCTCAGTGAGGGGTACCGCATCTGTCTGTGTCTTAGTAACTGGCTGTGGCACTGCACCAGCAAGGAAACCGTGTGACGTAAAACAGTAACCCCACCCACAAAACTTTAACCACATCGTATAAAGTCAAAATATGTAATTTAATACCCTAACAAAAATAAACTATGTAAAAAAATCCCACAACACCTGACCCACCCCTCTCCCTAACCCCAACCAATGTTCATGTCCCGGAACGAAAAAGTCCAACAAATGTCCAAAAGTCCAAAACCCAACGCCCGATTCCCACCCACCAAAAGAAGCTATAAAAAGGGGCAATAAATAAACGGGGTCTCAGCGGGCTCGCCTCTCCAGGACACGGATGCGCTCCTCTAGGCGGGCCACGCGGTGCTTCAGCGCGCGGCAGTTGCATCCACAGGGGGGCAGCAGTGCTTCTTGCTGTGTGGCGGCGGGCGGCTGACAGGCGGTGGCGCCGTAACACTTTAGGGGGGTGTCTGGGGCCCGGGGCATTGGAGGAGGCTACAGCTGCTGCCGCCGCCTCCTCCTCCTCCTCCAGAAGAACCAGCCGCTGTATGGCCTCCAGCTTCCGGCACCGGGCCTTGGCTGCCAACTCCTTCGTGTCGACTTTACCTTTGGAAGGAGTCGCACTCGCTATATCAAGAAGAAAAACAAGACTATTGTAAAATATACTCTTAGCAAAGCAGTCAGACAAATTCATTCTACACATAGTGGCACAGTAGCACTAGCAAGCACAGTACGTAACATTTGTGGTATGTATCTATCCTCCCCTTACCTCGGCCTCGAACATTTGTGGTAGTTTCAGGCATTCCACCACCCATGCATCTGATTCATATCACACACCTATGCATGCATCCCACGTATCCTTCTCTGCCAGTCATAAATATAAAATCTCGCCCGTCCTTCCTCCTTCCACCCTTTTTTTCCCTTTTCGTTCAACCCATCCATCAAGGTCATCTGATCAGACTTTGTCTTCTCCATAAAAATTTCACAGCTGAGTTGAAGTCCGATAGAAGAGGCCATTGGTTACTCTGAGTACACTCCCGTCGCTAATGCTATTGCTAATGCTAAGTAAAGGGTGTCTTCTTCAACCGTTCACAACAACTTCTTACTTAAGTCTCAACAGTACAGTACACATTACACCCTTGCAGCGAGTGTAATGTCAATAAGTAAGGATTAGGAATATAACTTACCACCGCCCGCCACTACTGCTGGCTCACCCCCCGCAGCTCCTCCAACTGCCGCATCGCCTGCACCCTCAGCGGCCGCGTCACCTTCGCCGCTGGCCCCGGTACTGGTGGTCGGTAGTACGCCTAGAAAAACATTACACATTTTTCAGACGCCATATACACCTCCCCTATTTTTGACTAACAAGAATGAAAAAAAGTTAATACATACATAATACATATACAACATACATCACTAGTATGAATAAGGTAGTAGAGTAGACACTGGTAGTGTTATATGGTCCCTAGGGTCATTCTAGTCTTTGCTAAGTTACCCCGAGCCATGTAACCATTTTAGCTCTGTCTTTTATTTTTGCGCAAGTTACCTCGCAGCTTGTTGTGAAAGACGCCTTTGAGCCCACATGAGCTCATACTGCTACTGTCTGAGCACTGCGTACAAGGTCGAAAAACAACCGACTTTGTTATGGAGTTCTGGTGTTAGTCCATATTGCTTATCCATAAAAAAACTGCACTTTTTGGCACGACTGAGAAATGCTTGCACTATACTGACGTGCACCATTTTTCTCATTACAGACGGAAGATTACCTTATACGAAGAACCAGAGCTTTGCAGACCTTATGATGTAACCAGTACTAGGTTCTTCTAAGGTGAGGGCTCCCCAGAATTCTCACATCTCCATTTATAATTTTATATAAACTAGATTCCTACCAAGGGGAGGGTGGTTCTTCCACCACTGTTCAGTTATCATGATCTCGCCTTTTGGCTTCTATGGACTTGTAGTTGTAAGTAACTTGTAGGTCTAACTAAGTGTAACAATGTTTATTGTTTTAATCTTATGCATTTTGCTGTTGCTGCTGCATTATACAATGTACAGAGCTTGTCAGTTGGAAATAAAAATAAACCTTTTGAACTTACATAGACTCGGTGGTATTTGGTGTGGACTTACACGAGAGAGTGAGCAAAAGGTGTGCATTGCTTCCGCGACAGAGGTTGGGAGTGTTATGTTGTCTGGGTTGTCTACTCATTGGGTATTTTGGGGGGGGCATTTCGGAGTAATGAGACACTATAACTAGTTGGTCAGGGGATTGTGGTGGCTTCTGATTGAGGTGTGAGGAAGGTCCAACCTCCCATCACCAACGTCCTATTTTCTTGTGCAAAGTTCTGTATGTGCAGAATCCCTACAACAGTAGTAGTATGTCCTATCCTATCTAAAATTCTAAAATGTGGTTGGGCATTTTCTTGGTGGGAATTGTCGAAAAGCATCAAGAATAAGAAGACTAGAAGTAGTAGAAGAGGACAACCCAAAGGACTGGACTCAATTAACCCTGGGCGAAGTGCTACGCTACGCTCGCGTAGTTTGCGAAGTTTGCGCTACTTCGCACAACGCGAATTGCACGTAGCACAGTGCGAACACGCGTAGCGTAGCGTAGCGTAGTGCCGCGGTCATTTTTTGCTTGCTCGCGGTCCTCAACGTCAAGTTGGCGACCGCGAGCAAGCAAAATGACATCCCGGCGAGACTTTTTCTCGTTCGCGATCAGCAACATCAAGTTGCCGATCGCGAGCGTGGAAAATAAACCTCCGGCGAGATTCTCAACGCGGGAGGTCAGGTTTCTCATTGCGAGTGGTCGCGTATGCTTGCGACCGCTCGCGATGAGAAAATACCAGTCCGCGTTGAGAAGCTGCCGCTCGAGTAAAAATCTACTCGAGCGGCAGTAAAGACAGCTCGCACTGTGCAAGTTGCCGTTTTCAATGATTGCACAGTGCGGACAAGCATCCGGCACTGTGCAATCATTGCGAACAGTGCGCTACGCAGTTCGCGTGAGTGCTACGCGAAGCTTGCGTGAGCGCGAACTGCACTTTGCGTAGCTTCGCGAAGCATTACTCGCGAACTACGCCCACCCTTAGACTCAATGGCTATAGCTATTGGTGAATATGAGTTTTATTTAAAATATTTTAAATAAAGAGTGGGCAACTGGGCAAGCTTAGCTACAGACAGACTAATAGTAGTAGTACAGAGAGTCATAGCAGACGCAGTTAGAGGCAGGGATAACAAGAATTTAGAAACAGATAGTATAGAGCAAAGAAGATTTTGTCAAAATTTGAATTAGGAGGATACCTAAATAATAGTTCGGAAAAAATAAGGTGCAGGAAAAGTTTGGGAAATCTAATTAATAATATTAACCACTGGAGGAATTACTGGGGCCAGCAGCAGAGCCCTCGATAGAGGAGCGGTCCTGTCCCTGGGAGGCATCTTGTTGATCTTCGTGGCCCACCGCCTGCAACCCCGTCTTCTTGCCCCTGGGTGCTGCTGATCATGTAAGATTTCATAAAGAAAGAGACAAAAATTAAAGTTTGGTGTGAAATAAATAAAATATTTTAAAATACGCACCATAAACTTTTTGGGTAACAACAATTGCAATAAAATTGACCTATCTGATCGACTGGTAGTATTGCGAGATTCACGGACCGTCTAGCAAGCCTAACTACCACCTGACCTAGCCCACCTATTCCAATCCAGACGGGCCAATTGTTCAGTAAGTCTGCATTTCCATTTATTTTAGTCCTCAAAAATGCATAGATGGAGGACACATGCATACATTTTTGCATACACCAAGGGGCCGATTCCGATCTCGGCCGGTAGGGCTCCGAATCGGATTCGGCTTAACCGGATCCGATTCGGAGCCCTATTTCCCGACTGATTCGTACGCGCGTCCGGGCGAGCGAGTACGATGCGAAATCGCCGACCGACTCGTCCGGGCGTCCCGACCGCTCCGACCGACTCGTTCCCGGGTCTAACCGCACCGACCGACTTGCTCGGACACGACTCGCACCGCGCAATGGAGACGTTCCCCGGCCGGGTAAGTACGATGCGCGCCGCGAGCAGTCCGACCGAGCCGCGCACTCCGGCTCGAAAGAGCAGTCAGAGCCGTACTTCGGGGGTCCGTGTCGGACCCCCCTGTACGCGTAGCCGCGCGAGTCGCACACAGGGGGGACCCATGGGTCCCCCCTACCTGTGCGTGTACGGCGCGAGTCGCTTCACCGCGTACACGCTGTAGAGGGCGCCCTTGTCCGCCTCGCACCCATTGAGTCAATGGGAGCCCGCGTACGCGTTGTACGACAGGCTCCCATTGACTTCAATGGGAGTCCGACCGAATCGAGTCCGATGGCATACGTGCGCATCGTACTCGTTTGGTCGGGCTGCACGGGTCCGATTCGGTCGGAAATCTCTCCGGGTCCGGCTCGGTCAGAGAGATTTCCGGCCCGAATCGGAATCGGCCCCCAAATTGTTGGCTGGTTGCTGCTGATGTTCTGCTAGTGATGATATAAGCCTATTAACACTCAGAAAACAAACTACAAAAGGTTCTGCGAAGGACTGGGGTAAGCAGCACTCAGCAGCACGTGACATGACAGAGGATGCGTCACGCACACCACTTACAAATTACCAACTAATAAGTAACTAAACCTATCAATCCACCACGATCCCTTCTTAGTGGCAGGAGGACAAAGGAAGGACTACTCTCTCTAGCATTACATTACTTAAGTTCTCTAAAGTAAACTCTTACATAATCATCAGGCCAAGCGAGCGCAAAGTTGCAAACAAGTAAGATTAGTAGCGCCGAGCGCCTGTGTCATAACAATCACAGATTTGTAAACGTAATTTACCTGCAATGTAAGCAGCAGCATTCTTGCTGGTCGGAAAAAATATATATTCGCAATATATAACACAGAGCAGAACACAAAGTAGTAATATTAAATAGCTACTCACCAAGCCCCGGGACCTCCACTCCTAGCAGGTCCAGCAGGTCCTGCTCCCGGTCCAGAATATCGGACCACCGGTGCGTCAGCTGAGTATTGGTGCGCCGGACACCAGAGCAGCGAAACACTGCCCGACGCACCTTGCCCCACCGCTGCCGACGCTCCCGGAGCCCGTACCCGGACCCAGGCCTGCCGCCTGCTGCCAGGGTTAAGGGAGGTGGCGCTGAACAAAAAAAAACCAGAGCGGCCACCTCCGACTCATTAAATAAGGCCCGTGCCTGCACCCTCTTGGCGCCGCCTTCCGCAAGGAAGGCGGTCGCGGCTCTGGCTCCGACTTCGAGCCCTGTGGCTGTGGCCCTTTGCCATGGTTCTGGGTAGGCGGGGACGGAAAAGAAAAGGTAGGAATTACAAAAAGTAAGTAAAAGAAATGAAAAAGCAGGTAATAGAAAAAGTGTGAAAAAGTAGTTAAAAACACACAAAAAGTAGAAAAAAACTCAAAATATAGAATCAGGAAAATAGAGAGATAGATAATAAATAAAAAAGACCCAAAAAAGTTTACAGAAACAAAGGATTGAAAAGATAGAGGGAGGATTGAAAAGCAGGCCCAGAACCATAGCAATAGACTGAAAAACAAGATGGCCGCGCCCATTGCGACCGCATGGGCAAGTTCGCGCGATATTTTCCCCCCGAGCATGCAAAAAGCGTCGCGAACACGTAAGGCGCGTTCCCGAACAGGAAGCCCTTATCGCGAACGGGCGGGAGCATGCAATACGCGACCCGGAACTGGAAATACCATCGCGAGCGGGCGGGACAAGTGAAAACAAGATGGCCGCGCCCGTTAGCGACCGCATGGGCAAGTTAGCGATATATTTCCCCGCGAGCATGCAAAAACACATCGCGAACGGACGGGACCAGCAATTCCGCGATTTCGCGGAATCTCCGCGTGCTCGCGGAAATGTTTAGCAATTTCGCGGAGATTTGCGTAACGCGACTACGCAAATTCCGCCCACCCTTAGTTATAGGTAGTTGGACATTTCACTCGTACAAAACCAGAGAAATTCGGCCGTTATAGGTAGTTGAGCTAAGTATAACTTGCGCCCCCGCAATGCACTGCTGATGACATCACATATTACATCACTCATGACATGGTCAGTGACATCACTGATGACATCACTGATGACATCTTAAATGATATCACTGATGACATCACTGATGACATCATCCAGTGACTGTGTGTTTCGATCAAGTTTATGTTTTATATATAAATAGGCCAAGGTGTATTGAAGAATGAGTGGGTGGATAACTGTCTGAATGGATGATTTAGTAGGTGCGTGACTGACTGTATAAGTGAGTGATTAAACGTGTCTTACTGAATGAATGGGTTAGTGACTAAACTGTGTGAATGTCTGTATCAGTCTGTCTGTTGGTGTGTAAGCGGTTGCATGGATTGGTGAGTAGGTGAGTAGGTACATGAGTGTCTATATGGGTTATTGATTGCTTGTCTGAGTATCTGTATGTGTGCCTGAGTGTCTGTGTGGGTGGGTGGGGTGTGTGTGACTCACTGCATGGATGTGTGAGTGGGTGTTTCACTGGGTGTATGGGTTCAAGAGGGGCTGTATGGGTGGGTGAGTGTGTGTATGGCTGTGTTGGTGAGTGAATGGATGTCTCAGTGGTACATATGTGAGTAACTACATATGTGAAAGGCAGAATATGTGAGTGTTGGAGTTTATAAATGACTATATGTGAGAGTGAGTGATTGTGAGAGTGGCTGTGTGGATGATTGTGTGCTTGTGACAGTGATTGTATAAGAGAGTAAGTATGTGTTAGTATCTGTGTGAATAAGTGAGGTGGTGTGTGTATAACTGTATAGGTAAGTAAATGGGAGTGTGATTGATTCTTTGCATGACTAACTAGCTGTGTAAGTAACTCTATGGGTGAGTGGCAGTGTGTGAGTGTCTGCATAGGTATATGAGTGCATATGATAGTGGCTGTATTGATGAGTGACTGCATGTATGAGTGACTGTATGGGTGAGTGAGTGGATGTGTGTGTAGACTTAGGAATCAGTGAGTGGGTCTGTAGTAACTGGTATTGGTGTGTCTATGGTTTCGAGAATGGCAGTCTGTATTTTAGAGTGGGTGTATCAAAGCTTATATTAGGCTGTGACGAGGTACATCAGAGGATCACGTGGATGATGTCATCAGTGATGTCATCAGTGATGTCATTTGAGATGTCATGAGTGATGTAATGAGTGATGTCACTGACCATGTCATGAGTGATGTAATATGTGATGTCATCAGCAGTGCATTGCGGGGGCGTGAGTTATACTAACTATAACGGCCTAATTTCTCTGGTTTTGTACGAGTGAAATGTCCAACTAACTATAATGTCCCTGAAACCTGTGTTTTTTTCGGTGAATTTCTAAGGTTTTTTAATGATAATTTCTAACTATAACGTCCCTGAAACCTATGCTTTTTCAGTGAATTTCAAAGGTTTTTTAAATGCTAATTTCTAACTATGCCTACAGAGGTAGGACATGTGCAGAAAGAGGAAGAAAGGCACAGAAAGAAACAAGAGAAATGCAGAAAGACGCAACAGAAGTCCAGAAAGACGAAGAAAAGTGCAGAAAGAAGCAAGAGATATGCAGAAAGAACCAACAGAGGTGCAGAAAAAGGCCTTGTTGCATGGCATCCTGAGCCCCCAACTTTTTGCTGACTGGTACTGGTGGTAACTGACACTGACTAACCAGGCCCGGAGCCAGTGCTATGCTGAAAGACACTTAGAATACAGTGAAAACACCTACATACACTAGGGTACACTATGGGTTGGGGTGCCCCTGTGATTGGTATGACGTCCCCTGTAAGGCCCTAGTACATAATAGGGCAGGGGGATTAAAACTACCTCTAACTCAGAGGTGCAGAGAGAGGCAAGAGAAGTGCAGAAAGAAGCAACAGAGGTACAGAAAGAGACAAGAGTGGTGCAGAAAGAGGGAAGAGAGGTGTAGAAAGAGGCAAGAGAGTTGCACAAAGAGGGAAGACGAGTGCAGAAAGAGACAGGAGAGGTGCAGAAAGAAGCAACAGAGGTGCCGAAAGAGGCAAGAGAGCTGCAGAAAAAAGAAAGTGAAGTGCAGAAAGAGGCAAGAGAGGTGCAGAAAGACGCAAGCGAGGTGCAGAAAGAAGCAAGAGAAGTACCGAAAGAGGCAAGAGAATTGCTGAAAGAAGCAACAGAGGTTTAGAACGAACCAAGAGAAGTGCAAAAAGAGGCAAGTGAGGTGCAGAAAGAAGCAAGAGCAGTGCAGAAAGAACCAACAGAGGTGCTAAAAGAGGCAAGAGGGGTGCAGAAAGAGGTAGGAGAGGTGCACAAAAAGGCAAGAGAGGTACAGAAAGAGGCAGGAGGGGTGCAGAAAGAAGCAAGTGAGGTACAGAAAGAGGCAAGAGAGGTGCAGAAAGAGGCAAGAGAGGTGCAGAAACAGGCAAGAGGAGTGCAGAAAGAGGCAAGAGAATTGCTGAAAGAAGCAACAGAGGTGTAGAAAGAAGCAAGAAAAGTGCAGACAGAGGCACGTGAGATGCAGAAACAGGCAAGAAAGGTACAGAAAGAGGGAAGACGAGTGCAGAAAGAGACAACAGGGGTACAGAAAGAAGCAAGACAGGTGCAGAAAGAAGCATGGAAAGTGCAGAATGAAGCAACAGGGGTGCAGAAAGAGGCAAGAGAAGTGCAGAAAGAAGCAACAGAGGTGCAGAAGGAGGCAAGAGAACTGCAGAAAGAGGCAAGAGAGTTGCAGAAACAGGCAAAAGAGGTACAGAAAGAGCGAGCAGAGGTGCAGACAGAGGCAAGAGAGGTGCAGAAACAGGTAAAAGGGGTGCAGAAAGAGGCAAGAGGGGTGCAGAAATTTGCAAGAGAGGTGCAGAAGGAAGCAAGAGCAGTGCAAAAGAACCAACAGAGGTTCAAAAAGAGGCAAGTGAGGTGCAGAAGGAGGCAAGAGAGTTGCAGAAACAGGCAAAAGGGGTGCAGAAAGAGGGAACAGGTGGGCAGACTGAGGCAAGAGAGGTGCAGAAAGAGGGAAGAGGTGTGCAGAAAGAGGCAAGAGGGATGCAGAAATTTGGAACAGAGGTGCAGGAAGAAGCCAGAGCAGTGCAGAAAGAACCAACAGAGGTGCAGAAAGAGGCAAGAGGGGTACAGAAAGAGGCAAGTGAAGTGCAGAACGAAGCAAAAGAGGTGCAGAAAGAACCAACAGAGGTAGAAAAAGAGGCAAGAGGGGTGCAGAAAGGAGTAGGAGAGGTGCAGAAAGAGGCAAGAGGGGTACAGAAAGAGGCAGGAGTGGTGCAGAAAGAGGAAGAGAACTGCAGAAAGAAGCAACAGAGCTGCTGAAAGAGGCACGAAGGGTGCATAAAGAGACAAGACAGGTGAAGAAAGAAGGAACAGAGGTACAGAAAGAGGCATGAGTGGTGCAGAAAGAGGAAAGAGAGGTGTAGAAAGAGGCAAGAGAGTTGCACAAAGAGGGAAGAGGGGTGCAGAAACATGCAAATGGGGAGAGGAAAGAAGCAAGTGAGGTACAGAAAGAGGCAAGAGAGGTGCAGAAAGAAGCAAGAAATTTACAGAAAGAGGCAAGTGAAGTGCAGAAGGAGGCAAGAGAACTGCAGAAAGAGGCAAAAGAGGTGCAGAAAGAGGCAAGTGAGGTACAGAAAGAAGCAACAGAAGTGCAGAAAGAGGGAAGAGGAGTGGAGAGAGAGGAAAGAGGGGTGCAGAAAGGAGCAAGACAGGTGCAGAAAGAGGCACAAAGGGTGCAGAAAGATATAAGAGGGGTATAGAAAAAGGCAAGAGAGGTGCAGAAAGAGGGAAGAAGGGTGCAGAAATAGGCAAGAGGGGTACAGAAAGAAGCAAATGAGGTACAGAAAGAGGCAACAGACGTGCAGAAAGGGGAAGAGATGTGCAGAAAACAGAAGAGATTTGCAGAAAGAGGCAAGAGAAGTGCAGAAAAAGAAAGAAATGTGCAGAAAGAAGCAACAGCAATGCGGAAAGAGGCAAGAGAGGCGCAGAAGGAAGCAAGAGTGGCTTGCACACCATTAGTACCAATTTAACACCCACATTTAGCAATAAGTAACAGGTGACCATTTTAGGTTTGCAAAGGGCCTTCCACCACGCTGTAACACTAGTCACTGCATTTTTGGTAACATTTGAGCCGTTTGAGCTAGAAACAAGGCTTTTTTTGTTCAAATCTGCAGATTAGGGAGCAGATGATGAATTATGTGGCTAATGCAGAAAATGTATAATTGTGCGAAAGTCGGTGCAGCCAAACAGTCGCATAATTCCAGTGGCCCTGCTCATACCTCTGACTAGGTCCACAAGTGCTCCTCAGTGATTCCTTCTTTTTTTGTCTCACTGAGTTCATAGTTGAGCTTCTATGGAAACGAGGAAGACTAAACCTGACGTTACCACTCCACAACACAGACTACCATACCACATAATTACTCTCCATAACACATAACCCCTCTCTACATAATTCCTATACACTAAATACCACATATTTTCTATCCACATAATTTCACTGCACAACATACCACATAATTCCACTACACACAACGTACATCCACTCCACTCTAAAAAACATTAGTAAACAATGTTTACATTTACAACGCCAATAGCTCTAATTCTCGCAAATGCGAAACCTATTACATTGCAAACACTTCTTTGACGTCGCGTTTGCAAAGTGGTGGAGAAAGGGTGCTGGGCCTGCGACCAGCGCTCAGGAATTCCGCTCTGTAGGACTTACAGGAGGTACCAGGAGGGCTTCTTGGCCCGCAAAGTCCCTCAGGAGTAAATTGGACTTCATCCCCCATCCCGTAGTCTGCCAGGAGGCACGTTTGCAGAGTGGTGGAGAAAGGGGGGCATGGCCTCCGAAGACGTCTTAGCAATCCCACTGTGTGGGAGTTACTAGAGGTAACAAGAGGGATAGTTGGCCCCCAAGGACATCCTTGGGGGCCAACTACCCCTCCTATTACCTCTAGTAAGTCCCACACAGCAGGATTGCTAAGTTCTCATAGCAGGCCACGCCCCCTTTGCCCACCACTCTGCAAACGCGCTCCCTGGCACGCTCTTGGATGGGGATTGAAGTCCCCTTCACTGCTGGGGGTCCTTTAGGGGCCAACTATCCTACCTCTTACCTCCAGTAAGCTCCACACAGTGGGATTGCTGAGAGGTGAACAAAGGCCACGCCCCCTCCCTGCACCACTCTGCAAATGCGCCTCCTGGCGCGTTCTAAGTTGGGGAATTAAGTCCCAAGCGGCCCCCATCCCCAGGCCAATTTAGGCCCCGGGGACCCCATCCCCGGGGCCCGGCCATTCTTTTTTTTTTAAATAAAGGGAGGGGGGCCACGTGGCCCCCTCCGGGGCCACTTCTGGGCTCAGGGACCCCATCCCCCGGGGCCGGCCCTTAGCGTTGGGGACTGTGGGTGAGCCCCAATGCCCCCACGGTCTCAGCCGGCTCCCCGGCTCCTGCGGGAGCCGGCATTGCTTTTGGGCAAGGGGAGCTGCTAACATGCAGCTCCCCTTGCCCAAAAGCAATTCTGCTTTGCTTCGTTGAAGCGAGAGCAGGTTTCCTGCTCTCGCTTCAATGAAGCAAAGCAGAGTTTGCTATGAGAGGGTGGGAGCCGTGCTCCCACCCTGCCATAGCAAACGGCAATGATCCGGGGGTGGGCATCCCGGGACATTGCAGGAGCCGGCCCTGGGGGGTGGTGGTCCCCAGGGCCAACAAGCGCTCCAGGAGGGGGGCCGCGTGGCCCCCCTCCCTACATTTTCAAAGCCCTGAGGAGGTGGTGGTCCCCGGGGCTGGGGGTCCGCTACGGACCCCTGCATTTAAATTAGTGTATGCCCTTGGGAGGTGGTGGTCCCTGGGGCAGTGTGGGGGGGCAGGATCCCCCCCACACTTATTTAGATATATTTAAGCCCCAGGGAGGTGGTGGTCCCCGGGGCTTGGGGGGGCCCATGAGGCCCCCGCACATAATTAGGAATGCCCCGGGGAGGTGGTGGTACCCGAGGCAGCATGGGGGGCAGGAGCCCCCCATGCATTTTTTTAAGACAAAGCCCCGGGGAGGTGGTGGTCCCCGGGGCTGCGGGGGGGGGCATCGTGCCCCCGCATATGATAAACAATGCCCCGGGGAGGTGGTGTAGTTAATTAAGAATTGCCCCCAGGACCTGGCCCACCCGGGGGCTTGAAACAAACGAAGCGCGGGAAACTGCGCTTCGTTTTTTTTTATAATTTCAGCCGGATTTGCGCACCCAGCGTGAATTCGGCCAAAATCATTAAAAAAATGCTTTTTTGGGGCTTGGGGGACCCCTGAGCAGGCCTAGGGCCTACCCTGCCCCCTTTTTTTCACTTTTTTTTTGCTTTTTCTTGTGATTCGGTTACCGAGTCACAAGGTGGCTGCCAACACATTCTGCTTTGGAGTGTTGGCAGCCAATAAGAAGTCAGCTCGTGCTCGGGAGGAGTCGCAACTCCTCCTCGGTGCTCAGATATATACATTTTTTTATTTTTTGAATTTTTCAGCAACTACTGAACGGGTTTACACCATTTTAAAAATTTCGCTTTCTGGACCAAGAGCTACATTTTTGCCAAATTTGGCGTAATTCCGCTCAGCAGTTCCGGCTGTAGCCGTGTCTAAAGTTCCTAGGGAAATTAACATAGGGAAAACGCATTTTGGGACCCCCCTTTTTCTCAGCCCCTGCTTGACGAATCACCCCGAAACTTTCAAGACAGGAGCTGACTTGAGTGAACCTTTTTTTAAAACTTTCGCAAAGATTTGTTAAACGGCGCCGAAGATATTGGCAAAAGTAAAAACGCTTTTTGAATAGAAACAAGGTCCTAACTATAACTACCTACTGGCGACCGCCAGTTGGTAATATATATAACAAAGGTTAGAGGGTCGTTGTGTTAGCTGAAAATGTCAGCTAAAACATAGGGGCATATTCACAAGGACTTATCGCCGAGTTATTGCCACCTTAACACATCAAAAGTGGAGATAGATTTAATGCCCCATTCACAAGCTGGTGCAAACTGCAGACATCGCCAGTATTCCCGTGATAACTGCCGCAAAATTTACCTCCACGGGTGACACCACCAACTAACCCTAATGAGATGCAGAGTAGGCGTTCCCGTGCAAAAACACACAAAAACACCACTACACCACATTCACAACGAACTGCCAGATCTGCGATGCAAACCAAAAACAGGCGATAAGCCGCGGTAGCAGCAGGGAATTAACACCTGCCTTTTGCTGGTGTTAAGCAGGACGACTACCTGCAGCATGAAAGGGAGCCCAGCCAAGAGCCACATCTGAAGACCCACAGATGCCATGGAGACAATGATCATGCAGCTCGGAGACCCATGAGGGCCACAACACCCACCGCCACCACCGCCAGGCCCGCCACCACCCCCAGGACCTGCCCCGCCCCCCCGGACCACCACAGAGGCAGCCTACACAAAGACAGTGGACCCACCGTAAACGCACCAGCCCCACAGACCCAACGCCAGAGGAGGACATTGCCCACTACAGTCCCAAAAGGACAACCATCCCCCGCATCCTGACCCACAGCGCCCACCTGCTGACGGTACCAACACAGCGGACAACCAACATCCCTCTGCAGACAAAGCTGCCAGCTGTGCTGCACATGTTGGCCTCTGGTACCTTCCAACCCACAACTGCCAGAGTCGGAAGAGTCTCACAGCCAGCCCTATCCAAGTTCATCACACCTGTCCTGGATGCCATCATCAGCCTAGTACCCCAGCACCTCCACTCCACCCACACTGCGCAGGAGCAGCTGGAGACCAAGCAAGGCTTCTACGCCATAGCTGGATTCCCTAATGTGTTGGGGGCAATCTACTGGACACACGTACCCCTCGTGCCCCCTGCCGACACTGCACACAACTACCGCAACAGAAAGCACACGCATTCCATCAATGTGCAGGCAATAGTGGACCACCGGGGACTCCTCAACAATGTTGTGACCAACTCCCCAGGCAGTGTGCATGATTCATACATCTCCCGACAGTCCATCATCAACCAGCGCTTCCAAGATGGCACCTATGGAAATGCATTGCTCGTTGGTAAGTACCAAATGAACACACCACACACCTCGACTCCACAGTCATGCAACTCACGACACTGGCAATGGGCACCCAGCAAATCTACATGCAACATGCCACACAACATGCCAACCGACCAGACACGACAACACAACTCCATTGGGAACCTGGGCTTGCCATGCACACAACCCAGCCACGGCATGGCACCACAGCCACACAATAGCAGAATGTGAGCAGGCATGTGCGAGAGCGGCAAGTGACTAATGAATGAGAACCTACCCAATGACAGGTGTGGCGTGGATGTGCCGGACAGACTTCAGTGTGCAAACCACGGAAATGGCCGTGTGGACATTAACTGCTGGTGCATGGAGTGTAGTGGCCAGTGGATGCTACCATGTCCCCACAGGCTGTGGGGCAGAACGCAGAAATTTCTCTCGTTACGCCCCCCCCTGTATGTGCGGGCAGAGTGGGTTGGCCCTGTGTACGCCAGGCCTGCGTAGGGGTGTGAATGAAAAGCCCGTCGCACTGGGCGTGGTTCTCATTTGGAATGGCCAATGTGTCTGCCAGGGTGGCGCCTCTCAGCCCACCATGAGGCCGGCGCCGTGCGCGGCGGGGCCTGCGTCCCTGTGCGCCTGCTGCACCCCGGGTGGCTGGTCGCCAGACCTGACATGCCCCAGCGCACCAAGGAGGCTCCGCTCACCTGCCGACACCAGCGTGTGTCAAAGAGGGCCCACCACATGCCGGTGCAAGCTCCAAGCCCCAGTCCCGCGACCTTTGCAGCCTCCGCAGACCATCGCTGGTCTCCACGTCGCTGGCCCACAGTACTCCTTTCTCATTGACATACTCCCCCGGCGTACTCTTCGGCCCAGTTGTTGGCACGTGTTGTACTGAGTCGTGAGTTTTGATTGGCAGTGACCCCAAGTCTGTGGCAGCGTCCACATCACTATACTCCCTCCAATCAGTGAAGCCAAAGTCTGCATCGCAAGCCTGCGACCTTTGTGCCACTAACCCTGTACAACGCAAGCCTGCGACACGTGGTGCCACTAACCCTGTTCAACGCAAGCCTGCGACATGTGGTGCCACTAACCCTGTTCAACACAAGCCGGCGAAACGTGGTGCCACTAACCCTGTTCAACGCAAGCCAGCGACACGTGGTGCCACTAACCCTGTTCAATGCAAGCCGGCGACACGTGGATGAGGGCTCAGGCCTACACTGCGGTCCAGTAAGTCCCACATGTGGAACTGTGTCCTGAGTTTAGAATGGCAGTGACCAAATGTTAATTGCCGCGTATATATCACTGAACTCCCTTCGATCAGTGTCCCAAACTCTGCATCGCAAACACATGACACGTGTCTGTGAGCCCATGCTGACCGCTGCCCCTGGCCTACACTGCGGTCCAGTAGGTCCCACATCCAGCACTTAGTCGTGATTCATGAATGGCAGAGTCCATACCAGTGAACGCACGGAGAGGAGTAAGAGGAAGATGCAGTTCAGTCCGGATGAAAGCCAGATCCTCGTCACGGAGGTGACCGAACAGTAGCAACAACTGACCTGGTGCCACTAACTCTGTGCGCAATGAGTCATGGGCACATTCTGGTTGGACTTTGGTGGCGTCTGAGTC
Organism: Calotriton arnoldi; assembly: GCA_963921515.1. Classification (NCBI taxonomy): domain Eukaryota; kingdom Metazoa; phylum Chordata; class Amphibia; order Caudata; family Salamandridae; genus Calotriton; species Calotriton arnoldi. Next base: position 1,269,392 of record CAWUFW010001024.1, on the reverse strand, counting down.
CATGGCCTGGGGGTTGTCTGCATCATCATCTGGCTGGGACGGACTTGGTGTTCGACATGTGTCTGTTCCATTCATCTCCACCATGGTAACTGTTTCGGCGTGGTTCTGCCCTCTGAATCATGCCCTGGGGGTACACCTTCCACTGTCCACCGAGACACTCCACGACAACCCCCTTTGTCATCTACGAGAACCTGCTCTGCTCTCGTGACCCTGCCCCAGTGCACCGCAAGTCAGCGGCCCGTGGCGGTAGGCCCGTGCAGGACGCTGTGCATCCGGGGCCACTAACTCTGTGCAGCTCAAGTCATGGAGCCTTTATGGTTGAATGGTTGTGTCCTTAACGATGTACACTGTTGTCATTTTTTGACTGCACCAGGCACTCCATGACGGCTGGTGTACACACACCCCACACACATCCAACACAGGTGTCACTCGACATGTGAGCCTACTAATAAATTTGGCCGGGCGCACGTGCCCGTAGCCATTCACACGATCTAAGCAAGTGTGTCCGTGTGGTCATTATGTCAGCATGATGGGCCCGAGCCCTGCAACATCACAGTGTGCTGTCTTCAGCGGATGATACCATGTCACCTCAGCAGTGGCCAAGACCTTGGACATGTAGCTTCGCCCGCCCCCTCCTGCGTGCACAAGCGGTGTGTGCTGGTCCGGTGTATGTCAGGTCAGCGCCGGGGTGTGCTGATTCGGCAGGGGGATCAGGGCGTGGTTCTGGTCTGGCCTTGAGCAGGAAGTGCGGTAAGCGTGTCTCTGTGTTGGAGTGTTGTCACCACCAGGGCCACAGTAGTCAATGTTGCAGTGTAGCATGCACCTGGAGGGCGGGCCCGCATGTACGGGGTAATGTAGGAGCGCAAGACTGCTCGGGGTCTTGGCTCATGCATGCAAAGTGTTATGTGTATCAGTCCTGCGGCTGCATAAGTCAGATGCCTAGCCTCAATCGCAGCGCGATCACAGCCAGCCATGGACTGTACACCTGTGTCCGCCCTGTCCGGACCATTGGCCTACACTCACGTGGCCGCACACCCTCAACGGCCAGCTTCACGGTGTTGCTGGCATGCCGCTGGACATGTGCAGACAGGCACAATGGTGTGTCGTAGGAGTGCACGTGATACAACCGCGCAGCGCACACAAGTGTGGGGGCTCGTGGGAGGGAGGAGCAGCTGTGAGGCAACATAACACACAGTGAGGCCACTCATGTGCCACGTGCTCAGCATATCATCCATGATTCCCTGGGTCGCAGACATCCCACCCCACCCATGACAGGCCTCTGTACATCTCCTGTATGCAAGCAGATGGTAAAGTTACTGTAGGGATGAAAGGTCCTTTGTCTGAACTATCAGGCGGTAGCACATCTGCAGCTCCGAGCTGGGACTTGCATGTGCCCAGCACCCCCTGACAGATACAATAGCATTTACTGGCGACTCCCACACTACGCACTGCCCGACGTGAGACCAACGTGTACACATCCCACACACAGAAGTCCTTGGTCGTAGCTAGCGTGCGTGAAATGGCCTTCACACGTACTCCCACCCCAGGCCTGCACCCATTGCACACAGACACTGCTCATTGACCCGAGCTGTGCCATTTCATCCACAGGACTGGCGCGGGTCAGCACAGTTCCGCTTCAAGCAGAGCCACTGATGCAATGGCAGACCATCCCGGACACATGCACAACTCAAGTCACGTGGACCGGTACCATGCACGTCTTCTGCATGTACTGGGGGCACTGCCATTGGCAGTGCTGCGGATCAGTTACCGGCTGAGCTTCCACCTTGCCAACGTCACCTGCGTTCAGCCTGTGCTGCATTGTCGCTCGTGCATATTCGAGTGGACCATGGATGTCTGCCTCTCCAACGTAACGGTAGCTGACCTGGATTTCGACGTGTGTGTGCGCCCCCTGTTGGCCCACGACCAGGAGTGTCACCGTGATGCCCGTTTATGGCATGCCTGGATGTTTGGCATGCATGCTGGCAACTGGACCTGGAAGATTGCACGAGTCTTCGTGTGCAGTGACCACATTGAGCCGCTCCCCTATTGGGCTTTAGTGCCAATTGGGGCCAGGGGTTGGAGTCAGCACATCTGTCTGGGACAGCTGATGGGTTACGTCACCGACATGTTAGATCTAGTTGACAACGAGCTCTCATTGGAAATGTTGGCCTACGCTGCTGCACTCGCGTTCATGGACGAATGACAACGTACCTGCAGCCACAACTGAATGTGACCCATTGCACGTGTCCCGACGCCTGGTTGCATGTTGGGGATCTGGTCACATGTCCCAAGACGACAGTGGACATGGCTGCATTGGCCTGGACTCCGGATCCATGCGCGGACAACCAACGCGGGTTGGCACTGACTTGTGTGGGTGATGGACTCCCCCGGGGTGGACATGGGCGCTTTCCAACGTTCCTCATTCAGACATGCTGCTGCATTGGTCTGCATGTCGTGGCACTTCTCTTGGCCGTACTGACCCGCAATTGTTGATAAAGTTTCCGCACCTTCACTTGTCTCCAACTGTGATGAGTGTTGATTTGTATGCCAATGTGTGTGTCACGGCCTATCTGGGTCCCTGCCATACATGCATTGCTACCCCATCAGGGCTGTGGGTTTGTACTTGTGCATTATCATGTCCCTGTTTCGTGCTTTGCCAGATGCGTATGGCCATTTACCGACCACAAGCGGGTGTACTTTTGTCCTGTGTTCAGTTGTGCAAATGTTGCTGTTTGTACCACATTGTGTTCGATTTTGGGGTGATCTGCTTCCTATGTGTGTGTGCTGCAGTGTGTGTGAGATGTCCCTTCAGCTCTGATTTGGCTCAACCTTCTCCCTTTCAGGCAGTGTGGTTTTCACTTCTGTGCTTGTTCAGTGGTGTGATATTGCCGAGTTGTGTGACTTGTGCTCTTGGTTGGTGTTGTTACTCTTGGGCATGGTTTGTCTGCAGTTGTGCTGTGCTTAATTGTGCATGTGTGCCATTGTGCCCAACTCCCCCCGTCCCCCCAGTCCCTGGTCGTTCCTCTCCCTGTTGCTCTTGTGTCTGTTGATTTTGAGCAGTTTCCTGTCCCCGACTCCTGCCACCATCTCCAGACTGATGTCGTGGACACCATTTCCTCCATGTCATCCAGCTCCTGGTGTGGCACTGGACTCCCACCTCCGGTGTGCATTGCTGCCTTCTGGTTGTTGGCGTGTTTCTGCTTGTTTGTGCGTTTCGCATCATTCCAGCTGTTCTGGTTTTCTTCCATTGTCCTCCTCCGCTCTCCGGCTGCATTCACCTTGTCCACGATGGACTGCCATGTACAATGTTTTGTTGCCAATGGGGCTTGTGGGGTTGTGTACTAGCTCCGGCTGCCTCCATTGTGCTTCGCTGTTGTTTTCTGTTTGGTTTGTCTTCCTTTTTCCTGCTTTCGTTGTGCTTATTCCCGCCTGCCGTGTGTATGTCGCGGGCCTGGTGCTGCTTATCGCTGCTTTCCTCATCGCGAATGGGCTCATCGCACGTTTTTTGGTGTTGGGGTTTGTGTTTTTATCTCCGTAGCTGTGGTTGTATCGCGGACATTGGCTGCATTTTCGGCAAACTATCGCATGGTACCACCGTGTTGTGAATTCCACGTTAACACAGGGTTATTTTCCCGCGATAGACTGCGATGTGTAAAGTTGCTTTAACATTTTTTGGAGATGTTTAGTGCATGTTCTTGTGAATATCCCCCATAATGTTTTAACCCCTTCGATGCTTATGACGAGCTGGACTCGTCATGGCACACAGTGGTTGTGTGCTCATGACGAGTCCAGCTCGTCATAAGACCACCCACGGGGGAAGCGCTGGCGCTCCCCGTGGGAATCCGATCGTTGGTTTTTTGGGGGAAGGGCTTCCCTGCCTCCCCCTCCCTCAATGACATCAGCGCGCGAGGCGCGCTGACGTCGTGGGGGTTTCCTTTGTTCCCCGACGCGCTGGAAGCCATTTGCTTCCAGCGCGTCGGGAATAAGGTTAGTTTTGGCTCCGGGGAGGGGATTTCAAACAGAAGAGGCATCGAGGGAAAGGAAAACCCTTTCCTTTCCCTCGATGCCTCTTTGTGCATTCCTGCAGCACGATCATGCGATCGTGCAGCAGGAATGCCCACTAGACACCAGGAATTTAAAAAAGAATGAAAATACTGTTTTGGGGAGCGGCCCCTTGGGCAAGGGTCGCTCCCCTTTTGGGGGCCATATGTTTTTGGTGGTTTTTTTTTATATAGCGCGGGGCTTTACCCGAAGGTGTCAGAGCGCTTCACAATAGGAACAGTAACATTACATGAGGAGAAGGTTACAAGTGAGCATAATACAAAAGCAAGCATTACATTACATGAGGAAAAAGTGACAATTGTGCATGATACATGAGATACAAAATACAAATAGAGGTATAATACTGCAATAAGTGGCAGTCACTCAGAACACACTGGGAAGGCACTTCTATAGGCATGGAGTACAGAATTTCCTATAGTGGAAGAACTTCCTTGAGGGAGTAGAGAGGGCGTGAATTAAACAGGAGACTTAAAATGAAGGGTACACAAATCCAGCACAGCACGCAAGGGTGAGGAATGTACAGTAAAAAGTACAAATTTACAGTGAAGAGCGAACTTCCTAGAGGGGGCTGAGAGTGAAAGTATTAGTTCTGAAAGTGTCTTTGGAAGAGAAGAGATTTGAGGTCAGCTTTGAAGATCCGGGTAGAGGAGGTGGCACGGAGCAATGGCGGAAGCGAGTTCCAGATTCTCACCGCATTGCCTGAGAAGGATTGCGCCATCGATCTTTCCCTTTTGAAGACAGGGGGTGGGGGGGGCTCAAGCAGAAGCTTTTCCGCATTGCGAGAAGGGCGAGAGCCACCGGACAATTTCAATTTATTCGCCAGGTAACGAGGGGAGGACGTGTGTAAGGCTTTGTGTGTGATGCAGGCAGTTTTGTAAATAGATCTTGCCTCGATTGGAAGCCATCAAAGAGAGGACAGGATAGGAGTGACGTGGTCGCTTCGTTTAGACCCTGAAATGAAGCGAGCTGCTGAATGGAGGATGGATTTGAGAGGGGAGAGGTGGGATTTGGGTAGGCCCGTCAGAAGAGAATTGCAATAATCCAGTCTTGAGAGAACCAGAGATTGTACCAAGGTTTTTAAGTCTTTCTCCGGGAAGAACCGACGGATCTCCCATAGAAGGCGCAACTGGTAACGTGCGTTCTTAGCAATAGAGTTGATGTGGGAGATTAGGTTGAGTCTTTTGTCAAGAATGACACCCACTCCACGTTGTGGGCCCTTGCCTGTCGCGGGTACTTGGGCCTCCCACCCGAGTGAGGCACCATTTTTATCAGGAGACCTGGGGGGACGCTGGGTGGTAGGAAATTTGTGTCAGCCCGGTGATGCCACAACTTTACCACACAAAAATGTGTGAAAAAAGGGATTTTTTCAGCAAAGTGTCAGGTTTGCAGGGGATTCTGAGTAAGAAAACGTTGGGGGATCCACGCAAGCCATACCTCCCTGGAATCCCCCCGGTGTCTACTTTTCAGAAATGTGTGGGTTTGGTAGGTTTCCTAGGTGGCCGCCGAGCCCCGGGCCAAAACGTAATGGGACCCCCTTGCAAAACCAGGTCGTTTTGTGATAGGCCATTTTGAGGTCGCCTCAATACGTTGTGGGCCCTTGCCTGTCGCGGGTACTTGGGCCTCCCACCCGAGTGAGGCACCATTTTTATCGGGAGACCTGGGGAACGCTGGGTGGTAGGAAATTTGTGTCAGCCCGGTGATGCCACAACTTTACCACACAAAAATGTGTGAAAAAGAGATTTTTTCAGCAAAATGTCAGGTTTGCAGGGGATTCTGGGTAAGAAAACGTAGGGGATCCACGCAAGCCATACCTCCCTGGGATCCCCGGGTGTCTACTTTTCAGAAATGTGTGGGTTTGGTTGGTTTCCCTAGGTGGCCGCCGAACCCGGGCCAAAACATCATGGGACCCCCCTTGCAAAACCAGGTCGTTTTGTGATAGGCCATTTTGAGGTCGCCTCAATACGTTGTGGGCCCTTGCCTGTCGCGGGTACTTGGGCCTCCCACCCGAGTGAGGCACCATTTTTATTGGGAGACCTGGGGGGATGCTGGGTGGTAGGAAATTTGTGTCAGCCCCGTGATGCCACAACTTTACCACACAAAAATGTGTGAAAAAGTGATTTGTTTCAGCAAAATGTCAGGTTTGCAGGGGATTCTGGGTAAGAAAACGTTGGGGGATCCACGCAAGCCATACCTCCCTGGAATACCCCGGGTGTCTACTTTTCAGAAATGTGTGGGTTTGGTAGGTTTCCCTAGGTGGCCGCCGAGCCCCGGGCCAAAACGTCATGGGACCCCCTTGCAAAACCAGGTCGTTTTGTGATAGGCCATTTTGAGGTTGCCTCAATACGTTGTGGGCCCTTGCCTGTCGCGGGTACTTGGGCCTCCCACCCGAGTGAGGCACCATTTTTATCGGGAGACCTGGGGGAACGCTGGGTGGTAGGAAATTTGTGTCAGCCCGGTGATGCCACAACTTTACCACACAAAAATGTGTGAAAAAAGAGATTTTTTCAGCAAAATGTCAGGTTTGCAGGGGATTCTGGGTAAGAAAACGTAGGGGGATCCACGCAAGCCATACCTCCCTGGGATCCCCCGGGTGTCTACTTTTCAGAAATGTGTGGGTTTGGTTGGTTTCCCTAGGTGGCTGCCGAACCCCGGGCCAAAACATCATGGGACCCCCCTTGCAAAACCAGGTCGTTTTGTGATAGGCCATTTTGAGGTCGCCTCAATACGTTGTGGGCCCTTGCCTGTCGCGGGTACTTGGGCCTCCCACCCGAGTGAGGCACCATTTTTATTGGGAGACCTGGGGGGATGCTGGGTGGTAGGAAATTTGTGTCAGCCCCGTGATGCCACAACTTTACCACACAAAAATGTGTGAAAAAAGTGATTTTTTTCAGCAAAATGTCAGGTTTGCAGGGGATTCTGGGTAAGAAAACGTTGGGGGATCCACGCAAGCCATACCTCCCTGGAATACCCCGGGTGTCTACTTTTCAGAAATGTGTGGGTTTGGTAGGTTTCCCTAGGTGGCCGCCGAGCCCCGGGCCAAAACGTCATGGGACCCCCCTTGCAAAACCAGGTCGTTTTGTGATAGGCCATTTTGAGGTCGCCTCAATACGTTGTGGGCCCTTGCCTGTCGCGGGTACTTGGGCCTCCCACCCGAGTGAGGCACCATTTTTATCGGGAGACCTGGGGGACGCTGGGTGGTAGGAAATTTGTGTCAGCCCGGTGATGCCACAACTTTACCACACAAAAATGTGTGAAAAAAGGGATTTTTTCAGCAAAGTATCAGGTTTGTAGGGGATTCTGGGTAAGAAAACGTTGGGGGATCCACGCAAGCCATACCTCCCTGGAATACCATGGGTGTCTACTTTTCAGAAATGTGTGGGTTTGATAGGTTTCCCTAGGTGGCCGCCGAGCCCCGGGCCAAAACGTCATGGGACCCCCCTTGCAAAACTAGGTAGTTTTGCGATAGGCCATTTTGAGGTTGCCTCAATACGTTGTGGGCCCTTGCCTGTCGCAGGTACTTGGGCCTCCCACCCGAGTGAGGCACAATTTTTATCGGGAGACCTGGGGGGATGCTGGGTGGTAGGAAATTTGTGTCAGCCCGGTGATGCCACAACTTTACCACACAAAAATGTGTGAAAGAAGGGATTTTTTCAGCAAAGTGTCAGGTTTGCAGGGGATTCTGGGTAAGAAAACGTTGGGGGATCCACGCAAGCCATACCTCCCTGGAATCCCCCGGGTGTCTACTTTTCAGAAAAGTGTGGGTTTGGTAGGTTTCCCTAGGTGCCGGCAGAGCTAGGGTTCAAAAACTACAGCTAGGCACTCTGCAAAAAAAGGGGCATTTTTCACTGTGAAAATGTGGTGCGTCCACGTTGCGTTTTGCGCTGCTTCCTGTCGCGGGCACTAGGCCTACCCACACAAGTGAGGTACCATTATTTTTGGAAGACCTTGGGGAACGCGGGGTGGGTGGAATTTTGTGGATCCACGCAGATTCCAGAACTTTCCACCACAGAAAAGTGAGGAAAATGTGTTTTTTTGCCAATTTTTAAGGTTTGCAAGGGATTCTGGGTAACAGAACCTGGTGAGAGCCAGTCAAGTCACCCCATCCTGGATTCCCCTGGGTGTCTACTTTTCAAAAATGTATAGGTTTGCTAGGTTTCCCAAAGTGCCGGCAGAGCTAGGGTTCAAAAACTACAGCTAGGCACTTTGCAAAAAAAGGGTCATTTTTCACTGTGAAAATGTGGTGCGTCCATGTTGCGTTTTGTGCTGCTTCCTGTCGCGGGCACTAGGCCTACCCACACAAGTGAGGTACCATTTTTTTAGGAAGACGTTGGGGAACGCGGGGTGAGTGGAATTTTGTGGATCCACGCAGATTCCAGAACTTTCTACCACAGAAAAGTGAGGAAAATGTGTTTTTTTGCCAATTTTTTAGGTTTGCAAGGGATTCTGGGTAACAGAACCTGGTGAGAGCCAGTCAAGTCACCCCATCCTAGATTCCCCTGTGTGTCTACTTTTCAAAAATGTATAGGTTTGCTAGGTTTCCCAAAGTGCCGGCAGAGCTAGGGTTCAAAAACGACAGCTAGGCACTTTGCAAAAAAAGGGTCATTTTTCACTGTGAAAATGTGGTGTGTCCACGTTGCATTTTGCGCTGCTTCCTGTCGCGGGCACTAGGCCTACCCACACAAGTGAGGTACCATTTTTTGGGGAAGACCTTGGGGAACGCGGGGTCGATGGAATTTTGTGGATCCACGCAGATTCCAGAACTTTCCACCACAGAAAAGTGAGGAAAATGTGTTTTTTTTGCCAATTTTTAAGGTTTGCAAGGGATTCTGGGTAACAGAACCTGGTGACAGCCAGTCAAGTCACCACATCATGGATTCCCCTGGGTTTCTACTTTTAAAAAATGTATAGGTTTGCTAGGTTTCCCTAAGTGCCGGCAGAGCTAGGGTTCATACACTACAGTTAGGCACTTTGCAAAAAAAGGGTCATTTTTCACTGTGAAAATGTGGTGCGTCCACGTCGCGTTTTCGCTGCTTCCTGTCGCGGGCACTATGCCTACCCACACAAGTGAGGTACCATTTTTTTGGGAAGACCTTGGGGAACGTGGGGTGGGTGGAATTTTGTGGATCCACGCAGATTCTAGAACTTTCCACCACAGAAAAGTGAGGAAAATGTGTTTTTTTTTTCCAATTTCTTAGGTTTGCAAGGGATTCTGGGTAACAGAACCTGGTGAGAGCCAGTCAAGTCACCCCATCATGGATTCTCTTGGGTGTCTATTTTTCAAAAATGTATAGGTTTTCTAGGTTTCCCTAAGTGCCGGCAGAGCTAGGGTTCAAACACTACAGCTAGGCACTTTGCAAAAAAAGGGTCATTTTTCACTGTGAAAATGTGGTGCGTCCACGTTGCGTTTTGCGCTGCTTCCTGTCGCGGGCACTAGGCCTACCCACACAAGTGAGGTACCATTTTTTTTGGAAGACCTTGGGGAACGCGGGGTGGGTGGAATTTTGTGGATCCACGGAGATTCCAGAACTTTCCACCACAGAAAAGTGAGGAAAATGTGTTTTTTTTTCCAATTTATAAGGTTTGCAAGGGATTCTGGGTAACAGAACCTGGTGAGAGCCAGTCAAGTCACCCCATCCTGGATTCCCTGGGTGTCTACTTTTCAAAAATGTATAGGTTTGCTAGGTTTCCCAAAGTGCCGGCAGAGCTAGGGTTAAAAACTACAGCTAGGCACTTTGCAAAAAAGGGTCATTTTTCACTGTGAAAATGTGGTGTGTCCACGTTGCGTTTTGCGCTGCTTCCTGTCGCGGGCACTAGGCCTACCCACACAAGTGAGGTACCATTTTTTGGGAAGACCTTGGGGAACGCGGGGTGGGTGGAATTTTGTGGATCCACGCAGATTCCAGAACTTTCCACCACAGAAAAGTGAGGAAAATGTGTTTTTTTGCCAATTTCTTAGGTTTGCAAGGGATTCTGGGTAACAGAACCTGGTGAGAGCCAGTCAAGTCACCCCATCCTGGATTCCCCTGTGTGTCTACTTTTCAAAAATGTATAGGTTTGCTGGGTTTCCCAAAGTGCCGGCAGAGCTAGGGTTCAAAAACTACAGCTAGGCACTTTGCAAAAAAGGGTCATTTTTCACTGTGAAAATGTGGTGCGTCCACGTTGCGTTTTGTGCTGCTTCCTGTCGCGGGCACTAGGCCTACCCACACAAGTGAGGTACCATTGTTTTAGAAAGACCTTGGGGAACGCGGGGTGAGTGGAATTTTGTGGATCCACGCAGATTCCAGAACTTTCTACCACAGAAAAGTGAGGAAAATGTGTTTTTTGCCAATTGTTTAGGTTTGCAAGGGATTCTGGGTAACAGAACCTGGTGAGAGCCAGTCAAGTCGCCCCATACTGGATTCCCCTGTGTGTCTACTTTTCAAAAATGTATATGTTTGCTAGGTTTCCCAAAGTGCCGGCAGAGCTAGGGTTCAAAAACGACAGCTAGGCACTTTGCAAAAAAAGGGTCATTTTTCACTGTGAAAATGTGGTGTGTCCACGTTGCGTTTTGCGCTGCTTCCTGTCGCGGGCACTAGGCCTACCCACACAAGTGAGGTACCATTTTTTGGGGAATACCTTGGGGAACGCGGGGTCGATGGAATTTTGTGGATCCACGCAGATTCCAGAACTTTCCACCACAGAAAAGTGAGGAAAATGTGTTTTTTTGCCAATTTTTAAGGTTTGCAAGGGATTCTGGGTAACAGAACCTGGTGAGAGCCAGTCAAGTCACCCCATCCTGGATTCCCCTGGGTGTCTACTTTTGAAAAATGTATAGGTTTGCTAGGTTTCCCTAAGTGCCGGCAGAGCTAGGGTTCAAAAACTACAGCTAGGCACTTTGCAAAAAAAGGGTCATTTTTCACTGTGAAAATGTGGTGTGTCCACGTTGCGTTTTGCTCTGCTTCCTGTCGCGGGCACTAGGCCTACCCACACAAGTGAGGTACCATTGTTTTTGGAAGACCTTGGGGAACGCGGGGTGGGTGGATCTTTGTGGATCCTTGCAGATTCCAGAACTTTCCACCACAGAAAAGTGAGGAAAATGTGTTTTTTTTGCTAATTTTTAAGGTTTGCAAGGGATTCTGGGTAACAGAACCTGGTGACAGCCAGTCAAGTCACCCCATCCTGGATTCCCCTGGGTGTCTACTTTTCAAAAATGTATAGGTTTGCTAGGTTTCCCAAAGTGCCGGCAGAGCTAGGGTTCAAAAACTACAGCTAGGCACTTTGCAAAAAAAGGGTTATTTTTCACTGTGAAAATGTGGTGTGTCCACGTTGCGTTTTGCGCTGCTTCCTGTCGCGGGCACTAGGCCTACCCACACAAGTGAGGTACCATTTTTTGGGGAAGACCTTGGGGAACATGGGGTGGGTGGAATTTTGTGGATCCACGCAGATTCTAGAACTTTCCACCACAGAAAAGTGAGGAAAATTGTTTTTTTTTGCCAATTTCTTAGGTTTGCAAGGGATTCTGGGTAACAGAACCTGGTGAGAGCCAGTCAAGTCACCCCATCATGGATTCCCTGGGTGTCTACTTTTCAAAAATGTATAGGTTTTCTAGGTTTCCTAAGTGCCGGCAGAGCTAGGGTTCAAACACTACAGCTAGGCACTTTGCAAAAAAAGGGTCATTTTTCACTGTGAAAATGTGGTGCGTCCACGCTTGCGTTTGCGCTGCTTCCTGTCGCGGGCACTAGGCCTACCCACACAAGTGAGGTACCATTTTTTTGGAAGACCTTGGGGAACGCGGGGTGGGTGGAATTTTGTGGATCCACGCAGATTCCAGAACTTTCCACCACAGAAAAGTGAGGAAAATGTGTTTTGTTTTCCAATTTTTAAGGTTTGCAAGGGATTCTGGGTAACAGAACCTGGTGAGAGCCAGTCAAGTCACCCCATCCTGGATTCCCGTGGGTGTCTACTTTTCAAAAATGTATAGGTTTGCTGGGTTTCCCAAAGTGCCGGCAGAGCTAGGGTTCAAAAACTACAGCTAGGCACTTTGCAAAAAAAGGGTCATTTTTCACTGTGAAAATGTGGTGCGTCCATGTTGCGTTTTGTGCTGCTTCCTGTCGCGGGCACTAGGCCTACCCACACAAGTGAGGTACCATTTTTTAGGAAGACGTTGGGGAACGCGGGGTGAGTGGAATTTTGTGGATCCACGCAGATTCCAGAACTTTCTACCACAGAAAAGTGAGGAAAATGTGTTTTTTGCCAATTTTTAGGTTTGCAAGGGATTCTGGGTAACAGAACCTGGTGAGAGCCAGTCAAGTCACCCCATCCTAGATTCCCTGTGTGTCTACTTTTCAAAAATGTATAGGTTTGCTAGGTTTCCCAAAGTGCCGGCAGAGCTAGGGTTCAAAAACGACAGCTAGGCACTTTGCAAAAAAGGGTCATTTTTCACTGTGAAAATGTGGTGTGTCCACGTTGCATTTTGCGCTGCTTCCTGTCGCGAGCACTAGGCCTACCCACACAAGTGAGGTACCATTTTTTGGGGAAGACCTTGGGGAACGTGGGGTGGGTGGAATTTTGTGGATCCACGCAGATTCTAGAACTTTCCACCACAGAAAAGTGAGGAAAATGGTTTTTTTTTGCCAATTTCTTAGGTTTGCAAGGGATTCTGGGTAACAGAACCTGGTGAGAGCCAGTCAAGTCACCCCATCATGGATTCCCCTGGGTGTCTACTTTTCAAAAATGTATAGGTTTTCTAGGTTTCCCTAAGTGCCGGCAGAGCTAGGGTTCAAACACTACAGCTAGGCACTTTGCAAAAAAGGGTCATTTTTCACTGTGAAAATGTGGTGCGTCCACGTTGCGCTTTGCGCTGCTTCCTGTCGCGGGCACTAGGCCTACCCACACAAGTGAGGTACCATTTTTTTGGAAGACCTTGGGGAACGCGGGGTGGGTGGAATTTTGTGGATCCACGCAGATTCCAGAACTTTCCACCACAGAAAAGTGAGGAAAATGTGTTTTGTTTTCCAATTTTTAAGGTTTGCAAGGGATTCTGGGTAACAGAACCTGGTGAGAGCCAGTCAAGTCACCCCATCCTGGATTCCCGTGGGTGTCTACTTTTCAAAAATGTATAGGTTTGCTGGGTTTCCCAAAGTGCCGGCAGAGCTAGGGTTCAAAAACTACAGCTAGGCACTTTGCAAAAAAAGGGTCATTTTTCACTGTGAAAATGTGGTGCGTCCACGTTGCGTTTTGTGCTGCTTCCTGTCGCGGGCACTAGGCCTACCCACACAAGTGAGGTACCATTGTTTTAGAAAGACCTTGGGGAACGCGGGGTGAGTGGAATTTTGTGGATCCACGCAGATTCCAGAACTTTCTACCACAGAAAAGTGAGGAAAATGTGTTTTTTGCCAATTTTTAGGTTTGCAAGGGATTCTGGGTAACAGAACCTGGTGAGAGCCAGTCAAGTCACCCCATACTGGATTCCCCTGTGTGTCTACTTTTCAAAAATGTATAGGTTTGCTAGGTTTCCCAAAGTGCCGGGAGAGCTAGGGTTCAAAAACGACAGCTAGGCACTTTGCAAAAAAAGGGTCATTTTTCACTGTGAAAATGTGGTGTGTCCACGTTGCGTTTTGCGCTGCTTCCTGTCGCGGGCACTAGGCCTACCCACACAAGTGAGGTACCATTTTTTGGGGAATACCTTGGGGAACGCGGGGTCAATGAAATTTTGTGGATCCACGCAGATTCCAGAACTTTCCACCACAGAAAAGTGAGGCAAATGTGTTTTTTTTGCCAATTTTTAAGGTTTGCAAGGGATTCTGGGTAACAGAACCTGGTGAGAGCTAGTCAAGTCACCCCATCCTGGATTCCCCTGGGTGTCTACTTTTGAAAAATGTATAGGTTTGCTAGGTTTCCTAAGTGCCGGCAGAGCTAGGGTTCAAAAACTACAGCTAGGCACTTTGCAAAAAAGGGTCATTTTGCACTGTGAAAATGTGGTGTGTCCACGTTGCGTTTTGCTCTGCTTCCTGTCGCGGGCACTAGGCCTACCCACACAAGTGAGGTACCATTGTTTTTGGAAGACCTTGGGGAACGCGGGGTGGGTGGATCTTTGTGGATCCTTGCAGATTCCAGAACTTTCCACCACAGAAAAGTGAGGAAAATGCGGTTTTTTTGCCAATTTTTTAGGTTTGCAAGAGATTCTGGGTAACAGAAACTGGAGAGAGCCAGTCAAGTCACCCCATCCTGGATTCCCCTGGGTGTCTAATTTTCAAAAATGTATAGGTTTGCTAGGTTTCCTAAGTGCCGGCAGAGCTAGGGTTCAAAAACTACAGCTAGGCACTTTGCAAAAAAAGGGTCATTTTTCACTGTGAAAATGTGGTGCGTCCACGTTGCGTTTTGCGCTGCTTCCTGTCGCGGGCACTAGGCCTACCCACACAAGTGAGGTACCATTTTTTGGGAAGACCTTGGGGAACGTGGGGTGGGTGGAATTTTGTGGATCCACGCAGATTCCAGAACTTTCCACCACAGAAAAGTGAGGAAAATGTGTTTTTTTGCCAATTTCTTAGGTTTGCAAGGGATTCTGGGTAACAGAACCTGGTGAGAGCCAGTCAAGTCACCCCATCCTGAATTCCCCTGGGTGTCTAGTTTTCAAAAATGTATAGGTTTGCTAGGTTTCCCTAAGTTCCCACAGAGCTAGGGTTCAAAAACTACAGCTAGGCACTTTGCAAAAAAGGGTAATTTTTCATTGTGAAAATGTGGTACGTCCACGTTGCATTTTGAGCCATTTCCTGTTGTGGGCACAAGGCCTACCCACACAAGTGAGGTACCATTTTTATCGGGAGACTTAGGGTAACACAGAATTGTAGAGCAACTGTTATTACTTATTGACTTTCGATGCATTTCTGCCTTCCAAATGAAAGACAATGTGTAAAAATAAGTCATTTTGAAAAATGACCTATAATTCTCATGCTAGTATGGGTACTCCCAATTTCGGAAATGTGCAAATATCTACTGTTTCTAAAATCTACATTTTGTTCCCATTTCAGGAATACATAGGTGTCTTTCATAACAATTTTTCCATGTATACATTTTCCCAAAATAATTGCTATATACCCGGTACATAATAAAAACCATTGCAAGATGCTGCTCAGTTATTGGCTCTGGGTTCGTCGGGTTCTTGGTGAACCTACAAGTCCTATATATCCCCACAACCAGAAAGGTCCAGCGGATATAACGGTATATTGCTTTCAAATAGCTGTCATAATTAGAAGAAGTTACAGGTGAAAACGTTGACACAAATGGCTGTTTTTTTCAACTAATTTTCAATTTTTCCTTCATTTAACTGTTAGTTTCTATAAGGAAAACTTTAAGGATCTACACAAATGACCCCTTGCTGAATTCAGAATTTTGTCTACTTTTCAGAAATGTATGGATTTCTAGGATCCATTATTGGTTTCATACCCATTTCTACCATTAACTGGAAGGAGGTTGAAAGCACAAAAAATAGCAAAAATAGGCTATGTCCCAGAAAAATGCCAAAACTGTGTAAAAAAAGTTGGTTTTCTGACAAAAGTCTGCTTGTCCCTGAAAGCTGGGAAGATGGTGATTTCAGCCCCACAACCCCTTTTTTGATGCCATTTGCAGGGAAAAAACAAGGTGCTTTCATCTGTAGCCCTTTTTCGCATTTTTCCCCAAAAAACAAAATGTTGCTGTATTTTGGCTAATTTCTGGGTCCCTCCAGGGGAATCCACAAACCCTGGGTACCTTTACAATCCCCATGATGTTAGAAAAAAGGACGCAAATTTGGCGTGGATACCTTATGTGGTCAAAAAGTTACAGGGGCCTAAGCGCGCACTACCCCAAATAGCCAAAAAAAGGCTTAGCACAGGGGTGGAAAAGGCCTAGCAGCGAAGGGGTTAAACTAAGAAAACCACTGAAATTCACCAGTAGTAGTTATCACAAGTAATTATAACTCATGCCCTAAAGAAACATAACTCACGCTCCCACCATGCACAGTCATCATCATTTATGTCATTTCAGATGTTGCAGTATTGCTATCAATGGAATTGGGGTGGGCAATGAACTCCGATTCCGTTAAAAACACTCCATCCCTCCCGTCCCTCCGCGTAGTGGAATCAGCTACTAAACTGCACCCACAACTGCTTTGATAAAGCAACTTTACATGCTATATAAAAAATAAAAAAAAAAAAGCATATATTCAATACTTAAATATTAGCCAATGAGAGAGGTGATGATTTTGGGATCCCCCCTAACCTAGGGGGAGGACCAAGCAGATGCCTTGAACACAAAGAGCACATCATACTGAACGATTCAGTGGTGGTCCCATCCTGTTAGGACCACCCCAAGCACAGTTATGGGCAAAAATACAATCCCAACCAAAGGCTCTGCAAAGCATTATGGGATGAGATTAGCAGTGGGCAGTGAATATTATAGTATCCAATATCAAAATAATTCTACAAAGAGCTGCAGTTCAACTCGTCGTTACTAAGTGTCCCTCACGAGTCAAATGCAAAAGCATTGAAATTATTACATCAAGCTGCAGTTCCACTAGTCGTTACTAGATGTCCCTCACGAGTCAAATGCAAAAGCATTGAAACCCTTTCATGAAGCTGCAGTTCCACTAGTCGTTACTAGGTGTCCCTCACGAGTCAAATGCAAAAGCATTGAAACCCTGAGCTGAGAGCTAATACTATAAATTCTACAAAGAGCTGAACTGCAGCTTCATGAAAGGGTTTCAATGCTTTTGCAAGAATCTGGGGGTGAAATTGGATGATTCTTTGTCCATGAAATCTCAGATCCAGTCTGTTGCAGGTTCTTGTTTCGGTCTTCTTAAAATGCTTAAAAAGTTTCTGCCCATGTTATCTTTCCCTTATCGAAAGATCGTGGTTCAGGCCCTCATTGCCTCCAGGCTGGACTATGTAAATGTTTTATACTTAGGCCTTCTGGAGTTTCTGATAAATAAGCTTCAGGTTGTCCAAAATGCGGCAGCTAGGGCAGTTCTCAGGATTGGCCCCAGAACCCGGATTTCCCCCCACCTGATTGCTTTGCACTGGCTCCCTATTCGAAACAGAATCCTTTTTAAAGCATTAGTTCTGGCTTTTAAGGCTCTTCATGGTTTGGGGGCCCATTATATCAGGAAGAGAGTCCTTCGTTATGCACCAGGGAGATCTTTAAGATCCTCTCATCAGTATCTTTTAGCGGTCCCGAGATTCTCCCGTGTGTGCAGAGGGGGCCGCTCTTTTCAGGTTCAGGTTGCCCGCAGCTGGAACAGTCTGCCTCAGTATCTTAGACAAGTTCCCGATCTGTTGACTTTCCGTAAACAACTTAAAACCTGGTTATTTCAGCAGAAACGTTAGCCTGGTATTAAGCAGGGTATTGTAGGGCTCCGTCCAGCGCCGGGACACTCTTTTTGAGTAGCTGAGCGCTTTATAAGTTTATTATAACATAACATAACATAACTTGTGAGGGACATCTAGTAACGACTAGTGGAACTGCAGCTTGATGTAATAATTTCAATGCTTTTGCATTTGACTCGTGAGGGACACCTAGTAACGACCAGTTGAACTGCAGCTCTTTGTAGAATTATTTTGATATTGAATACTATAATATCCACTGCCCACTGCTAATCTCGTCCCAAAATGCTTTGCAGGGCCTTTGGTTGGGATTGTATTTTTGCCCATAACTGTGCTTGGGGTGGTCCTAAGAGGATGGGACCACCACCGAATCGTTCAGCAAGATGTGCTCTTTGTTTTCAAGGAATCTGCTTGGTTTTCTCCCTAGGTTAGGGAGGATCTCAAAATCATCACCTCTCTCACTGCTTCCTAAATTTTCATTTTCACTTTTGTGAAATGACTATATGCATTTTAGCATGTAAAGACAGAGATACTTGTTATTTTACCAAAAGTATACGACGTCTCTGTTTTATTAAATGGGAAGCGGAGCGAAGTTGCGGAATTCACAGAGTTTTTGTTCAACTTCGTGGAATTCCGCGTAGTAGTACTACTCCCACCCTTAGTCATGAGTGATGTAATATTTGAAGTAATAAGCAGTGTATGGCGAGGGAATGCATTATAGTTACTTTAGGACACAATTTATAGTTACTTGAGATATCTGGTGAATATCAACAGACGTTTTCACCTAACTGTAACGTCACTTTAACCTTTGGTCTTTTCAGTGTATTTCTAAGGGTTTTTTAATGTAAAATAAGATATTATTTCAATCCTAACTATTATGTCACTCTAACTGTTGTTTTAGTATGGGAGGTTGTGCAGTTTTTTTTTAAACTTAAAGTAAGATGTCCAAAACCCCGTCCACGCATGCATTTATCTCTCCACCACGCATGACTTCTGCTGGGCTGCATGGGTTTAGGCACCCAACCTCTGCATCCAGGTCCCTTTTTTTTTAAATATATGAAAGGCAAGCATATTGTCTTTTTCAGGAACATATAAAAAGCAGACCTATTGACTTTGTCAAAAAGTCACCAATAATTATTATCAAATATATATTTTATGAATACACAAATTACAATTTTTAATAATACTTATTGTCACAAAATATTTTAAACAAGACTTTTTAAAGACAACGGTCAACATATCTTTGAGTCTTTTTAGGCCGCAAAATGCAGCTTTAGCCACAAGGGCTCCCTGCACTCCAGCTAAAGAACATATGGGGTCCCTGGGGCCCTCCAAGGGGTCAAGGAGTCGGCTACATACCCTCCTCTCTTTAAAAATTAAATCATACCCTGGGGATGGGGCCCTAGGGGCCTCCTATTGGCCTGGGGATGGAGTGTGCATGCCCTTTCCCCAAAAATTAGGCAACCCCTCATGCCCTAGCCCACCTCGGGGACTTGTATTTTAAAGGAGTGTTTTAAAAAACTACTGCAACTCCTCAACTGATCTGCAGTATGGTTTAAAAAAATAAAGTGCTCCTGGCCCCAGGGGCTTCCCTCTGGGACCTCCCCACCAAGCCTAGGGGGCCAGGGTTCTCTACCCTGCCCCCATATTTGTTTTTCACACTGTTTTTGGGGCACGGAGACAGAATATCCAAGTCTTATAATTGCTGCCACAACCTCTTTGTTGAGTTGTGGCAGCTAGTCAGATCCTTATCTTTGTTCTGTTGGGTCCGCAGACCCTCAGCGACGTGAAATACACTTACATTTAAACTTAAATTTCTCCAAAACTACTGGATGGATTTACACCAAATCACAGAAAGCACACTTTCTGGATAAAGATCTAGCTTTCTGCCAAATTTTGTGTAATTCCGTTCAGCCGTTTTGGGTGTAACTGTGTCTAGCTTTCCTATGGAAAATTGCATTAGGAAAACGTGTTTTGGGACCACTCCATTTTATTGGCCCCTGCTTTACAGATCACCCCAAAGTTTTCTCGGAAGGAGCTGAGGTGGATGAGACTTTTATTTGGAAAGTTTTGCGAAGATTCATCAAATGGCTCTAAAGTTATAGGCAAAACCACATGATAAGCTTGTTCAAATATTCCTTAGGTTTTGCCTGCATGCTATTTCTTTTTCCTGCCACCTCATGGTAATATTTGTGTAACTTAGTGAAAAAGAAATGTCCATGGCTGCGTCATACTTTTTTTGTATATTTGTTGGCTGAAGATAAAGATCTTTGTTAGTAAGGAAAACCTCAATCAAGTCTTTTATCATTTCAGTATGTTTATAGAATCCTATTTGTCTCTAATTCCAAAAATAATGACAGGGTTTTTTTCCAATATTATGTTTAATTGAAGTGTAAAGTAATAATATGTCCATGGTTATCAGATGGTATCTATGGTTCCATGTGATTTTATATATGTATCTTAGCAAATCTCCTGTTTCCTGGAGATTATAGCTTAGGGCCTGATTTAGATGTTGGTGGTCTGACCACCGGCCCGCGGCAGGACTGAGTACTCCGCCGAGCCAACGGTCTTCCACCCGCTGTATTTAGATGTATACGCGATACACAAGTAACCCCATCCTGGATTTCCCTGTGTGTCTAGTTTTCAGGAATGTACAGGTGTGGTAGGTCTCCCTAAATGTCAGCCAAGTCCGGTGCCAAAAGCGCAGGTTACTCCCATGCAAAACCAGGTTGTTTTGTCATAGATAATTTTGATGTCTCCACAGTATGTTTTGGCACGTTTCCTGTCACGGGCACTAAGACTACTCACACAAGTGAGCCACAACTTTTATCAGGAGATGAGGGGGAATGCTAGATGGGTGGTGTTTTGTGGCTTCCCGCAGATTCCAAAACTTCCATCACAGAAATGTGAGGAAAATGTATTTTTCCTGCTGCGGGCACTAGGCCTACCCACACAAGTGAGGTTTCATTTTTATCAGGAGTCTTGGGGAAATTCTAGCTGGAAGGAAGTTTGTGGCTCCCCTCTGATTCCAGCGCTTTCCATCACAGAAATGTAAGGAATGTGTGTGTTTTCAGACAGATTTTGAGGTTTGCAAGGGATTCTAGGTAACATAACCTGATGAGAGCCACACATGTCACCCCATCCTGGATTACCCTGGTGTCTAGTTTTCAACAATGTACAGGTTTTCTAGGTTTCCAAAGGTGCCAGCTGAGCTAGGGCCCAAAATCCACAGCGGTGGTTTCCTATGCTGGCAAAGGACCCGCCAGCGCCATCTTGACAGCGGAGTACTGCCAAGCAGATTTGGATGTTCCTGGGGCCGTATTACAGAAGGTGCCCCGGGGGCGCAACAGGCGTTTGCGCCCGCTTTGCGTGCCCTGAGGCACTTTGGTATTATAGAAGGGGGCGCAGACGCTTGTGCGTCCCCTTCTATAATACCAATAGAGCTGGCCCACTTAAAGCGCCAGCGCTACCTTCAGAGGGTGTACCCTCATTTGCATAGGGGTGTGCCCTATGCAAATGAGGGAATTCCTTTGACTCTGCTCCTGCGCCATATTACAGACGCGGGCGCAGATTCAAAGAAGCACTCAGGAGGCGCACTGACAATGTGCCATTTAAAAGGTTGCGCACTGTCAACGCGCCCCCTGAGAGCAGCCCTCTGCAAGGGTTATAGGGGGTCCTATGGACCTCCCAGACATCCCCTTGCAGGCAGGTGCAGTCACTTACTGCACCCGCCTGCAAGGCGATCTCTAATCCCCTTTGAAAGTGGAAGCGGGTGCCGCCTGCACTGTGAAAACAAAGAGCAGCTGCTCCGTGCTTTCATATGAATGCGCTGCCCCCAGGGCAGCGCGAGGTTGCGGCTGCCCTGGAGGCAGCGCATACACCATAATGGGGCGCATTATCATTGTTTGCGCCCGGCGCACCTTTTGAAAGGTGCGCCGGGTGCAAACAATAATAATGTGTAATACGGCCCCTGATGGGTTGGCGGTGTCCTGTATATGTTGTGTCTGTGTACATACGTTTTTGTTGGATATGTATTGTGTGCATTATGTGTACATACTGCCTCGCACACCACAAACATGCAAATGTATAAGTTTACCCACATACACCACAGACACCTACCTTCGATTCCATCAAAATGGGGTGCCAGTCCGTGATGATCAAGGTGCAGCAGGATGGGGGGGCATGGGCAAAGGAGAAGAGGACAAAACCGCATCCTGTACCTTGAAAAAAGGTGAGTTTTCACCCCTTTTCGTCCCATTCTGCTGACTCAAAGTGGGTGGGATTCCCATTGGAATTCCCTTAGAAACAGCCCACATCCAAATACTGACGGCGGGAATCCTGGATGGACTACCGCCGTTGATCGGGTCGGAAGCGAGTCCTGTTGGAGTCAGCGGGACCGCAGTGGTCTTCCCTCCCATTGAAATCCTGCATCGTAATTGGGCTGGCAGACTGCCAGGTAGGCAGGCGGGAAGACCGCCAAAAATCCCCACTCTGTTGCAGTCCCACCAAAATCTAGATCAGGCCCTTAGATTTTTCACTACTGCTTCAAGGAAGAAGTCAATATGTATTGATGAGTTCTCAAATAAAGACCCACAGACTGATAGGATTGGTCTTCTAAGTGGATTTTGTTGGTCCTTGTGAATTCCCAGAAGAAAATACATGATTGGCATCATTCAGAATTGGTTATTAACCAAATTATGCTTATCCTCAGCTATTAGTTCTTACTATTCGCAACTCTATAATTTTCATTTCTACAATTTTTCAGTTTTTTCAAGGGATTGAAGTCAAGCTTTTTTAATTATGGTAATTGGCAAGTTGTCTGAAAGGTTTTCTTTATCAGCGAGGTTTACTTAAATTGACTGTTCTCATTGTAGTTTGTACAGTGCTTTTTTTATCTGTGTTTAGGCTTTTTCCACTTCCTGAATACAGGTGGACCTTTAATGTATTGAGATCATTTATTATGATATATATCATATCTTTTTTACCAGCTTGCAGTATTGGGTAAAAACAAGTTTTTTCCTTCAAACCTGTTGTTAAGTTCCTTTTCTCCTCAATGGCAAGTTCCCAGATAAATTCAGTTTCTTTTCTATATATATATAAGTAATATTTTACCAGAATCTACTGGCAGAGCTAAAATGCTAGAAGAGCCAGGACTTCAGCTTTTTGTGTAAATTCTTTTCACTGGGACTTTGCTAAAGATGTAATGGCAATGAGTTCCACAATTTAGATACTAAGGGGGTCATTATGATGGGGGGCGGTTCACCCCCACAGGGCCGGCCGTCGTCACCGCCAGCCCGGCGAGGGCGATCCGCCCGCCATCCACACAGCAAAGACCCCCCGCCATATTATGATGGCTGGGGTGTCCGCGGCGGACGGAAAGACCATCCGTCGCTTTTCCGCCGGTCAAGTCATCGACCGGCGGAAAACAAGGATAATATGGTGGCGTTGTCTCCAAGACACCGCCATCCATAGTATGATGCCAGCGGAGATCAGCCTTTCCATGGCGGCATTGCCGCCATGAAAAGGCATACGGTCTTTGCATTTGTGGGCCCGTTGCGGGCCCCCAGGATGTTGGGGGGGTGTGGGGTGCACATGGGGGGTACCTGTGGTACCCCCCTGCATTTGTATGCACAAGGTGGCAGGCACCGCGCGGTGCCTGTCACGTTGTGCATGCAAATGCACGACGTGCATTCACAGCATTGTGGCGGGCGGTGCGGTGAGCACCACCCGCCACAATGCTGAGAATAGGGTGTCCCACCGCCACGGTGGCGGTGGCATCCTAATGTCAGGTGCGGGACCGCCGCACCCCTTGCGGACGGTCCCGCATTCCGTTACGGTGGTGGGCGGACTTTGTCCGCCCGTCATCGTAATGACCTCCTAAGTAGCCAAAAGAGTGGCCACCCTGTCTTGCATGAAGAAATCTGGGGTCTTGGACCAGCAACACGTTGGATGATATAACCTTTCTAGGTGGAGAGTAAGGATGGATAAGATGTTGGAGATAGTGATGGCCGGTCTTAAAGAAAGCCCAATAAACAAAACAAAGAGGGGCCGATTCCGATCTCGGTCGGAGGCGCACCCAATACTATTCGGTCGGGAAAAAAGCCATGCGAAAGCCAGTTTCCCGACCGATCCGTACAGTACACCGAACGAGCAAGTACGATGCGCACAACAGCAAAAATCCCGGCCGAGCCGTACTCACCCAAACCAGGTCCTGTTCTCCGACCGAGGCGAATCCGGAAACGCCGAATCGAGTCGCACGGAAGGGAAAATGCAGCCCCGTCCGGCCGAACAAGTACGATGCGCTTTCCGTACGCGCCGAACCCGTCGCTACGCACGGCACGTCAAAGCATCCGGGAGAGGCGCACATAAGCTCCGAATCGCGCCACAACACGATCCACGGCTACGAGACGAACACAGCACCGACGAGGACGACGCGAAGCGGCGAGGACGAAGCCAAGCGACGAGGACGACGCGAAGCAACGAGAAGGACGAACGACACGAACCAACCATGAATCCCTTCGTCCCGATCATACCAATATTCTACATCTACTACCGGAACAGGCACGGACGCGTACGGCGCAGAAGGTAAGTCAGACACCAACCACAAAACACATACAACACGTACACGACACATCACACACATACACTGGGAATCTGAATATACTTACACCAGCAACAGCAGCACCATAGGGGCGGGATGCCCATCACCAATGCCACATATGCACACAGGGGCCTGAATGCGCGCCACCACCCCAACCCAGGGGGGCTGGATGCCAACCACCACAACCACCCTCAACCAGGGGGGCAGGATGCCTACCACTACTACCACCCTCAACCAGGGGGGCAGGATGCCTACCACTACTACCACCCTCAACCAGGGGGGCAGGATGCCTACCACTACTACCACCCTCACCCAGGGGGGCAGGATGCCCACCACTACTACCACCCTTAGCCAGGGGGCTGGATGCCTACCACCACCCTTAGCCAGGGGGGCTGGATGCCCACCACTACTACCACCCTTAGCCAGGGGGCAGGATGCCTACCACTACTACCACCCTCACCCAGGGGGGCAGGATGCCCACCACTACTACCACCCTTAGCCAGGGGGGCTGGATGCCTACCACCACCCTTAGCCAGGGGGGCTGGATGCCTACCACTACTACCACCCCCACCCAGGGGGGCAGGATGCCTACCACTACTACCACCCTCACCCAGGGGGCAGGATGCCCACCACTACTACCACCCTTAGCCAGGGGGCTGGATGCCTACCACTACTACCACCCTCAACCAGGGGGGCAGGATGCCTACCACTACTACCACCCTCAACCAGGGGGCAGGATGCCTACCACTACTACCACCCTCACCCAGGGGGGCAGGATGCCTACCACTACTACCACCCTCACCCAGGGGGGCAGGATGCCCACCACTACTACCACCCTTAGCCAGGGGGGCTGGATGCCTACCACTACTACCACCCTCAACCAGGGGGCAGGATGCCCACCACTACTACCACCCTTAGCCACGGGGGCTGGATGCCTACCACTACTACCACCCTCAACCAGGGGGGCAGGATGCCTACCACTACTACCACCCTTAGCCAGGGGGCAGGATGCCCACCACTACTACCACCCTTAGCCAGGGGGGCTGGATGCCTACCACCACCCTTAGCCAGGGGGCCGGATGCCTACCACCACCCTTAGCCAGGGGGGCTGGATGCCTACCACTACTACCACCCTCACCCAGGGGGGCAGGATGCCCACCACTACTACCACCCTTAGCCAGGGGGGCTGGATGCCTACCA
Source organism: Calotriton arnoldi (assembly GCA_963921515.1). NCBI lineage: Eukaryota > Metazoa > Chordata > Amphibia > Caudata > Salamandridae > Calotriton > Calotriton arnoldi. The sequence goes on along the minus strand of CAWUFW010001024.1, from coordinate 1,244,192 downwards.
CCACCCTTAGCCAGGGGGCTGGATGCCCACCACTACTACCACCCTTAGCCAGGGGGGCTGGATGCCTACCACTACTACCACCCTCAACCAGGGGGCAGGATGCCCACCACTACTACCACCCTTAGCCAGGGGGCTGGATGCCTACCACTACTACCACCCTCAACCAGGGGGGCAGGATGCCTACCACTACTACCACCCTCAGCCAGGGGGCAGGATGCCCACCACTACTACCACCCTTAGCCAGGGGGGCTGGATGCCCTACCACCACCCTTAGCCAGGGGGGCTGGATGCCTACCACCACCCTTAGCCAGGGGGGCTGGATGCCTACCACTACTACCACCCTCAACCAGGGGGCAGGATGCCTACCACTACTACCACCCTCACCCAGGGGGCAGGATGCCCACCACTACTACCACCCTTAGCCAGGGGGGCTGGATGCCTACCACCACCCTTAGCCAGGGGGGCTGGATGCCTACCACTACTACCACCCCCACCCAGGGGGGCAGGATGCCTACCACTACTACCACCCTCACCCAGGGGGCAGGATGCCCACCACTACTACCACCCTTAGCCAGGGGGCTGGATGCCTACCACTACTACCACCCTCAACCAGGGGGGCAGGATGCCTACCACTACTACCACCCTCAACCAGGGGGCAGGATGCCTACCACTACTACCACCCCCACCCAGGGGGCAGGATGCCTACCACTACTACCACCCTCACCCAGGGGGGCAGGATGCCCACCACTACTACCACCCTTAGCCAGGGGGCTGGATGCCTACCACTACTACCACCCTCAACCAGGGGGCAGGATGCCCACCACTACTACCACCCTTAGCCACGGGGGCTGGATGCCTACCACTACTACCACCCTCAACCAGGGGGCAGGATGCCTACCACTACTACCACCCTTAGCCAGGGGGCAGGATGCCCACCACTACTACCACCCTTAGCCAGGGGGGCTGGATGCCTACCACCACCCTTAGCCAGGGGGCTGGATGCCTACCACCACCCTTAGCCAGGGGGGCTGGATGCCTACCACTACTACCACCTCACCCAGGGGGCAGGATGCCCACCACTACTACCACCCTTAGCCAGGGGGCTGGATGCCTACCACCACCCTTAGCCAGGGGGCTGGATGCCCACCACTACTACCACCCTTAGCCAGGGGGGCTGGATGCCTACCACTACTACCACCCTCAACCAGGGGGGCAGGATGCCCACCACTACTACCACCCTTAGCCAGGGGGCTGGATGCCTACCACTACTACCACCCTCAACCAGGGGGGCAGGATGCCTACCACTACTACCACCCTCAGCCAGGGGGCAGGATGCCCACCACTACTACCACCCTTAGCCAGGGGGCTGGATGCCTACCACCACCCTTAGCCAGGGGGGCTGGATGCCCACCACCACCCTTAGCCAGGGGGCTGGATGCCTACCACTACTACCACCCTCAACCAGGGGGCAGGATGCCTACCACTACTACCACCCTCACCCAGGGGGCAGGATGCCCACCACTACTACCACCCTTAGCCAGGGGGGCTGGATGCCTACCACCACCCTTAGCCAGGGGGGCTGGATGCCTACCACTACTACCACCCCCACCCAGGGGGCAGGATGCCTACCACTACTACCACCCTCACCCAGGGGGGCAGGATGCCTACCACTACTACCACCCTCAACCAGGGGGCAGGATGCCTACCACTACTACCACCCTCACCCAGGGGGGCAGGATGCCCACCACTACTACCACCCTTAGCCAGGGGGGCTGGATGCCTACCACCACCCTTAGCCAGGGGGGCTGGATGCCCACCACTACTACCACCCTTAGCCAGGGGGTGCCAGATGCCCACCACTACCACCCTTAGCCAGGGGGCAGGATGCCCACCACTACTACCACCCTTAGCCAGGGTGGGCTGGATGCCTACCACCACCCTTAGCCAGGGGGGCTGGATGCCTACCACCACCCTTAGCCAGGGGGCAGGATGCCCACCACTACTACCACCCTTAGCCAGGGGGGCTGGATGCCTACCACTACTACCACCCCCACTCATAGGATGGACAATGCATGACACAACAAGCACACCACAACCTAGGGAATGCAAGATTAAGACATCCCCCCACCACCATGACAAGCGTGTGAGCAGGCTGTGTCAAATGCCTACAACACCGAACATGACATTGAACATACAATGTGACCCCCTAGCACATGTGCCACACATATATGTGTGTGGCACCCACAATGCAAGCAGCCCATGACCATTGTGGCAATGGGGCCTAAACCCCCATCATCACAGTGACCAAAAGGCAAGTGTGGGGTCCATAGCTGAAGCACATTTTGACCATTGTGGCAATGGGGCCTAAACCCCCATCATCACAGTGACCAAAAGGTAAGTGTGGGGTCCATAGCTGAAGCACATTTTGACCATTGTGGCAATGGGGTCTAAACCCCCATCATCACAGTAACCAAAAGGCAAGTGTGGGGTCCATAGCTGAAGCACATTTTGACCATTGTGGCAATGGGGCCTAAACCCCCATCATCACAGTGACCAAAAGGTAAGTGTGGGGTCCATAGCTGAAGCACATTTTGACCATTGTGGCAATGGGGTCTAAACCCCCATCATCACAGTAACCAAAAGGCAAGTGTGGGGTCCATAGCTGAAGCACATTTTGACCATTGTGGCAATGGGGTCTAAACCCCCATCATCACAGTGACCAAAAGGCAAGTGTGGGGTCCATAGCTGAAGCACATTTTGACCATTGTGGCAATGGGGTCTACACCCTCATCATCACAGTGACCAAAAGGTAATTGTTGACAAAGAAAGAGCTGCAACTGCCAAACTGCATGGATCATTCCTGGTCACAGAACCAAAAACTCATCTGTGGCAAAGTAGTGTATGTGTCCCATTGCAACATAAATTGGGGGAGCCAAATACTGCAGTGCAAATGAAACATTCCTTTGGCCATGTGCAGACAAACAACACCCATGGTGGCTGAGACCGTCAACAGTCATCAATGACACAATGACAGAAGTGACCATCAGAATGCAGAACCACATATTTGCACCAATGGGCACACAAATGCAGATACCCTGTGGAGACAGCAGATGTGAGGTGAACAGATACCATACCATGGCAGCAATGGGACACACAAACCATGATCACTGTGCTGACCGATGACCTAGGAGTCCCAGGGACAGCAGGGGAAACACACCAAACAACATACAGCCAATGGCACACCCAAGATATGCCAATGCAGTGGTGCAGATGCACAAACACAAACAGGCAGACCAACACTGTCATCATACACAGCAGGTGAGGGGTGGGGGTGCCAGTGTCCCCAGGCAACAACACAACACATGAGGAGGGCTGAATACCAATCATACAGATGTGCATACACTGCCACACTAAGGTAACTCATGGATCCAAATCCCCTATGTGGGCAAGCAGGCATTGACAGGTGAGAGGGAGCACAAAACACACATGTCACACAGGCACGTAGGAACAACAACTGACACAGCAAGTCACAGACACACCACAGCACCACCCCCAGGGCCCCCACAATGTGGTGACCCTGGGCTGAAGAAAAATACCACTGTGATGACAAAGCTAAATGTCGTTCACACTGTGAACCACAGTCAGGTGTCCTGAGCAACTAACTACCATCACACCTACACAAGCACAAATCAATCAGCATGGCCAGTAAGCCAAGGCCAACATGGAGGCAGGGGACTAGCTGGGCAACAACTCTCATCTGCACACACTCAAGACCACACCCCTCGACCTCCAACAATGTGCAGCAGTGAAGTACACATGCACTGGTGACATTGCACATGCACCCATTACTATTCCAGGGTGGTGGGTGGGAACCAAGGTGTAGAAACACATCACACATGGACACTCAACAAGACTCCTGAATGTCTGACACACTGCACACTACGCTGTACATGGACATGACGGCAATACCACACCGACCAATGGGATCCCAGCCACAGTCACACACCAATGAAGAAGCCAAAGTCACCCACAAAGAACACACATAGACAACAACCAACATTGCAGCCCGGACCCTAAGGAGTGCCAGCAGTCACACACACAACGTGTCACAATCACTGAAAGATAACACAAACTGGAAATCACATGACAGGGGCAAACAACAAGTGCCAAAGGGAAACCTGACTGTGACCCATCTGCGTCAGCACACAAACTCTGCCCTGACAGCAAACACACGTATGGGTGACACCCTGATGACCAGTAATGTGCCATGCACCCACATCACAGAGAACACAGGGAGAAGACTTTGGGGGAACATAGCTCAAGTCAGCAAGCATCACAAACAGGTACAACACTAGGGATCACAGCATGCGCAGATGAATGGAAGTGAACACACAGACATGCACATACAACACACACCTTGGGCGCAGGCAATGTCACACGTGTACACACTGCCATGAGGGGACTCCACTCCTGTGTGAGGAAAGCTGTGCCATATGTTGCCTCAGTAGGGCCCCATCATGTCAGCTGAGCACTTGGTCACACAATCAACAATTAGCACCAAATGAGGGCTCCCATCACATCAGCCTGGTCATGGATGTGCCAACGGAATCATCAGCACAGATCCAACACACTTGTATAGCAATGTTGCACTGACTACACGGATGAGTCCCTCCCCATTGATGCCCAAACCTGCATGTCCACTGGAGATGGCAACACGGTCAGGGAAGTAGACAAAAGCAACGATGGCAGGCACAACAGATGTGCAGGGGTGGAAGCCACAGATGTGAAATTGCCAATGTAAGTAGGAAACCCATTGCCAAATACTGAACACATGACACCCTCAGATGCTGCTATTGATGACATGGATACACCACATGATAGGACACATTCCCCCTGGACCACATGGGTTCCTGCACAGTAACACTTCATAATCATGAGACCAGATATCACCATCACTGCAGCAAGGGCATGGTTAGCTGCACCAACAACATGTACATCTGAAGCATGAGCACTAGAGAAAAGAAAGTTGCTTTATTCAGCATATGTGTTGAGGCCAAACGAAGTCCTGAAAAAGAGCAAAGGCCAATGGCCAGTCCATTGTCAAAGTTCAAACAGGGTGACACTGGCAGATGTCACCCTACGCATGCCTGCACAATACCAGGGACAATCCACTAGGAGGGGCAACCGGGGGGCAGGCCAGGCACCGCAGGGACAGGATCAGGGCTCACCAGGGGAGTCAGGGAAGGGGTGGTGGGTGCTGGAGAGCCACTGACAACTGCAGTGGAGGTGTCTGACATGGTGTGTGCCGGCACAACTGGGGGGCATGACACAGATGTCGTGGGTGCCGGCACAACTGCAGTGGACCCTGCAGATGGGGTGGACAGGTCCGCCACTGCAGTGCCCAAGTCAGACAGGGCGGTAGTGGACTCCACTGCAGTGCCTACCTCCAGGGGAGGAGAATGGGGAACAGGCAAGGTGGGTTGGACAGAGGGGGAGGACACCCTCACCACATCAGTGGCACAGACAAGCGCAGCGGGGGTGTGGTGCTGGGAGAGCAAGTGGCAGGGGGAGAAGGCCGGAGCATCTTGGGGATGGTATATCTGTGGGTGGGGGAACCTGGGGCAGGGTGTGGTGGGGGCACCTGTGCAGTGGGGGCCTGAGGGATGGAGGACGGAGACCTTGTGCCTGAGCTGCAGGGCGGTGGCGGGGTCTTGCTCTTAGCACTCCGGGGGACTTGCGGGTGGGGGCCTCAGTCCGTCTGCGCCTGGGGGAGGGTGTCCGGGGGCGAGGGGCACTCTGCTCCGTGTGGGTGGGCTTCCTCTTCCCCCGGGATGCTGGAGCAGCTTCATCGGTGGGGAAGAGGCCGAGGTCACAGAGGAAGAGCTGCTGTGACTTTGGGGTTGCAGGTGAGGCAAGGGAGGGTGCTTTGGAGGGAGAGGGAACTGAGGACTGCGCAGTGCATGTGGATGCGTGTGTGTGTTCCAGGGCCCCATCCCCTGTGAGTCTGGCTTCAGTCCCCTGAATGTGCTTGCGTGTGCGTTTTGTCATTGGCGTGTGTGTCAGTGTGCTGGATGTGTGTGTGCTGGTGTGTGCCAGTGTGTGTGTGCCTGGGATGGGTAAGGTGCTGGGGAGTGTGGATGGAGCAGAGGCAGGAGGGGTGAGGGACCGTTTGAGGAGGGACACTGCTGCCGTCAGGGAGGAGTCCATGGACCTATTGCCCCTCTGTAGGTCAGACATGCCCGATGAGATGCCCTCCATGAACGACACCAGCTGAGTCAACAGCGCGGTGTGCGCATGGAGGACACTCAGCATGGCTGTCTGCCCTACATGGAGCTGGCGAAGGAGGTACACAGACTCCTCACTCAGGGCAGCAGGGGACACAGGGGCAGGGGGTGCGGTGCCTGGCCCAAAGGAGACACGCTCCCGGACATGGGAGCCTCCACGGACCTGGGGAATGGGAGCCGATGGGAGGGCGGTGGTGGTGCTGGTGGTGGCGGGGACAGCAACACTAGCTGGGGTGTGGTGGCTGCTGACACCCGCCTCCACAAGGGAGTCATCCTCCGAGTTGCTCTGGTCCTCAGCTGAGGTGGATGCTGCTGAGGACTCCTCGGTGTGGCTCCCCTCGCCCTCCGTGCCACTGGGTCCCTCCGACCACTCCTCGGCTGCTGACCCAGTCTGGCTCTCCGGCTCCTCCTGGTCCGTGGAGCTGTCCCCTTCCGTGGCCGTGGATGTATCTGCAAACAATGGGGAAACAGACAGACATCAGTCACCTGCACATAACGCACACACCACTGTGAGCACAGCACATCCCAGAGCAAGCCCTGGCATCATTAGTTGTACATTGCTAAAAGTGCACTAATTGAACAGGAGAAGTCAATTGTCAGTCTGATGCCAAGCATGGCACTCACATCCCACATGGCCTTGCACCCATCTGTCTGGTGTCTGTTGGATTGCAACACCCCAGTGTTGACACATGCACCAAGTACACAGTAGTTGGACAGTGCAGAGGACACGGTGTGGACACATCACAGCTCTTGCCACTGAGTCAGTACAGGTTTACGGATGTAAGGGTTGCCCAGAGTCAAATAGGAAATGCATGTGATGCATACCAGCGACAGACACCATGATGCACCCATGTCCTGATAGCCAGCGCCACTATGGTGTGCATGTAGCACATGTCACTCCCCTGCAGGATCACCAATCAGTAGACACATGCCATGGCGGAGGCATGACTGCAAAGTCATACATCACTGTCTCAGTGATGTATGACTTTGCAGCCAGACAACAACACTCTGCACTGTGTCACAATAGTAGGTCATGGGGAATGCAAGTCCTGGAGCTGCACAAGTGCACATGTACATCCCCCACAACACATCCTCTTAACCCTCATCTGTCCAGGTCATACCTATTGGACATATGGGAGACCTGTGACACTACCCTACATGTCAGAATACAGGCATTGTGTAAGCAATGGACCCACCCATGATGCCCACCACAGAGTCAGGGAAACAGATGCTGTCTCCCACCTTGAGTCAAGCAAACTGCAAGGACACAGTCCTAAGTGACAGAATTCCCTGCATGTAAGGGCCACACCTGGGTATCAGATGAGGAGTGGGCAGTGCACAATAGAGGGACATGGCTCCTGGACAACATGACTGCTGTACTGTGGCAGTTCAACCTGGCCCGAGGAGGGCACATAACATGTTAGACAGAGTACACAGTGCAGTCTTTGACTCACCCCCTCCTTGCTGCTCTCTGGCCTTCAGCTGCCCATCCAGGTCTGGAAAGACCACCGCCAGGATCCTGAGCATGTGGGGGTCAGGGTCCGTGTTCCGCCCCTCCTGCGAGGAGGCGACAGCTTCAGCTGGACCCGTGCAATCCTCCGGGTCCAGCCCCGAAGGTCCTGCCACCTCTTTTGGCAGTTGCGGATCCGGCGCTGGTAGACCCCCACGGACCGGACAGCCCGGACGATGTCCTTCCAGATCTCATGCTTCCGATGGGCAGAAGCCTGTCAGGATGACAAAGTGATAAGGACATTACTACACATGCAACATATCCGTGCATGACACAGTTGCATATACATGTCGCAATCACAGGGGCACATGGTGTACCCAGGCAGTGCACGGCTGCCCATGGACAGTTTTCCAGAAGTCACTACATGGTATCATAGCATGGGGAGTAAAACCCTGTTCAGAAGCACTGTCACTGCACCATACCTGTCCAGTGCAAGTCACTACACACTATGGGGGGTGACAACTACTCAGTGAGCCTGCTAGCCAGTGGTGTGCTGACTCTCAGCCTTGCTAGTCAGACAAAATGCACATTCAGAAAGGCAGTGCACAGAACACTCACCTGCTCCCCTGGTGTCCCATACAGCTTGCTGTACTGTGGAAGTAGGCTGTCCAGCAGGGCCTGGTTCTCTTCAAGGCTGAAGGCTGGGGCTCTCTCCACAGTACGTGCCATTGCAGGGTCCAGAGGGGCAGAGACAGCAGCAGTGCAGTGGCAGATGTCGTCCTGGAGCATGTAGTGCAGGCAAGTGGGCTCTCAGGGGAACATGCAGCAATATATATGTGCTGGAGAGGCAGATACTGTCCCTTGTGTCCAAAGTGATAGGTCCAAGTCGTTTGCATCTTCTGAATCTGGCCAATCCATGGAATAGCAGCACCAAAACACGCCCACAGCATCCTTCAAATCTTCAACTTCATGACATACATTATTTTGCAACATTGTTGTGGGTGACCAACTGAATTTCCAGCAACCGACTCGTTCGAATATTCAAAAACGCGTCCGTTGCCAGGCAAGCCCATTGTCAATGGGTGCGCACCGATCGGTCCATTGCTGTTCAACGCGCACAGGGGTACAACGCGTACCCGCACACATTGAATGCAATGGGCCGGCCGGAGGCACCGATCGGTCCATTGCTGTTCAACGCGCACAGGGGTACAACGCGTACCCGCACACATTGAATGCAATGGGCCGGCCGGAGGCACCGATCGGTCCATTGCTGTTCAACGCGCACAGGGGTACAACGCGTACCCGCACACATTGAATGCAATGGGCCGGCCGGAGGCACCGATCGGTCCATTGCTGTTCAACGCGCACAGGGGTACAACGCGTACCCGCACACATTGAATGCAATGGGCCGGCCGGAGGCACCGATCGGTCCATTGCTGTTCAACGCGCACAGGGGTACAACGCGTACCCGCACACATTGAATGCAATGGGCCGGCCGGAGGCACCGATCGGTCCATTGCTGTTCAACGCGCACAGGGGTACAACGCGTACCCGCACACATTGAATGCAATGGGCCGGCCGGAGGCACCGATCGGTCCATTGCTGTTCAACGCGCACAGGGGTACAACGCGTACCCGCACACATTGAATGCAATGGGCCGGCCGGAGGCACCGATCGGTCCATTGCTGTTCAACGCGCACAGGGGTACAACGCGTACCCGCACACATTGAATGCAATGGGCCGGCCGGAGGCACCGATCGGTCCATTGCTGTTCAACGCGCACAGGGGTACAACGCGTACCCGCACACATTGAATGCAATGGGCCGGCCGGAGGCACCGATCGGTCCATTGCAGTACAACGCATCACTGTACATGTGACTGGCATATGTCAGCATGCCTGTCTCAGATGGACATATGCCAGCCACAGATAGCTCCCAGGGAGTGAGGGGCACACCTACATCACGACAGCCTGTCCAAACCTTATCATAAGGCATGTAAGGCTGCATTTCCTATTGTGTGTATGTTGGTGTACATGTTGTCCTGTGGGTGTCACCTGTGGGCAGCCACCCCCAGGCTGTGCACGTGTTAATGGGGACAGGATCCTGGGTGTTACGTGTACGTGACCACTGTGATGTGCAACTGTTCATATCTGTGCATGTGCCATGGTCACATTTCACAGTGGTGTTTGTGTATGTCATGTCACATACCCCGTGAGTCCCATGTGGGACGGTATGTTTGAGCCAGGGTGTCCCAGTGGCACAATAGTGATGGCCCTCCACAGTCTTTGTGCATGTAGTGTTTACAATGTCTCTGATTTCATGTGCACAATGGGAGACAGTCTCCACATCCACGTTGTGTGTGCATGGACTCTGATGTTGTGCGTGTGTGTCACAGACGTCCATGGCTCTCCTGCCATGGCAAGTGTGGCCACTACCTGTGGGGGTCATGTTTGTTTTGTTGTGGTGTACACATGATACTCCAGGTGATGCCAGTGTCCATGTGGCATTACAGGGTCCCTGGGAATGTGCCTGTCGTTGAGCTGTGGTGCCTGGGGCACATCTGTCCTCACATGTCACTGGGGGGTGACTGTGACACAGCATCATGATATCCAATGGGCCAACCTGGGACAAATTGATGCCACCTGTAGGACCGTGTTGACAGATGTTGGCCATGTATGTACCATAAATGTCGTTCCGGTACTGCACACTTCATGTAGTTGTGCCTCATGATGATGTATGTTGGGATCTTGAGTGTGTTCAATGCCGCATATGTGGGGTGACTGACGATCTTGCTTACTTCTCCTCTGCACTGCAGGGGCTCCTGCTGTCCATCGGCCATTCCCAGACCTGGCAACGATGGTGGAACGGGACAGCATCCGACGGTACCGCTTCACCAGGCAGCTGATTGAGGATTTGGCAGTGCAGTTGTCCCCACATTTGCAGCCTGGCCGGCCGTATCCTACAGCGCTGACCCCCAAGGTGAAGGTGATGGCAGCCCTACACTTCTTTGCCACCGGTACCTTCCAACATACTGTGGCGTCTGCTGGTGGGATGTCACAGACCATGTTCAGCCGTGTGCTCCGCGATGTTTTGGCGGCAATGTTGCTCTTCCTGAACCGGTACATCTATTTCCCTAGACTGCGACGACTCACTGACGTGAAGAGTGACTTTTATGCCCTGGGGAGGATGCCGCATGTCATTGGCTCCATTGATGGGACACATGTGGCTTTGGTACCACCACAGGCCCAGGAGCAGGCCTACAGGAACCGCAAGCACTACCACTCGGTCAATGCACTGGTGGTGTGTCTTGCAGACATGACCATCACACACGTGTGTGCCCGTTTCCCTGGTTCAGCACACGATGCCTTTGTGATGAGGAGTAGTCGCATCCCCAGGTTGATGGCACAGATGCAGAACCAGCGTGCCTGGCTTGTCGGTGTGTACTGACTTTGTGCCATTGTGTGTGATCTGATCTGTAGTATTCCGCCCACTTTTCCAAGTCAGCTGATGTGCACTTGTCTGTCCGTAGGTGACTCGGGATACCCCAACATGCCGTGGTTGCTGACACCCCTCAGGAACCCTGTGACACCTGCCCAGATGCGCTACAATGAGGCACATGGTCGGACCAGGAGAGTGATTGAGCGGACCTTTGGTCTCCTGAAGAGCCGCTTCCGCTGCCTGGACAAGACCGGAGGGTCCCTCCCATATGCCCCTGCGAAAGTGTGCAAGATTATCATCGTCTGCTGCATGCTTCACAACCTGGCAGTGCGGAAGGAGTTGCCTCTCATCCAGGATGACGATGACCAACATCCGCCACCTGTGGAGGATCCTGGCCTGGACCACGATGCCAGTGACGATGATGATGATGATGGTGATGGTGATGTCCGCACACAGCTCATCACCAACTTCTTTAGCTGAATGTGAGTATCCTGAGGTGTCATGTGAATGATGTGAGTTGGCATGATGTGTGGGTGGTGCTCTGGTGCTGTTGGAGTGTGTCCATGGGCTACTTGACAGGATGTGTGTTGCGATGTGTGGTGACAGGTGGGCTGTACTCCCCAACAGTGTTGACATGCTAACTTGGTTCTGGGTGGGTATCTTGTAACATGTATTGTGCATGAGTTTTGCTGTTCTGTCCTGTACTGCATTGCTTTTGACTGTGTGTCATTTCTGTCCTTCACAGGGTACTTTCAGATTCGTTTGGTGAACTGTGTCCACCGACGACGTGATTGCACATCCAGGCTGGTAGCTGTTGTGTCCCTACAGGTGATGTGCGCCACACCCATGGACTTCCTTCTGTCTACAGTTGTTGACTGTGTGCCCGCTACCAGGTGGGGTTACCTTGCATCTGTAGTGGTTACGGCATGTTGCTACTGTGTAATAAACCTGTGCTTCACTTAGTGATGTGCGTTGTCTGTGGTCACACATTTGACTGCCATTTGCTTACTGCACCTGTGGGCTACTTGACTACAACTGGGAATGGGTGTGGTGTCTGTGCATTGCACCGTCTTCCCTGGCAACATCAGTGTAGGCAATGAGTCAGATGGCCTAGGTGTGTATGTGTTGTGTAGCCCTGGTGGTGTGTCTCCCTCATATGTGTCACGTTGCCTGTACTCACATGCCTGTGTTGTCCTTGCTGTTGCAGTTCGCATACACTGTGTAATTTTGCAGTTCATCATCCCCATAACAGCACCCACGTTGGAATCACGACAGAGGCAAGTATGGTGTATTAGTGTGTTTATTGTGATAATAGTGCATAGGATGGATTGTGCTGTACATGAATCTTGCAATCCCAAGTTCCTAGATGAATAGAAAGTCCAGGTAGACAGGATCCCCAGTATCGGGGCCACTGTTGTCTGACACATTGTTCCAACTTATACTCCCCATGCAATGTGTGGGAGTAGTGTTGCCATCAACAGGGTGAACAGTCTGTGCACAAAGGCGAAAATCCAGAACAGGTTCAGGCTTCCTGGGAGTTGCGCTTGGCCATCAGCCTCTCACTTTCCCCTCCTCGGACGACCCCTCTTCTTGGGGGGGGCCCTCAAGTGCAGGCTGCTGCGGTGCAGGGGACTCTCCGCCAGAGTCCTCCTCCCTCCCTGTGGCAGTTGCAGTTTGTTCGGTACCAGATGTTGTTGGCACACAGGGAGGTGTGGACTGGTTGCTGTTCATCTGGCGGAGGCATTGTAAAATGTCCCTGTGCACCGCCGTCATCTCATGTAGTACATCCCACTTGGACTCCACGCGGGTCATGTGGGAGTCCACACGTGACATGTGGGAGTCCACACGTGACATGTGTGACTCCACTTGGGACATGTGGGAGTCAAAGCGGGCATGATGGGCAGCCTGCTGCTGTTTAATGTCTCTGAGGAGCCCCACTACCTGGCTGAGCTCTCCGGTGCTGGACTGGTACGCATCAGCTATGCGTACCAGTTGTGGGTCTTCATGCACACCAGCAACGTCTGCAAGCAGCGACCTCTGTCTCCCACCCCTCCCACCACCCCTGCTGACATGTGCAGTGTGTGCAGTTGCACGCACAGATAACCCTGGTCCACCTTGGGGGTTGGTGGTGGTGGTGGTGTCCATGGCCCCAGGTTGGTCCAGGGTCACTGCGCTGGTGTTGTTCCTTATTCTGTCCATGTCGGCAGGGATGGTATTCGTGGTGACAGTCGTTGGAGGGGTGGGTGCAGGGGGTGCAGCTGGTGGACCTGCTGGTGCTGCAGCTGGTGGTCCTGCTGGTGCAGCATGTTGACTTGCACCGGATGTGCCAGGTTGTTCTTCATCGTCCGAGGAGGACAGAGGCTGTACGACGCCAGTGAGCTCGGCATCCTCTTGAGCCTGGGACTGGGACTCCTCAGCGTCTGCTGCTGTGTCCCTATCATCACCTGTTTTTGGGAGACACAAACAATGTATGTCATGTTTCTGCAGGCATCAGTGGTTGACACACCTGACAGTTGTGACTGTGCCTCGGGGTGCGGGCCTGTACATTGTATTGTCCTAAGTTGTCACAGTCAGGGGTTGATATTGGTGTGGCACATTGTCCTGCATTATTTGGGCATTTCTATGTATTCTCTGGGGTGTGAACATGGTCTGCATTGATTGTGTTTGGTTGACAGCCAGACCTCCTTCCCACCCACCCACCCACCCAGTCAGTTATCCCACCATGGAACGTGCTTGCATTGCAGGGAGTGTAAGTTGTCTCTCAGGATGTCAGTCAGTGGTGTCCTGCTGTTTGTTGGTGCACAGTTGGCAGCAGGGCCTTGTGCTCCCCACAGCAGTAGCCAGTGTCAGCCATCTTGTGAGTCCTTCTCCACTCCCTGTGATGTGAGCATGGTTCAGGGTGGTGTTGATGGGACAGTTGTGGGGGTGAGCTATGTCTGTGACTACGTCTCCCATCATGCTATTGCCTCCACCCCCTTCCCAGCATGCCCATGCTTCCTTCCTTTTGACTCTGCTTCCCTGTGGGGTGGGCTGGCTGTGCTGACAGGATGGCTGGGAGTGTTGTCCTGGCAGTTGTTTGGCTAAGAGTCCCAAGAGTGTCCCTGTGCTTCACACAACATAACCCAGGGTGGTGGTGCTTTGTGGGATCTTGTGTTAGGATGGAGGGCATTGCATTCTACCAGGTGGGTACTGTGGAGTTTGTGTTGGGGGGGTGTGAGGGGAGGTGCTGGTGACTATAGTCAGTGCTGCAAGTCCCCCTTCCCACCCAGCCAGCCAGATAGCCCACCATGGAACGTGCTTGCATTGCAGGGAGTGGAAGTTGTCTCTCAGGATGTCAGTCAGTGGTGTCCTGCTGTTTGTTGGTGCACAGTTGGCAGCAGGGCCTTGTGCTCCCCACAGCAGTAGCCAGTGTCAGCCATCTTGTGAGTCCTTCTCCACTCCCTGTGATGTGCGCATGGTTCATGGTGGTGTTGATGGGACAGTTTTGGGGGGGGGCAATATGTGTGACTGCGACTCCCATGATGCTATTGGCTACACTGACTTGGCCAGCATACACAGAATTCCTTCCTTTGAGTGGTCTTCACTGTGTGTTGGTGTTGTTGTGGTGGCTACATGTGTGGATGTGTTTGTTAGTTCTATTTGTGCCACTGCCTAGCTGTAGTTGTGGTTGTGTTTGTACATGTGTTGGCACAGTTGGATGTGACTTTTTTGATGGCATGTGTTGTGTTTATCTGACTGACATACACATTTTGGGATGATTCTGTTCTAGTTGCTGTGTAATTGCTATGTGTGCATGGTTTGACTCTCCCCTTGACAGTGATGTGTGTGTTTTGTGGCAGTTTATTGTGTACATTTGTTGTGTACTCACCAGGCTCTGGGATGTTCTCTAGTCCATATACGCTCACTGGCGGAAGGATGGCCCGCACCTTCTCCTCCCAGGGCCTGAGGTATATTGGCTTGGCAGGAGGGCCACTGCCGGTCTGTTGGCTGTTGCTGTAGTCTATCTTCAGCAGGTCCCGTACCCTCCTGCGCACGTCATACCACCTGTTCTGGATGTCCGTCTTTGTGCGCCGACATGATGATTGTGCGTTCACCCTGTTGATGATCCTCTCCCACATCTTGGTTTTCTGCGACATGGGGGTCTGTTGGACCAGAGTGCCAAACAGCTGTGGCTCCACCCTGAGGATCTCGTCTACCAGGACTTCCAATTCACAATCTAGGAACTTGGGATTCTTCTTGGGGGGCATGGTGATGGGTGGTGATGGTGAGTGATGTGTGTGTTGGTGTGCAGGTGAGGGTGTGTGAGTGTGTGTTTTGCTGGGTGTATGTGAGGTAGGTATTTGTTGGTGTGCTGATGGTGTGTGGCTTGTGTGAGGGATGAGCTGTGGGTGTGTGGTTGCTTTCTCTTGGGTGCTGGCAGTGAAATGGCATTTGCAAAGGCTCATGGTAGTGATTTGTGTCCTTTATATAGGTGGAGTTGTGGGTGTGTCTTTGTTCTCTGTCCCCACCCCCCCAGTATTTATTGGCTTGGTAATTGCTTGTTTGGCCTTTTTTTGGTTGATTTTTCCTTTGTGCTGTTTGTGTATGTTGGAAACGTTCTTGTGACCGAGTCGGACCCTGCATTGGTCTCGTACGGTGTTTTCCGTTTCGTTCACGCTGTGTTTGTGCAGTTTTGTATGCTGCGTACGCGTCGGTCGCGGTGTATTGTATTGCTTCGGCTCGGTTTTGTATGCGTGTCGGTCGTACGGCTTGTCCTCCGTCCGACTCGGTCGTGTTTTTCGCGCCTTGCATCGTACTTTGCGGGTTGGAGTTGGCGGGTACGATTCGGTCGGATTTGTTCCGGGTGCGTGTCGGTCGGTTGGATTCGCGTGTTTTTCCGGCCGGATTGCTATTTTCCGAGCGGCTCGGTCGGTCGGCTTGGTTTCCTGACGTGTCGGTCGGATTTATCGCGGCTTGCATCGTACTTGGCGTGTCGGGCGCCACTGGTACGTGTCGGTCGGTATTTTTTCCGGATCCGAGTCGGTCGGTGCTTTTTCTGGCCCGAATCGGAATCGACCCCTAAATCTTTAAGAACCTACAGATCTAAGTAGTAAAGGAAAAAACCTGGGCAATGTTGGGAATGGTAGTAGCCAAGCGTAATATTGCGAGAGCATGGGGGGCACAAGAGGCACCAACGATGAATGCTTGGAAGAAAGATACGGACTAGTGCATGTTAATGGAAAAGACAGTGTACGAATCTCAGGGCTGTCCCAA
Source organism: Calotriton arnoldi (assembly GCA_963921515.1). Classification (NCBI taxonomy): domain Eukaryota; kingdom Metazoa; phylum Chordata; class Amphibia; order Caudata; family Salamandridae; genus Calotriton; species Calotriton arnoldi. The sequence goes on along the minus strand of CAWUFW010001024.1, from coordinate 1,227,768 downwards.
GAAATGGACACAAATATGGGACAAGTGGAATGTATATAGAGGAAATATTTGTGCCCCCCCCGCCACAGATCCCCCCGCTCAGTCAGTGAGTAGTCATGGAAGATAGGAGTAGTGAAGTAAGTGTAAAGTGCAACTGGGGGAAGTGATAAAGCATGGATCAATGTATATGCATCAATCTCTATATGCTGCTATGGAATAACGTTTGTAACACATCACTGTCGTTATCAATAAAAAGAATTGTTAAAAAAAAAAAAATACAGCATTCAAAAAGAGAAAAAAGGAAATATCTCTTCATGTTTCCTGTGCTTTTGATAGATGTGTTTTGCATTTAATGATTTTTGGAACTAGCTTAATCTGGCCTTTCCACATATCTCGTGGTTACTGTGGAACTGAACTGACACTTCAGAGCTACCTAAACTGTGCTATCAGTTACCTATGCACAACACACTACTTATTTTGTGAACTCTCACTTTCCTTTATTGCACCTTGGTTATCTCCCCACCTGGAAATTGGCTTTTGACCCACCACAAACGTTTTTGTGGAGGTTTAGTGACCCACCTCAGGGCCAGCGCTAGACATGGGCACTGTGGGCAGCTGCCCAGGGCCCGGCGACCTTCTAACTGTGACAGGGCCCCCCACGTGTCCATCATCCTTTTAAAAATGTGCCATTGTACGAGTTCCAGGTAAACAGCCCCCTCACTTGGGTTTTGCAGCCATGGTACAGCGTGCAGGACCCAGGGCAGGCCCCCCTTGCCTGGGCACTGCTGCCATGGGCTGAAAGGGTAATATGACTCCTGCGTCCCTTTCAGCTGCCGCAGACTGGACAGGGCTGGGTTTCTGGCCGTCCTTTGCTGGCATCTTTTTCTCTTTTCCTAATCGCTGCATCTGCATGATAACAGCGGTTAGGCAGATGCTTGAACTGGCCTGAGGTGTGAAGCGAGCTCTGCCCCTGCATGAATGTAAAGCAGAGAGCATCCTGCAGGGCTTACAACACAAAAACAAAGTCACCTCACAGCACTGCTCACTTCCAATCAAGGGAAAAGAGCAGAAAATGGAGAAAGAGGTTATTATTTTTCTTTTTTTAACAATTCTGTTTTATTGTTTTTTTTCCAAACAAGCATGTGCATTCAAAAGTAACATAAACAGTTAAACATAAGTAGTAACTCCAGCTGAGTATAAGCGCTTGGTGTTTTTTTACTTTCATGTAATTTACATGAAACGAAGGAAGAATGAGCAATTGGGTATTAAAAGATTAGTGGAGATGATAACATTGAGTTGGGGGAGGGTGACCCCACATCCATCCTTACCACCCCAAGGGGAGCGCAACGAACCCTCCAAGATACACCGAAGTTATATAACCCGTCAAGCCATACACCATTACTTGTTTCTTACATCTGAAAAGGTTGCCATTCTCCCCCGCATCATGTTTGTTCACATCTGAAAGCCCTAAATCCCGTGTTCCTGGGTACATCTAAGAAGGTCTGGTGTCCACTTTTTCTTTTAATAGAAGTATCGAAGGAGAGGCGCATCTAAAAGGGGTAAGATAAATAAAAGAAGGTCAGAGGTGGGGGAGATGATAGAGTACAGCAGAGAGGGGAGAGCTGAACATAAGGGGCAAAACAGCTATATAGAACAAGACACTTAAGGAAAGAGAGATGGGAAAGGAGTGATGTGTATGTAATGGCAGAATCAATGGGAGAAGGGAAGAGTCTTGGTTAGGTAAAAGGAATAGCATGCAAAAAAAAAAGGTAAGTTGCTTTGGGAGAGTGGGAGGATGGGAGGGGAGAGAATGATGTAAAGTAACACAAGAGCAGTGGTATAACACAAAACGATGGGGTCCCGCTTTGTAAATGTGATAAAGGGGCCCTGAGACTCCCACATCTCATTGATATCCATATGGCCCTGGGCTGAATGGGAGCCCCCTGATGGGGTGGGGGCCACCTGAAGTGTTGTGGGCCCATCTGTGCTGCAGGGGCCTGTACTATATCCTGGCACAAGAGGTGAAGCAAGGTAAGAGGCTGGTGAATAGCAGCGCATGTAGGGGGAACCGGAAGCTACAGGGGCAGAAACAGCGAATAGAGGGTAGAGGTGAGAGAGAGATAAAACATGAAGAGTAGAGCATGGAGGGTAGAGATGGACATAAACGGGACAGAACCAGTGAACAAAGTTGAGGCTGGAGAGAAAGATGAAAGGTGAAAGGCAGTGCTTGGATAGGAGAGGTAGATATAAGAGAAGGGGACCACCAGGAGAACTTAAGTGTCATGGAGAGGGAATGGTGAGTGTTGGATGTAAGAGGGTAGGACAACCAAGAGCAGGTAAGAGGCTGGGGGAAAGAGGCAGGGGAGATGTATATTATAGAGAGGTAGAACCAGTGAGGGAAGGTTAGAGGCTGTGGAGAGATGAAGGGTTCAGCAGGTAGGTAAGAGGTGGGTGTAATGGAGGCAGAATTAGTGAGAAAGGTAGGAGACAGTAGAGTAGAGATAAAGTGAAGTGTAGAGTATGGAAGGGAGATGCAGATGTAAGAGAGGAAGAAACAGTGAGACAATGTAAGAGGCAGGGAGTTCAAAGAGGAGAGGTGGGTGTTAAGGGGACAGACCAGCAAAAAAGCATTAGGAGTGTGGAGGAAGAAATGAGAGGTGAAGGGCAGTACATGGATGGGGCATGTAAATGTAAGAGAGATGGAACAATCAAGTAACCTTACACAGAGAAGAGAGAGGAAATTATGAGAGGTGGATGAGGAATGCCAGAATCAGTGAGAAAAGTAAGAGGCAGGGGGAGAGATGAGGCATACAGCATGGAGGAGAAAGGTGGATATAAGAGGGACATAACTAGAAACAGAAGAGACATAGCTGGGGCTAGCAGAGAGATTGATTTAAGAGGGGCAAAATCCACAAAATAAGGTTTGAAGAAGAGACGATGAATAAGAGTAGAGCATGAATAGAAATAGGTGTTGTAAGAGGCACAAAATCAGTGCGAAAAGATTAGAGTGTTCAGAAGGATGAAAATGGAGAGAAGATGTAAATGGGGCAGAACCAGTGAAAAAAGTTATGAGGCTGGGGAGAGATGAGCAGTGAAGGTAGTGCATGGATAAGAATCATGGCTATACAGGAGACAGAGCCAGCAAGAGAACATAAGCAGAGTGGAAAGAGAGGTAAGAGAGAGAAGTGGATGGAACAGAGAAGAACCACCAAGAGATAGAAAGAGGTTGGATGAAGAGGGAGAGATGAGGGGAAGGTGGATGTTAGATGTGCAGAACCAGCAACAGAAAGTTAAAGGCTTGGTGAGAGATTAGAGATGAAGAGTAGATCAGGGAGGTAGAGTTTGATGTCAGAAGGGCAGAATCTGCAAGAGGAAGAGGGAAGGAGGAAGGGGAGAAGTGTATGTAACAGGGCAGGAGCAGCTGGATTTAGGATGGCATAACCAGCAGAGAAGATAAAGATGAGATGGAGAGTTGAGAGGTGAAGAGTAGGGAAGAGAGATGTGGGTGTAAGAGGGGCAGAATCAGCAAGCGAATATGATATGCAGGTGGAAAGATGACAGAAAAAGAGTAGAGCATGGAGGGATGAAGGCAAAGATGGATGTAAGAGTGGCAGAACCAGAGAGAAAAGGTAAGAGGCTTGGGGAAAAATGAGATGTTAAAAGGAGAGCTTGCAGAGCGAAGTGGATGTAAGAGGGGAGGAACCAGCAAGAGATGATAATAGGCTGGGCAAGAGGTGAGGTAAAATGTAAAGCACAGAGGAGAGAGGTAGATTTAAGTCGGCAGAATCAGCAAAACAACGTAAGCAGCTAGAGGAGAGGTAAAAGTATCTTTAAACTAACATGTGCTGTTAAGTACATTGAGCCTTCTGCCAAAGTTTGCAATTACCTGTATCTTTATTTTCCAAGTAGGAAATTTGGCTTAGATTTGCGATGTGTGTCATCTTTCACAAAGGTTTGTGATCTCGAACCATCCTCGACATGTCTGCGGAATTACAGCCTGCTCTCTGAGTACTCTTACTACTCTTGATCTTTCTATTAAATCTAGCTCCTAGTTGGGACCATTTCCTGCCCATTTCATGAATGGACATCTAATGTTCATAGCCCCTGCCCTGGCCTGCATTTGCAATATTGCCCTTGCCTCGTCATTGGTCCCTACCAATGTAAAAAAGAACAAAATAGAACCAAAAAAGCTGTGTTTGTTCCTCTGCTCAAAAATCCTTCAGCAGGCTCAAAGCTTCTCAGCAGCTTCTAAAGATCTCTTTGCTGCCCTTTTCTGAAAAATCCTTGAAAAATAAGTCAACTGACAAATCTCTTTCATAACAAATAATTTACTTATTGATCGCTTGCCAGTTGAATTCTGACCTCTCCGTGAGTTGGAAGTTGCATTTCTTACTGTGTCAGACAGTTTGCACCTGATTCTTGATCAGGAAGGCAGAGCAGCCTTGATATTACTAACTTATAGTGTCACATTTGTCAGTTTCCCATCCAGTGCTTTTGAATCATCTGGAATAACCTAGAATTCAAGGTATTCTCCTGGCGTGGCTTTAACTCTATCCTTTCTGAGAGGCCTCCCATGCCATTTTGGTAATGTACTAAACCTCTGACTTGTAAAATTCCTTGGGCCTCTGCTTTTTATCCTTCATCTTACCCAGTTAGCATTAGTCATTCAATCCTTTGGTTTTTTGCTGATGTTCTATGCATATTGATACCCAAATAATCATTTCATTCAATGACAATCTGGTCTCTAACCAAGAAAATGTTTTTGACTTGCATGCAATCAATTGCTATATACACTTCTCTTTGGTGGCCTGTGGAGCTGGGCCAATCAACCACCATGGTTGCATCAGCAAAAACATCTTGGATTCATTTCCCAACATCTTCTCTCCTTGTCTGGACAAACAGAGTGTTATCTACTTCTACTACATCCATATGCAACACAAAATGCTGCATTTTCACCCCTGTCCGCAAGACTGTTGTACAGTCAATTATCTTCTCACAACCAGATTACCCAAGTGTTCACTGTCTTGAACTTCCCACCTTTTGCGTTTGGTACCCTTCAGATCATTAAGAACAGCGATAGGATTCTCATCTGAGGCTGCCCTAGATGCTGTAGCATTTCTATTAATCTTACTGATGATTCCAACTACCAAACGATCTATCCATTTGCCATTGTGGAGTGTATAAAGAGCCCGCTCATTCTTCAGCACTATATTATTCCTTCCGTGTATTCCAGAATCCTACGCTCTGTAACAGCCATGCACCTGTGCCATCCCATAATTAAGAGGGAACATATTGGAGGTAGATCCTTCTCCTTTCTAGCTGCACAGAACTGGAAATGTCTCAGTCTTGATCTATGGTGCATCTTAAATCTTCTGGAAAAAAACTTAAAATTGGTCTTTCCATATATAAGTATTGTCTGTACATTTCCCTTGGAAATCCCTTAGCGCCAGAATAACCCCTTGGTGTGGTATTTTCATTCATCTCTTTCAATAGAACAATAACTAAAGAAATGTGCATTATCTACACCATTTGGTGTAATTTAACAAAACACTCTGAGGAAAGGGAAAGGTGAAGTAGCCCAAATATCTTGTAAAAGTAGTTTGAAGGCCTATTAGGTATCTGCTCCAGTGTGTTTTACAGTGCATCATCTGTCCAAGAAACTAGAGCCATATATGCTACGCACTAGTTATCCTGTCCCAAAGAGCATTAAAATACATTTACCAGGCTGCTGCACAGGGTCAGTCTGGTCATGCTCCCAAAGATAGCCTGATCACTGTCAAGTGCAGAATGACAATGGGCAGGCCTGGGCAAGCACAAGATGATGTGTGCCTCTTCCCACAACAAATTATCCCAAACCTCAAGGAGTGACAGTGAGGCCTGAGGAAATTGCTGCTTTTTAGCAGTACAGTTTGAATTAGCCTAGCTTTGAAGTTGAGAAGAAGGGGCAGTGTACAGGAAAAGGGGGCTGAAGAAGGGAGATGACTGAGGAGTGAGTGCCTCATTCCATAGAGTACATCATCGCACACGGAGTGATTAGCCAGTCATTGAGCCTAGGAGAGTGGGTGGCCAGTGGCTTTAGGAAGGCAAATCTTGTATTGGCGATTGGAAGGACCAAAAGTGTTTGGTTAGGTAGCCTGGGGCAGGACTGGAGTAATTTAAGGATGATGGACATGGTCGTTCAAGAGTCTTGCATTCAATTATCTCTTTAACCAAAATCCAGTGGATTTACCTGAGGGTAGGTGCAATTTGGTTGTTACTTCTTAGGCTAAATTTGAGTCGATCGACATGTGTCTGGACCCTTCACCAATTTGGCAAGTGTCTTCTCAGATATTAAGGACATGTGACTTAAAATGTGACTTAAAATCTTTAAAACTGCAAATCTCAGGGAATGTGGGAGGTTTATTTTGAAAGTCAAACACCACCTCCCCCAACCTATTCCACATTGCTATATTTATTTTCATTGTAAGGGAAAGCTGCACTGAGTCTGCTATAATAAAGCCCTCTTGCTTTGTTGCTTTAATTTACTACTTGTCTGTTTAGTGTCTGGCTCTCATTGTTGCTTTAGGCAGTTTTTTCCCTTTCTACACATTTTTGTCCCTTTTAGCATCTCATCTTTATATCTTTAAGTTAGTTCAGCTCTTTTAATCTCTTAAAAATGAAGTTTGAGAGTAGTTGCTGGATTTAGGCATTCAATTTGTGGGACTGGACCAGCTTTTGGTCCAGCTCCTGCCTGCCAATATATTAGTCACCCCACCTGTGTATGTCATCTGTGCCATCTCATCCTCTTATTTTCTGCAATCAGTGCTTTCTGCTGTTTTCTGGAGCATTTGCAGGTCACTCACCCGAACCAGCATGTAAACCTTTGTGTTGATGCCCATGCCTGTTAAAACCAAATGCCTTAACCTTGAACTTCATTGGTGCAACTGGAGTACCAGGGAGTCACCTGAAGACCCACTGTATATCTATGAGGCAATCTGTCTTACAATTTTATTCATGCACTAATCTGGAAACATCAGTTTTGGAGCGATATAGGCCTAGCTTTTCAACCCAGTTTGACGTGTTGCATTTTCACATAATAGAGCTTTAAAATATTTGCACTTATTTTATTAGGGTTGTTATTTGTATTTGTAGCCATCTCAGTGATATCCACATTAGAGAAGTAGCTTCTTGCAAAGCTGCTTTAACAGTGCCAGAAAATGAATGGTCAGTTCATCTTATGCAAATTAGGGGGGCCTCGCATGTTCCTCTCCTGCCCGGGGCCCCACAAATCAGCCAGGTCAGACCAGCCCTGACCCACCAATCCCATGAAAAAGGTATATGAATTCCTTACATACTTAGTTGCTATTGATGTTATCAAAATGCAAGTTGAAGAAGGAAGGACATCCTTCTCCATTGTTTTGGGGTCAGAGAGGCATGACATCTTCAGAACCCTTCCAAGTGGAACCACTAGTAGGAGAAGAGGAATTTGATATGAATACGATGAAGTAAGAAGTAGGTTATAGAACTATTTCAAACCCACCATCGGAATCACTCTGGTAAGGTACCACTTCTACACTCGAAGGTTGAAGGAATCTAAGACCTTTGTTGCGTTTCTGACAGCTCTAAGAAGGTTGTCTACCACTTGGATCTTGGAACAGCAACAGATGAATTGTTGAGAGATCAATTAATGGTGAATACAAAAACCTAAGCACCCAAGAACGACTGTGGGTCGTTGGAGACATTAACCTTGAGGAAACTGTAAAAACAGCCAAAGCTATAGAGCACTCGGTATCCTGTGTGACAGAAGTAAATGAAGATAGATAAAATCTGTAATATAAGCAACAAGCAGATACAGCCTGAGTCCTTGAAGAACAAGAGACTTGAGCACAAAAATAGTTATTACCAGTGTAATACCCCTTATTTATTTATTTATTGAGTTTTATATAGCGCTGGCTAGACCCGGAGGTATCAGAGCGCTTTGCATGAGGAAGAAACATTGTTTCAGAACATGGTTACAAAGTTACATCAGTTACTAGAGCGTAGTTACAGGAATTACATTAGTACAAAAGCATAGCAAAAAAAAAACATGAGGAAAAAAATAGGCAAGGGGAGAGAAGATTAGGGGAGAGAGGGAAGGAATAGGGGAGGTAGATGGAGAATAATGGAGGGAAGAGGAGGGGGAGGGTGTAGGAGGCACAACGGGGAGACGAGGAAAAACAGTGTCCGACGTCCGGATGGGTAGGTGACGGCCTAGGGGTGAACCAGAGACAAGCCCTTCTCCCATTGTATAAGGGGTGCCCAGCAACTAACAGGGAGTGCAACAACCGTGGACAGATTTGACATTCTGCTAAAGTCAGTGCTTAATTTATGCCCGTGGTTGCCGGTGGGGCCACCAGCACTCATTTTTTGAGACTGGCACTTATTATTGGCACAGACATTTCTCTGGCAGTGGATTAAAGAGGCCTGAGGTGGATTCAGGGCTACAGCGGACTTGGTATTCGTTGCTCTGACATTTAATAGCACCGGCCATGGGCTTCTGAGCATCAGTTTGGGCACCAGCACTCATTATTTTACAAATTAAGTACTGGCTAAAGTCTGCAGAGAAATGAAACATACTTTTAAATACACGGTTGCCCAAGTCTTTGAAGAACCATTATCTGACAACAGCCAGAGGGAAGAGCATAAGTCAAAGGTGAACAGCATTGAGGGGGTGGTTGTGACAGACCTCCTATGTGTGTCCCACACGTGCTAGGAAAGGACTTGCCGGTAACGGTGAACTCAGGATCCCCATAAGCAAATATTAACCAGGAAAAATATGAATCTCAATTCTCCTTCAACGTTGGCTAGCTCCAGGAACCTGACAAATAAAGCTGTGTCTTTTGATGGACACCAAATTAATTTCATGGGATATTTTCCTGCCAATGTTCACTTCAAAGGAAGATCCGCATGCATTAAAATGTATGTGGCAGTTAAAGGTGTGAGTGTCTATTGGTGAAGGGGCCAAAGGCTACTCAAGATTATTATTTTTTTATACTCTTTTTATTAAATCCATGCTCATCACATAGTACAATCGAAGCATCTCTCTGATCATGATACATATATGGCGGTTCCAAAGTGCACAGTACTAGTTGCCAGATACTGGGTACCAGCAACAAGGGCGCTTTTACGGTCCAGCTCAACGCACGCCATTTAGCAATTTTCCCCTGAAACACTCAGCCAGCAGACCCCCTTATCGCGTGTACCCTACTTCTTAAAAACCCCTGTATTCCTGCCGGGTACCCCATACCTTCTCCCACTTTCTCAGGCAGCCTCTACTTTGGTAAACTATTTTTTCTGCTTCCTGGCACCAATTGCTCAAGATTATTCTTGATCCCTGTGCACTAGAACCAGTTTCGGCAATGGTAGACCCTGACGAAAAGCTCTAAATTTTGGAATAATTTCCAAAGGTATTCAACACCAGTCTGGGAAGGCTCTAGGGTTTTACTCACTGTATAAAACTCAAGGAAGGTGCCATTCCTGATAAACAAAAAAGGAAAGGTAGTGACAGCAAAGTTAATCTAAGGAATAGGGTGATGTGACGACAGGACCAGGCTAAACTGCCAGATCAGGTCAGAATACACCTTCCAGATCATGTTGAGAAAGGGTGTTCTAAGTTCTCTAAACTTTGAAGGTTGTCAAGATGAACAGTGGTGGTCTCATTACCCAGGATGGAAGATGCCAGGGGATCAGAAGGATTGTCAAATGTAGTGTCAACAGCATTTCTGATGAGAGCTATGTGAATTCAATTGAGGAGCCTGAATGTGATGTCTGGTACAATCCTTACATCACTTCATCACAGAAGGACGGAACGATTGTTGAACCTAGCAGGGATGTAAGTAGATCAGTGATCTGGAGTCACTGGCTCCACGTGTCATTGTATAGTTCTGAAAGTGATGGGTCTGTTGCTGTACATGTGAAATTATTTGCTAGGATCAGAACATCTTCTTAAAGAATATGTCAAGACTAGTATGGATATTACATGCTTTCGCTCCTTCTCTTGCCCTCTCTGCCTTTTACTTTCCCCCAAATTTTTAAAGGATAATTTGTGTTGTATGTTGCCCCTTGTTCCCCCCCTTCCCTTTTCCTCCTTAATGCTTACCTGTAGAACTTTGCTTTGTGAAGAATCCATTCATGACAGTTACTGTTGTCAGTTGGATGCATCTCTCTTTCTGAGTTGAGAAGTACTTACCTGTATTCAGTAAAGTGCTGTACCTTATCTCCTCACTCTTGTCAATTTAACACTGAGGCTGCTAATATGAGCCTGGCTCAAGTCGAGAAAAAGTGTCTCGTTGCTACAAAAATCGACCTGAGCCCAGGAAAGTTGTTTACAGTCACTGAAGTCAGTCAGAGTTTCTCACATTGCCAGTCTCTGGGCCATAAAGTTGTTTGACTACATCTTCATTTAAAGTGTAACCTCCTGACGGAGCAATTGTCACACATGTGCCGATTGTAATTAACATTATGTGTGCAGGAGATATACCACTGTCAAAGTACTGGCAGTGGCAAAGTAAGGAAAAGGAAATGCTGGAGGGAGAGAGAAGAGACAGTGAAGAAGAGGAAGGAGATGATGTGTGTGATATGCAGATAGAGGAGTTTAGAAAGATATTGGGAGAAAAGTGTCAGTGAGAGACTTTAGATGAAACGATTGAGAGGGGAGAACGGGAGTGATTGAGACACTCCGAAGATCCCTTTCCCACAGACCTAGTAATATTGAATTCAGTGGGCCTGATTTAGATCTTCAGGGACAAGTTACTGTCGCGTCCACCAAAATATAAATCCCATATGATATAATGGGATTTTTATGTCAGCGGACGGGATATCTGACACCGTTGTGATGAAGTAACCCGTCCACCAAGATCTACATCAGGCCCTCAGTGTTTAATATTAAAAAATTTGAAACATCCTCAATTCTATATATTGACAAATCATTCTTTTTATGACAAGCATTGACACCGCAAATGGGTCTGGCTTGTTTTAAGCGTGTCCATTGTTATGTGATATGTCTGGATGCAGTAACAGAAAATAAACAAAGAGATACTCAAAAACTGGTCATTGTTTTGATTTACTTGCAAGAAAGTGTCACTGGAATAGTCACACATGTGACAGTAGAATGCCACTCATATGCCAACTGGCACCATAGAAATGTCACACATTAGCAATCTGAAAACTTGCCAGGTGTGTTCCATGACTTTACCCTCTCGACACAGCCACAAGAAGTGCTTCTGTTGTTAAACAGTGCACGAAAGCACTTCGCACATCAGCCTAGCACCAAACAATAAATAATACAGGTGTTAAATTCTCAAATCCAAAATAACGTAACACACTTGAGGAGAATAAAGGTGCATGCATGATTCTAACATGATGTCCTTGCTGCAGATTAATGTCAGAAGACTCGCCTGTGAATCCCTCGAACTCTGAAACACGGAGCAAACACGCCACTTTTTGCTACGGTCATAGTTGCTGCTTTGTTTTGGTGATTTGTGGGACGCGCGTGCCACCGTGAGGCCGCTTCCGCAATTCGGCCGCAATGATTCTGGGTAGAGTGTGTAATCACCGTGAGGTGGAAGGCAGATATCTTGCAGTGCACGGCAAGGCTCAGCTATGTTTACAGTAAGAGGTGTCTGCTCACTCGGCCGCTGCTAAAAGGAGCCTGCTCTCGTTATTCTCACAGCTGATGAAAGGCACGCTGTTTTAGTTCCTTTTCGAGGAATGTTCCCTAGCAACGGCTGCGTTTGCCACATTAGACTCCTCTGTGCAAAGGGATCTGTCACTTGCCGAGCGGTCCTAACTAAATTGGTTGTACGCATAGACCTTGTTACACATAAATATGTGCATATCCTTCACAATTATAGACTGTGATGTTCTGCTGATGCAATGACTTGCCTCCCCAGTCCTTCAAGGTCACTGATCCTGTATTTGCCGGATCTTGTTTTAATGCTTTCACTTGTAACATTATGTGTAAGCTAAACCGTCTGTACAAATGTTTTTGCACCGAAAGAACAAACAGGATCCGGAAGGATCAGGGCCTGGAAACCCTGAACCAGTGGGACCAGGGCCAGCAAGACCCGACCCCAGAACGCCAGAACCGGGAGGACAAGGATGAGGAGGACCAGGAATCAACCAGTGGCGGCTCCTCCTCTAAGGCGGAGGAGCGTCGCCCCACTGCTCCAAAGGAAAAATACAATGATAATACCGTATCGTTATTATCATTGTATTTTTCCTATGGAACTCAGTGGCTCGCAGGGCAGGGTTGGTCAGAGCAGGGGAGGAGTGGTTCGCACTCCCTAAGTGCGCATGAAAGCTTGGCCGTCCTTCCTGGGCAGGCCAAGCAGTCCTGCGCACTTTGAATGTTCCCCACCAGGCTGCATTACACAGCCTGGTGAGGAACATGCAAAGCCTCCCTGAACCCGTCCGAGCACCGAACCACGGCCCTCAGACCAGCGGCGTCACTAGGGTTGGTGTCACCCAGTGCGGTAACTTACCCCATGACACCATCACATGGGGTGACACCTTTCCCAAATGAGACTATTTAGTAAATAGTCTCATTTGGGAAAGGTGTCACCCCATGTGATGGTGTCACCCGGTGCGGTCCGCACCCCCCGCACCCCCCAAGTGACGCCACTGCCTCAGACCAATCACAAGCTGCATTGCAGCGTTGTGATTGGCTCAGGAGAGCCTGCTGCCCGGGTGCTTCCTGCTGCTGCTGCCGGAACTGGGACTGGAAAATGAAGAGGACGGAGGAGAGGCGTCTGTCCGTTCTTTTCAGGTAAGTCCTTATTTTTTTTCCCATCACCCCCGCACCACCAGCCCTGTCCGGTAGCAGCCGCTGCTGGGAGGGACATGTGGACCTAGAACTGGAGGACCAGAAAGGACCTGGGAAGGGTGTACCTGGGGACAGGGCAGGACTGGCCTTAGTGGGCACCAGGCGTTTTCTCAGTGCTGCAGTACCGGCCCCCTGTAACAAAAGCGCAGCAGCAGTATTTCCCACCAGCACCCCCATCCCCGGGCCCAGTCTGACATAATAGCCAGGGCTGGTTTGCGTTCCCAGTCCAGCCCTGCCTGGTGAGGATGACAAGAAAGACCAGGGCCAGGAAGAACAGGTGATGAGCAAGCAGGACCAAGATGACTGATGTGACCTGAGTGAGTGGGCTTAGGAGTACCGCAGTTTGTGGGACTAGGACCAAAAGGGACAGGGGCGCTAGACCCAGGAGGACCAGAAAGCAGGAGCACTAGGTCTTCATGGATGAGGGGGACTAGGACCAGGGGGGCTAAGAGGAGAGAGGCCAGGAGGGCAAGGACTAGGAGGACCAGGATTGAGGGGCTAGGGTCACGTAGACCAAGGCAAAGAGGAGGCAAGCCAGATATAATAGGGCTGCAAGGACCAGGCACATCAGTGAACGCAACACCAGGGTACCAAGGCCAGGAGGACCAGTACCTGGAGCACAGGGACCAGGACACTCGTACCAGGTTAAGGAGGACTAGCATGACCAGTGCATAGAGAATTAGGAGCATCAGAAGGACAAAGTAGACCAGGTCTGGGTGACCAGGATGAGGGGGAATAGGACCGGGTGTCCATGAGGATCATCACCTGAAGGATCAGTGCCAGGTGTACATGGCCAGTATGACCAGCCGGAAGGATCAGGAAGATCAGGACCAAGGCCAGCATAACCGGAGGACTTGGAAGGACCAGGACCAGAGAAATTAGGAGGATCAGGTAGATCAGGGCTAATATGGCCAGTCCCTAGAGCACAAGGACTAAGGGGAGTATCAGACAACTTCTTTCTATTCTTCAGAACATCTCTGCCATGGCAGCAATCCAAAGCCTCTGTTGGCCCTTAACGTAGCAGTCTTGAGGATCAGTGTCCTACAGGACTCCATTGTCAGCGCTGGCTTTTTATCCACCAGCACTTTACAAGATGTAAGTTTGAACCTATTTTTCCAGTGTAAAAAGCAGAACTAGGATGTATTGTGCAATTGACCAAAAAGCCATGAGTAGCTGAACGATTCACACATCACATGAGGCCACTTGGCAGCAATAGCTGAGTCCCACTCTGTCAGCTGTTAGAGCCCCTGAGTCTCTCAGAAAATATTAACTCTCAGAGATAGTAAAGCAGCTCTCAGGGACCCTCAGCCATTTCTACCGGTCATCAAATCATGTTTGTCTGCACTCAGGGCAGTGCTAGAAAGCATAACTAAACCCTTTGCAAGTGGTGTGGCTTCTGTACCTAAGGGCATCTCCTAATACACGCAGCCTAGATTCACTTCTGGCCTTCCTGGTCCTTCTACTCTTGTAGGACCTCTTCCACCTGGTCCTCCTTCTACAAAAAGGGATTCTGAAACCAATATTTGGGGTTGTGAGAGTCTTTAAATGGGTTCTGGAATCTGTGAGGGTTGACAGATGGGTATCAGCATCTGTTAAGAGTAGCAAAACATCTCAACCTCTCCTCAGGGTCAGCAGACTTGGGGAGTGTGAGACAGTGGGGTCTGAAAGCTGGCAAGTGAACTTCTATGATACATCAGGGTTTGGCTTTTGAGGGCTTATGGAATGATGGCTATCAGAGTTTTCAGAGAGAGTTATTAGAATTAAAGCCAATAACCATTGTCAGAGTCTAGCAGAAGGGACCTATGGGCTTGCTTTTGGACTTGGTGGATAGGGTACTCTAGCAGACACAAGGGAGTACCCTGCCTGCCAAACCTTTGGTCTGCCTGTTTCATTTAGAGAAGGATGAACCTTAAGTTTTCCATCAACTGATCGCCCATTGGCTCTGCCAACGGAATACTTCCTCTGATGGCCAGACAGGGTAGGAGCCATCAGAGGAAGGACATTTGACCATACAAAATATTTGGTGAGCAGTGTAATGCCTTTTTTTCTGTCCATCAGTGCAGCTTTAAACCTAGCGGTGAGGGACAGGAAAAAAACAACCATGACCCCTCATACATTGAGAGAAAACTACTCGGGTGTGCAAGGGTCAATAGTTTTTTTTCTTTCAGAAAATAACGAAAATTTTAGAAGCTTGTTCCTGAAAGACAAAAAAAAAGTCAAACGTTTGTTGGGTGACCATCAAAATTGATGGTGGCCGTTCACCAGACTTTTAGTACATCGAAAGGAGCCACGGTGATGGTGGTTCCCTTTAATGTACAGAGAAGGCTGCTGTGCCGGTGTTCATCTCTAACTTTGGTGGGCGGAGTATCATTGAGATGGTGGAGATAATGTCCTCTGCCATCCGGGCAGATATTACTCTATCCACCAAATGCTAAATCAGGCCCTATGTGCCTGTGAGAGCCAGCCAATGAAGTTCCCAAGGCACTGGGTTTCAGAAGATCATCTGAGGGAATCAGGGGGCCAGCAGAGGTGGCACAGAAAGGAAAGTATGAAAGAGGTAGTCTAATTGCCTCCAAGTGCTAGCAATGTGGGGGTCTGAGGCTCATCTCATGGGTTGTAGTGCTGACATTGAGGGTGGATGAGCTCTGAAGTCAGCAAAGTAGCAATCAGCGTTGGTAGCAGAATACCAGATAGTGTCTGATTCCAGGAAGATACATACTGAAAATATCCAACAGTCCCAGTTTAATTAATTAGCTCTGGGTAAATCTAGACAGACGCAGAAGGCAGAATTACCATTAAAAAGTCAAAGGGCAGAAACTAATAAATTGAAACATTAATAATATAATTTACATAGATCCTCTCATCCACCCCTGCTTCATAATGTGGGTGAATATAAGAAGGATATGGGGAAAAGATCTTTATTTTCTTCCTCTTAGTGTATCAACAAACCGTCATGGAGATAAAGATTAACTTGCTATCTGAAGAGCAGTCAACTGAACAATTAAAAGGCAACAGTGACTTGCAGCAATAACAAGAACACATGGAGCGGAACGGTAACAAGGCCTATCGATGGTCTGAACGAAGGGAGTAATGTGGGCTTTGTATCCCCAAACTGCACCTTATTTTTCAATGAATACAAACAATCTTTTAAGAGATTATTCATCCCTTCTGATAATAGCACATTTTTATAGATCCTTTTATCCTCGCCTGTCCTAAAATGAAGGAGAAAATAAAAAAATATTTGAATGACTGAAAACCAGTTGACTGAATGACAAAAGGAAGCAGTATCATGCTAAAGTAACAAGAACATACGTAGCAGAACGATAACAAGACACAACGATGACTCTTAAGGGAGCGATGCGGGGTTCGAATGCCCTATATATACCGCTGACTATCATGAAATGCAAATGATCATTTATATAATAAAATATTCTTATGTGGTATTACAAAATTAATTTCAAATTGTTTAGGCAAAACCCCTTTTTCTGTAATTTTCTAGCATCTATATTGAGTAGGGAAATGCCGAAGCACATGCTAAGGCTTTAACGGAAAATAAAAGGAAACTACGAGCTCTTTGTAACAGTTTGCAAACAAGCATTGAAAATGCAACCAGTCTCGCATTTGTTTGAGTTAGAGCTATTGGCATTGAAAATGGCAATGTCTTTTACCTATGTGTTATGGAATGTATGTATGTGGTGCGTAGTGGAATGATGTGTGCTGGATTGGATTAGTTAGTAGTGTAATTGTGTGGCATGAGTTTGTGTGGTGTGGCGTGGATTGGATTTGTGTAGTGGAATTATGGTGTGTTGTGCAATTATATGGATAGTAAATATGTGGTATTGAGTTTGCTGGAATTATGTGGAGTGGGATTATGTGCTATGGAGTGTAATTATCTGGAGTGGTATGTAGTGGAGTTTAATTATATGGAGTGCTGTTGAATTGTTTGGCACGATGTGGAATTGTGTAGTGTGGATTAGATGTATGTGGTGTGTTGTGTTATTGTGTTGTTGAGTTGTATTATGTGGTTTGGTGTTGAATTATGTGGTATGGATTGCAAATGTTTGGAGTTGAATTGTGTGGTGTGGAACTGTGTGGATAGTTTTACCTGTTTAGTGATGAAAAAGAAGAAATAGGTAGAAGCTAAGCTTCAGATCTGTGTGTTTTGTAAAAAAAAAGAGTTAGAGCTATTGGCGTAAATGTCTCTTACCTATATGTTATGAATTGGAGTGGATGTATGTGGTGTGCAGTGGAATTATGTGGGTTGGATTGGAATTGTTAGTTGTGGCATAGAATGTATTTGTGTAGTGGAATTAGGTGTCATGGTGTGCAGTTGTATTATGTGAATAGTAATTATCTGGTTTTGGTGTATTGGAACTATGTGCAGTGGGATTGTGTGTAATGGAGTGTAATTATGAAGAATGGTATTTTGTGGTGTGGAGTGTTATGTAGTGGAGTTAGGTGATGTGCTGTTGAATATTGGGGTACAATGTTGAATTATGTGTTGTTAATTTAATATATGTGGTGTGTAGTTGAACTGTGTTGGTGGAATAATGCTTGTGTTTTTTTTAATTATGTGCTGTGGAATGGATTTTATGTGGAGTTGAATAGTGTGGCATGGAACCGTGTGGCATAGAGTAATATTATGTTAAGTGGAATTATGTGGCATGGTGTGGAGTGTTTTATGTGGATTGTTATGTGGTATAGAGTGGATTTATGTGGGGTATTGTTATGTGGTATTGAGTAGTGTGTAATTAGGTGGAGTTGAATTATGTGGTGTTGAGTGGTATGTGGATTGTAATTATGTTGGTTGCGTGGAGTTGTTGTATGGATTGGCATTGTGCTGAGTGGTGTTGCGTGGAGTGGTGCTGCGTAGAGTAGGCCAGTGTGGTGTTGAGTGGAGTGACGTAAAGTGGAGTGCAGTTGTGTAGCATTGTGTGGAATGCAGTTGGTTGAAGTGGTGTTGCATAGAGTAGAATGGCATTGTGTGGAGAGGAGTGGGGTTGCATGTAGTGGTGTTGTGCAGAGTGGAGTGGTATTGCAAGAAGTGGCATTGCGTGGGTGGCGCTGCATTGATTGACGCTGCGTGGAGTGGTGTTTGCAGAGTGGAGTGCAGTTGTGTAGAATGGAGCGGAATTAAGTAAAGTGGAGTGCAGTTGTGTGGAGTGGCGTTGTGTAGAGTGGCGTACAGTGAAGTGGCATATAGTAGAGTGACATTGCATGGATTGGCATTGTATTGAGTGGTGTTGAGCGTAGTGCCATTGCGTAGAGCTGAGTGGCATGAAGTGGTGTGGCGTAGAGTGGAGTGCAGTTGTATAGAGTGGAGTAAAGCAGAGTGGCATAAAGCAGAATGGAGTAAAGCAGAATGGCGTTTAGTAAACCAGAGTGGAGTAAGGCAGAGTGGCATTGAGTGGAGTAAAGTGGAGTAAAGCAGTGGCATGGAGTAAAGCAGAATGGCATGGAGTGGAGTAAAGCAGAGCGGAGTTGAGTAAAGCAGAGTGGAGTTGAGTAAAGCTGAGCGGAGTAAAGCAGAGTGGCATGGAGCAAAGCAGAGTGGAATGGAATGGAGCAAAGCAGAGTGGCATGGAGCAAAGCAGAGTGGCGTGGAGCGGAGTGGAGTGGAGTAAAGCAGAGTAGAGTGGAATAAAGCAGAGTGGAGTGGAGTAAAGCGTAGAAGAGTGGAGTTAAGTGAAGCAGAGAGGTGTTGAGTGGAGTATAAAGCAGAGTGGAGTAAAGCAGAGTGGCGTTGAGGAGTATAGTAAAGTAGAGTGGTGTGGAGTAAAGCAGAGTGGCATTGAGTAGAGTGCAGTAAAGCAAATTGGAGTAAAGCAGAGTGGCATTGAGTGGAGTGGTGTGGAATAAAGCAGAGTTGTGTGGAGTGGAGTAATGCAGAGCGGTGTGGAGTAAAGCAGAGTGGAGTAAAGCAGAGTGAAGTGGAGTGGCATGGAGTAAATCATAGTGGAGTAAAGCAGAGAGGTGTGGAGTAAAGCAGAGAGGCGTGGAGTAAAGCAGAGTGGTGCGTTAACATACACTTTGTACTTCTTGTTGTTGCTTACGAGAAGCAAAGTTGGCAGTAACTGCGCCTCTTTTACTTCCAGCCTTGCTTCTGGTGAGCAAGGACTATAAGTACAAAGTGCATGTTTACGCACCGCTTGCAGGTTTTCAAAACATAAATAAATGGCATTGTCATCTACAATGCCAATAGCTCAAACTCTCGCAAATGCAAGACCTATTGCATTGCAAATGCTTGTGGGTTTTGCCAGCCGCGTACACTGTGTATTTTATTTAGTATATTAGCGCCCTGTCACTCGTTGCATATTTTTTGTTTTTCAATTTAAATTGTGCAAGGTGGCTCCCGCATCTTAACACACCCATTAACAATTTCAGCACAGATCATCCCCCTAGGGCTGCAGATACATCCTCCAATTCTTGGCTACATCCTTTAGCCAACCACAGCATCGGCCATTGGAGATGCTCGGCGTCATAATGCAAGTCACATGAAAGGAAATGCTGACAAGAAATACGTGACGTAAGAAATATGTTTGATGGAGCTCTACTTCAGCCCTTGTTACTGGAGGCCTGGTGACCTCTGAATCCCTACGGCAACAACTGTGCAGTAGGGACATCATACAAAGAGTGGAGTGCTGATTTTTTTTTTTTCAACTGCATTAATCCCAAAATGCGCATAGTGCTGATTTAAATAATACACAGAGGCCTATTGTCTCCAGCAATCTTTGTTGTAATGGTGGCCATATGTAGTCAACTATCTAATCAGATTAAAACTTTTGGTTTCTACTTGGTGCTGTGTATGTAAAAGTATTTGTAAACAGGATAAAATTCAGTATTTAAGTACACATTGCATGATAATTATAGAATCCAATTATTTGTATGCCACAATATTGCAAGCTACTTAATTTGTGTTGAGAATCATATATATTTGCGGTTTCCATAGAAAGGATAATGTTCCAAAATGTATTTCCATCCTCCTATGAATGCATCTTGCCTTAAATAAAAATAGGAAACTTCATTTGATCATTGCTGGCGTGATTTGGATTTAGATATTTCAGTGGATTACGCTTCAACAGTGCCGTGGGAAAAAACACCTGGTGAAAGGGCTAAAAGAAATGACGAAGTGAGGCAATCCGGTGCATTATATCTGGTGAAGAGAGCCCCGGGGCACGAGTCTGTTAGTCATTCATTCTTAATGCATCTACGCGGGAAAACACATTTTAATGACGTGTTCAATAATATTCATGCAATTCCTATACTGATTAATGCATTGCCGTGTGGATTTCCGTAGTTAAAGGGCTTGTTTATCAGTGCCATGCTTCTGACAATGTCATGCAGAAAGGGTCCTTGTTCCAAGGAGATAAGATAAACAGGTTGGGTGATTGCCAATGATCCAGCGCAACCCCTAATTCCTGAACCAGGGACCAAGGAAAATCTCATCACACATAAATTGCTTTACCAAACAACGGGGCCCATCACACATTACCCATAAATGATCCCTGAAGACAGGAGCTGGATTTGGGGGGTTTATTTTGTCAGTTTTATTCAGTACAATACTACACTCCACATTAATAACATTTGTATATAATTCTAACTATTCGTAGTCTCAACTATCTTCTTCCTTTGGTCGATGGACCATTAGTTGAAGAGTTGATGGTGACTATGATTAACTATACAGTTTAATATTTAACTAAATAACCACAGAGTCATTTCTTAATTTAATGATTTTATCTAATTAAATGCTCTTAATTTTGATTGTCAGTGCACACACAGGATTACATATAAGAGAACAAATTATCAAGCAATGTAATCAAAATGAATCATTTATATTGACATCAAAGCGTGCATAGGGATGGGGAAGAGAAGGTACAGCATAAATACGTGCGGAAATATATTGCAAAATTAAAGCAATCTAAGAGGGTGATACCCACCAAAGAATCAGGAAAACCACTCCCTTGGCCGAGGTTGTGGCAAGAGGTCCCCAGAGATAGGCTCAGAGGACAAAGTTAACAGGATAGATATAGCCAAGTTTGCCCTGGACTAACAACTAAAATTAATCTCCCAATCAATCTACCTTGATCTCGTTCTCCTCGGACGCAGTCTCCTCCCATGCACTCCCACAACGTTCTCGTACCTAAAGCGTTTTCTGGCTTGGTGCTGGTCTGCTCTCTCTGTTCTGCCACACCGGACTTCTCTGCTAAACCGGACCGCACTGCCTCAGGTTCGTCTGATCTCTCTGAATAATAACTCTCCACACCCCCAATTGGGATATCAATTATACCCTTCTGTCTAGCTCACTATCTTACAATGTTGCTGTATCAGTAATAATAATAATAATAATAATCTTTATTCGGCATATGAGAAAATATGACCATATAAGATACAATTTCATCAACACATCATTATAAAAACTGTGATCATAAGGGTAAAAAAAAACTCTCAGGGAAAGATAATACAGTAAAAACAGTACTCAATAGTTACTAAAAAGCATTAAAAGACTCTACCAACTATCCTAATTAATACACAGGTTCGATAGGAGGTCTTCTGCTTTTATGATCCCCTGGTGTTTCTTATCTTTAAAGCAGATCTTAAAAAGTTCGAGACACAGAATAGGGTAAAAACATCTGGGGACAGTTTTAAAAACAGCAGGGCCACACGGGCCTGCTTGAATCTGAGTTTCCTTAAAAGCCCCTTGAGGAACACTTTTCTCGGAAATGAGTAATACGGACATAAAAGAACAAAATGTAGGGTATCCTGTGGAGACCTAGTGTCGCAGCCACAGGGCCCTTTTTGTTCAGGATGTGCCGTATACCCAGCAGGTACAGCCAGTAAATGATGAAACAGATTCAACCTAAATCTTGTAATTAAAAATCTATCATGTGCACTGGCTATGAGGGTTAGGTACAGTTCTATACTTTGTGTTGACACAACTAAAATATAATTTCTAACCGTGGGTTTTTTCAGTTCGGTTTCCTCCCTTTGGGCCACAGTATATTTAAAAAAATTGATCTTTAATAAGCACTTTATCCCATGCACACACCGTATCTGGATGGGAGAACAAATCTGATCTGCCAAGCATGGTGAAGATGTCTTTTACATATTTCAGCCACGGGATTTTCAACGCATGGTCCAAAGACAGACAGTCCTGGATTATTTGCCTGTTAAAACCTGTCTCCTCATTGGACCATATGTTTACCCAACACAAAAGGGGTTTCACCGCCACCAGGTCAGAGATATATTTAGACCCCAACTCCTCATGTACGATAAAAGCAGGGGTACTCTGGGGGACTTTCAACAGACGCCTAAGATAACTGTTTTCTTCATTTTGGAGTTTGTTTGTCCTCACAAACCCCCAGACCTCACTTCCATATAAAACTTTAGAACTACAAAAGGAGTTATACAATTTTAAAATCGTCCCCGGTGACCATTTACCTAATCTGTGAGCAAAGCTTGTAATCGCTCCAGTAGACTTTATCAGACCGAGACACTTGCCCTCTGATAACTGTTTAAAACTCAGTTTGTCATCGAACATGATGCCTAGGTATGAGAAGGCCGGTACTTTCCCAAGAGTATGTGTGCCTACTTTATAGGTATTTGGCTTCCTGCTCTTCTTCCCTAATTCCATTATGTATGATTTTGTTAAATTAGGCGAGAAATCCAACTCGTTCATAAACCCTACGAACCCATCTAATAAAACCTGCAAGCCCTTAGGTGTACGACAAGGAGGACCACGTCGTCCGCATAAAGTAGAACAGGAACTGATCTTGGGCCTACTTTTGGGGTGTCTGCTTGGAGTGCGGCTAATGCTAAGTCCAGACCATTAATGTATATTGTAAATAAAAAAAGGGGCTAAAATACATCCCTGTCTGACCCCACACAGACACTTAAAGTATTCTGTGGTCTTCCCCTCTTGCGTGTATCTTACTGCAGCAGAAGTGTATAAATGTAATGCACTTAGGATGTTAATTAAAGCCGGATCCACCCCCAGTGATCCCATGATGTTCCAAAGTTTACTACGGTTAACACGGTCAAAAGCTGCCGTAAGATCCATAAAGGCTAAGTAAAGCGCCCCAGCCTTGACTATTGTATACTTTGCAGTAACAAGATAGAGATTTAAACATTGGTCAATCGTAGATTTACCCGCACAGAACCCATATTGCACATCCGTTATTATGCCTTGGGTCTCAGCCCATTCTGCCAACCTGTTCAGTACCACTCGGCCCAAGACCTTTGCTGTCACATCGATAAGCTATATTTGGCGATAGCAGTGTGGACTGTCCCTATCCCCTTTCTTAAATATCGGGACAATGGTGGCCGTGGACCATCAGGGAGTCATTTCTGTTGCAACTGCAGCATTTAATACCCTTACCAAAATCGGCGCCCATACCTCTGAATTACTTCTAAATAGATCAGGTGGAATCCCATCTGGTCCCGGGGCTTTATTCCGCGCGAGACAGTCTATTCCAAGTCTTACCTCTTCTAAAGTAAAAGAGATAGTGTCCCTGCTCTGGTCAAAGGATAATGTCTGTGGCTCGTCCACTCTTAAGGGCTGATTATACAGCCCCTCAAAATGAGCCTGCCACTGCTCGGGTAAAATGTTATGGGCCAGGCTTGGAGTGTTAGAATCTTTAAAACATGGGCTGTTGATGACCTTCCAAAAATGAGTAGAGTCCCTTAGCTCAGCAGCCTCTTCTAGATCCTCCCATGCCTTCATTTGGAGTTGGCGCTTCCGTGTCCTAACTGCTTGTTTATACCCTTTGCGGCAGGACGCAATCCATTCCCTGTCTCTGGGTGATTTTTTAAGGGCCCTCTTTAAAGCTCTAAGGGCCTGCGAACATTGCCCATCAAACCATCTTGGCACGTCCTTAGAGCATGAGTGTGCAGGTGCTTTTAGAAGGCTATTCACTAATTGCGCAATGTCTGTAAAAGTCTGAACTAGCTCACAGACCTGTATTTCTGGGTCTAAACACTTCTGTATCTCTTGCTTGCCTCTGGTAAAAAGGAAATTATTAAAAGCCACAGTATCAATCTGTGCCTAACGCAACCTCCTGCCTTGATCGGTTGCTGAAATCTGTCCCCCGTCAAACTATATGATGCCGGGTGATATCGGGGGGCCACCAGTGATATAATTACGGGATTATGATCGCTAAATGTACTATGACAGATATTAAAAGAGGTAATAAACCTCCTAACTATGTGAGAAACAAAAATAAAATCAATAAATGACGCACATCCTCTGCCCTTATAGGCAGGGGGCACAGTTGTATCTGGATGATGGGCAATCAGATCCATTGTATGGGTTAGGCCAAAGGTATTTAGGGGCACACTCAACTCCCGTCCTAACTGGGTGTGTTCCATGTGTGGCCCCTTTTTTAATGTATAGGTCTGCCAGTCACAATCCGTCACCCTCAGGTTAGGACACAGGTGACAGTTAAAATCTCCAGCTAGTATTAGATGTGACTGGACTCAGCCCTCAAGTTGCAATTTCTCCAAGTGAGTGCTTAATTCGTCCAGGCACTTTGATCCTTGCGAGTTTGACTGTGCGTTATAAAAATTAATAAGTGCCAGACGATAAGTATTGCTTGCAAATGTTAGGCCCTGCACTACATCCGACTCCCATAGCATGGGCTTCCATCTCCCCTGAACCCTTAAATCTACAAACATAATTAGGCCACCCCTAGCTCTCCCTGCACTAGACCTTTGAGCTGGACAGAAGAAAGTTTTGTACCCTTCTAAGAAGAAGGTATTTGCTGGCTCCCATGTTTCCTGGATGGCGATTATGTGAAAGTTTCTGATATAGCAGAGCCACTGCTCATCTTGAAACTTACTCGTTAAACCTGCCACGTTCCACGAGATCAATTTAAAATCACCCATAATTCCCCTCACGTGAGGTCCGGGAGAGTCAGTAATAGCCCCATGGTCGCTGGGAGATCTCATTTCCCCTTGCTCTCTATGCCCATGGTCAATTTCACTGGTTGTCCCATCATTAATCTCCGCTCTCCCACTTTGTGCCTCAGTGTATCCCACCCGTTTGCCATCCATTCTTACTATATTCGCCCCCTCTGAGAGTCAATCTATGTCATTCAAATCCCTCAGTGGTGCGAATGGATTTCTAGAGTTCAAAGGACCCCCACCCCAACTAGGGCCCGCTTCCTGTGTTGCCACACATAGGGGCGACAGGGGTGTGGACGGGGGTCTGTAAAAAAAGCCCAGTGGTACTGGTTTAATCCCAGAATCTATAATAAATGATCGAGAAGATGAAAACAAAATCTTCTGGGCCAGTGCCGGATACCTAAGTGTGACAATCACACTATCCCCAGGGAAAGTTTTCTTAGACCTGCCAATCCATGCCACCCTTCTAGCCATCAGGATGTGTCTTTGGTCCGAGGTATTTAACCCAGCATGTTTACCCAACCAGTGGGTTACCTTATTTATCAACTGGACACTAGACTCGTCCTGTGTGCAGTCTCGTCCTGGTACCCCCACTAGAACCACCGTGTAAGGACAGCTTGCTGGAGGGAGGTCTATAACTGGCAAATTTCGGGTATTGTGGGCCAATTGAATGACTCCACTGGCCCGCTGACCATCATGTTGAGACCTCCCATGGGAGCCTCTTACGTTCGGTTCCCTATTCGAGTTGGTCATCTGACCAGTCCTAATCATCCCCGTAGCCTGTCCCCCCAATTCCCCCAGTCCCCCCGTCCTTTTGTACCCAAAGTCAATGGTGGGTTCTGGGACTCAGTGCATGTCTCTACAGGTGGAATAGCATTAGGAGTTAGTTGTTGTTGGACATTAAACTTCGGTGCAGCAAACTGCATGCGTTGATCATCCGAGGGCAACGATTTTTCAATGTTCGAGAGTGAAGCTTTAATGTCAATGACAGTTTTGGATAGCTCATTTAGAAAATCCTTTAAAAGACCAGACACCAGTGCCACAATTTTTTCGTTAAGAGATCCCCAAGAGTCTTCCGCATCCTTAAGAGGGTCCTTGGCACCCCTAACGTCTGGGCCTCTGATGTTTTCTCCCAGCTGCTTGGGAGCTATTTTCCTCTGTGCCTTATGCCGTCTCTTCAGGGCTGGTGGGCTGTTCTGATCCCCACAACTTGTGGTAGGCAACCTGGCCTTGCTCCATGTTGCCCGGGCAGCCACAACGCTATTTAAACTGGTACTGATGCTCTGGTTTGGGCCCCCACTCTCTTCTACTTCCTCTCCCTGATTCAAAATGTCTCCTGCTCCGTTTCCGGCAGCATTTTCCTCTACCGGTGACATATTCCCATCCCGGTAACAATGCTGCTGTACCAGCCCTGCCCCGTGAGAGCCTCCTCTTGGGTTTGTCAATTTCTTTGGAGATAGCTCCCACTGCCTTTATTAAAAAAGAGTCAATAGTGCCCTTAGTAGTGTCCGGTGATGAACCTGTGGGGGCGCACTTCCTTTTCCCCATAATATACTTATACAACGGGCTTGTCCAAACGCTCCCCTACCACAAGCTACGAGAACGGGCCAATTGAAAATTCTTGCTGCCACTGCACAGCACCCCCGAGCCCCCCTACACAATCTCCAACAGTTGATTATAAACTGATCATTACTCACAGTAGGAGTCTTGTAGAGTCGCAGGTAGAAATATCCTACAGCAAACGTTAGAGATGTGACCCAGCCCGGCCATCTCCGGTCAGTGACGGGCAAGGACGGGCCCGCCCGCGCCTGTCCCGTGAAGCGGGGGCCACAGGTTGAATTTACGTGCCTCCGGGCGCACAGGCAAGCGTCGGCGCCTCCGGGCGCGAAGCAGGGCGTCCTGGGACCTGGAGTCCCCTGTGGCGTCTCGAGTGTGGCTGGTGACGGCTCCCGCGAAGCGGGGGCCACAGGTTGAATTTAGGCACCTCCGGGCGCACAGGCAAGCGTCGGCGCCTCCGGGCGCGAAGCAGGGCGTCCTGGGACCTGGAGTCCCCTGTGGCGTCTCGAGTGTGGCTAGTGGCGGCTCCAATGTTGCTGTATCAGTAGAAACTCGGTCTGCGATTGGTTGTCATAAATCATACTAGGGTCGCCTCATCCTGTTCTCCTCACAAATCCATCCTATACCGGTTCTAACAAAGGAAGAATTTAAGACTAATACATTCGTATACCACTGACATCCACAATTATACATTTTGCAACAATTGTACACCATGATATCCGTTTCACATTCAAATTGCACGTACTGATGGCTGTTCCCACAGTCGCTGTCGCGTCTTGGCACATAAACAATAGGACACAGGTCAACATGGCCTTCATTTGGATTACATCAGCTGGTACACTCTGCAGTCTGCAAGCAGGCAACCCATCTTGGAGCATGCGCTCTCCATACCGACCAAGACAACCGCATGCTGGTTTAGACAAGAGGCCATTTTCATGCAGGCCCAATCTCGTACTAAAGTAAATAAACACAAAAGAATATTAATTCATGAAATAAAACCCATTATGGTTACCTCCCACCATACTAATACCCTGTATTAATTAAATCCTAGCAAAAGCTATTAATTTAAAGCAACCCTTTTCGTTATTTGTGCACAACATGCAAAATGTGCAATGTACAACATAGCATAAACATGCAGTAGTACGGTTTTTCAAAGCGCAAACAGTTAATACGTACTCATGCCAACATGGTTTAGTATATTAGGTAAAATGCGTTTGCCACTCGTGTAAATGTGTGCATTCAGAGTTGATTAGTTCATGCAGTCAATACATTTTTTATGGGGTTACGTAATTTCATGAGGATGTATTTTACAAACCTCACTCCATCACCAACAATGACAAGTAGTTGTGGATGGCCAATCACGTCCCTCCAGCCCCCCTCCTCTTTATAACTGGACCGAGCTGATGGGGGGGGGGGCACTGACTCCACTCCACACCGGAGCTTGCAAGTTAAAATTACATTATAACTTCGGTATATTAAGTTGGGTATAGTGTCTCAAACTAAAAGAGGCCCCGGAGCGCTTTGAGCAGACGAATAAAAAGATACTGAATGTGATGTGCTTGGTTGTTGAGTATTGCTTTAGAAAGTGTGCTGCTGTTGGTGAAAACCTCTCTTTGAAACAATGCACACAACGGCAAAACGCGTGCATTTCTAACATGACTCAACAGTAAACGTTTGTTTATAATAATGTATCTAAAGCAGTGGATTGGAACTCTTCCCATTCATAGCACTGCAAAGTCATGAAATTGATTTGCTCTGAAAGCGCTTGAATCGAGTGAGCACGCAGCCAGAAATACGTGTGCAGAGCACTGATGTAAATACCCAATAGTTACTGTTTTCTGTTGGACAGATCACCGACTTCCTCTGAAAGCCATTGATTCACGACCCCTGTGCCATAACACTTCCAGATTGACTGAGAAGGAGCCCACATTTGAAATATACTGAATTTTTTTTTTTTAAAGGTCCTGTTTGAGCTTTGAGACGGAGGTGGCTGCGCACAGCCTTGGACGCCAGGCCCGGTGTTTCAAAAGCAGGAGGGAGGAGGAGGCAGCTGCAGCCAAAACAGACCTTGTCTCTGAATGCACAGCAAATGTGGCAAGATAAGAACAGGATTTACAGCCCTGTTTGCAACAGAGCTCTGTAAACCCTCAGCACTTGTGTGGAGTGCTCCATGTTAAAGAAAGAAAAAGTGCTCACAAGCTCTGAGTAATAACACGTGTAACAGGGGCATTCCCTGAAAATGGGCGGAGCTTTTAAGTCCATATCCTGAATACAGCAAGTCTCACAGAGACAGCGCAAGTGCTGCCTAGGCGAGACCTAAAAACGTGCACCAACAAAAACAGGTGAGAGTAATTAACTCAGAGGCAGAGTATAAATAGAAGGCCCATAAATTTCTGACCAGACTGACAGACAGATGTGCTGAAAATCACTGCGGTAAGCGAATGAGAGTTTCTGATTTAAACGTATGTTGAAATATAGAGTAAATACAACGGCAACTAACGGCAGTGGGGAGAAAACGAGTATTTCCCTTTGTTGCAACATTTTACTGTCTCTTATAACTAAAAATATTCCCAATAACTATTCACACTTTGTAGCTGTAGAGTATTGCAGGTGCGCTTTTAATCTATGAGGTAAGATGACAAGAGGAGTTCTAATTAATTGTCAATGGTTTTTAGTCATTGGATAGTTCTGGGTTTAAGAATTGCTTTAATTTGACGAATACTTAAAATGATTTTTTCCATACTGGATAAATGTGTATCTAACAAATTGCAGAAAATACGTAGAAATTAATAGACTGAAGTAGGATGGCCACTCCCAGATGCACTCCCACCCGAGTAAGAGGAGTATGTAAGACACTTAAATTCCATTTGAATAATATAAAGTATGTTAAAATCATCAACAGGAAAATTAACAAACAGGTTAAATAATTAAGATTAAGAGTGATTATTATGCAATAATTTTTACAGTATCCCATATCAAGGGGAAGTAAAGAACTAATCAACTTTTGAAAACTGAAACAAAAACATCATGGATTAAGGTGAGATACCAGAGATAAGGGAATTAAAGGAAGAGAATCAAGACTTAGGACATTTTGATCATTGTTACAGGAAACCAGAGATATTTTACTGAATATATATAACGACTGGACAAAAAAGCAGAGTAGGTCTACTTAAATACGATTGAAAAAGGACTAAGAAAAAGTAAAAGTAAGTCTACAGAATATTACAATATAAAGAATAAAACAGAGAATTCAGGAAACATAAGAGTTGCTGATTACATATTGATCTTTCCCCTACATCTCATTCCCCTAAATCACAGAAGAGTATAATCAGAAGTGGAGGATATAATACACACACATTTGAGTATCTTGAAAAGTCTAAAGAACAGAAACAGTAAGGTAAATTATGTTCTTATCCAATTACCATTAGATATATCTAAATTAACAAGATCACTGCTGCTTCGTTATCTGAAACTGATTGATTAGTAATAAATGATTTATTTCATAAGCACAAGAGAATATCCCTTAGGTACAAGAGCATATAACATGTTAAGAGTTGCATGATACTAAAGAACATGATGTGAATACCTTTTTTTACTATAATGATTATGGTTTTCATGAAATGATCCACAAGGAAGATTCAAACTGATTGTGAATCTCTAAATTTGAAAATCCTGAAACTATATTGTAAAACATATGTATATAGATGAAGCTAAGATATATTTAGAACTTCGTGTGTTGTTCTGTTGGTTATGTTTAATTTTGTTCAAGAAAGAATAGATTTGTATTTCTTTGTTTGTGACAGCCCTGAAGAAGCGCTTTTGAGTGCGAAACACATGTTGGCTGTTGACAGTACTGCTGTATTATCATGATATTGAAAAGTTGTAGGAACGAAGGAGGCAGGAATGACGTTGAGGTAGGAAGATGACTTTATTTCAAGAGCAATAGTACACAACCAGCAGGGCAGCAGGGAAGCCAGTAACTGCCACTCTCTAGAACACTAGGCACGATGCAGAGTGTACATGCTCATTCTATGTTCCAATGATCGTTCTAGTTCTCTCTCAAGCTAAAGACCCAACACATCTTCCCCCTTTTTCTTTTACGCCCCCCAAAAAAAAAACACAGTAAAAAGTGAAAAAGAAAATTGACAACAAGGTTTGGTAAGAAGAAAATGACATAACTCAATAAAGCATGAACAATACAATATGTAAATAAATTGAATACAAGGTTTGGAAAAGAGGAAACGGTAAAACTTGATCCAGTAAGAGTTGTGGTACCACTAGGAGACATAATCACGTAACCACTGCGGTCGTGCCTTTACCCTGCAGGACCTAATAAGCCCCTGTTTGAAAGACGGAGATTCTCTTGTCTCAAGATCGTTACTACAGCCAACTAACTTCTTTTGTACAGCCAACTTCTCCTTATTCCACCATTTGCCATCATCCAATTGAACCACAAATCTTTTTACGCACACAACTCTTTTGGGTTCAGAGAATTTCGAATGACCTTTGGCAATGATCCCCGGTAATTTCACACGCACCAAATCTCCAACTTCAACTTGCAAAAGTCTACTGCACTCTTTGGAGACATACTTACTCTGTGCACACTCTCTTTTGTTGGTTACATCAGACAACTTCTCACGCCAATCCATGGTATCACACATCCAGGGACGCACCAACCTATTAGCAGCTGCCCTCCCCTTCAATACAACAAAAGGAGACAAACCAGTGGAGGCACACGGAGTAGTACGTAAAGCCCAGATGAGATCCTCCAATTCTTTACGCCACTCCAAACCACTGGCAAAGGACAATTATATGTTATCCTTGATCACACGATTACATCTTTCCACCAGGCCATTACTCCTGGGATGATAGAGAGAAGTGGTAACATGTACCACACCCCACTTCCTCATAAACTTGCCAAATTCAACCGATTTAAACTGAACCCCATTGTCTGTGATGATCTCCATGGGGGCTCCTTCACGCATGAATAACTCATGTAAAAATTTGATCACTTCCGTTGTGTTAGCATTGCGTACAGAATTCACCTCAGGCCAACAAGAACAATAATCCACTAGAACAATACCATATCTCTGACTTTCACTCAACATATTCATGGGCCCAATGATATCCATACCTAGCTTGATCCAAGGCTTCTCAGGAATGGGCCCAAAAAGAAGAGAGTAGCCCTTACACCAAAGGGAACTGGGCAAGTAGCAACAATAAAACAAAAGTTATTCCCTTTGTAGAATGATTTTTACCCTATAATATCCAACATGTATTTCACCAACTTAACACTCAAACGCAATATCCAAATCACACAGGAGAAGACACAGTATCTTCCCTTATATAGCCCAAACTTCCAAAAGTAGAACCACAAAAAGCACTATATTGTAATAATTACAAAGATAAACAGTAATTCATCAATAATTGGCCTTGACAATGTAATTTACGATTTTCCTCACATTTATTAAAAACATATATCAATCTACATCATTTATAGTTAAAAACAATAAATTCACAATTTGCAGTATATGATGGAATATTTACAAATACATCGATTGCCTAAATCACAGTTCCTTAAGAACATACAGTTGTTTTAATCACTCAACCCCATGGTCGTGGTTGTGATCAATACAAGATAGTAAAAAGAAAGTATCTTATTTAAAAACAATTAATGCAAAAAACCAAAATTATGTCGACGCGTTTCGGTGGATCTTGCTTTTATGCACCACCTTCCTCAGGACAGTATTAAAAACATAATAATCTGTGAATAGAATTAAAACAAGATTTCCAGTGAGTCTTAACATCATATTTTTTGAAAAAACATTGCATACATTATCAAGATTCAACCATTATTTTTACTGTTTGTGGTAACACCTTCTTCATTTGATGAAGCTTTATCGAAAGAAGCAAAGAAAAAAGGGAAGAAAGGAACAAGAAAAAAAGGGAGAAAAAAAAGGAGAAAAAGAAAAAGAAAAAAAGGAAAGAAAAAAGAAAAAGGAAGAGAAAAAAGAAAAGAAGAAAATAGAAAAAGGAAAAAGAAAGAAGAAAAGTAAAAAAGAAAAAGAAAAGGAAAAAGACAAAAAAGAAAAGAAAAAGCCTCCATTCATCCAGACTCTTATCATTCATTCATTATTATATGTGGGGAATAAAGATTTAATCAACCACTTGCAGGGCACTTCCATACCTGCAGTTAGTCCCTCTCATAAGTGATATTTCCCATCTCTATAGTGGGTTAATCACTCCCACATCCTTAATAATAACCACATCATCCATTGACTTAACTTAAATTAACTGCACAAAGTGTGTGCATACCTTTAATTGAAGTGTTTGATAATCCAATATTCAATATAGGAAGATAGCTTTCTTAGTATAGCGATACCTCCCCTTGTATCTGTAAAGTAAATAAATTCTATTATATAACCTTCCTAATAATAAATTTCTTAAGGTCCTATCAATAATTGGCCTGCACTCACCTTAATATTCGATGATGAAATTTAAACACATTTGACACTTCTATTCCTTTGTTGCTTTCAAAAGACTTTATTCCATTCGTTACGTTCTTCTTATTTAGATAAATTGCCTAATAAAATGAAGGGCCATATTTGTTGATTGTTATAGTTTTGACAATCACTCATCATGCATATGACACTCTCCTAATCAGAATCAGAATGTTGCGTCTCAACAGTCTCCTCTATTGTGTTCACAGACTTAAAAGTTTTCGCACCCTTAGTGAACTTGGCTTTACACACTTTATTAAAATGTCCTTTTTTTCTGCACTTACCACACCACTTATCCAAAGCAGGACATGAGGGAGAATTCCCTAAATGATATTTACTACCACAACGATAACATTCAAATGTTTTCTTCTTTTCTTCAGTCTTAGTCCAGACTTTCCTAGTTTTCTCTTGAGCCTGCACAGACTGAACTTGAGTATTGATGTTCATTTGTTCCATACATTTTGTAGTAGACTCAATGCCACTAGCCAATTCAATGGCCTTATCCAAAGTCAAATTATCAACTGTGAGGAGTTTTTCCTGAACCTTTTTGCAGCTTGATTTTTCTACGAGTTGATCACGAATGACTTCGTCTTCAAAAGTTTTAAATTTGCACGTCGCAGCTAAAACCCTTAAATCGCTGACGAAATTCTCGACTGTTTCCCCAGGCATTTGGTGCCTTTTATAAAACTTGTGACGTTACATAATAACATTTATTTTCTTTTTGAAACGTTGATCCAACACTTTAATAGCTGATGCATACTCATCAATGACGTCACCTTCTCCCATGACAGGTGCAACTGGCAGATGTTTAAAAAATGTTCTGCCCTCTGTGCCAAGAGAATGACATAAAATAGCATACTTTTTCTTTTGAGTAAATACTTCCCCTTCAATGGCTTTAAGATAAGCCTCAAAACCCTCTTTCCATTGTTCCCAGTCAACTAGAGGTGAGCCAGGAGATGCTAAAAACGGAGCAGGAGGACAAAAAGATTGCTGCATTTTATATTAGCAGCAATGAAGAGCGTACGTTGTTTGCTCCAAAAGTATGCAAATCTCTGTAAATTGCTGCCCAAAAAAGCGTGCCTATCGCTGAGGCAATTGCGAAGAGATAGATAAGTAGTGTAGGGAGGCGTGCCTATCACCGCAACAGAGGATAGGCTGGCAACAATAAGAGGCGTGCCTATCGCCGTAACAAAAACATCGCCGTATGGCCGAACGATAAACAGTGTAACTCAATTATTTCAAGATGGCGGTCTTACGTCGTGTGCGCATACGCTGAGCGTGCGTTTCACAGTAGAGAGGAAGGCGGCGTGCTGCAACGTTGCGTTCCAGTAACGTTGAAAAGCGCAGTCAATCGCCCCAAAATAGAAAATTTCCCTAAAATGGCACCACTCACCACGACATCGGTTGCAGATCGCACCCGGAACCAGAAGAATCCAAACCTTGGACAGAATAAGGTGCAGAGTTGGGAAGTAGCCGAGTGCAGATGCCGTTGAGTGCCGAAGGCGTAGTCCCGCTTAGGAGGGGACACCCTGCTGGTGAGGAGAAGCTCTTGCGGTCCGTTTCCTGGTCGTCGCCAATGAAAAGTTGTAGGAACGAAGGAGGCAGGAATGACGTTGAGGTAGGAAGATGACTTTATTTCAAGAGCAATAGTACACAACCAGCAGGGCAGCAGGGTAGCCAGTAACTGCCACTCTCTAGAACACTAGGCACGATGCAGAGTCTACATACTCATTCTATGTTCCAATGATCGTTCTAGTTCTCTCTCAAGCTAAAGACCCAACAGATATATATTGTGAGAACAAGAATAAAGAATAAGAATAAAGAAAATACTACGAGAAAGTCTGATGTTTTTGTTGGTTAACACTCAGAAAAATGTGGTTTACATGAATATGTACATATTATATCCGTGCCTTTTAGCAATTTGCATGTTACTCAGATGGGGCATTATGGGACTAGTAGTCCCCGCATGTTTTGAATATGCAGTTTTCAAGCTGGTAAAACAGTTTCAAAATACGCACTATGTGTATTTAGTCTAACCTATGCATATATATATATATATTCACTGAAAAAACCATAGGTTTCAGATATGTTATAGTTACAAATTAGCATTTAAAAAACCTTTGAAATTCACTGAAAAAACCATAGGTTTTAGGGACAGTTATAGTTAGTTGGACATTTCACTCGTACAAAACCCGTGAAATTCCCCCGTTATAGTTAGTTCAGCTAACTATAACTTGCGCCCGCAATGCACTGCTGATGACGTCACATATTACATCACTCATGACATGGTCAGTGACATCACTGATGACATCACTGATGACATCTCAAATGACATCACTGATGACATCATCCAGTGACTGTGTGTTTCTGTAAAGTTTAAATATTTTTAATATATATAGGAAAAGACGTATTGAAGAATGAGTGGGTGTGTAAGTGTCTGTATGGATGATTTAGTAGGTGCGTGACTGAATCTATAAGTGAGTGATTTAACGTATCTTACTGAATGCATGGGTTAGTGACTAAACTGGGTGAATGTCTGTATCCGTCTGTCTGTTGCTGTGTAAGTGGCTGCATGGGTTTGTGAATAGCTACATGAGTGTCTATATGAGTTATTGATTGGTTGTCTGAGTATCTGTATGGGTGCCTGAGTGTTTGTGTGGGTGGGGTGTGTGCGACTCTGTGCATAGATGTGTGAGTGGGTGATTCACTGGGTGGATGGTTTCAAGAGTGCATCTGTGATAGACTGTATGGGTGGGTAAGTGTGTGTAAGAGTGTGTTAGTGAGTGAATGTATGTCCCAGTGGTACATGTGTGAGTAACTACATATGTGAAAGCCAGTATATATGTGTGTTGGAGTATATAAATAGCTATAAGCGAGAGTGAGTGATTGTGATAGTGGCTGTATGGATGAGTGTGTGCTTGTATCAGTGATTGTATAAGAGCGTAACAATGTGCTAGTATTTGTATGATTAAGTGAGCTGGTGTGTGTATAACTGTATAGGTGAGTAAATGGCAGTGTGTTTAATTATTTGCATGACTGACTAGGTGTGTGAGTACCTCTATGGATGAGTGGCGGTGTTTGAGTGTCTATATAGGAGTAAGAGTGCATATGATAGTCCTGTACTGAGTGACCATAAGTATGAGTGACTGTACGGGTGAGTGAGTGGATGTGTGTGTGTAGACCTAAGAATCAGTGAGTGGGTATGTAGTTATTGGTGTTGGAGTGTCTATAGTTTTGCGAATGGCAGTCTGTAATTTAGATTGGGTGTATCAAAGGTTATATTAGGGTGTGAGGAGCTGCATCAGATTATCACATGGATGATGTCATCAGTGATGTCACTGACCATGTCATGAGTGATGTAATATGTGACGTCATCAGCAGTGCATTGCGGGGGCGCGAGTTATAGTTAGCCGAACTAACTATAACGGGGGAATTTCACGGGTTTTGTACGAGTGAAATGTCCAACTAACTATAACTGTCCCTAAAACCTATGGTTTTTTCAGTGAATTTCAAAGGTTTTTTAAATGCTAATTTGTAACTATAACATATCTGAAACCTATGGTTTTTTCAGTGAATTTCAAAGGTTTTTTAAATGCTAATTTGTAACTATAACTGTCCCTAAAACCTATGGTTTTTTCAGTGAATTTCAAAGGTTTTTTAAATGCTAATTTCTAACTATAACGTGTCTGAAACCTATGGTTTTTTCAGTGCATTTCAAAGGTTTTTTAAATGCTAATTTGTAACTATAACGTGCCTGAAACCTACGGTTTTTTCAGTGAATTTCTAAGGTTTTTTAAATGACATTTTTTTAAATGTATTAATTTTTATATTAATTTTTTTCATACTGATTTACTACATTTTTAGCAACAATTCCTTTTACATAATTTATTATTTAAATT